>LNAC01000031.1:3019532-3733448 GCA_002007465.1 Ailurus styani
TTTTTTTTTAATCATTACTTTGGAAACTCTGCTAAGTACACATGTATGTACACTTAGAATAAAAATAAAAAATAATCAGGAAGACCTATGTCCTTTATTTGTCCCTAAAATTATTTCAATAATTTTAAAGCAAATCTATTAGGATATACCTCCCTTTAACTCAGGTGGTACACCTGGCTTAAGTCTACAGTCTGGGGCACCTGGGTGGCTCAGGGGGTTAAAGCCTCTGCCTTCAGCTCAGGTCATGATCTCAGGGTCCTGGGATCGAGGCCAGAGTCGGGCTCTCCACTTGGCAGAGAGCCTACTTCCTCCTCCTCTCTCTGCCTACTTGTGATCTCTCTCTCTCTGTCTGTGTCAAATAAATAAATAAAATTAAAAAAAAAAAGTCTACAGTCTGATTTAATCGAACCACACAAGTACCTTTGCTTACTATTTATTTACACAGCATGTGTTTTCCATTCTTTTACTTTCTATTTGTCTGAATCTTTGTATTTAAAAAACGCAGACAACATAACCCTTTTTATCCATTAATTGTGGTGTTTATTCCATTTACATTTGATGTATTTGATAGAAAGCAAATAGGGAGATGCTTATTTGTCTGCTGTGTTCTTTGGTCCTTTGTTTTTCCTCTTTTACTGTTTTTTGTTTGTTTTGTTTTGTTTTTTTAGGTCTAGCAAAAATTTTAGTCTATTTTACAGTTTCAATTGGGTTTTTAGCTACACTTCATTTTATTTATTTGTGTTTGCTTTCAGGATCACAGTATATATCCCAAACATAACAGTTTTCATAGAATTAAGAATACTCTCACGTCATACAAAATGAAAACCTTAAAAATAGTCTATTTCCATTTAATGAATGGCCTTTCTTTGGATCTTGTGTAATTACCCATATAGCTACCATTTCTAGTTTTTCTCATTAAATTTTCAATCTAGTATCATTTCTTCTCATCCTGAAAAACTTTCTTCAGCATTTCTTTTATTGCAAGTCTGCTGGTAAGGAATGATCTAAAAATATTATCTAAGTATCTTTTCATCTATAAAAGTAACTACTATCATTTTTGGAGGATATGTTCAATAGGTACAAGATCCTAAGGGGACACTCTTTACTTTCCTCTCAGCATTTTAAAAATATTAAATGTGTTCTGGCCTCCATTGTTTCTGTTTGGATGTCATTCTTTTCATTGTAATCCTCCACATGATTCACAGCTCTTTCCCTCTGGGTGCTTTTAAGATTTTTCTCATGTATCGAATTATTACATTATACACTTTTAACTTACTTAATGTTGTATGTCAATTTTTATTTCAATAAAGCTGGGAGGTGAGAGATTTTTCTCTTTTAGTTTTCAGCAGTTTGCTATTATGTGCATAAGTATAATTTCTCTTGTATTGATCATCCTTATATAGTTTCCAATTTATTCTTTATTCCACTGAGAAAGAAGCCACAAGGACTCTAAATCTTCAGGGTCTAACTTTTAGCCAGCTCTTTAGTGCCAACCATAAGCCTGTCTGAAATAAGTGAGATAACAGACCATACTTAACACCGTGCAGGAACACATGAATTCAGTTGTCTATCATACATTCACTCTCAGGTTTAAGCTAAGATGGGTTGAGTGAAGTGTCAGGTAATATAAATAAGCTGTATGATTTTACTTTTGAACATTGCTTGCATCTTTCCATGACCCAATGGGGAGGAGGCAGCCCCAGATGAAAAATCTATTATAGAATTTACTATGAAGAAACACCTTAGTCTCTCTTGGATAATTGTTTTATTACTCACTAACAGGGCAGCCTGAAAGTTAATCCTTAAAGGTAGACTGTGTGTTATCACTCCTACCTTGGTAACAATTTTCATTTTTATTTTTCTTTAAACATTTTATTTGAGGGAGAGAAAGAGAGAGGGGAGGGAAGAGGGGAGTGGGAGGGGGCAGAGAGAGAGAGAGAAAGAGAGAAAGAGAAAGAGAGAGACAAAGAAAGAAAGAGAGAGATGACAAACAAGTTTCAGGAAAGACCATCCATCCCAATATGTGGTATTCTTCCTAAGATAGTAACTCTCAACCAGGAGAGAGTTTGTTCCCTAGGGAACACTTGGCAATGTTTGGAAACATTTTTATTGTCACAACTGAGGAGGCATTACTGGCATCTTAACAGGGACGCTGCTTAATATCCTACAATGCACAGGACAGCCAAACAATAGTTATCGATCACAGAGTATCAAGAGCATCACTGTTGGGATGCCTGGGTGACTCAGTCGGTTAAGCATCTCCCTTCAGCTCAGGTCATGATCCTAGGGTCCTAGGATCGAGTCCCACATCAGGCTCCTTGCTCAGCGGGGAGCCTGCTTCTGCCTCTGCCTGCCACTCTGCTTGCTTGTGCTCTCTGACAAATAAATAAAATTAAAAAACAAAAAAGAGCACCACTGTTGAGAAATGTTGTTTTAGGCTATTTCCATTATCTACTTGTCAAGCTATTTTGTTTTCGTAACTGTAGACATAAATAGAGTATCACCAGTCAGTACAAAAATTGATAGCCAAAGAAATTAAGAGGCTGACAACTCTCCATTTTGGAAGCTAGGCCTATGTTTAAAATAATAAAGTGTGTATAGTTGCTACTTTTTATTGTCTAAATATAGGACCCAACTTTTTGTATTTTTGGGGGGTTTGTTTTGGTTTGTTTCACCAGCCTGGTAAGGGAGTTTCAGTTTATGTGTATGAAATGGTATTACTGGACTGAATTGAATAGTGCCACTCCAAAACACAGTGGGTAATTCATTGAAGAAAAAATTTACAAGGTATGAATTACATTTAAAAATATCTAGGCACAGGGGCACCCGTGTGGCTCAGATAGTTAAGCGTCTGCCTTTGGCTTGAGTCATGATCTCCAGGTTCTGGGATTGAGCCCCTTATTGCGCTCCCAGGCCAGCAGGGAGTCTGTTTCTCCTTCTCCCCCTGCCTCTCCCCCTGCTTGTGCTCTCTATCAAATGAATAAATAAAGTCTTTAAAAAAAAATCTAGGTACAACTGACTTCCAGGTATATGTATTTGCATTCCTCTGATTGATCTTAACCATAGAATGGAAACATCTCATGCAAGTACAACAGGTGTTAACTTCCTTTACTGTCAACTCATTTGTGAGGGAATGAGTACTTCTGACTCAGAACCAAGAAATATTATCCACCTTACCGAAAGAAAATTGAAGTCATTTAGGATTATTTTTTATCATTTTTATTGTTTGTGGTTATTATTTCCTTTAAAAAAATATTGACTCTTCTAACCTCTTTAATTAACGCATTCTTAAAAGGACATAGCGTCAGGCTTTGAGCACTCAAGTGAGCTCAAGTTCAAGTGGATAACTAAATAGATTTGCTCTCAGTATGTTTGGTCCTCTAGATAAATACACCTTATGAAAAACGTGTTTAATTTCATCTGTTACTGCCAGAAGATTTGGCTAATGTCCTTATGTAGCTTCGGTGGCAATAGGGTCTTGCTGAGAAGTCATTCTCAAAGACAGTGTGTGCTACTTCAGAATACTGACTTGAAAACACCACAGATTTTTCAATTAAGTTATTAGAACAAAATTTTATATAAATGGTTCAGTACGTTTTCTCCCCAAATGGTAAAATAAACTGACTAGTGTTCTAATCACATGGTATTGACAAGTCATAAGTTAAATCGAGAATATCGTCTTAATGTTGGTCACAGAACCACCACAAAATCTGACTAATTAGGGAGTCTTGAACTTGTGAAGTCTGTAGATTGACTGAATAAATAACAAAGGCTTAATTAATGCTACACTCCTCAGACATTAGGTTAAAGAATTGACAGCTAGAAAATGTTGACATCCTGATGGGCTTGAAATCTGAGAAGATGCTAATTTATAAGTTTAAACTTTTCAAAGACTTCTCTTTGCATTTAAATTTATATTGCACACCTAAATAGATATTCAGCAATTTTAACGTTGAACTATGTTCAATGTTCCCAGAAAAATTAGATTGCCTTTCAATATTGTACATGTACCTCAAGTAAACTTGCTTCAAATTCTGCATCAAGGTCTTTTGTTTGTTTTTAAAAGAAGAACAAGTTGCTTGACAATTCTAACATAACACTTCTTACAGAGCTTCTAGGTTGAAAATGATACCATCGTTTTAATGTATCACAATTATACTCACCAACAGACCAGAACCATTAACTTTTTGTTGTTGTTGTTGTTGTTGAATAATTCAAAAAAATGTAAATATGGGTCTTTGTCAATCAGCTACTCATTAACACTGTGTGGGACATCATGATTCTATCTTTGTCTGTAATATTAGTACTAAAATACCTAAATCTAAGCATGGCATAGCCATAAGAACATGATGAAAACATAAAACATTTGTGGTTCCATTCAGCTTGGGGTATGTGGAAAGAGAAATGAGTGTGTGTGTGTATATATATATATATATATATACACATACACACACACTCATGTGTGCTTGTAGAATTTTATTCTTGCTGCATAAAACAAAAAATATGGCTCTTTAAGCAGAATATAACAGCTATCCCCATCACCATAGCCTGAAATGATCTGTATTCCCAACATCTATTCTATTTAAAGGTAAATAAGTAATCCTATACCATTCTATATGGTTGCCTTAGAATTGCTGCTAAAACCTCATACAATACTGTTAGTTAATATAATGTGTATTTTTCCCCCTACTACCTTGTATGGTCTTTAAAGTTAAGCCTTATTTCTCCCCTATAAATTATGCCACACTCACAGTATACATTCAATACATGTACGATGACTGGTTCCATAAAAGAAGAAAACTGCTAACAAACCATTTTTAAAGATGTCCACATCTCAAATGCTTTCATGTCTTTTTTCACTTTCCAATAGCTGTTCAGCTTTCTGTGAAGAGCTAGGGTGCACCTAGCATCTAGGCTTGATAACAGTCTGGTTTAGTCTACTTCCTGCATCATGTGACTTTGTACCACATCACTCAGAGTAATTGCTCCATTCCAAGGATGATGCCATTTCACTGGTTATGAGTAAGGATTTCAGTGTTTCTAATGCAGTTTAACAATGGCAGATTGGTTTGAGACTTGGATATACTACCTTTCAAAATCAATAAAGAGGATTTGATTAATCAGAGATAGCCTTTATTTGGATTTCCATTATTCATGGGTTGGGTATCTTCCAACTGCCTATTTTATGGCACATACTGTTTTGATAGATTCTGGATATTAGTTAAGATATATTAGCTTGTTTAGTATTGACTAAAACCCAGGGCATCTGGATGACTCAGTCAGTTAAGTGTCTGCCTTTGGCTCAGATCATGATCCCAGGATCCTGGGATGGAGGCCGGCATCAGGCTCCTTGCTCAGCAGGGAGCCTGCTCCTCCCTCTCTCTCTGCATACAGCTCCCCATCACATACTCTGTCAAATTAATAAAATCTTTAAAAATATGTATTAACTGTAACCCTACGGGGAAAGCATTAGTATTGTAACCATATCGCAAATGAATTAACTGAGAAAGAGATATTCAGGTCACACAATTAGAAAGGGGTCGAAGCCAGTGGTCTTTGGTTTTATTTACCTCTGAGATGTGGGTATACATTTCCCTGAAAGTAAGTTATACATATTGCCATAGTGGAAGAAAGCAAGCAATGCCTGCCAAGTACCCACAAGAAGTATTGCCCTATCCCAAAAGTTTTATTTGTTTACTGTTTAATGTATTTACAGCATTTTAAAAATCCTGCTGACCCCAGTGAGTTACTGAAGGAAATCACTAAAACTAACAATACCTGTTATGAGTGAGTTAACGAGAGTTCTGATCACCTCTCCCCATTCTCAGTCACCCACCTGTGCCTTCAGATTTTGGCTCTAGATAGCAGACGAACCTTCCTAGGTCAACACCCTCAGATAAAGTCAGCCCTGCAATTCTGGGCAATACTATACAATATGTAACACAGGCCACGTAGGGTTTTATATTCTTTTCACATTAAAGCAACTCAAAAGGTAATGGTTAACAGTTCATAATGAATTTCAGAAATTGAGAGAATTTAGAAGCTTTTAGAGCAAATTTAAGTCATTTTTTCTGTTCAATCTGGTGGATTTTTGTTTGTTTAGAATCAAGACCAGTATATACCTTTTTCTTTAGTAATTCAATGTTTTGTTTTACAAAAATATCAGTAACAGATTGGCAATTTTTAAGAGAAGAGATCACCTTGGGTAAAAAGCATTCCTTTCTGTATATTGATTCATGTACTTCTTACAAGAATTCTATAAAATGGTTATTAGCCACATATTCAGATGAAGATGCTAAGGCACAGAGAAGTCAAGCAAAGTTAGGCAGTTAGTAGGTTGACAGAGCAGAAATTCAATCCCAAACATCATGGTATCAAGACAAGCCTTTAACCACTATAATAAACTGCCTCTCCTAACCCCGTCTTACCAGATGACTGAAAAACAGTGGTAGAAAACCTGACTAATAGTCTTGGGTAGAGAATAAAAGTGTGAACAGAATGATCCTTTGACTTAGTTTATTTCCAGCCATTGCCATCCCATCAGCAATTTAAAGCAGTCCTAAGGTTTACCCAACCCAGAGTAGAGTACCATCCTTCACATGATTTTGACTCCACCATTGGAGCTCTTGTGAACCATCCATTTATTTGTTTCTTCCTATTGACAGATTTTTCAAGACTTAGTCTTTCTCTGACTATAGTGTTTAGAATCTGAGGTTTGAGGATGTAATTATGTCACAAGCCATTCACTGCAGATAAAATCTTTTGATGTAAGTCACTTGCAACCATGGAACAAATCAATGTATTCAATGCTCACTCTATAAAATCTGTTTCACCTGATTTTGTTTCTAATATGGTTCCCATTCTCCTCCTTTCCAGGCAACAAAGTGCAGTGGAAATAGCATGGAATTGGAAGCAAAAGTTTGGAAGCTGGTATTTCCAATTATCCAACAAATAATGAGAATCTATTATGGATGAAGGCACTATTAAAATTTCTAAAATCATAGCTGTGATTAATATGACAATCTCCCTATTCTGATGGAGCTTACATTTGAGGAATCGGGTATTAAATACACTAGCAAATAAAAAGTAGTAAGTGCTAGGAAGAAAATAAAACAGTATTGAGATAAAGTGACTGATAGGGATGTCTTAGATTGTGTATCACAGAAAGGTTCTCTGAATAACCAAGAGTTGAACTGAGATCTGAATCCCAAGCAGGAGGCAGACATTTAACATCTTCAGGAAAGAATTCCAGGGGAAGGATCTTTTATCCTATCAGAAAAAGAAGGAAAAATTTTAAAAAATGACTTTAAACAAAAGAAAGGTAAATGTTGGGTGAGGTGAGCAGAGGTCAAAGAGGAGTATAGTTCATGGCTATTTGCTGTAGCTCTACGAACTTCTCAACTTGATCTTCACCTGTGGGACTACCTCAACTCTGAACTTGAGGCAAGAGAGCTACCAAAATACTGGGCTTTGCCTGGAATACCCAACAAAGAGATTGTTTCTTGAAATTGCTCTATTTTAAGAGCAAGTAAACAGTTCCAAGAAACTTCTGGCAAGCTTTTCCCATGAGCGATTGGCCTGAATAAAGTCGTTTGCCCATTCCTGAGTCTGTCCCTATGACTGGAAATTTTTTGCATTGCCTGGCATGAGCATGGGCACCTAGTTCAATGCCTAACAAAAAATTCAGAACATCGCCATTGGCCTTGACTAATCAGAATTACCCAGGAGTTAATCCCAGAAACTATGTGGTTACAATATAACCAGGCAGAAGTGGACACCTGAACAGCAAACAGGAAGCTATCATGGAAAGGCTAAAAATGAATGGAAACTACACAGGAGGTCAACATCCAATATGAACAATTTGTGCAAAACCCTGGATCCATTAGAGCACAGAAAGATGGTTCAAAGTGTCAAGAGTGCTAATAGGGAAGGAAGAGTGATAGGAAGTGGGGTACTAGAGTAGACAAAAGTCAGTTCCTATAAGCACTCAAAGATCATGGAGAGGAGTTTAAATTTTATTTAAAGCGTGGTGGACAGCCATCAGGATGTTTTAACCGCAGAAGGATGGGGCTGCAATGTGATAGAAGTCACGCTAGTACATCACTAGGTCATTTAAGTGCAAGTTTAGTTCCTTTTTCTATATTCCATTTACCTTGTTTTAAAGCAATGATAACAAATACACCACCATTCCTTCAGAGTCCTGATCACATGTCTTCTCAGAACCTTACCTGGCCAGACCAGCCCTACACTGACTGTTTTTTCCCCAAGGACTCCTGTGGTATCTCATGTACATAAAAAAAAATCATTTTGCTTTTAAAGTTTATAATTTTATCAAACTAGTATATGCATATTTGCTGCATTAAAATTTAAAAGCATTAGCATAGATTTTCAACGAGATATTAAGTGAAAGGCATACGTGATAGTTCCTAGCACAGTATCTGGCACAAAGTAAATAATGATTAAATATAAGTTTTCTTTCTTTGGGGTATAGCCCTCTGCTTATACTTGCATTCTGCCTCTTCTCTTCTCTCAGAACTTTCCCTAGTAGGGAAAACAAGAAAGAGGCACCTAATCAGTCATTATTCAAAGAGCTGTAAACCTATTTAAAATCACAGGAACTGGACAATTAGTAATGTTAAAAAGGGAAAAAGTAAATGACAAATAAATAAAATTTTCTATTGTGTTATCATCTTGAGATCACTAGATTAATAACCTTTTAACTATCACTTTGATTCTTTCCTGCAAGTTCCTAGTAAAAAGCTGGAAGAGCTAGCATATTGTCCAAAGTTTTAGCATGAAGATGACAAAAATAATCCACAGAAAAAGAGCCACTATTTTAGCTAAATATTCAGAGATGCAATGCAGTTCAAAAACAAAGAGGGCAGAACAAAGCTCATGTGCTAAGGAATGAATCATCCAAACACAATACTGCACCTACTGTACATGGTCAGAGAGTTTAACAGCTGACTTTCTCATATAATCCAGCAGAGACATCAGTAACCTAAACATCCCAGATTAAACAGTTCAGACCCTGAATCACTTTAGGCCATGTAAAGCAATAAACCTTGAAGATAAAAGACAAAATGGCAGAGTTCACTGAAAAGCCATGTGCAGATCATGTTTATCTTTGATTTACTGAACAAAGGGTAAATGCTAAAAGCCCCTTTTGTTACCCTTCTTTGGAAATATTAACACAGAGTTAGTAAGATCATGTACTGCATGGTGTCAAGAAATAAACATTATAAATTTTCCTGACATTGCTGACTGCAGGCTAAACTCAACTTAGGACAAATTTCAGGAGAAAAAGCTATCACTACAGAAATTTAAAAAAAAAAAATCAGAAATGTAATACAAATATGGCTTTATTGGTTTACAAGTTCAAGCAAAACTGAATACTCACAATTATGTAATATTTAAAGCTTAATTTTATTTTCTGGGGTACCTCTATAAGCCGTCAGTCATGAAAAATATTAAAGAGCACACATTTCAATACCACATAATTAAAATAAATGTGGGTTGCTATATTTTTCTTACTTTGCATTTGTGATTTACATATTTTCCTGAATACATAGTTAAGAGAATATATGCTCAGTAGGAGTATAATATCACCACTGCATGCTCAACAAATCATCTACAAAAGTGTTGCATGCGCTACCATTTACTTAGAGCAAATAGTTGCTTTTCTATAAACATATTATTTATGAGAGCATCAGATGCAATCTGCATACTAATGTACCCTTGTATTTCACAGAATTACCCACATGGGTTAGTGATTTTCTCTCTCTCCACAATAACAACCTCCCTCCCTCCACCTGCTTAGTTCCATCCCCACATAGATCTCCACCATGCAAGTATCTGTCTTAGGTATCAAAAATAGTTGAAAAACAGTCATGGAGAAATAATTCAAATCACAAAAACATTCTAAGTCCTAAAAATCCCTTTCTTTATTCAATCACTTAATTTCTACAAACAAACAAATAGATCCATCACCACCCAAACAATCTTAAAGGGCTCCAGTAGAGATCTATATTAAGTAAGCAATTAAAATAGATTATACAAAGTATGCTGACAAACTTCCACAATCAAGTTCAAAATAGGGAAAATTGCAAGGATCCAGACTTTCTTAGCTCAGGAAAAAAAAAATCAAGATTCTGTAATTTATATTTGCCACTACTTATATAAATATTATACAATCATGCTTATGTTTTCTCTTCACCCAAAGACATTTAACTCCCTTTTTCTTAAAAAAAAAATATACTGTCCTCCTTAGACTTGTCTTTAAGAAGAGTGACTATGCAGTAGAGGTTGGCATTGTCACAAATCAGTGGCTTCGTGCCACATTCTGTGACACTGGCTAGCAAACCCCCTTATTTCAAAGAGCACAATGCAATGATAGTTAGAGGAGAGCAAGACCTAACAAAATTTACATAAAATAGATGACTTTATAAATATTATTCAAATATTCATTTGCTTAATATACTATACTGAAATCCATTAAAGATTTTCATAAGCCAATGAAAATGTAAATGCAATATAACTTGAATTCTGATTACTAGAAAGCCTTTCATTGTCTGATAGCTTTGTGGATTTTATGTAGTCATTGTGGTGTTCTATTCTGTCAAAATTGTTCCTCAATATGCTCATACATAAACATACTAAAATTTATTTCCATAAATAATTTAGTGATTACTCAGAATTGAGACCCCTAAGCAGTTTATTACCTAAACCAAATTAACTGCAATAAATCATCAGCTTCTCATGGTTCGTATACTTCCATGAGACCTGCTATGAACGGAATTGTGCACTCCCGAAAATTCTTATGTTAAAGCCTCAAACTTCAAGGTGACAGTATTGGGATACTGGCCTTGGGAATACACTCAGTCTTAGTCATGAGGGTGGGGTCCCCATAATGCTATTAGTGCCTGCACAGAAGAGCTATCTGAGAGGATGTGGTTTCTCTTTCTGTGGTACGTGAGGACACAGTGAGAAGGCCATGTGTAAAACCCAGGAGGAGAGCTCTCACCAGAAACCAACCATGCTGGCACCCTAACCTTGGACTTCAAGTCTCCAGAACTGTTGTTTAAACCATGCAGCTTGTGTGTGGTATTTTTGTTATAGCAGACCAAAAAGACTAATTCAAAAGCCCTATGGAGCATAACTTCTCTAGAATGCATAGGATTATCATCAAAAATATTAATTACTGGCTTCACCTCCTGTTCATTTTCACCCTTCTCAACAGTTACCATTTTTAAGATGATTATAATTTATACATTATACTTTCATAAGATTTGATATATAAGAAACATTTTTCTTAATTCTATTTCTAGAGTAATAAGACACTTTGAACTATTATAAATCAAATATTGAACACTGTTAATTTATCTTTAACATCAAGATTTATTTGATCCTAAGTAAATCTCTCTCCTTTCCTTGGAAATTTTGTGATTACAAATTTTCCAAGAAAAGGAGTAATTTTTAAAATTGATTTTAAACACTAAAATAGAAATGTCAATTTGTTTATACCTAAAGATATGGACATTTAACTACTTTAAAGAAATCACCCAACCAGATAGAATTAATAACCATCCTGGTTTACCTAGAACCTTCCTGGTTTTAGCACTTTAAATCCCCCATCCCAGAATACACTGCAGTCCAAGGCAAACCAGGACAGGTGGTTAACCTAACAGTATATTACCTAACAGTACACTACAGTCATTTTTGACTTAATTAATGACTGTAAGTCATTAAGTATCTGTGATTCTCATTTCCTAAGGTCCCAGAGAAATTGAAACTTTCATAGTATATATATCTGCATCAGACTATAATTAACATTTCTTCTATATAAATTTTACAATCTTACAACTAAAAAGGAACATTAGAAATTATTTCTACTGGTACTTAAGTTATAAGTAAGCCAACTATAGTTTACAGAGATCAAAATTTTTAAATCATTTTAGTCCTCAAGGAACTTCCTAAAGATAGTCTAATAAAAAAATAACCCTTATGAATTTCCTGACAACTAAAAGGTGCTGAGAAAATTAAAAGGTAACACACTATCATGTAAAAATTCAGTGAGTAGAATCTGACCAGGAATTATCTTTAATTTAGATAAACCTCATAATTCATACAGAGTAAATGCCCAACAATTGCTAAGACAAACATGAAAAAGAATAAAAACTGAATTGCAAGATACACACCATAGAGTAACAGGCAATTCAATAGGTCTTAATTGCTTTAGGAACAAATAGTTCAGTGGATCATCAATTTATGAGCTTGGAAAAAATGGAAGGACATACCCAAGGTCGTTAACATGACGAAAGTGGACATAAGTTGCAGAGGTTTTAGGAAATGTAAAAGAGGAGGAAGAAAGTATCTATTGATAAAAACTTGATGTAGCATATGATTCCATTTATAAAAGATCCCATTTATAAGAGAGAAAGATAGATGTCTCAAAGAATATGATCACCAAAATTATAATGTTTATCTCCAGATAAAAAGATCACATATGATCTTTACTTTCTTTCATACAGTATTTTAAAAACACACAAAGAGGATGTATTCTATACCCATTGATTTCTACACTTCAGAAAATTAAAGACCAGTGGATAAATTTTGTCTTATTTTACATTATCTTAGGAAGAGTTTAAAAGGCATTAAAAAATCCAGATTGGCTTTCATTAAATATTTCCAGTTTGACAATTCATTTATAAATTGGCATATTTGAAACAGAATCAATGTCAGTAATATTTTTAAACACAATCCTGGATATAGCAAGATACAAAATACATTTAACTATTTTTTTTCCTGAGTTTGGAGTTAACACACTACAATATTCTTCTAAAATAATTAAAGAGGGACGCCTGGGTAGCTCAGTCAGTTAAGCATCCAACTCTTGATTTCAGCTTAGGGCATGATCTCAGGATCCTGGGATCAAGCCCCACATTGGACTCTGTGCTGAGCACAGAGTTTAGTATTCTCTCTCCCTTTCCCTCTGCCCCTCCCCCTGCCCATGCTCTCTCACCACCCCCTGAAATAAATAAAAATCTTAAAAAATAACTGTAGAAAATTAAGTGACAATTAAACACTTCAGCTTATACCCTCTAGTACATACATGTGTAAATACATGTATGTAAGTATGTATATATATATACACACATGTGTATACACAGAAATAAACACATATACTGTCTACTCTTGAAGAATGAGGGGGGTTAAGGGCCCAACCCTCTGCATAGTCAAACCCCCACCCCCCGTCATAAATCCATGCATAACTTAAACTCCACAAAGTCTACTAATTATCTACTGTTGACTGGAAGCCTATCAATAACAAATACTTAACTAGCACAGATTTTGTGGCCATATGTATTATATAAGTATTATATTACAGTGAAGTAAGCTAGAGACAAATTGTTGTTAATAAAATCCAAAGAAAAAGTACATTTACAGAACTATACATTTTTTTTTAAATCCACATATAAGTGAATCCATACAGTTCAAAACCTTGTTGTCTGAGTATCACGTTACCTTAATTCATTCTATCTTTCAGGGAAGGATAAAATAAAATTCTTCTACCTAAACTCTTTATGCCCAACAAACCAATTTGGTAATTAAACCATTTTATTTATGTCATGTTTATAGTGTCATAAATTTTGACTTAGACTTTTAAATGCCCTAATTTGCATGGCTGATTACTTCTTTAAAATATGCTCTATTTCCATAGAGATTTATAGTTATTTAAGCACTCAACAGCCAGCATGGAGTTAAGCTGACTATCGAACACCTATGACTGTGCACCTCACTATAAGTATTCATCTGTTTCTAGCTAGATGCCTTTACCACCATGAGAATGGGGCTGAGCCAAGCATTTGGTCTGCAAAACATCTAATTGGCTTTTTACTGAGCCTGCAAGGAAAATTTCTCCATCTTCAAATTTATGAAGTTAAACTCAAACATTTGGAATTGGAAATCTCTCTGTCCCCTTACAACACCACCTTTTAACTAGGAGTCAATGAATCAATCAGGGGAAAGAGCACTTGGGCAAAAGAGCAGCATTCTATGCAATGCTTCAATCCTTAAATAGCTCCCTCCTGCAGAGAATGTTGGAGAAGCTGGAATCCAAAGAGGCCCAATCAGTGCTATCTTTTCCCCCCTGAGTTCTGAACCAATTGAAAAACGTACATGGCAAACTGGAGTTGAAAATACCATCCGTGTCACCTGTAAAGGATGAGTTTGAGTCTGAAAATAAAACTTGATCTGAAAATTGATCAGGCCTGAAACCCCCTGCCCTCCTGGGACATACTACAACAAAGCAAAGTTTGAGTCTATGGAGCAAAACAATTTGTTTCCTTTTACCCAGAGTGGCGACAGAAAAATTTTTTTAAAAATCCCAATTCCTTTAAGACTATTGATAGTTTAACTTCTGATAATTGATAAAGGTCAATGTTATTGCCTGCCAGCCAGATAATTCAATTAACCCCAACTGGAAAGAGTAAGGAGTATAATAAAAGGCCAAGCATGTTTAGGAGAAATTTCTTCTCAGAGAAGCCAAGTAGTGCCTCATGTCTCAATTCACGACAATCCATATACAGTGGAATTATGTCCTTCAAGGAAGATCCCATGATTCTACAGCACCACACACAAGCTTCACCAGGATATTAGATCACAAGGGTCAGAAAAACAAGGACCCCAGTCCCCAATCCTACTACCATCTCACAGAGAACTTAACGAGGACTAGGGTGCTCTGCTGCACATGCAACATGCATACACACTCCAGGGGAAGGAGCTCCACACACTGATCTCTCTTCTTATAGAGCAAACACTAGAACAATCTTTCTGGAGTGCCAGTTTTCAATTACGAAAACCAGAAAACCAGGTTTCACGGGAGTTAACTGACGAAAGAGAGCTGCCCACCACCTACAGACCATATCTTCAGGTAAAGGAACCACCAGGACTGTGGGATACTAAGTTTAGATGTAGCCTCTCCTGCTGGGTCCCACTGTCCAAACTACCCAAAGTGGGTTCACAGGTCATTGCTTAAGAATGCCACTTGTCCTATCACAATTTCTCTTTTACAATGTAAAAGAAAATTATCAAGTTTTCCTGCTATAATTTCCAGATAATCTTTAACAACTACAGAAAGGAAAGGTAATGCCTTCTTTTACACTGTAATTAGTTTCTGAATTTTTTACAATGAATTGGTAGATTTGATTCAGCTCTAACTCAATCAGTTGACAACCAACTGGGGGAAATGGGGTAGTATGAGAGTACTCAAAGGAAAGGAAACCAACTTTAAAACAGAAAACTTGAGCCTTTATGACAACCTAATCCTGAAATGGTAAGAAAGTTGGCACCTCTCCAAATAAATAAAATTCTAAAATGTACTCTAACAGGTGCTTCAAAAACAATGTATCTAATACTAGAAATCTTCCATTAACGAATGGACACTCACTGACTAACAATGAAGTCTCATTATTACTGCTCCATGGAAATAAATTTTTATAGTATAATAACCTCTTGAATTAATTCTGTGGTCATTTATCACAGTGTAACAGCTGCCAAAGCAGGGTAACAGTTCAGGAAAATGGAGTCCTCATTCACTTTCACACAACAGTGAACTGTTTGGACTGTTACATAATCATAGTAATGCCATTCATACATCCTGTCAATTCCATCCATTCAATTATGAAAACCAGAAAACCACAGAGCAGGGTGGCCCAGAAATAACAGTTCCACAGAGAGGAAATTAAAAGCAACTTCCGATGTCATTCTACCAACCCTTATTTTCAGTTTCTATTTTCCTCATATTTTCCTTTTTCATTTTCCTTTCATTGTCAGACATTTTTCTTCACTTTCTTTTCTCCCTATTCCCTATTCATTTTATCTGTCAAGGACTCCAGAAGAGGTTTGTGTTACATGGTGAATTAGTAAGAAAAAGTGGATAGTATCAAAATCCCTTTCACTACAACAAAAAGAAGGCCTATAGGAGGGAACATGGAATATTCACCAAGGGGGAGGATACAGTAAAGTCTCGGAGTGGTAGAAGATGACCCTGGATCCATGGGTCAGCCCCTCCACTTCTACCAAGACTCTCCAATTCTACCAGCAGAACTAAGGAGAGAGAAAAAAAAAAAACAGGAAAAATACCCAGGAATAAAGGTGCATAAAACAGCCCCAGGCTTCTTATATCAAGCAAATATTATGCAAACATTTTTAGCAGTCTTTCCTTACTTTAAATAAATAAATAAAACCAGGGCCCAGAAGTGCTGTGGCTCAACCTACCTCTTCTCTGGGGACAGGGTAATGCTTAGGAAGGAAGAGGGGCACCGCATATAGGATTTTTGAACATTCTGGGTATGTAGACAAAAATCTCAAAACATAACCAATATTTTACTTTCTTATGTCCTTGAAGAATGACAAATTAAATATCTGAGTTCATTTAACAACAAGACTATGATAATTCTTAAGGAATTGTGAGTAAAATTTATATTTCTCAACACAAAGATAATCATTAGTACTAAAGTTGTTAAATGGTTCTTGATGTCGTAAGAATTATGTACTCAATGATCTCTGTACTGAGATTTAATTCAAGAATATTAAAAAGTTTCATATAGTTTCTAACAATAAGCTTACTAGTTACCAAAAGATAAATAAAACTAACAGCCTATACAGTGCATAGAGGAGTATTTGATAGCATTCACAGCTTACTTGAACAACCTTAATTCAGTGAAATGCAGCTACGGAATCATTTTATTGTCTTCAATAACCACCCTTTTGAATCTCCCTTTCCCACATCTTAAAATAACCTGAGCCAAAATCTACAAGGTTCCAATCCTACTCAAATTTAAAACCAATTTCATCTCCAATACACTCCCCTCTCCTAACTCAGGCCCTTTGTACTTCTTCCTGCCTCCCTTTTCTGGTTCTAGCTTTTTCTTTTTAAAGCAGAATGCAGAACTTAGAGAAAAACGCCGAAAACATCGCTACCTACCTTGTGCAGTCGTACTCGACCTTCAGCCAAAAACATTCTCCCAACAGTGGGTTTCGAAACCCTCCTTTTATTAAAGAGAGCACAGGTGAATTCTATTGGGTGTCTCTTTAAGGATACCTCCCCACTGCACAACCTTCTGATGTGAAACATCTATCCTGGTTCAGTGCTTCCAATCCTGCCTTAAATGCCAGCAGCAGTGATCAAGCACACGTGGTTCCTTTGCATCAGTAACTTTGTGTAAAATTCCACCACCTGTTGTCCTATACAGTACAAGAACGAGCTCCTCACCTGCTGCTCCCCGTCTCCCGGTAGTTGTTCTGTTTGCCCCACCACTGCTTACGTAATTGTCAAGTAGATCTGCAAGGCTGCCATAGGAAAAGACATCAAATTTAAGACTGAGATACCAATGTCATCCTCTTCCAGGCACCACTGAGGTATTCTCTTTGACCCCATTTTCCTGAGTTTGTGAAGAGTTTTCTTAGTTTCTTTGCTATGAGGACAGAAAAGCCACAGCACTCCTTGCTAGCTCAAGAACTCAAAACCACAACGAATATCCTTGAAGCCTGTAACTTTTACGGATATCTACTGGAGATGATGATTGGAGTAGCAGGGCCAATTCAGCTGTCTCAATTTTTTAAATTGAGGTATAGTTGACATATATTCATTTCAGGTGTACAATACAATGATTTGATACTTGTATATATTGTGAAATGATCACCACCATAAATCTACTTAATGTCCATCACCACACAGTTACAAAATATTTTTTCTTGTATTGAGAACTTTTAACGTCAACTCCCTTGGCGATTTTCAAATATGCAATACAGTATTATTTAGCTATAGTCACCATGCTGTATATTACATCTCCATGACTTATTTATTTTAAAACTGGAAGTTTGTACCTTTTGAACACCTTTAACCATTTGTGTGATTTCATGCACAGTTAAGCCTTGAACAATGAGGGGGTTAGGGGCACTGAGCCCTGCACAGTCAAAAATCCACATGTAGTTTTTGACACCTCCAAAACTTAACTACTAATAGCCTACCATTTACCTGAAGCCTTACCTATAACACACATGGTCGATTAACACATATTTTGTTAATTATATTTACAGCATGTTATATTCTTGCAATAAAGTGAGATAGAGAAAAGATAATCTTTTTTTTTTAAAGATTTTATTTATTCATTTGACACAGAGAGAGATTACAAGTAGGCAGAGAGGCAGGCAGAGAGAGAGGAGGAAGCAGGCTCCCTGCCGAGCAGAGAGCCCGATGTGGGCCTCAATCCCAGGACCCTGGGATCATGACCTGAGCCGAAGGCAGTGGCCTTAACCCACTGAGCCACCCAGGCGCCCGAGAAAAGATAATCTTAAGGAAAATACACTTCGAGTATTATATACACCACAGTATATTTATTGAAAAAAGTGTATCAGTAAGTAGACCTGCACATTTCAAATCTGTTGTTCAAGGAACAACTGCATATGTTTACAACGTGTATTTTGTCACTTGGTATTGTATGATAACTTCTCACACCTTTAATGATTCTTACTCACAATTGTTTGGTAAGGCTGCATGGTACTACATGGAATGACTAATAAGGTAATTTATTTTACTGTAATCCAAATTGGGTATATGTAATGTAATTTTCCCCCTTTCTTACTATTATGAAAATCATAGTAGTAAATATCCTGATAACTATATGAACACATCTCTGGTCTTTTTATGTGACCAAATAATTTTTACTACTTTGATTTTATCGAAAAGGTATGAAATTGGGGGAGCTTCTAAGTACATTATGGCAAATTATATTCAAGGGTTATATACTCAAAAATACTGGGAATTATCAGTATTTTAAAATACCTTGGGCAACTCATAATTCTGTCAAATTATTCTCAGAGGTAAAAATACTTTTATTAAGAAATAACATGTGTGGGATGCCTGGGTGGCTCGGCTGGTTAAGTGACTGACTTTTGGTCAGCTCAGGTCAGGATCTCATGGTTGTGAGATGGAGCCCCATGTTGTGCTCCAAGCTCAATGCAGAGTCGACCTGAGAGTCCCTCTGCCCCCTCCACTCGTGCCTGTGCACTCTCACTCTATCTCATCTTTAGTTATCTTTTCAGTATTTGTGTAGAAAGATATCTGAAAAAGTGTTTATCACATTTTGCTGACAGTTATTTCTAGGTAGACATTCAAGTGATATTTTACTTTCTTATTTGTTCTTTTCTTGTTGCCCTTTTAAATCACTTATTAGGAATGTATAGCAGTTTTTTGATTTAGTCTTTCATGAACTTTCACATATTACCAGTTTTTTAAATAGTTCATTGAAAATATCCCCACCATATGAAACCAGAGATTAAAATACATTAACAATAATTATAGCAATCATAGTAGTAATGGGGGGGTACCCTGGTATGATTAAATAGCATTTACCTAAAAGCATCAACTCATTTTATTGTCAGTTACTATCAAATTGTTGGTTTCTAAGTACAGATTTCTTTTAAGTACAAAATTTTATTCACATATAAAAACCTGGTCCAACTACATTCAACAAGACAAAATAAAAACAGTTGATTAATTGAAACAACCATTTAATGAAGAAAGGAATGTGTATAGAAGTGAAACAAATCTCTCTTGGCCCTTTATCCTTTGAATAACCTAGCCAATTTCAACTGGCCTCCTTGCCATTTAGCATTTTTATTTAGATTACTGTCAAAACATGGCACATTCTGAAATGGTGCTATATATCCATGCCCTCTGTCAAATAGCACCGTCATATCAAATGTTTGATTTCCAACTTCTCTTTGACTCACCCTTCTTTCTCCATAACACATATATCAAAAAGATAACCTGGTAGCTAGATGATACCAACCTAATCAACACCTCTTCTTTTTAACTGATGAATCAATTAAAGTTCCTGTTAGCCAGCAACAGAACTTAATTCTAGTTAAATTAAGCAAAAAACATGTTACTACACTAAAGCAAAAACTATGTTATTACAAGCATTTGGTGGATAGTGCCATTTCACTGATCAATAAGATACTCACTGGGCCCCAAGTTTGGAAG
Source organism: Ailurus styani (assembly GCA_002007465.1). Classification (NCBI taxonomy): domain Eukaryota; kingdom Metazoa; phylum Chordata; class Mammalia; order Carnivora; family Ailuridae; genus Ailurus; species Ailurus styani. The sequence goes on from LNAC01000031.1 coordinate 3,039,583, forward strand.
GCCAGATATGATTGGACAGAACCCAGAGATCCATAAGAGGCAGGCAAACAGGACACTGGAACAGCCTGGTCCAGGATGATGTGGACATTGCTGTTGAAATCAGTCATTTCTTAGAATTTCCTCAGTCTCCCAACACTTAACATCCCTAAAGAGACAGAGTCCTATGGGCCAAGCCTAAGTCATCTGACTGCCCCGGGCTGTCAGGATGAGAGCCTGGCACCTAGAAATAATTGCCCACCACAGACAGCCATAGTGGAAGAGGGGCTATCTCCAAAAGAAAATGAAGGCACAATTAAAAATAAGAATAGCTGTTGGGCAACCAACAACAGCAAATGTTCACTGCATCGGACTGAATTTAGTGCCTATCATACCTTCTTCCCTTGCCTCATACCATAACTCTGGGGCAAACTTTTTTCAAACTAAAGATTACAACATATTAGTAAGTCATGAAATCAGTTTAGTGGATCATATCCATGTATTAAAAAGCAAAATTGAATGGAGCAGGAAATATCAGAAGGAATTGCATATAGAAAGTTTGTGAAACTTCTGTCTCTTTTATGCATATGGAGTATATGTTTGTTTTTGTGCATGTGTGTGAAGGTAAGCCATGGTCAAAAAACATTTGAAAAAAATTTATACTAGTCCTTACCAGCATTCTGCGGAGCCAACATTTATATGCACAAGTTAGTCCCTAACCTGGACTCTTAGAGACCGAAAAGGACAAATCCAATCATATGTAACTGGTGCTATGAAGCCTCCACGATGAATCACTGTACAATAAACAGCTTAATGTTATAAAGTGAAGTCATCATTTATATCATCACATGTGGCTATTAAATTTCATTTAATTAGGACAAACAATCTGTGCAACCATTTTTTTATCATAAGTATCTACCATCTTCTTTGAAATTTTACTAGTGCCACAAATAAGAAAATTCCCCTTGTGGTAATTTTTCATCATTAATAATTTTATATCATTGTAATTTTATTAGCTCATGTTGAGTCAGTCAACCCTTGCTTCTTCCATGAGATTTTCTCCAGTTACTCTAATCAACCTTAACATCTCTCATTTTACTGAACTCTTTTGTCACTTAACTTCTGAGAGTTCATCACATAACTATAACACCTCACCCAAATGAAACACGGCTCAAAACTAGGTAAGGATAAAAGACATCTGGGTAGATCAAAGAGAAATTACAAATCCTATACACTAATACCAGTGCATTGTATTCATAAGAAAATTCCCCAGAATCTCATTTGAAGCTCATTTTATCTGCTTTCTATATAATCCTAATAAGCAGCCTACCTTGCCCATGGGAGACAATAAATAACTGTCAAACAGTGAATGGATGAAAGAAAGAGAACGAGGGAGGAAAGGAGGAAGAAAGAAGAAAGAAGGAAAGAGAGAGAAGAAAGAAAAATTTCCAAGTCCAAAGCAAATTAGAAGAAGCAAAATGCAATAGTGGGAATAAGAGTGAGGCAATTAGGGAGACATGGCACCATTGCAAAGTGGATATCAATAACAAGTTCACTCACACACATGAATTTAAGAACACAAAATTCACAGTAGTTTGGAGTTACGTAGGTATAATCAAACAGAAAAAAACATTTCAGTAGAACCTCAGTGTATTATCCGAAGAGAAAATTCTTATAATGATGACTTTGAGTCTTCCAAAAGATTAAAATGTGTTCAGTATAGTCTATTAACAGCATGAAATGGTGAGATTTTGGAACATTTAATATCCAAGATGTTAAAAGTCAAATATTTTGTTAGATTTGTCTAACTGAAAAATGGTGTTCCAAAACATTCAGTCCCCAAATGTTCTTTGTAGCTGAATTTTACTGCTAACATTTCATCAAATACAACTTCATCTCTGTGGCTTGATTCTAAATAGTCTGGGGGCAATAAACACGTTATACTCGTTACCCGAGATGCTTCAGAAATTATTAGGTTAAGACAATGTCAAAATAGTATGAGCTTCATGCATTAGAAATGTATAAATGGATATCCAGTCTTCATATGAAGACTGGATAAATTTTAGATACTATCCTTCATTTGATAAATTTATTTAAATTAAAATATCAAAAGTAAGGACAATTCAGGGGAGCCTAGGTGGCTCAGTCAGTTAAGTGTCTGCCTTTGGCTCAGGTCATGATCTCAGAGTCCTGGGATCCAGCCCCTGGTTGGGCTCCCTGCTCCCTGGGGCTCCCTGCTCAGCAGGGAGTCTGCTTCTCTTTCTCCCTCTGCCACGCCCCCTGCTTTTGGGCATGCTCTCTCAAATAAATAAATAAAATCTTTAAAAAATAAAAAAGTAAGGACAATTCAGGGAATGCCATATAATTTATAACATTTTACAAAAAAGAACAAGTCATTTTACTGAACCAAGATCACTGCTGTGAATATGTACCCATGTAAAGTATGTACTTGCTCAGAACTAAATCCTGGGTATATGTTAACTAACAAAGTTTATATTAAAAAAAATAGAAAAAAGGAACTAAATCCAGGAACTTTGAAAGATTCAGATGCAAATGTTCATCCTGTCTATCAAGGACCCATCTCACTTATTAACCATATTTTAACAAAGAACAAAATTCTATTCCACAAATGGCTTATATGACACCCACATCTTATTTTCATGAAAAATGTGTGCAAAGTGTTTGACTCATATGACTAATATGCATCCATTTTGGACTAAGATCCTTACAAAGACCGTTCAACGTAAGTTTCAAATTGACAAGGAATATATATATGTGAACACAAGAGAAGAAAAAAACTTTTCCTCCGGGTTTCTGTGTATATATATCCCTCACACAACTTTGTTCTTTAAAAAATATGGTTTTTTCAAAGTCTATTTCATCTTAAAGTGACTATTTGGTTTTATACTAAAATTTATTTAGCTAAAATTTGAAACATTACATTCAGAAATACTTATGGATTTGAGTTCCTCAAATAGTGAAGATTTTAAGTCTTCCTCAAACTGTATAGAAACTATATTTTAGCTTAATACATATCAATTATATATACCTAAGAACAGGATTAACACACTTGGCGTTCGCTTTTTTATAACAAATTATATATGTATTCCTAAAATTAATATATATCAGTACATGCTTTTTAAAACTGTACCAGTCAGGTCAAAGAACACTGGGTCTCTAAAAATCAAGGACACTTTTCCCTTTATAATAATCTTTTTAAATTAACTAACAATGATAATTTCTAGGGCTTTACTGGAAATGTGAATTCTGACAGCTCTTCTGGTATACAGTCAATCTATCCTAGAAAGAGTAATTTTCAGACAAGTGGATTTAAATCAATAGAATATTGAGAAAAAGATACTATTTAAACAGATCAACATATTTTTTCAATACTCACAAAGTATACTTTCTTTTTTTATTATGTTCAGTTATCCAACATATAGTACATCATTGGTTTTTGATGTAGTGTTCAGCAATTCATTAGTTGCATACAACACCCAGTTGTTCATCACCACACATGTCCTCCTTAATATCCATCACCCTGCTACTTCATCCCCCCAACCTCCTCCCTTCTGTAACCTTCAGTTTGTTTCTAAAATCAGAGAGGGAGACAAACCATGAGAAGTATACTTTCTTCTTAAATGCCCTAAAAAAAGAAAAAAAAGTTCTCAAATGTGTGAGCACATGGAACTGATAAAATTGAGAAAAATATAAAATAAGTGCCCTAAAAATAGAAAAAAAAGTTCTCAAATGTGTGAGCACATGGAACTGATAAAATTGAGAAAAATATAAAATATATATTGTATAAAAATATGTAAAATTGCTTCTGATATTAATTTAGAAAAGCCATAGACATGTTTTCCACAAGATTCTTTCTCTAAGCATGAAATCATACAAAATATTTTATCACAAAAATCAGGAAATGCTAATCTAGTGACANATTTCATTTAGAAAAGCCATAGACATGTTTTCCACAAGATTCTTTCACTAAGCATGAAATCATACAAAATATTTTATCACAAAAATCAGGAAATGCTAATCTAGTGACAACAACAATCCCCAAGAGGACAAGCAGCCAAAATTATGCCTCCAGGTGACACTGGAAAATAATCAGAAATGGCACATTTGACAGCAAGAAGACAACCTTTATTAAACCAATTCTATTCTACTTTACGTCAATAATAAAATCAAAAGCCAATGTTAATTACCAGGTGAATTTTGATAAACTGAACACATCAGTGCATTGCTACCCACTGCTGCTCAATTTTTGTCACAGATGGCACATGTAGAAACAATGCTATTTGTACCACACAGGGAGATAAACCAATGAGATAACTGACTCCATAACCTCTATCACTGTAGGCTGCCCAGGGCTGAGGAAACAACTACCTTGATCTATCCATAAATAATTCTCAAGCACAGAGATTAGAAACTTCTGTGCTAACTTAATGAAAATGGAACTGTGTTCTTTAACAGTATCCCAAGTTGACATACATTAGCTTCCATGTGCCAAACAAAATTAATAAATATTCGCTGAATGTCTACCATGTGCAAATCTCTGTGTTTAATGATTAAACCAAATGTTATCTTAGTAAACCTAAAAAAAAAAACAAAAACAAAAAACAAAAAGTGCAGAAACTTCCAAGACAATTTTGGAAGATGATATTAGGAAAGTGGCTCGGTCTAAACTCATTTTTTCTTTGCATGGAGGGAAGGAACGAGTTGACCTAAAGAATTTATTGAGTGAGTCCCATAATTGTTCACTAAAGGGTAAAAGAAAGAACAGAAAATTAGTTGATTGTGGTGATTCAAGGAGTTTAATCTGGCAGTGAAATTTCCAGAATTTGGGGAAGGAGAGAAAGTAAAGCCAAGGAAACAAGGTTTTGGCGGGTGTGAGAAAGTGAGTGCTTCAAAGACAGTAATGAAAAGAATGAAGATGTAAAAGATATATCAAGAGACAGAACAATACAACTTTATGACTAATTAGGTATAGTTACAGACAGATATAGGAAGCAAAAAGAAAAATTTAAGATGTGTATAGTTTTCTGATCAAGGTCTTAGAAAATACATGACAAAATTATTAAAGTGAATTTGAAAAATAATGACAAATTAGATTTTAGACATTCTGAGTTTAGGTGACAGGATATTCAAGAGTTATTCAAATGTCTTGTTCTAAAATTTGAGAGAGAGTTGATATTTGCAATTGTAAATATGAATGAGAGTTCCAAAAGAAACAATGTTTAGAGAGTCAATATATTAAAATGAAAAAGTATAGGGGCACCTCGGTGGCTCTGTTGGTTAAGCAGCTGCCTTCTGCTCAGGTCATGATCCTAGGGTCCTGGGATCCAGTGCCTGTCAGGCTCCCTGCCCAGCAGGGAGTCTGCTTCTCCCTGTCCCTCTGCGCCTGGCCCCTCCGAACCTAGCTTGTTGCTTGTTCTCTCTATTTGTCTCTCTCTCTCTCCCGTTCTTTCAAATAAGTAAATAAAATCTTTAAAAAAATAAATAAAATACTTTAAAAAAATAAAATCTTTAATAAAATCAATAAAATGGAAAACTATATATAGGTTCAACAACATGCCATATAGAAATGTTTATCCCACTTATCTCTTCCAACTGACCACAGATTATGTAATAAAAACAACATTTAGCAAATATTTAAATGCCTACTGTGGCAGGATTGGGACATACCGTGGAGAACAAGTTTAGCATGGTTCAGGGCCTCATGGAAATTACAACATACTGGGAAAAACTGACAAACAAAACCACAGGCAAATAAATATATAATTGCTAACTGGGAATAAATACTGTAAATTCAAAATTAAAATGTTATGAAATATTGTCAAGTAAGTCATAAACCTGCCTTGTACTAAATTCATGCTCTTAAAATATTCATGGAGCTACAGGATGTATTTAATATTCAATGTTGACCTTAATTAAAGAGTTAATTTATTTTAACTTATTATTTATTAATTTGCACAAGGATTTTATTATACTAAGAAATTTTCAATTCACATGCTCAGATAAGCAAGGCTGGATTCAGTGTCCCTGCTAGAGTACCATAACTGTCTGTCTTACCTCCCATTCTTAAAGCCTGTCCATATATATAATATATAGACCTTCACAAATACATAAAATTCTCACATTTCATTTTTATCAAGATGAAGCAGGAATGAGTTATCTCCCTTTCAAAATTTGTGCTATTTATTGATTTGAGAACAGAAGTAAAAAAGATCTCTCTAACCTTACAGAATTGACATAATTCTTTCAGAAACAAATAATAGATTGGACACAGTGGATAAGATCTTGGAGTTTAATAAAACCAAATTTCTAAACTCATTAAAATTTTAATATAACGATCTAGGAAATCATATACCTGACAGATTTTTTTAATAAATAGAGCCATCCCTGATCAATATTAGCCTCAATTAAAAATGGGTACATGACGCAATAGTGCCATGTTTGACTTTGATATTAGGTTATAATTTCCATAACATGCTAATTAAATGGTGTCATAAAGCAACCATTGTTGCTGAACACTGTTCATTGTAGATACTGAGAGGATAATTTTACCTTCTCAAGTTGCTTTTCTGAAGTCTTAGATGTACCACTTTTGACAGACATTACATGTGTTAAAGTCATAAGGGAAGGTGACACAGAGTTGGAAACATTGAAGGATAGGCAAGTCTATTAAAATCATTCATTTTTGACTGTTCTAATAGCCATGTGTTTTTTTTTTTTAAAGATTTATTTATTTATTTGATACAGAGAGAGATATTACAAGTAGGTAGAGAGGCAGGCAGAGAGACAGGGAGAGAGACAGGGAGAGGAGGAAGCAGGCTCCCTGCTGAGCAGAGAGCCCGATGCAGGCCTCGATCCCAGGATGCTGAGATCATGACCTGAGCCGAAAGCAGAGGCTTTAACCCACTGAGCCACCCAGGCGCCCAGCCATGTGTTTTAATTCAATGGCCTGTCAAGTTGCTATTTCAAGTTTCTATAAAATAAATGTTATTCTATTTATTGAGTAATACTGAGATCTCTGCATTATTCAGTAGTTTCTTTTTTTCTCATTGATTTTAAGTATTATGTTTTAAATTTTTTAAATGTGAGCTTTCGGTCTGCTAAAGTTTTCAGGGTTCAATATTTGAGGGATGAAATTCTTTCTTCCCCTACAGATTGCTTTTTTTTTTTTTTTTTTTTTTTTTTTTTTTTTTTTTTTTTTCCTCGTNTTTTTTTTGCTTAGCTAACATCATCCGTGATAGCCTTTAACATGTGTATCTATGAAGTCTTTCTGAAAGTACACTGACACCACCATTGCTCAGTAGTTCTGATGGTAGACTTAAAATTGATAACAGCTCTTTTCTGAAAATAACCCAGTGGAGACATAAGCCAAAAAAGTTAAAACATTTGGGCAATTTCACTGCTTAACTCAGAAGATTAAAAAAATTCAGCTAACAATACACTCACATGCTAGATAATAGAGGTATTAGGTTTGCAGTAGCGACAATTTTAAATCTCCTGTCATATCACTTTTCTGCAAAATTTAATACTAACCATATAAATACTTTAAGATAAAAGAGGAATGGGAAATTTTATTTGTTGAAGAAATAGATAAAAATGTTTCAATATCTTCATTTCTCGCAAAAGTAGTGTACAAATGAATGAAAAAAATTTTCTCCTGCAACATACCTTCCTTAAAATTGAATTATATTCAAAGCACCCTCTTGTTATCCATAGCTAACTCGTTTGCATGAAAATGATTCACAAATAAAAGATCAATAATTACTATGGCCATTTATAGTCTGGAGTGTTAAGCTCATTATGAAAATTAAAACTATCTTAAATAAAATCATTCTATATCTCATCTTTTTAATCATCAAACTAACAGTCTTTTAATCAGAACAGCATAAAAAAATACCAATTCATCATCTTCCTACAAGCACAAAGTGTTTTTCTTTATGTGTGAAAATAAAGTCAATTTGCATTCACATCTCATAAATCCTTTTCACACAATATATATTGTCATTTATTCATCTTTAACACAAATAACAATTCAAACACTAGTTGGACAAAGTAACCACTTTTCTGGGAAAAAAAAGTCCAAATTCAATCTGTGGTTGAATCTATATTAATCTTTAATCACACCTTAGCCTCTGAGCCCTTGCAATTCAAATTTAAGAAGTTAAGATAAAAAATATCCATCACGATTTCAAAAATATAAAACATTGCAGTCACTCATTTTTATCCTCTTGAGCAAATGTACCATCTCAGATCCAATTTTCTGCAAATCTCTGAGAAGAAACTAAATATGGTATTATCTGTCCTGGGACTATTTATTTATCTATCAGACTTTTTTCATTGGAGGTAAGGCTGAGATAGCATTTCACCAATGCAATGGTAATTCTACTTAGGAGGAATTCAGTCTGATCTGTCAGGGGAAAAATAATATGGGAGATTTAAAAATTTAAACCAAAAACTTCTTTTTTTTTAAGATTTTATTTATTTATTTGAGAGAGAGAGAGAGTGAGAGTGAGCATGAAAGGGGAGAAGGTCAGAGGGAGAAGCAGACTCCCCATAGAGCTGGGAGCCCGATGTGGGACTTGGTCCCAGGACTCCAGGATCATGACCTGAGCCACAGGCAGTCGCTTAACCAACTGAACCACCAGGTAACCCTTAAACCAAAAACTTCTTATTTTTCTCTTCCCAGTTCATCTTCACAGGTAGCAAAGATAAAGATTATGTGTTCTCTTTCTTTTTTTTTTTTTAGTTTTATTTATTTATTTGACAGAGACAGAGAGATTATAAGTAGGCAGAGAGAGAGAGGGGGAAGCAGGTTCCCCAATGAGCAGGGAGCCTGATGCGGGCCTCGATTCCAGGACCCTGAGATCATGACCTGAGTCAAAGGCAGAGGCTTTAACCCACTGAGCCACCCAGGCACCCTATGTCTTCTCTTTCTTTGTCTTTACCCTCAAATTCCTTGAAACTTCTCTGGTTTTTCTGAATACATCTGTGCCTTTGTACGGCAGCCAGACTCTTCTCTGCAGGTTAAAAGGAAGCTTTATTTGAGACAAAGAAAAGTACCTACGGATTCCCCTTCCCTCTGTCCCTAGCTGTACTCTGAAGACACACACAGGTGCCAGCCTGTTCAAACATAAAGGATTCAAAGTTACTACGGACAGTAAAGGAGAAAAATCTAACCTCCTCTCCAGGCCACACCCTTCTCAGAAATCCTAAAGTTATTCCATCTACCAGAATGAAGAGGAATCAAATACCGAAAGGGCCTTAATGTTAGACATGAACACCAACTGCTTCGTATTACTGAAGAATATTTAAGCTCAAAGTATAAAGTGATGTGTCCAAGGTCGCCAAAGTTCCTGTCCAGTGTTATCTTCATTCACTGATGTGACACTGGGACCAGTAACCAAGTAAATTCTTTCTGGGGCAGTGTTCTGCCCATGCCCAGCTGGAAGCTACAACCTACCTCCTTCTTTTCACTTTGGGCCTTGGCACCCGCGTTCCTTTCGCTGCTGTGGGCTCTTCCTAAGGCTCCTGCTCAGTCCCGTTCTTTCTCTTCAGGGACACCTTGCCAGACCACCCAAACTAAAACCACCTACCTCCCTCCCTCCTGGCATACAGTTATCAAAATGGAAAATTATCTTATTTACTTATTTGCTCAGTTATTGTCTCTCTTCTCCACTAGACTATTAAGTTCTATGAGCCAGACACCATAATTATTTTCTTTACTACACTATATGGTATAGAGTCCGGTATGGCAAAAACAAAGACAAATGAGCCAAATTTCTACCCACCATGAACCCATGGTCTAACGGGAGAAACAACTACTTGAGTAAATAAGCCTTTAAAAAGGCAGAATTGAATAAAAACTGAGTAAACAAAGACGTATATCATGTGAAGGAAGGGATAAAGTAAATAATTATAAAGTCAAAGGTTCCTTTGAGGAGGTGGAATTTTTTTAGCTGGGGTAGGGCTTGGCTTTAACAATGTTTCCAAAAAAGAAAACTTTCCAGGAAAGGGAGTATCTTGACCAGAACTTTGGAAAAGTCAGGTGTTACATTTGGGAAATAGATGGCTGGAGCATGGGAAATGGAGAGAATTGAGGGAAAACACAGAATAAGATGAGGACATTTCAAATCTCTTGACTATGTTCCTTTCTCCAGTTCATTCTACCATTCCCTTCAGTTTCACTTCTGTCACCAGCACAGATATCAAGACATCACTTCAAGCTCTCTCTCTCAAAGAATTTCACATTCAGTTTTCTATTTTGCCTGCCCTTTGAAACCAAAATTTTAGTCCAACCACATGTCTACTCTTTTTATACCTGAGGTGGCAAAAATCAGTCGCCAAGCAGATCTGTGCCTCTGCCTAAGTATTCCATGCTTTCTGGTATGCCTTCTCAAATCCTTTAAGATATATACCTAGAACATTTCTACATCCAAGCTAGCCGCTTCCAGACATCCTTCAGCTTACGTCTGGTTCGTCGCCTCCCTGCAGATGCCTCTGCTGCACTCTGGGCTCACTCTCGCGCAGCGCTCATCACGGTATTCTACTCAGTGGATTACTGGGGTGCTTCACTGTACTATGTGCTCTTTAAGGACTAGAACCATGTCTCCCATTCACTAATTTTTTATCCTTAGCACAATTTATGATATATTCTGGATGCTTAATATGCATTTTCTGACTTAATGAATAAAAAAATGAATATGGCATAATACATAAGGACAAAATAGGATTAAAAGTTGATATTTTTTAGGGGGTGCCTGAGTGACTCAGTCAGTTAAGCATCTGCCTTTGGCTCAGGTCATGACCTCAGGGTCATGAGGCATGTAAATCAGTTAGGCCATAACAAGTGTCCAGGTGAGAATGCTACCAGGTGAATTAAGACAATAATAGAAGGAAACAGTAAAGAAGTTCATCTGAGTGGTGATGATGAGTAGTTTTTGAATTTTGGTAAGGTTTGGTAGGGTCTGGAGCAGACAACCAAGAATTCTTGAGATGTCTTTGGTGCAAAATGACGGTTTTATTAAAGCACAGGGACAGGACCCACAGGCAGAAAGAGCTGATGCCACCACTAGTCCCTGTTGCCCCTGCTGCCCATTGCTCTGGAGGGTTACAAGGGGCAACTGATTATATACCTTGGGGCTGGGGGAAGTTAGAATAAGGGAAGTTCCAAAAGGATTTTCATATGCTAAAGAAGACATGGGATACTGGAGCCCTTGCTATTGTCAAACTAAGGTTATTATTCCCTCGAGCAAGGCATTACCATTAAGACAGCTAGGAGTTTCCTGAAGGAACATTTTACTCTGCTTGCCTCAAGCATTTGTCAATAAGCTGCAGGTTATAAGGACATTTAATTTTATCTATGTTTCCTTCTGCCTTTGTTTCCCACATCAGTGAAAGATAGATTCAGTTTAAATGTGGGGTATAAAAGCCTCAGTAGGCTGTTGGGAATATGGTTCTAGATATCAGAAGATATACAAATTCACAGAATTTTTACAATTAGAAATTGTCTAATACCCCTTCCTCACTTCTACTTTAGCTTTTTGAAACAGATATGAAGGCAAATATTTCAGCCCAACACAAATAGCTCCAATTTCAGTATCATCTGTTTCTGTTGATTTCATGGGAAGGATAACATTTCTAGGGAAGAGACTATACAATGAAATTTTGCAAGGTGTGCAGGGTTCAATGTTTCCAATTATTTCAATAACCTTTTTATAGCGCTTTCTCAATGCTAGGGAACATGCTGGACTCAGAGGTGACAAAGGCTAATGATAGTACTCAGGAGATCTGGGTTCAGTTCCTCCATTTATTTCAATAACCTTTTCAGAGCACTTTCTCAATGCTACGGACCATGCTGGACTCAGAGATAACCAAGACTAATGATAATACTGTAAATATTCACGCATTTACTATTAGCCAGAAACTCATATAAGCATCCTATACATATTAATCCATATAGTTTTCACAACCACACTTTGAGGTTGAGAGACAAAGCGGTTAAGTAACTTGTCTAAGGTCACCAAGCAAGGTAGCAGTAGATGAGAATCTAAACCCAAGCAGTCTGCCTCTGGACAGGCTCTTGACTACTAGGTTATGTTGCCTATTCAGACATGGTTCCTCTTCTAAGAAAATTTAGAGTCCAGAATATGGTAGTACATGCATTAATTTAAATAAAATTAAGTCAGTGAGGAAATAAAAGCTCGGAGTACAAATGAGGAAAGAGAGGAAGTGGGAAGAGATCAAATCCTTTGACATTCTCAAGTTTTTGTCTCATTATTATGATTTTCCTTGCAATACTGACACTATGGTTGTGCAAGTAGTTCAAGGAATTCACTGAGTCTTCTGAATCCACACCTCCCAATGCCTTTCTATAGCAGTCAGTCATTGAGCAAGATTAATCTCATAGTCAGTGAGTCATCGGAATCCACCAGAATCCAAAATGTTTACATATAAAAGCAAAGAGAAAAATATCCCAGAGAGACAAAAAATGGATCAGAGATAAAGAAATAGGTAAGGAGGGCTCCTGGGTGGCTCAGTGGGTTAAAGCCTCTGCCTTCAGCTCGGGTCATGATCTCAGGGTCTTGGGATGGAGGCCTGCATCCGGCTCTCTGCTCAGCAGGGAGCCTGCTTCCTTATCTCTCTGCCTGCCTCTCTGCCTACTTGTGATCTCTCTCTCTGTGTCAAATAAATAAATAAAATCTTTAAAAAAAAAAGAAAGAAAGAAAAGAAAAGAAATAGGTAAGGAAGAAAATGCCAAAAACAAAAATTAAATTTCCCTAGCTTTTCATTAGGCAGCTTTTAGCACAACATAGAGTTATTCACTTTGCAGTCTCTTCCAAAGGTTATTAGGTATTGAGCACTTCATTATATATTGTATTATATACATTATATATATATATATACATAATATATTAATATATTTTATATATTGTATATATACTGGCTGAGCTTTACTATCACATTACTAAATAAATTTCGTTGTTTTCAGTCTTTATTCTAAAAAGTAAGGAGTAAGAGATAAGGTGGGAGTTTTCTATAAAAGAAGATATGACCAAACAATAGCCCATTCAATAGAATTTTCTCCTTTGGGTATGCAAGCAAGGGACTGCAAGGCCTTCACATTGCTCTGTCATCTCTTCCCTGGTCACCCTATCTAAAGGAAATGTCCTTGCATTATATTCTGAGAGAAAGAAACCAAGCATGATTTAATGCTTTGGGTTTGACAACAATATTCAATGAAGCAATTTGTATGATTTAGAGAGATAGGATTTCCTCTCAAAGAAATTGCATATGCCTAAAAATAATTTTATGATATAGTATAGTTGTTTAAAAACTGGCATAAATATCATGCTTAAACAAATCATCATTGCTTCCAGAAAGGAAAAGAGTAGTTTAAGCATCATAAATATTAAAAGAACAAAATGATTATTTTTTTTAAATCAGGGAAAAATTTACTGAGGTTTGAGTATGAATAGAAAACCATCTGCATTTTCAATAAGATTATAAAAATCAATCTATCCAATTTTAGGTTTAAATATTTGAAATAATCACTATGCATATAATACATGCTAACACAATTCAATCTAGTTATGATATTACAAATCCAACATATATTCATTGCATTTAAATTATATACATAAATATTTTTAATAAGAATCAGGTTCATGCAAATAATATCCTTCAAATACCTAGGATTCTATGAGCAACCCTGGTACAGGCATCATTGCAAATAGTGTGTATCTTGAATATATGCCATCCATGGTTCTTGCTATCTTTTTTCTTCAATAAAAATCAGTCTATCCAATTTTAGGTTTAAATATTTGAAATAATCACTAAAATCACTATGTGATTTGTAGGTTAATGTAATTCCATACCAATCAATCTAAAATACTGTGTTATATGAGGCCCCTCAGTGGTCTAATCTGTTGGGCATCCAACTCTTAGTTTCCACTCAGGTTGAGATCTCAGGGTCCTGGGATTGAGCCCTTCATTGGGCTCTGCACTCAGTGCAAAGTCAGCTTGGTTTTTTCTCTCCCTCTCCCTCTGCCCCTACCCCTTCATGTGCTTGTGCTCTCTCCCTCTCTCCCTCTCAAATAAAATAAATGAATCTTTCAAAATAAATAAATAAAATACTGTATCATATGAAATACTAAAATAATTTCCAAGATTCACCAGAAAAAGAAAAGAAACTACATATTATTTTTTAAACTTGACAGTTCAAAAATTGTTCATTGATTCTTAAAGGGAAGGTGACTCTGAGGCTTACATATGTCTCTGTGTCTAAACAGCTATACTTTTCTGAAAATCTTAATTGTTTTGGAAAGTATTTATAGGGAGGAAATGTAATAGCCCTGTTTACAGTGGTGAAATGAAGCTACAGATCTTCATTCACAGGAAGTAGCAAGTAGGGAAATACAAAAACCGATCACTTCACTATCATGTCATTCTACATACTAAATAAAAAATCAAGAGTACAACATCTGTAAACAATGAGTTATTGAAAATGGCACCTATGTCTGTTAATTTATATACTAATCAATGAATTATACTAACCATTTCACACACCACCAGAGAAAAGACCTTGCTCCAAAAAAGGAGGGAAGGGGGCATAAGCTATTTTAGCCTCTATAGTGACCTATAAAACAAAAAGGGTGTTTATGACAATCAAAAACATTTCACATACTCCCAGACATAGCAACTTCCTGCATTTATAATACTTTCCTACCTTTAATACTATATTACTTTAAGAATTATTGTATCTAGTGTTCTTAAATGTATTATAAGATACCAGTCTATCCAGCACATGGCAAAGGACCTCATTTGGTTTAAGGTAAAAAGAGAAAACACCATCTTGTAGTACCACAATGGTGATTCCTCAACCATCTTCAAAAAATTCTCCTCCAACACCTCAAGATTTACTCTCTTGGAGGCTAGAGAAATGTGATCACTAAAAATAGGGGGGGAAATTCATAATCTTTAATATATCCAGAATGGGTAGTCTAGCAATTCAATTTGAGTTAACTGAATATTTGGCAGCTCTTGTTTTACTCTTGAAGTCTGTAGCCTCAGTGAAAAACTGAGAAAGTAAGAATTTTATTTTAACTTGTATCATGTTTACATGTTTATTATGTCTGGGTGTAAATGCACAAAAAGTAAGAAATAAGAATTCCAGGATGAAACTCAGAGAAATCAACATTTCAGGCTCAAATGGCAAGAGACAGTAGACAAGGTAAAAGGAACCGGAGGGATTTACTCAATGAAAATCAAAAGTGGGGAGAAATTTGGGGAAAAGCATCGAGAGTGTTTTGATTCCAAATGAATTAGGGTGAAGGCTGGGAAGATTTGATATAAGATCATTCCTTGGGGAAGTAGGAGACCAGGTCATCTTTGAGAGTTAAAGTGATGGTTTACATACTAGTTAGGGTCAATTGTTGATGCATTTATAGTAGCATTTCATGGTTCATGTACTCAGTTGTTGGTCTTACATTCCCCCTCTGCTTTTCCTTCTGACCTAGGTGATTTTCATCTATTGACAAATTTCCATTTCCAAACCATACATCCTGTCTCAGAAGTAAACTCAAAAACTAAGCTTTTTTTTTTTAATTGTGTAATGTTAGTCACCATACATCATTCATTTTTGATGTAGTAAAAAACTAAGTTTTGATCTTCCCTTCAGAACTGCTTTGTTTCCAGCCTTCCCCATGGCAGTAACTGGTATCTCCGTAATTCTAGATGCTCCTGCCAGAAACCCAGAGTGATCCTCAAAAACTGCCCTTCCATCACTCCCTCATGGCCAATCAGTTACCAATTCCTATGGATTGTACCTCCAATCCACCATCTCTCCATCCCACAGCTGTCACTCTTTCTCTAACTTACCCTGAACTGCTTACCATATGATCCACTTCCTGCCTGGGCTCTCTTCAGTCCTTTTTTCTACACTATAGTCAGATGATATTTTAAAGTATTGAACTTAAAACCATTACTCTGCCTCAAACCCTTTAATAACTCCTCACTGCACTTGGAATAAAATCCAAATGGTTTGGATTAATCTAAATTAACTCCTCACTGCACTTGGAATAAAATCCAAATGCTTTAACAAAGCTTATGAACCCTGCAAGATTTCAAGGCTGGTAGACTCCTGCCTACCTCTTCAGTACATTCTCTTTGCTTTTTTCCTTTATTCTATCAAAACAGGACTTCTCAGTTCCTTTGAAAATACAAAGTCTCTCCTGTCTCAGCACCTTCCCTCTTGTCCTTTACCTTGTCTGGGTGTTCCTCTCCCCTCTTCAACTAACTTTAATTTACCAGTCAGAATTAATCACCACTTCTTCAAAAGAGCCGGCTCTGCCCTAACACTCTTCAATGTAAACTCCCCCAGTAATAATCTCTACTGATATGTTTTAATTTTCCCTTATGGGACTTACCATGATTCATATCTGTGCATTTGTTTGGATGTTCATGTATTTTATAACACATGATGTTCATGTGTTTTATAACATGTGCATTTGTTTGGATGTTCATGTGTTTTATATATACTAGATTGTAAATTCTTTAAGGTCAGGGAATACATTATTCTATTCAGTGCTTCATCCCCAGTGCCTGGGACACTACCTGACACATGCATTAGAAGGAACTCACTATTGTTTTATTGTCTAATGTTGAATTAAGTAAATAAACTTTAAAAATAAAATGAAAACTTTAAAAGAAACTTTTTTAAATTTTTTCAGTGATCCAAGATTCATTGTTTATGCACCACACCCAGTGCTCCATGCAATACGTGCCCTCCTTAATACCCACCACCAGGCTCACCCATCCCCTCTCCCCCCTCCCCTCCATAACCCTCAGTTTGTTTCTCAGAGTCCACAGTCTCTCATGATTCGCCTCCCCTTCCAATTTACCCCAATATACTTTTCCTTTCCTTCTCCTAGAGTCCTCCACTTTATTCCTTATGTTCCACAAGTAAGTGAAACCATACAATAATTGACTTTCTCTGCTTTAACTCAAGTTATGCAGTAGCATTTGTCATGAGGGCCGACTGGGATGATTACCTAGTGAAGAGCTTCACAGTGGCACAGCATTAGGGCATGGAATTAGTTTAAATAGTCTCCATAAGCCTCTCTTATAGCACCTTCTCCTTAATCTGAAAAGACCAGTTTTCTCTTATTAAATGCTGTAATAAATTCTCTCACATTGGGAAGTTGCCTGCTAAGAAGACATCAATTCTCTTGGTAATTACCACAATCTCTATTTGTATCTATAATGAGAGTGGATCCCAGCAAACCAGAAAAAGTCTGGTTGCCTATATTCCAAAAGACTTGAAAGATTTTGCTAGCATATTTGGGTAGAAAACCAAAGAATACATTTGAATATGGATTCTAAATATTTTAGACTAAGGTAGATAGAATATAACATTGTATTAAATTTGGGTTTCATATATATTTAGACATGCAATGAACATATAACCTAGCAGTTCCACATCTAAAAGTATTTAGTCAAAAGAAATAAAAATACATGTTTGAGAATACTTATAAATGAATTTTTACAACATTATTCAGAAAATCCAAAAGCTGGAAATAATTCAAATGTCCACCAACTAGCAAATGGCTACACCAGTGGAACATTACTCAGCAATAAGAAGGAAGATAAAAAAATAAAAACATAAAATTATGCTGAGTGAGATAAGCCTAAACAAAAAACAAAACAAAACATAAACAAAAAATATATTATATGCTCCCATTTAAATCAAATCTGAGAACAGGAAAAACTAACCTGTAGTGATAGAAATCCTATTGGTAGTTGTCTAGGGCAGGGAGTTGGGGAGATCAACTACAAAGGGCACAATTACCTGATTGGGCTGATTGCATAGTCATGGACATTGGTCAAAAGTCATTTATTTGTAGATCAAAACAAGGGAATTTTGTTGTTTATAAATAAAAACTCAATAAAGTTATTTGTTTTAATTGGATTGGTTCAATTTATTGATATGGATCCACTTACCAGAGAGTCTGGATTTTAATGCATTAGCTCAAATAGCTGAGAAATGGCTGTAACAACTTTCTTGGTTGGTTGATGAAAATAATTAAAAATTAATCATGGACTATTGTCAATTAAGTCAAGATGCCAGATATTCCTACATAATATCACTTATTCCTCAGTTTCTGAATATATCATTGAAATATACATACTCATCAACTGGCTGAAATCACCCATCACATGGAAACTAGAGAAAGAGTTACTATGTCAGAGAAAGCAAAGTGGAAGTTCCTGGAACTTCCTCTCCCCATCAGGTTTGAAAACTAAACACAATATCCCAAACCTAAATAAGCTGATTATATTAGTGCCACCATCAAAGACTTGAAAAATGCAAAGTGGTAGCTTTTATTACATACACACTTCACTTGCTGTTTTGTCTGTGCAGATGGTAGACAGATCTTGGAGACTAAAACTTGATCAGGTGTTGACTCCAGTTGCAGCTGTAAGATACTATTGGAATTTCTAAGTAGAGCAAATCGACATGAATCGGCACCTGGTACACAGCTATTGATTTGACAATTCTTTTTTCTCTACCAATTTCAGAGTATGATCAGACACAGTTCATTCTCCCCCAAAATGGCAAAAATATAAACAGCATTGAAACAGACCCACAAATACAGAGAAAAAAACTGATGGTTGCCAGAGGGTTAGGAATGGGGACATGGGCAAAATGGATGAAGCGGAGTGGGAGGTACAGGCTTCCAGTTATGGAACGAATTAAGTCACAGGAATTAAAGACATACCACAGGGAATATAGTTAATGGTATTATAACAGCATTTCATGGTAACAAATGGTAGCCACACTTGCGGTGAGCATAGCATAAGGTATAGATTTGTTGAATCACTGTGTGTACACCTGAAAGTAATGTTAACACTATGTGTCAACTACAGTTAAATTTTTTTTTTAAATTACCCTTGTATTGTCTCATCTCCAGGCTATCTCACTTCTCATGCTCTCTAATTTAGTCTTCAGAGATCTTAATCATATTGGCATCTCAACAAAAATCTGGCCCATTACATTGATGACATCATGCTGATTGGAAAAGATAAGCAAAAAGTAGCAAGTATCATTGTAAGACACAAACATGCCATGAGATGGGAAATTAGCCCATGAAAACTCAGAGAGTATCACCATGAAGTTTCTAGGGGTCTACTAGTCTGAAGCATGCCTGGAAATCAAGCAAAGGACCAGTTGTTGCACCTTGCACTGATTATTGCTATAAAAGAGTTAACCAGGATCTACAGTACTCATTTGATTTTAGAATCAGGTAACATATTACAGTGTGCTGCTCCAATCCATGGGCTGAGTAACCCAGAGGCTGCCAAATTTCAGTGACGCTCAGAGAAACGGAATATTCTACAGCAGGTACACGGCATTGTACAAGATGTTCTTCCACTTGGGCCTTATGACTCAGAAGATTAATGGTACTCATAGTGGCAAAAATACACTGTGTAGAAATTCTGACAAGACTGAAAAGCACAAGATTTTTAGAGCAAAGCCATATCCTCTTCTGTAACGAGTCCTCCTCTTTTGAGATGGATTTGATAACTACTGTCCTGAGATGGATCATGTGATCAGTAGGAATCTGTAGCTCCCTTTCTGAAACACCAAGAGACTTCTACCCTCTCTTACTCCAACTCTGTGATACTTAAGCTATGACTCTGCATACTACATTTTCAAGATTTCTTTGTCAACAGGCTTCCCATTAAGTTATCCCAATAGGAGACTGTAGGGGGGAAATACTGAGTGTGAAGTTCAAACATTTATATGATGTCATTTAGGATGGGAAAATATTTAGCAATGCAATTTTAATTCAAAGTTTGGGTTCACAAAAGTTACTCCTTCATCAGTGGCCCCAAGAGCATACATTGGGAGACTATGTATAATATTTTCTAATGAGAAGATACTAAATTAAAATTTAATATTAAATATTTTAAATCCAGATATGTCATGCTTTCATGCTGGGATAAGTGTATGCCCAAGAAATAAACCAGTGTCACTGGCTTTGCATACTTTAAATATAAACATTTGTCTGCCTGACACAAACCTTCAAAAGATTTGTCATAATTCAGTCCACATTCTGTTAAAGATCTACCAGATTCCAGAGACAACTAAAATATGTGCCATAGACAACCACACACACACAGTATTTCATAACCGAATTTAAAAGCACAGTTTGCATTATTAAGTCACCCAAGGTACTAATGTTTCTGTGAGAGTGTCAAAATTAGAAAATCACTGTAACATTCCTTTTGAGACTGATTACATACCCTCCCATAATTCATCACACTAGCAGTTTAGAGAATCTGTAGAGTCAGTCTGTGGGACCTTTGTTCTGGGTCTAGAATGAAGTTTGGTGTTTGCCTTGTGGCATGCAGGTGTCTCTATGACTTACAAGGTTTGTTCCTAAGGGCATTCCTGTGAAAAAAAACAAAGGTTAGGAAAAAATGGTAAACACTGAGTAATAAAAGGAAGTTAATTACGCCAGGTGAAAGGCCACAGAATTCTATTTTAGCACCTGCAAAAGTATGCCAATATTTATGCAACATTCTTCTGGGATTTATGGGAGATATCAGTTTTTAAGACACTCTACCTTTCCTTTATTTTTTAGTTCCAGCCATCTGTGGGCAATATATATATATAAAGGGGATGATCTGGCAAAGTATGAAACACAACAAACTGTAAGACTTTGAGCCTTGTATAACAAAATATAAAAACAAAGATCAAAGCCACAAGGCGCACTGGATGATTGTTTGGTTTTTTAAAAGAACAGCCCAAAGCAAGGAAAAAAATTCCCCAACTTCTAAACAATCAGAGAGTATCAGCAAAACATAAACAAGAGAATGTTTATCTTATACCTACCACAGAATCTCCTTGAGTCTCTTTCCTGTGTAAGCCTTTAGCCAGCTGGACACACAGTAAACTGGGCAGCCTGCTTTAATTTACTTAGAATGAGAGATTATTTTGAAGATCTGGTGGTACTCTTTATGAAGTCAAATCCAAGAAAACAAACTCACATGTGTAAATGTGTAAATCCAAAAAAAATTAGATATACAATATAATGAAAATGAATTCTCTGGGACAGCAAGAAAAAAATTTTTTTCCAAGCAATATAGATCCTAATGCTGATAAATGAACTTATCTTTGAAGAGAAAAACCTCACTGTTTAAAGATACTTTTATGTTGTTGCTGGGCTTTTTCTTCCATGAGCTAAATATCCAGAGATAATATATATTGTTACTGAGTAGAAAGGCACGGTCCTCACTTGTACGTATCCAGATGTGAAAGCACCTTTCTGCACTATCTTCTAAAAGTAAAAGTAGGTAATATTTTTATCCTATGTTCTTAGATAAAGTTTATAAATCTAGCTTGAAAAAGCCTCTTTTCTTTAATTCTATAACACGAACTTTGAAATGTTGCTTGGTAGCCCCAGAAGCCCAAAGTGAATAACACAGTATCTTTATCAGCTAACCATAGTGCTCAATACTGCTTCATATGGATTAATAAAAAGAAAATTTGAACAGAAAACCTATAATATGTGACTTTAGGACAGAAAAGTAAACTTAATTTAATATATTGTTTTGAAATTCAGTGATCATTGTTTCTTGTTGCTGGCCATGAATAAAGACATTTTTGAAGCCCAAGTTCATCTTTAAATAAATCTAAGATTGATAGTAAAATGCATCCTTAAGGGTAGGTACTATGGTAAGAAAAAATAAATTTTTTTAAAAAAATGCCTTTTAGGTTCTTTCCTTTCCATTTTAACTGCTATAATCTAACTTGAGTTTATATCATTACACAAATCTGTTGATTTTATTAGGTTTGCTGCTAACATTTGTGAAGCTTGAACTAAGAATACAAATAGAAACCCATATACTATCTATGTAAGTATTTAATAGTCATACATCAAGCTAACAGATTATTAAATAAAATGTGTACTTTACTGCTACCTTGAAAATATATTTGATAATGATCAGATTAGTCAAGCTTGAATTGAGAATTTTTGATTCCTCAAAGTTCTGCACATGAAATTGATAACATGAGAAGAGCTTGCTGCCAACCCCTGGTTTCTGACTCACAACCTCATCCAGCAGCCTCCCATCAGCAGCTCCGAACTCCACCATAAGGTGCCCTGTGTAGACTTTAGCCTGTATGTCCTAGTTCTGTCCCTTCATGCCTACAGCAAATAGCTATCCATTGGTCACTTTTTAGGCATATGTATGTGAATAAAGCAGCATGGTCCACCCTTGGAAAGAAAAAGACATGAGTAAAAGGCTGTGACAGGCCTTAAAATGTGTTTGGGGCCATTTGAACAGAGAATTTGGGGTTCTGGGCACCCAAAGGCAAGGTATATAGGCTATAGCTGGATCCAACCCCTTGCCCAATGGAGGGATCACAGGTGGAGGACAGCCTAAAGGGGACCCCACAAGCACAGGACCCAGAGTCAGGGAACTTCTTTGCCCTGGTCTATTGGCGATTGGGATTTCCCCACCCACTGTCACCTTTAATTTACTCTACCTGTAAATGTCATATTCAAAATTGCATTTATTACCAGTTCATGATTACATTTTCGCTTTCTTCTGAATTCCCTAAGATGGCAATAAAAGTATTACAATACACATATTTGTTTAAACTAGAAGCTTTAGGGTCTTAAACTCTTCTTTCAACACTTTGTTTCAATACTCTATTTTTTAGCTAAAACATCTCTAATATTCATAAGCTCCTTTCTACTCAAATTGCCATTGTACCAGATTAAAATGTCATTATTTTTCTACATTATAGCAATGCCCTCCTAAAAGGTTTTCCTGCCCATGTCATGTCCTAGCCCAGTTCATTCCCTGCTCTTTCTAAAGCACAATTGTAGTCGTCGTTATCTTCAAAAATTTTCATGCCTGCCCACTGCCAAAAGGATAAAGCTAACATAAGAATTTAGCTGGCATTTTTCAGTATGTTTTTTCCTTCATGACTTTTTTCAGTATGGCTCCAGCCTCATCAGCAGTCATTCTTCCCTGGGCCCATCTTGCCTTTCTCTTTGGTCACATGAGGCTGCTCATCATTCTCAGAATATCACATGCCTCTTCACTTCTTCCTCTTTTCTCATGCTATTTCTTTTTATCTGGGATGCCTTTCTCCAGTTCTGATGCTTTATGGACTCTTTCTCATCCTCCAAAAATTTTAAATGTCCCTACAGATATTACAGATCTCTTTGAGCCTCAGGCAAATTTAATAATTAATTTTACCCTCATCTGTGTCCTGATTAAATTTTATGTCTACCTTTCTTACAGCATTTATCAAATTAGCATAATGCATATTGAGCTTAGCTGAATGGCAGAAGTGATTGTTCAATTTACATTAATTAGCTCTTGGTTTGGACTTCCTCAGAAGCACACTCTGAGACAAGGGTTTGTGTGCAAATAACTCATTTGAAAAGTACAGAAATCACAGATACACAGTAGAGAAGTGAAACAAGAAAAGAAAAAGAAAACAGCAAATAAAATTCACATCAGGGAGCCAGATAACCCTGGAGGAACTAGAACTTACGACATGAGTCCCCCCAAAAGATGGGGCAGCTACAGTACCCTAGCTCCCATTGGCAATGCCTAAATACTCTGCCCGGAAGTGTTAATTCCCCCTGTATTTTGACTAGCTTTAGAGGTAGAGTGGCTTTCCCTTTTTGAGAAAAATTCTCAGGCAAAGAAACACAGACACTAGCAGTTGGAAGCTGTGGTCCTTGTCAAATGCTCAGAAAGCCCAAATCTACAATCCTATAGTCTTTGTGGCATGGTATGCAATAAACAGGGAATGATGGCTTATGGTCCTTCTACTATTAACAATCTGTTTATAATCTCCAGCTTCACTAACATTGCCTGAAGGCCACCAACACATTAATCACTATAAAAGTTCTACTTTATTTAATCTTCACAGCACTAAAAGGAAGCTATTTTTAGAAACATTTTACAGGAGAAATGAATGATCAGTCTTTAAGTCAGAGAATTTCGACCATAGAGTTAAGGAGATGCAGAAAAGACATTTGAATCCAAGAATTTTTCAAATGATTTACAAATACTTAATAAAAAGATCTAGAAGAACTAAACTGACTATTTCAGCTTTTGTACGTCATCTGTTTAGGTTTAATTTTAGAATCAAAATGCTGATTAAAATGGGCATATTTTATTATTTCTATGACTTATTTTAAAAAAGAAATTTTACATTTAATCCAAATTTGTGAAATCTAAATAACAGTTTTATTTATAAATTACTATGAGAATAATTAACAAAAACAATGCAGTATTGCATGGAGCACTGGGTGTGGTGCATAAACAATGAATCTTGGATCACTGAAAAATAAAAAATAAAAAATAAATAAAAATCAATGACAGGGGTGCCTGGGTGGCTCAGTTGGTTAAGTGTCTGCCTTTGGCTCAGGTCATGATCCCCAGGTTCTGGGATCAAACCCTGCATTGGGTTCTCTGATCCTCGGGGAGTCTGCATCTCGCTCCCTCTGCCTGCCACTCCCCCTGCTTGTGCTCTCTCAATTTCTCTTTTCCTCTCTCTCTCTCTCTCCCGTTCTCTCTCTATAAAAAATAACTAAAATCTTTAAAAAAATAAAAATTAATAAAAATCAATGATAAAAGCAATATAGTACCATACTAAAGCAAAAATACTAAATTTTATTTTGAAATACTACAAAAGTTCTAAATATCTACATATATGTCATTATTAGAAATATTAATGGATAAAAATTGTAACTTAATGAATTCTTTTTTTTAAAAAAAATTAAACATAAATCAATACATGCCTTTGTGGAGTTTATCCATGAAAACTACCTAAAAGTTTGAAACAAATTTTTTTTCACTTGTAATAAAAATCCTGGTCACTGTATATTTGAGTGATACTTTCCATTCTTCCATATTTTACAATTTGCCTCCAAAGGCAGATGCCCAACGACTGAGCCACCCAAATGCCCTGCAACTAAATTATATTTTAAAGGCTTTCCCATTGTATAGCTACATAAGCTGTGGCACATTCTAAAATATCCATAAAATGACTTCTACCTCATTTGTATTCTGCATTTGTAAATTCTGTCTCGAGTAAAATAAGCAATTGGGTGCAACATTTGCAAACTTTTATAAACACCATTTTAATTACTCTGCACTCCTGAATCCTTCTGTTTGGATTCAAGGCAGTGATGTCAAACATTATGAGAGTGTTTACTACTTTGGAGTGGGAAGGGACACTTATATGGTACATCTGTGTATTTTAGGAGACTGCACAATATAACCCAAACACACACACAAGATTATAGGTAATTTCAATTTTAGACTAGATTAACACAAGATGATCATTGGTTTTAGTAAGTCTAATGCTTCACAGCATTTCAGTTTAATTAAAAAATATTTTACAATTCCAAATGGCCTCTGAACTTACTCTGTTTCCAACTATGATAACAAACCAAAAAGAAATGTTAGCAATATAATTCAATCCTTTACGAGGAAGGATTCTTAGAATATCATGAATTGATATTAATCAGTTTTAGTTCTAGCTTTTGTTACTCTCTAATTTGTTCATTTATTCAACAAATGTTTATTAAGCTTCTTCTATTGGCAGCCCTTAGACTAGGTACTCGTAACACAAAATATAATTATAAATAAGTACCTCTTCTTAAGGAATGCCAGCTGGTGAATTTATCCCCCTTTCCTTTACATATTTTATTTATTTATTTATTTATTTATTTATTTATTTATTTATTTATTTATTTTAAGTAGGCTCCATGCACATCATGGAGTCAAACGCCAGCCTTCAATTCAGGACCCTGAGATCCAGACCTGAGCTGAGATCAAGAGGTACACGCTTAACCAACTGAGCCATCCAGGTGCCCCTATCCTCCTGTCCTTTAAAAGAGGTACCCTAACTAATTTGAAATACCAAAGAGTTAATATATAGCACAAAGTCTTGCAAGTAAATCCTCTTTAACTTTCATGGGACTCTTCTGATATGTCTGCATTAAAGTTCATGTCAATTGACCAAATTTTGACTTTATTCCATTTCAGTAGATCTCACTCACATTCCCACATCCAAAACAGTCCCATTTCTAGGATCACAAACATAATTTTTTTCTGGTCCAAATATCACATTATTTCATTCTTTCACTACCTTTCTTTCATTACAAGTGTCATTTCACATCCTCAAAATCTTCTAGTCCTTTAATCTCTCTATTTTTTATACTATCATTGTTCTTTTAATTTCCTTCCCTGACAAGTCTGCAGCCTATGATCTATAAATTCCCATTACTATCTTCCACTCTACCCTAACCTGAATAAATTCAAAGGTCTGTATTCTCTCTTCCCTATAGCTAGGGTCCTAGGTACTGCATGACAAAAATCACAATACCCTATTGATTTGTTTCATGAGAAGTCAGGGTCTCCAAAGTTATCAACCAGGGGTAACAAATTTTGTAACTCTCCCTGGTCAGACACCTCTGTCATTTTCCTCAGATTAAGATATTTATAAATGTATGTAAATCCCATAATGCAAGGTCCTTATCACTTACTTCCTTACCATTTAAAAAAAATTTGATCGCTTCAGCAAGTGTCCTTTGCTTGGAATTCCTTGCCTTTATCTATCTTTCAGCCCATCTTTCTTACTCAAGACTAAGTAAATCTTCAACCTCCTCCTTACACACTGTGTTCACTAATTTCATACTTTCTCCACCATCCTTTACCTCATAAAAAATCCCATTTTATAAAACCTTTCCTTGACTTACAGCTGACTCTTTTGCTCTTACTTTCTGTAGTCTTTTCAGATTATTCTACTAATAGTTTTCTCTATTGTTTCCATTCCCATTCCATGACCACCGGCTTCCAACCGATTTCCAATGGCACTACTTACTAATGGCCTTCTAGTTTCCAAATTAAAGTGAGATTTTCTATCACTACACAATTTGATATTTCTGTCATACCTCACATTAATAACCACTACTTGAAACTCTCCTCTTCCCTGATTTTTATGAACCCAACTACTTACTGATTTTTCATCCTTCCTTTTAGGCTACTTTTCAGCAGAGTCCTTCTAGGGTCCATCTCCTTCACCCACATCACTGTAAGTTTGTGCTCCCTTTGGCTCTTTCCACTCTTCTTATGCTAGATATTCCATGTGGTTGATTTCAATCACATCCTTGGTTTCATCTGGCACATTAATTCTGATGACCCCCGAACCACATAACCATTTTAGATCGCCATCTTCCTGTTAAGCAGCAGACTTATATATGTTATGCCTAATGGTTAAATAAGCTTCAAATACTGAATACTATCTATTAAGTACTCATCATGCAATTACTGCTTAGCATAGGCACTGTTCCAAATATTTAAAATTTATGAGTTCATTTATTCTTCACAATAATTCTAAGCAAATACCACCATTATCTCTGATTATAGATGAGAAAACTGAGACTAATTGTGTTCACCCAAGGACATAAAGCTTATAAGTAATAAAGCAATCTTAACTACTGTACTACTACATTGTATCTAGAGGTCCTGCAAATACTCAGAGCTGAAAATATTTAAACTTTAAGGAACTTCCTTACCTATCTCCACCAGTTTGGATGCCCTGGTTCTGTGTTTCATGGCTCCCTAATTAGCATACTTCTGTAATTGTTTTTGTTTTTTACTTTTCTATCCATCTTACTAGATTATTAGTTGCTTAAGATCATGCTTTTATCCTGAACACATAAAACCTAGCTTCACATATATTACTTAATTTTATTAGTTGAATAAATTAGTTAAAAATATTTACCATAGTATTTTTTTCATTGTTTGTTTCACCAGCGTCTATAAGAAATTTTATTTTAAAAAAAAAGATTTTATTTATTTATTTGAGAGAGAGAGAGCAGGAGCAAACAGAGAGAGAGGAAGAAGCAGACTCCCACTGAGCAGGGAGCCCAATGCAGGGCTTGATTCCAGGACCCTGGGATGATGACCTGAGCTGAAGGCAGATGCTTAACTGACTGAGACACCCAGGTGCCCCAGAAATTTTCTTATTATAATATGAAATAGAACAAAACAGTTCTCTTTTTCATTTTCTTCCTTAAGACGAATCCCTAGTAAAGAAGACAGGTTTTGTTTGTTTGTTTTGGCCATAGATTGAAATCTAGCTTTCAGTTTAATTGATTTCAAACTTTTGATATGCCAAATTTCAAAACAGTATTTCCAACACCACATTTTAGTTTAAAAAGTTATGTGAGTATAAGGACACATATATTACATATATAGAAGAGAAAGGTGAATGGCAATTCATCTAATTGGCAGTAATGATTTCTGAGGAGTAGGACTGGAAGAAGTTTTTTTCTACATTATAAATATTTATACCATTTGTATTTTCCACAAGATACATATATTCCTCGTATTTTAAATTTATGAATATTTTTGTATTACAAAAGAAATTTAATGAAAAGCAGAACGCCTTTTTGGGGTTTTTTTGTTTGTTTGTTTGTTTTTCCCAGAACGCCTTTTTGTAAAAAGCAAAAGTATTTCATAGTAGAATCCCACCATAACATTATAATGAGATTCTCCTCTTAATAAGCAATTAAACTTGCTTAGAGAGGTCCAAGATGAATCTACTGTATATCATATTCTATGAAATTGCCATAGGCTTCAAATGCATTTATTAAATTTCTGAAAAGTTTACTTCTTTTGACCCATTGCTCAAACACACAAACACTCAAACAATAACTGAAGCTAATGTTATAATTCTTTTGGGGGGAGGATCATTTAAAAACTGTTAGTGAAAAGCCTCCTGAGAGTTTTCTTCCCAGCAATTTCCAGAGAACTTATTTTTAAATCCAAACAGTGGTCTAGGGTTTCAAATCAGTAACAACGTATGTTTAGATGGAAATATTAAAATATATTTCAAACTAAATATTTCAAAATCGGTTTCGTGTTAATGCATCAATTCTTCAGTTTTGAGCTCTATGTTTTCTCTGAAACAGTTGACAGTTTTGCTTTTGGCATTAAATAACATGGGATTAGTCTGCCTAAGGGACCATCTGTTGCTCTATGCCCTGTCATGATAATTCTGAGGTCTTCAGAACTTCATTCCGTGGTTAAGGGGAAAAGAAGAGCATTTTCTATCAGGAGCCTAAGCCTCAAAAATGTTGTCCATTCCAAATGAATCAACACGTGGCTTTGACATATGCCAAACAAGATAGGATGGTATTGTTTCACTATCTGTGAATGTTACTTGATGTTTTAGCTAATGGGAATGTTAAGGTTTTTTTCCTTCTTTGCTTGTTTTTATTTCATTAGGCTGTGTTTTACAATATAGATATATTATTAAATGCTTCAAGGGGTTTTCTCTATTTTATTTTATGAGTTACTGCTGATATTCCTGGTCAAACTACAAGTAAAACAAAGTCCAATTTATTATATGTTAACTCATTTTAGCAATCAGCAATATTTATATCCTTTTAGAGTCACAAAAGAGAAAAGCTATCTTCCATCTCAACTTCAGAGTCTCAAAAAGCTCAGGATAATATGATAAGTAGATGCAATGAGGTTGTTACAAATAAGGATAAACAAATTCATGCTGATTTAGTAAGGGAAGGTTAAAGAAACCTTTCCAACAGTCAGGAGTGTTCTATTAAATTGCAAAATAACTTTGTGACATGTATGGCAGAAAGGAATGTGCTGGAAGCTATTCCTGGGTCTACCCCAGAATTCTTTCTCTTTTAAGAAAAATCGTATATAGTTAGTTTAAAGAAAACTATGTTTTTTGTTTTATACTTATTTTTATCTATATGTAATTATTTCATTGCTTCAAAATATAAACCAACTAGTAGCATTTTATTGATCAGACTCTTAATTATCCACAGTGTATAAGACACAACTCATAGGTCATTAGCCATGGTGGTGTGGAAAGAGAACCATGGTCTTAAACCTCACAGAAGGTACAACCAAGAATAAGGGATCGCTTTTTGAGATGCAAAAGAAGACCCAATATGAAATAGATAAATACAGTCATCTCCAAAAATGGCAAGCTTTAAAGATTTCCTGTAAGCATATTTACAAATGAGACCATAGTGACTCCAGGTCTCAAGGGAGAAGCCAGGCTGTCTCCAGAATTCAGTCACCTTAACAAATATGCCTTTCAACTTCAACTTAAGCCAACTGATTAATACAAAGAGTGAATTAAGCAGTTACTAATATTACTATAACGTGTCTGAGATCATTCTTGTCTTGTTAAAACAGAAAAGCTGCAGAATCTAGAAAAAAAATGAGCAAGGGAAAAAATTTTTTTGTCTATCATGGTCCATATATCCAAAAGATACAGACTTTATTTTCCTCAGAAAAACTGTTCAGCTACTAAATAGCTATATTCGATACCATAAATCACTTTTAAGTTCTCCCCTAGGGTGAATTGAACATCTCCCTAAACCATCAGAAACCTTTTGCTCCTATTTTTTAGAGCATCCTTCTGATTACTAACTTTGTTTTCCAATTTCCTTCACATCTAGAAAGTGATGTCCTAGTTATAAGATATAAATGTATCTCCATAACAAATTAATGTTAGCCCTGCAACTTATAAAACCTTCTCTGATGAGTTCAGGTAGTATGAATTGACTGATTCAATCAAGTCCATGGGAAAACAACACTATTTTCTGATTTTCTGAATTTGAAATCTTACATCATGAAAGGTAGCCCAAAAGACCTTGCCTCCACTCCAGGATCTGTGTTTTCATATTATCTCTTATTGACATTGTGCATCCAAAAGTCACCAAGGCAGAGGTCACCTCTCAGGTAGCTCAAACGTTATTAGAGGACTTAAAACGTGTTAGTTATTTGTGCTGTAACAGAATGATTAGTTTACCATGGATATTCAAGCACCATGAAAACATCAACGAGAGAAAGATACATTTTACTGAAGGAATAAGAGATGCTTAATAAAGGAATCAGCTAGTCAGTCAAAGAATTTTTTTCAGGTAATGTGGCATTGAATTGAGATTTGAATTTTGACAGAGTGGTAAGGAAAAAAATGCCAAGCTAAAATAAAAAGAATACCATGAGTGAAGGGTTGCCCATGCTAAAGTAATTCAGAGATTCAAATTTAACTGATTTTATGATACATAACGGGAGAAGAGGCTAGAAAGATAAGTTGGGCTTGAATCCTACTCCAGACCTGGCTTTCTTTGTATACCAAGCTGCAGACTTTATTTTGTAAGTACCTGGAAGAGGAATCTGTTTGAGCAGAGATACTATGTGCTGGGTCTTCTCTATGCAAAGAGCACTCTAGCAGTTGGTAGGAAGGACAGATTTTGTACAGATAAGACAGAAAGCAGTACATTTGGTGGTGAAGCTACTGTAAGAATTGAAAGGAAAGTTAATAAGGACCCACACTAACAGGATGGCAATGTAATAAAAAGAAGGCAAGAGAGAAGTCATTATTAAATCTAATTAATAACTCAATTGTTTTTACTTTGATGTGCCTCATGTACTCAAATCTTGATAGTAATTACAACATTGAAGACTGGTCACAAAGAACTAGAAGATAATATCAACCTAAAATAATTTGATAATGTGTGTACATTTTGTAAAATCCATTTATTATGAACCTCAGAAGTAAAAGAAAAACCTGCCATTGTGGGTTCAATTACATAGCAGATCAGTAATATCACCTGGTTTATAGAGATGCAACTTCAATAGCATTGATTTGATTCCATCTCTTGATTGAGAAAGTGAGTGACACAATTAAATTCTAGTAATCTGAAACTGAGGAACAGGAAGAACTAAATGCGGTCACTATAAAGATTGTACTGCTCTTTATTAATCATCCAGGTAGCCTTCTCAGGGTTGTTGAAGAATCTTTCACAGAAGAGGAGAAATGAGAGCACTACGTCTTCCTAGGAAGATCCCCTCATTCACTTACTCATTTCTTCATTCACTCACTCGGCCAATATTTAGTAAGCATTCACTATAGGCCAGCTAGAGTATTAGGTTTTGGGTAAATAGAAATACAGGAGATAAAGTTGCTGCCTTCAGGGGAGCTCATATTCTGGCAAGGGCACTGGCCAAGGGAGGTTAAAGCAACTGGGTAATGTGTTACAACACAACATAGGGCACATCGAGGCAGTGGACCTGGATGTCACAAAAGGGAGGGAGGGAGAGGATGGTCAGAAATTTTGCCCAGAAAAAGGCATATCTAAGTCCTAATGAATGGGAAGTGATAATTAAAGAATAATAAAATGTACTCACATTGAATTATTAGGGCTTTGTATTTCTTATACTTGAGCTATTTTCTCTAAAAGTTTAATACAGGTATATAGTTAAAGATATCTTAATTTTTCTTTTAATGTTGTAGTAAGAAATATGTCTAGTTATTATTTCTAAATAATATTATTTCTAAATTTACTGTTTAATTAAAATTTGGTAAAACTAAACACTTGCAACATTGCATTCTTAAAGGATAAAGATGAAAACATCAGCCTTTTCTAGAATATATTGGTAAATTATAAAAAAGACTACCATACAGAAATCCACATACTCCCTAGCCCTCTCCTCTTGGTTCCTAAAATTTATCATGGGCCATTGTTTTCTGGATGGTTATTCAGGAGCAAGGATGTATTTAACTGAGACTGTTGATATGGAAATTTTCCATAAATAAATTCTAGAGTTGAAATACTTCTACAGACCATGTAACCCAACCTTCCATTTTTTGCATCTGAAGATAAATTGAGGCTCAGAGCATTGGAGTGGCCTACAAGTTTATGCATTAAGCGTCTTCAAGAAATAAAAATAAAATTCAAATCTCCTCAAAATATAATTTTCCTTGCCCTTTTGTAATTTGCTGACATAATTAGCTGTTGTTTTGTGGTACAACTGTTGACCAAAATTTGGCATGATTCAGCTATTGCCTGTTCCTCATTCTGTAGATCCCATCTTGAAGGAAATTATCACCTACTTTGCCAAATACCTGTCATTCCAGGATCCTCTGTCCTATAAATCCAATTTGTCATCATATCCTGTTAGTTACTTTTAAATAAGTTTCAGATATGTTCCCTCCTCATTATCCTTCCTGCTGTTGATCTAATTGGAGCAGTTACCATGTCCAACTCTGATTACTTTAATAATTTTCCTACCTTCAGTTTCTCCTTAAACCTAACCTGCTACTTGCATTAAAATAAACTTTTAAGATGGTAATTCTAATCACTGTCTGTCAGTTTAAAGTCCTCCAATAGTTGACTGCTGCCATAGGAGAAAGTCTAAGAGTACCAGATACTACATGATCCAGCCCCCAACCTTATCTCCCAGCATAACCCCTGGCACCCTATAAGCAGTTTCCTGTAGGTGAAATGCTGTGTCTTGCCTCTGTGCATGTTTTACCTCCTTAGAATACCCTCCTCGGGTCACCCAGGTGGCTCAGTGGGTTAAGCCTCTGCCTTCGGCTCAGGTCATGATCTCAGGATCCTGGGATTGAGCCCCACATTGGGTTCTCTGCTAAGTGGGGAGCCTGCTTCCCCATCTCCCTCTGCCTGCCTGCCTACTTGTGATCTCTCTCTCTGTCAAATAAATAAATGAAACCTAAAAAAAAAAAAAATAGAATACCCTCTTCCTCCTTACCATGTAGCTAACTTATTCTCACTTTTCAAGATACCCTCAAGTGCAATTTTCTCTGGGGAGCCTTTATTGGCATTCCTCCAATACCTGGAGGTGTTAGATGCCTCATTTTTAAGTGCTCAAAACATTTTGGGCATAAATTAATCATAGCATTTACCCAACTGCAGTATAACTATAAATTTACATGTTCATCTCTTCCACTAACCTTAAACTTCTTTTTTTTTTAAAGATTTTATTTATTTATTTGACAGAGGGAGAGAGATCACAAGTAGGCAGAGAGAGCAGGCAGCCCAACGCAGGGCTTGATCCCAGGACCCTGAGATCATGACCTGAGCCAAAGGCAGAGGCTTTAACCCACTGAGCCACCCAGGCACCCCTAACATTAAACTTCTTAAAGGTAGTGACACACATTCATCTCTGCACCACTGAAGCCTAGCACAATCATTAAAACATAATGTGTACACAATAAATACTTGTTGAATAAAAGAAGAAATGATTAAAACTGAATAAATGAAAGAATGAAGAAGTGAATGAATGTCTATAATGCAAATAAAACAGAAGCCATATTTTAAAATGCAATTATAGAGACAGGGACCAGAGAAATGATTTTGTTACACAAGTCTAATAGATAAAAAGAAATACGCAACTTTTGAGTCTATGTATTACATACTGCAAAATAGAAGTACATTTATGGATTAGAAATTTTTTGTGGGAATATGTTTTGTAGTAAAACTTCACCTGCATTTTAACTGCTTTGATTTTTAAGCTAAAAAGTCTTTTGAGGTTGCTCAAGTCTTCTGTAGAAAATTGTTGAGTTTTTAAACTCCTGGTCATGAGATCTCTCTTCTGCCTTTTTGCTCAACTAATGAGATACCCGCTAGCACTAGACATCTCATGAATAGACAACATGGCAGCCTGTCCTCTGTGATAGCTTCTGTAGGCCATCATCAGTGTAAGTGCTGCAAAATTTGGGTGCAGTGGTATAAACTAAATCTAAATATTAAGAGTACAAATGCAATGGACAAGAGTATGTATCAAAAGAAAAAGATATGTCCCTCACCATTTCAAACTCTGGTTAAATGCCACAAGTCTTCCTTTGATCTTTTCTGTGACCTTTTCAAACACTAATTATTTTTTTAATGATCCCTATGAATTCAAATACATGTTTGTCATTGCCCTTCCTATGATGCATTACAGGGTATTAGCAAAGCAAAATAAATCTGATATTGAAGGTTTAATTGCACAGCTTTTGCAACACTTTAATAGGCAATGCAAAACCTTCTCAGCAGGTGCACTATGAGATGAAGTGATTTTTCATGAATAATTCATTATTTTTTTAAAAGCACTTCTGCTAAGATACAATTTGCAATAATGTTTTTCAAGAGAGATCAGTGAAAATCTGAAGCTGTCATTGCCAATTTGTTTTAGTTCAGATTCAAAAGGTCACCCACTTGACACAATGGAAACTAGAAATGCCCTTTTGTTTTCTTTATGTCAACATGGTACACTTCGTATTTTCTATCTAAAATATTTTTTGAGACCTGAAACATAAGCAATTTTATAGTACTCAACAAAAATTACCTAGAAAAAAGAAAATTTTATAGAAATTCCTAATAAATTAATTTCAATAGAATTCTCTAACAAGGTGGAGATCATCTCAGAAACCCTTGCTGTAAAATGTCTGGGAGAATTTATGTAAAAATACCATCTTACTCTATCATGGACCTGAAACTCTGTGACTCAAATCACGGCCCTATACAGACTTTCATTAAAAATGTCATTTCTTTTCCTCAAAGAGAGATGAAAGCCTCCTATAATACTATTTTATACCCGAGATTATTGTATATGGTATATGGAAGACAGGGAGACAATAACCTCATTTTTAAGATGTAAAACTGATAGCATGAAAGGTTAAAAGTCATAAAACTAAGCTAAGAGATTAGACCAAGATTCAGGAATAAAATACCTTTATTAAGTGTTATTATTTCCCGGGACAATAAAAATACTATTCCCACGGGCATTTTTTCTTCATAAAATGCATGTTTGCATTATAGGTAATCGATACTATGCTACAGGCCTATATGCAATAAGGAATATAACCTATTTTAGAGTTAAGGGACAAAATAGAGCAGAATATAAGACATGTAATGAATATATATATTTGAATTATTTATCCCCCAAAATAAAATTTGGATAGACTATATATCTTATTGCATATAGGATGTATCATGGGATCAGTTACCTATAATTCATATACGCTTTGTATGAAGAAAACACCCTAAAAAATAAAATTTGGATAGACTATATTCTTTATAACTATTACACTATATTTCTTATCTAACACCAAAATATTTTTCTTAAAAATACTTTATATCAGTACCTTTTATCTTGACCATTACTTAAAAACATTTAAAAAATTATCTAAGCCTTAATGGGTTTTGGCTCCGCATAACATTTCAGTATAGGTCACAGACCCAAAAAGGCGAAGAGCCCTTTCCAGGTTTTTAAGAGAGAAAGAAGAGAACTTTGATTTTGACAGAATTAAAAATAGAAGAAGAAGAAGTAAACTATTAGAACAGGTTCAGAAATAATGTTTGCTGCAACTTTACCTGATTGACTTGGTTAAGGCAAGAAATCCCTATGACTTGGAAAAGTTCTCAGAAGCTCTCCTGTTCTAGGGGTGGGGAGGTTGAAGTGGTTGCTGACACTGATACTGGTGGAAGCAGCAGGGATTAAAACCAGATGTTTTAACCCAAGTTCTGAATTAATTTCCTGTCATCAGCAACTTCAGATTGCTGTGGTTATCTATGTTCTCCAGGAAGCATTTCCTCATCAGCTAGGTCTTTGTCACCCAAGACCAGACCTTTACTGCCTACCTGCTTGTACTCACTAATCTTTGTCTTATATTTTTTCTTAAGCTCTTCTTTTCTGTTTACTTCTTAATTCATACAAGTGACACCTGAAACCACCCCTCAGGTGAAAGTGACTGCCCTGACAAGACCTCCCTCTGGCACAGACCACCCAGACCATTTGAGCTAAACCCCCCAATCATGCCTGTGCTGATGGACAATGGTGTGACCCCTGGAATGATCAACAATTACCTTTACTTCATTCTAATACTAATCTCTGCCCAAGGAGGAGCTTCAGCCTCATTTACATAGCATACATTGCACATCTAGGCCTGTTTCCTTAAGGTACATGTGTGACCTTATGCCCACCTCTACATATCATGCCAATGCTTCCCTATCTAAAAATTTATCTTTACCTTAAACAAAAGGTACCCATTTACCCTCCTTCAGGAAGTCACTGTGTTGGAAGCTATTCCCAATGATCACCTTATTTTCTGGAAATAAAGTTGACCTTGCGAGACAACTCCACCTGGTGTATCTAACTCACCAAGGAGCAAACTCATTGTGCCTGGGTTATACCTTCAGTATCAGGTTCTCTATTTGATTACTTTGCTTTATCATTCACTTCTCTTATAGCCTCAGAAAGAGAAGGTGCTTTTCCAACACTGACTCCCAACCTCTCTGTCTCACTTTTGGGGCACAGAAAAGGTGCCAAAAATAAACTATGATTTGGAAACAGGATCTAGAGCAGGCCCTACCCCTTGTTTTCTAACATCTTCTATTCTGCTCCAGGTTACTTTCTCCTATGTTTGATTCTTAAGATACATACAAAAAAACAAAACCAACCACTCAAAAAAATATTTGTTAGATCCTCAACTTCTTGTCCATTTACTTCTCTTTTTACCCTTCCTATATTCAGGCTCTTGTTAAGAAATCTTTAAGACTGAGCAAGAGACGTAAAACGTACTATATATATATATATGGTAGATGATGTGATATATATGTATATGTATATGATTATATATATAAACATATATAAATGTGTGTGTGTGTATATATGTTTAAGTGAATGTGTAAGAAGTGCTAAAGAGAAGGAGATATTTCAGGATAGCTTAATTGACAATCACCAAGTTCACTGATTAAATTTGACAAATGTCTTTATCAAATGTTTATTTGAATCCAAAAGACTGACCAACAACAAAAAAATCAGGTTAGCTGATAGATTAGAACTCAGATGCTTGATTAATTTTTCTCTGTCCTATTTTTGAGTGTAAAGGTGATATTTGTGGCCATTTTCAACTAATAATAAGGAATTTAAGAACAGATATTTTATCACGCTCCCTAAAGTAGTTGAAACTCTTTAATTCACAAATGGTAGAAGCTCACTTCAAACTAGTATAAGTACAAACGCAACAAGGCATTTATTGGTCCATGTAACTGTGAACTGTAAGAGTGGATCTGGATTCAGATGAAATGGGACCTCAAATAATACTATCAGACCCTCCAGCTACCCTCTCTCTCTGGGCCTCAGAACCACTTCTCTGAGAGTGTTAGTAAACTCTATTTTCTCAATACATACCAACTCATCAAATGATACATACCAACTCATCAGATGATACATATCAACTCATCAAATGACAAGCAAGGAGAGATCTCTGCCCTTTGAAAGTCAAAATACAAAATTCCAGAGAAGGCTTCTGGCCCATCTTGGTCACTACCTGTTGGTGGGCTGATTCTCAACCAAGAGGCAGTGTACTGTCATCACAAACTCACCAGAATGGGAATGAGGAAGGCCAGTTCCCTAAAGGAAAGCAGGTGGTTACCATGTTACAAGAGAAGGAAGGAAAGAACTTTGGGACAGACTGAAAAAAATGGTTTCACTATAGTGTCTAATTTTACATCTAAATCAATTATTATGTGAGTTATCTAGCCACTCCTAAAAGGTACAAACAAAACAGTATCTGAATTCAGGCCACTATTTCGCTCTTGAAAATTAATAATCTTGATAGTCATTCATATTCATTATGTATTTAAACTTTCAATACCTGGGTATTCAATGATTCAAACTTGACTAGACGAATATATGTATTTGTTTTTTGTCTGAACAGAATTGTACATTATATTGGTCTGAGTACATTGGTGTTGTACATTAATGTTAAAACAGTTTTTAGGTATGATTCAAATTTAAAAGTTCTTCAGTATAACTTTTCCAATAAAAACACAGTATATGCAAACATAGCATGTTTAAAAAAGTAATCCTTCTCCAATAAGAAATTGATACTATTGACATGTTGTGGACACTTTTTAAATTTTGAATTATATTTTTTAAACTTTTTAATTTAAATTCAATTAATTAACTATAATATCTTATTTGTTTCAGAGGTACAGGTCTGTGATTCATCAGTCTTATATACTACCCAGTGCTACTTACATCACATGCCCTCCTTAATGTCCATCACTCAGTTAAACCATCCCTCCACCGTGGCCCCCTCCAGCAAGCCTCAGGTGGTTTCCTAAGATTAAGAGCCTGTTATGGTTTGTCTCCCTCTCTGATTTCATCTTGTTTTATTTTTTCCTCTCTTCCCCTATGATCCTCTGTTTTGTTTCTTAAATTCCACATATGAGTGAGATCATATGATAATTGCCTTTCTCCGATTGACTTATTTCACTTAGCATAATACCCTCTAGTTCCATCCACAATTTTTTGTTTTCAAATTACACACAGATACAAGAGAAAAAATGAATAACATTTAAGACAAACTCACTTATAACTACCACCCAGATCATACAATAGAATTTTGCAAGCCACCCAAAAGCCCCTCCATGTTACCTATCACCATAAGTCCCTCTTTCCCCTAAATATAACCACTATCCAGACATTTATAACAATTATTTCCTTCTGTTTCATTGTATTTTTACCACCTAAGTATTACTAAATTAATTAAACAAGAAGACGATCAGATCAAAATGACTCTAATGCCAAGGCCTATGAAAGTAAGCAAACCAAAACACCTAAGCCTGTAAATGCCTCACGGTTATGAAACTGAAACCTAAGGACAGCCACCCAAACAAACAACTAGACTTTAAGCGATAGCCATTCAATAATTTTCTTACTTTGCTTCCACCTTTTCTATAGTCTCATCCCAGCACCTATTGATGGATTTCTCCCAACCATTTCCAGTTAGGCACTGTCCAACTGGAATGGATTTTTATCAAATAAACGCTTAAAATTTTTAATATGCCTCAATTTATCTTTTAACAGTATGCATCCCGAGACACCATAGTTTAATCTTAGCCTCTTTTTAAAAATTCGTTGTGTCTTTTAAGTATTTTTTAAACTATAGGTTCCTCCTTCACCCCTTTCTGCCCTTAATAATTTATCTATTAAAAAAAAGGGGGGGGCATTTGACCTGTAGAATATCCCAGCAGGTTCCATTTCTTCAGTTCCCTCAGTGATCCCGTGAGGTCCCTAACAACCCTGAATAAATCTTTTTCTGTTTAAACTGGCTAGAATGAGTCCAAGTGCCTGTAGATAAGACCCCTGAACACAATGAGAATAACATTTTTATTACAAAGTTAATTTCACATATAATTTTATACATATGTAAAGTCAAACATAGGATGAAGATACAAGTTATCTGTGAGAGAATGCTTATTGAAATTTTTATTACCCTAGGCAAAAAACAAACCCATATCATGAGGAATAGTGTTTCAGCTTAGTTTCTTAAAGCCATGTAGACATTAAGATGGCAAATATTTCTAAAGGCATTTATTACTTATTAGAACTTCATATGAAAATCTCTGTCAATGGGATTCAAATAGGTAAAGATGTGTGTTAATGTGAATGAAAACTTCCAGGCAGAGAAACATGTCATAAGAGACTTGTGGCAAGATTTAAGTATTTTTTCTCAATAAAACCCAAATTAGCTATATCATTTGAAAATAAAATAAGATTTAATCTTTAATAAGCATACTCCCCAAAACTAGAGGTAATCATTTATCTTTACATTCAGGTTGAAATTCTTACATAATTTAAACAAAACCAAAACCAAAAAACTCAAAACATGGACAACACCCTTAACGAAAAGCGAAGTCTGTAAGTATGAAGTGACTTTAAGTGTAACTACTATTAGAAGGAGGGTAGGAAAGACCACCCAAGCTGCAGAATTATGACTTGAAGGGAGCCAGGAAACAGCAGGTAAGATTATTTACAAACATTGACTGTCATCATTATAACCCAATACCTTTACTGACTACCTTATTCTGTAAATACAAAAGAAAAAACCTAAGGAAAAAAAAGCTGTATAATAATTTAATAAACTTACCACATGTTTTATACGTTTTCCATTTTACCAGGCAAAGGTCCAGCCAGAAGCATAATCACTGTTTTAGTGAAATATATCTTTGGTACCACCCAGAGTGGCTGAAAGCTCTCCAGTAACAGTGCCTAATAAAAAGATAAGAAAATAGTGCCAAGATACATAATAAGAATATATAGGTCATAATATCGTGATGACAGAGACATTAGCAGAGATAATGCTAAAAATCTATACCTTACATACATTATAAATTAATATAAAGTGTGACCTATTCCAAAATAGCTAGCTCAGAACAAATCACTGTCTGTATTCCAAGCATTTCCTTATTCAGTTGTGTTTTACTTAATACAAAAATTCATTTACACTCCAATATATGCCTATAAAGCACTAAAAGACAGCAGCCTACAGCAGGAATGGCAAGTGTGTGGCAGGCACGGTGGTATTTGTACCAGTCCTACATTTATATCAGATATTTCTAACTGATCATGGTACACTCGTACCTGAATCCCTGCGCAAAGATTCAGATTCTTTCTTAACTCAGTATTCCAGGTAGCTACTATTAATTGAACAAGCACAGGTGATCCTTGAGATAAAATCTATTTACCCTCCCTGGCCTGGAGTAAATAGGCAAGAAAATAAGCTTGTATTGTTCAGCAAAAGATAAGTCAAAAAAATGGTCAGTAATAAACAATAACAATATGTATCATTGATAATTTCTAATAATAATGCTTTATAATGGGAAAAGTTATTAACTTAGATTTGAAATGTCATTTCTTCAAGTGGTATGATAGTCAAATGATTTCAATGTTTTTCAAGCCATATTGTCTAATCTTCTATACTACAGAGTGTTTGTCCATTCTTATAGAAGTAATATTCCATAAAAAGTAATATACTGTGAGCACCCTTTACAATGCATGTTTCTGAAGAAAGTACATGTGTAAAATAGATAATCATGTTGCATCGTATTTTGATATGTAAATGTATTCTTCTTTGGAAATATAAATTCAACTTAAAAAATTGTTGTTTCTACTATTGGCAACTGAGCTGTAGAGATTACTGTGTATTGATTCAAATATGTGCTCTGGAATCCTAATGCTTGGAGTGAAATCCTGGCCCCACCATTCACTAGCTGTGTGGTCTTGGAGCAAGTAATTTCTCCAAGTCTGAGTTTCCCCATCTATAAAATGTGGTAAAAATAATACCTATGCCATTGTAAGCTGTATAGACAAAGGAGCCATGATATTGCAACACGAACTATAGCATCTCCCTCTAGAAAACACTCAACAATTTTAGGTGTCATTTTTATTGTTGTTCTTGTTATTATAAAAATTATTATTATTATTACACAAAGACCAATAGGATTCATTTATTATTTTCAACCCTTGGTTCAAGAGTCTGGTAGCATGGAGTAGGAGAGTAGGTGGAAATTGAGAGATGGGAGCAAGAAATAGAACATGTATCACAGAATTATACTGCTGTAATACACAACAGAATAATTTTGGAATATTGATACAAAAATGACTATGTCAATTCAACCTGGACCGTAAGAATTTGAGAATATAGGTGAAAGGATTAAGAAAGTCCTCACTGAGAAGATAAAATTTGAGAAAGACCTGGAAAGATGCACGTGATTTCAGCAGACAGAAGATCCACACGAATAGAGCCAGAAAGAAAACAGAGGGCATGTTTGGGAGTAATGAGCCAAGATAATAGTAGCAAGTAGGGAAAAATGTAAAAATATAATTTAAAAGGCACACTGAACCATATTTGAAGGGCCAAGAATGTTGTGCTGGATTGAATTTTTTTATTGAAATATAATTAACATACAATGTTTCTTTAGCTTTAGGCATACAACATATTCTGGACTTTTAATCTCCATGGAAATTAAGTTAGAGACTCAGCATGTAATCTGGACCTAGAAATCTGTTATAATACTAAGCCATAATCAAGCACCTTTGTGAGGCAATGATGACTCCACCCCTAAAACTTAAGAGGCCAGTCACTTGTACTTTATTATTTTTTATTCCAAATTATAAAAAATATTACTTTAATTGACATTTTAGAATTACAGAGAAAGTCTTGTAAAATCTAATTTATTTCAGAATTTTCACAATGATACTCAAATCTGTTTTATCCCTCTCTAACAATAACCAATAAATACAGGCTATGTAAAAAAGTTTTGCAAAACTGATACTTTAAACATATTAAGAATACCTGGAAAATAACCCATATTAATAGAAATATCTTAAATATCAAAAGGTAATCTCTAAATACTTACTTTTTATAAAAGTAATTATTGAGTTCTAAATTCTATATTCAGCTAAAAAGCAATGGGTTTGGTTTTATTATGACTACAAAATGGGTGAATAACTTCTCTTCAAACAAGGTTATCTATTTAAGGAAATAAGATACACATGTTTAAAAAAAATGAAATACTGTGTTAAATGGTAAAATAAAGATAAAAGTAGAGGAAGCTAACTTTTTTTGAGAGCTACATAATATACATCTTGTATCTCATTTAATCCACCCGCCCTCCCTGGTTTTGCAAGAAGTCACCAATAAGCTTTGCTCTTGCTATCACAGAAGGCTAAGGCTGGGCTATGGAGCTAGAAGTTCAGATGCTAGTGCTGCCCCTTGGTAGTTTTGTGATTTTGGGCAGATGATTAAACCTGTAAGTCTCTATATCTTAATCTGTTAAACTGGGAAAGTAGTAGCATTTAATAAGCAGAGATGTTGTGAAGAGCAACTAAGGAAGTTTGTGTGAAATAATAATGCCCTATGAGAACATATATACAAAGTGTTCTCTAAGGAATCCTAGTCCTAGAAAATTATGACCAGAAAAGTTTCTATAGTCTTACAGACTCATGCTTGAAAAATCCTATGTAGAATTTCTACATAAACTGCTCTATCGTTTGATAGATAGATAATCCCCCAAAACTTACAAATAGAAAAAGATAGAAGTAGGGCGCCTGGGTGGCTCAGTGAGTTAAACCCTCTGCCTTTAGCTCAGGTCATGATCTCAGGGTCCTGGGATCCAGGCCCGCATTGGGCTCTCTGCTCAGCAGGGAGCCTGCTTCCTCCTCTCTCTCTGCCTGCCTCTCTGCCTACTTGTGATCTCTCTCTCTCTGTCAAATAAATAAGTAAAATCTTTTTAAATAAATTAATTAATTAAATTAAATAAATAAAAAGGAACAATTAAATATTAAGGCCCCTACCATTACCTCTTTCTCTCTAATAACTGTAACCACCACCACCGACCACCCTGAGAAATCAGCCTTTTCTGTATCTATTGAACCAGAGGTAAGAAAGTCAGAGACACCAGGCACCATGGTGGATAGCAGGGCAGGGGAACAGGGTGGCAGAGTGGGTAGAAGAATGAAATATAGCTGGGCGCCTGGGTGGCTCAGTGGATTAAAGCCTCTGTCTTTGGCTCAGGTCATGATCTCAGGGTCCTGGGATCGAGGCCGACATCGGGCTCTCTGTTCAGCAGGGAGCCTGCTTCCTCCTATCTCTCTGCCTGCCTCTCTGCCTGCTTGTGATCTGATCTCTCTCTCTGTGTCCAATAAATAAATAAAATCTTAAAAAAAAAGAATGAAATATAGGGAATAT
The DNA here is from genome assembly GCA_002007465.1 of Ailurus styani. Lineage (NCBI taxonomy): Eukaryota > Metazoa > Chordata > Mammalia > Carnivora > Ailuridae > Ailurus > Ailurus styani. Next base: position 3,083,993 of record LNAC01000031.1, read on the forward strand.
GGGGTTGCAATACAGCACAACTGCCTGAAAAAGAAAAACTGAAATAGTGTATTCAAATTTAAATAAATACCTCAGAATCATAAATTGAGGATAGTATGAGTGCATAATTTTAAAATATGGAGGAAAATATTTAAAAATAGCTAAGAGTTGAAAGTGGTACCAACAGGGAAGACTGTTTTGATGATTAAAAGAGATACATCAGGAGACTGTATCTTCTGTTGTAATCCTTTTAACACTATTAGACTTTATTAAGTATTCTTCCATGAATTATTTTTAATTTAGAAAGTATTTGAAGATAAGGGGCAGATCACAGGAGTCCCTAACCATGTCCTCAATCTGTAGCCTTCAGACATTAAAAATTTGGTAACGTGCACTTTCATTTTCTTTATTTTTTTAATTGAAGTTTCATTGACATATAACATTCTATTACTTTCAGGTATACAACATAATGATTTGATATCTGTATATATTGTCACACAATAAGTCTAGTTAACGTACATCACCATACATAGTTACAAAAAAAAATGGGAGGTATGTGATAAGGACTTCTAAGATCTATTCTCTTAGCAACTTTCAAATATACAATACAGTATTATTAACTCTAGTCACCACATTATGGATTATATCATGACTTATTTATTTTTTACCTGGAATTTCATACTTTTTGACCTCCTTTATGTATTTCACTCACCACCCCACCCCCACCTCCAGCTTCTGGCAGCCACCAATCTCTTTATCTATGAGCTTGGTTTTTGTACTTTTTGGTTTGTTTCAATTCCACATAGAGCACTTTTATTTTCTTAAGTGCCCTATGAGCACTTTAAAGGACTTCAAATTTAAAATCAGAAAAATTCAAACTATTTTAAATATCACAGATCTCCTTTATGATGGCTGGCATTTGAACACCCATTGCTCCACATTTTACGTACCCACTGTCCTAGTGATGGGCATCCAGGTTTATCTATCCCTGCCCAGACAACAGACATCCAGGGTGCTTCCAGCTCACCTCCATGAACATTTCTACAAAGAAAATCCCCATGTATGTCCCCTTAATTCCCCTTAGATATATACTCAGAAGTAGAATGGTGGGTTTACACTTATACATCTTCTAAATTAAGTCATGCTATATTGTTCTCCACTAACACCAGGAATGCAGTAGAATTCTTATACCTTCATGTCTCAGTTGCTAGTATCCATCTTTTTAATGTCTGCTAGTCTAGTGATTTAAAGTCATAGCTCAATGTTGCTTTAATTAGCATTTCTTATATTACTCATTATTTTGACCATCTTGTCACAGGCTTCTTAATTTTCTAAGTTAGCTCTTCTTCAAGTTTTCTGTTAATCTGTTTTTACCTTTATCCTGGGGTGTATTTTTCTAGTTGATGCGCCAGAGTCACTTGCATATTTTATATTAAACCATAGTTATTATTGGATTTTGCAAGTAGCTTTCTACTTCCAATCAGTGACTGTTATCCAAGGAGTCCCTAATTGAACAGAATATTTAATGTCGTAATGTTATCATTCCTGGTTTTTAAGTTTAAGAAATCCTTCTGAGTTCTTGACACAGACTATGGAATTGTATGCAGCAGTTAGAAGCTACATTAGATGAACAAGTAACAACATGAACAATCTCAAAAAGGAGGATGCAATTTTAAAAGAAATAAAATGAAAAATATAAGAAAATACTATTTATATTAATTAAGAATATATTCATATAAAACAACATGTTTTTGGAGGAAGATATTCAAATTAAAATACATAGATTGAAAATATTTCATTTTCAAAGAGGGGAAAATGAAAGTGAGGTATGAGAGAAAAAAAAGAAAGAAGGAAAGAGAGGAGGCTTTATAGGGAGCAATGAGAAAAATAAGCCATGGACTGAAAAATACCATTAGTTCAATTAACTGCACCTAAATTTCAAAACAAAGTTGATCCATATAAATGAAATCCAGAAGTCTGATCAAAAGCTACATCAGGGGGTGCCTGGGGGTTCTGCTGGTTAGCCTAGGTGTCTGCCTTCAGCTCAGGCTATGTTCCCAGGGTACTGGGATGAAGCCCATCGGGCTCCCTACTCAGTAGGGAGTCTGCTTCTCCTTCTGACCCTCCCCTCTCTCATGCACTCTCTCTCCCTCTCAAGTAAATAAATAAAATATAAAAATTAATTAATTAAAAGCTACATCAGTACAGAGGACCAACTCTACCTTAAGATACTTACAGATAAAAATGAGGATCTACAATTATTAGAATCAGAATTGAACATTTATTTTCAAACAGATTAATTTTTTATCACTATGTGAACACAGATTTCCTTTAGGTGAGCTTTTCAGAGTTTTTTTCCTTTGCTTAGGGTTTTGAAGAACTACATAATAATTGAATTAGTAGTTCTTAATCCTCTAAGTTTGAAGGACTGGGGAAATTCCAAAATTAAATATTTACAGGTCTGACCAAGTGATACAGACATTTTATTTGGTCAAATAAGTATATCTTATAAATCTATGCCAACCACCACCTATAATTACCATAATTTCTAAATAACAGGACTATAGAATTCATAACAGCAAGAGTATAATCTCAAAATAGAGCCTACTTCTTAAATAATACACATTCAGTTTTATGCAAAATATACATTACCCTTATTTTTCTCACTGTATTATGAACTAGTGAAAATGTATTATGATAGAATGACATTTAGGAAATACTGAGCAAGAAAATATCCATAAAAGCAGACACTCGAGGAATGCAATTCTACATTATAGTCAAGAATGAAGGAAGATGTACCCTGTTTCTGTATTAAGGATTATGCAAAATCCAAAGTGTATGCCAAAAATAAATGCTATATCTATCACTAATACTTAAGTAAAATAATCATTAATTTGAATATGTTAGAAAGCAATATAATTTTCAATTAATATCTTAATATTTGATCTTCAAAAAATTCTTCTGAAATGAAACTTGTCACTATTCTGCTATTCTGAATTATTCTTTAAAAATACCAACAAAGAGTGGGAGGGCAGGGATACAGTCGATGGGTTATGGACATTGGGGAGGGTTTGTGCTATGGCGATTACTGTGAAAGGTGTAAGCCTGATGATTCACAGACCTGTACCCCTGGGGCAAATAATAATAATAATAATAATAATAATAATAAAAGTAAAATAAATAAAAATACCAGCAAAACATCTAGAAAATGGGGCTCTGGGTGTGGGGATGTGCCAGGAATGTCTGGGGCCCAACTAGCTGAGATGCACGCTTTGCTGTGCCCAGTTTAGCTGGTGTCTGCACTGCCTGAGGCTTGCCATGTTCTGAAATGGCTGGGCAGTTGGACCAAGTACTACACCCTGAAAAAGATCCAGAAGCACAACCACAGCAAAAGCACTTCGCTGATCCTGTACGTGCATGATCTGACCAAGCTTTCGGAAGAAGTCTTAAGGGAACAAGCTGGAGAGGATGCTACTGAAAATTTTGAGGCTGTCAGGCCCATTACAGATGCTTGAGCAATGTCCAAATATATGTCACTCATCCAGATCACAGATCAAAGATAACCAAGCCTTTGGAAACTCTCATTACTACTTGTTTCTAATTCCAGGTGGTAGACCAACTGGGTGATCCCAGCCATCTCAGCACTGGTGGTAGACTTGATGTATCACCTCTACACAGTCCAAGACTAAACACATTCTCAGAAGCCAATGAAAGAAAAGACTGCTTTGGAGCAGGGAGAAAGAAGCCAATGTTAACTGTTTCAACTGACAGAAACTGTCCCTTGAAAAATAATTTTATTTATTTTTTAATTGCAAATGTTTTACTATTTAATTCTTTAAAATTACTTTTGTTTTTCAATAAAAAGCATTGTTGGGAAAATGCAATTGAACCACTTACAAAAAGTCCATCAGATGGTACTTAGATGGTAATAAGAATTTACAGTCTTTAACCCATAGTTGTTGACTCATTGTCATTGCCAGAGGCAAGGTTTACCAGTTGTCAGGCCTTTATAAAATGTGTTGATTGATTCCTGTTTAGTTTCCATGATTATGTATAGTTAAAAAAAATAACCCAGGTATATAATCTTAGTTTTTTAGGACACAAACAGGTGTGCAACTATACACATGTAACAGGTCAAACTTTGGTGTTTATATTTATGTACCTTTGCTAGATGAATGCCACACAAAGTAAATTAAGTTTGTAAAATCATAGAGAGTAGAAACCAACTTAAAGGTAATGACATAATCAATTATTTCTTATATATAATGGAGAGAATAAGAAGATTGATTTTACTAACTTTTTGGACCTTAATTTTTATTTAAATTCTAGTTAGTTAATATGTGGTGTAATACTGGTTTCAGGAGTAGAATTTATAGTGATCCATTACTTTCATATAGCACACAGTGCTCAACACAAATGCCCTCCTTAATATCCATCACCCATTTAGCCCACCCCCCGCCCCATCAGCAACCCTCAGTTTGTTCTCTATAGTTAAAAGTCTCTTATGGCTTGCTTTTCTCCCTATTTTTTTCCCTTCCCCTGTGTTCATCTGTTTTGTTTCTTAAATTCCACATATGAGTGAAATCATACAGTATTTGTCTTTCTCTGACTTAAGAAAATAATTTTAATACATCTATTTCCCTTTTCTCCCATATTAAAACCAAACCAAAAAAAAAAAAAAAGAACTTGTGGGGCACCTAGGTGGCTCCCATCAGTTAAGCCGCTGCCTACGGGTCAGGTCAGAATCAGGCCCCACGTCAGGCTCCCTGCTCAGCAGAGAGCCTGCTTCTCCCTCTCCCTCTGCCTGCAGCTCTGCCTACCTGTGCTCTCTCTTTATCTCTCTGTCAAATAAATAAAATCTTTAAAAAATGAAAAGAACTCTTCTGTTCTTTCTACTCCTGAATTCCTAGAATGTGCCTTTTTGTTCAACTTTTTATGTTCTATCACTACATAATTTACTTATTGTAGGGATGATCTTTTGAAAATATATCTGCCTTTTAAAATGTATTTTTAAAAATCTCTAGGAAATGGAATGATCATAAGGTTATTCATCTTTTAAAATCTGAGTAATGATAGCTTGACAATATTAAAATCCACAAACTAACTTATTCTTAGACCAAACTGACCATTTACTTTGTGCTTTAATCTATTAAAGATGGGCGCCTGGGTGGCTCAGTGGGTTAAAGCCTCTGCTTTCGGCTCAGGTCATGATCCCAGGGTCCTGGGATCGAGGCCCGCATCGGGCTCTCTGCTCAGCGGGGAGCCTGCTTCCTCCTCTCTCCTCTCTCTCTGCCTGCCTCTCTGCCGACTTGTAATCTCTCTCTCTGTGTCAAATAAATAAATAAAATCTTTAAAAAAAAAAAAATCTATTAAAGATGGTAAATCCCACTGAGAAATTAATCTACTTAACTCCCATTTTGTCCTTAATAGAGACGAGCTAAATATTCTCATTCTCCCATTCAAATCAAATAGGAAAAATGTCATTTAAATGGTACTCATAGGTTTTCTGTTTAAAAAAGTTAAAAATTTTTTAATGTAAGGTACAAAAAAATTAAAACCTTTTAAAATATAAGTATATTACTGAAATCTTATTTCTAGCCAGCATAATTATTAAATAATCAAGGACAAACTTTATGACAATTTTTTAAGGTAGATGGCATATAAATAAACAGATGATGACAGAGAGAGAGAAATAGATACAACATCTAAGGTATATGCATGAATAACTGAATTTTGTGCTAATACAAATATTAAATTTTGGCAATTTAAAAAAATAGGTTAATGCTTAAATTTACATTCAAAACTTATTTGAAAAAAACTATTTTTATTAACGATTTGAGATACTGACGAACTTTCCATTTCAATTTTAGATGTTCAAAAATTCCATGTAAAAGTAAGACTGTCAGAAAAATTATGCAATTCAGTGAGATTGTCAACACAGAATGGAATTTTTCTTCTACTTTGTATTTTAGAAGTCTTCTTAGGAAGTTGAATTTTATAGGTGACCTACATTTTGCAGTCACCCCAGTATGACTTGTCACAATATGAAATAAAAGTGTTATTTTCGTATTTGAGTACTTTATATTCAACATTTATAAGATGAAAGAAAGACTGCCTAGTATATCTGGCTCAAAAAGAGTGTCAATGCAAAGGAAGACTTTTATAAAAATCATCGTATTACATCACTTTGAGTTCCATTTTAACAGGAACTAGTCACTGTGGCATAAGGAATTCTAAATATACTCTGATCCATATCACATCATGGCTCACCTACAATTGCTTCCCATTTAGCCTTTATTCATAAATATTTGCCTTCTGTCTACATTCAACATACATCCACCGTAACCAGAACAAGATTTGTGAAATGCAAACCAGATATGCTTCCTCAGCTTAGAAATTTTCAGTGATTTCCCATTACCTTTAGTTAAGATAAATCTAAAACTATCCACATGGACTGTAAGACCATGTGATCTTGCCCCATCTCTTTTTCAAGCTTCATCCCAAACTGCACACCTTCTCATTTCCACATTCCATTCACACTGGCCTTCCTTAACTCCTCACCCATGCTCCTTCTCACTCCAGTGTCTTGCACATCTCCTCCTCCTGCCTGTAGTGTTCTCCTCTCTCCTCCTCTTCATCTAGGTAACTCCTAGCCATGCTCACCTCAAGCTGCATTACGTCAGTATGATTTTCCCAATCTACGTAAGTCCCCTGTTGTAAACTCTCAGATTTCTCTGCAATTCGCCATCATGGTACCTACCATCCTCACAATTTCTTTTCTGATTTCCACCTGCTCAACAAAATTATGAATACAAAAGGGCAAGGATTATGTCTATCATGTTCACTGTTGCTTATCCTAGTACCTCCCATGGAGTAGCCAGATGTTTGGTGAATATCTGAAGAACCAATTTTTAAAAATGGAAGGAAATGGTACTTCAAAGCATAGCTAAGAATTTATACATTAAATGAAAGGTAGGAGAAAAACTAGATTTAGTTTGTTTGAATGGTTTTACTTTAAACATAAACAAAAGGGTGGAATAACAAAGATAAAAGCAGAAATAAGTAAAATATTAAAAGACAGAGAAAATCAAGAACACCAAAGTTGTTTCCTTAATAAATTGATAATGTCCTAATAAGACCAATTAAGTATATAACCAACATCAAAAATGAAACAAAGACATCATTATAGATAATACAACCTTTAGAAGATGCTATGAAAAATTTTATGCCAATGAAATGGGCACATCTGGAGAATGGTTAAATACATTTTGCCATGTTGACATTATGGATATATTACATGATATGTAGCAATATAAAGAGGAATGTAGTATTGATACAACATTATGTTGAATGACAGAAGACTGTCACAAAACAAAATGCATTGTCTATTTCTATTTATATGGTCTATAAATAGGCAAAAATAGTTAATGGAGACAAATAAAAGAATTATAGTTGTCATTTGGGGCTGGTATTGACTGGAAAAGGAAATGGGGAAACTTTTTAGGATAGTCTTTCTCAACTGAGTGCTGTGAAAGAATTAAGTCTTACAAAAAATGATCTGAGTGACTATTGTTCTAATTCTCGTAATATTAGGAGATGCACAATACCAACCTGGATGCACAAGAGGTAAGTTAATTCATAGAAATAGTATATGCCATCAGCTTTAGGGTTTAATTCTCTCCTACAGCCCCAGTTGAGAAATACCTAGGGCCCTACTGTCCCATACTGTAACCACGAGTACATGTGGTCATACGAATTAAATTTAAAATACTTTAAATTAAATTAAAAATTTAGTTCCCGAGTCAGACTACCACATCTTAAATGTTCAAAAGCACATGTGTATAGTGGCTACTACATTGGCAGCACAGATATAGGACATTATCACCATGACAGAAAGTTCTTTTGGACAGTGCTGGTCTGTGGTTGGGTAATGGTTATTTGGGTTCTTACAATTGTCAAAGTTTATTGAACTGTAAACTTAATATCCATGCATTTAACTGTATGTCGATTTTACTTCCAATAAAAATTTTTAAAACTAGTAAATATAGTTTTAAATCATATAAGGATAAGGTTTAAAGTTCAATGATAGTAATGTGTTATGAATCATGGAAAACAAAAATCCATTTTTTTATTTTCTTTTATCAGTTTTCATAATATAACAAATCTAATGAACTATACAACATTTCATATGATTACCACTCTTGAGTAATCACTTTCCATGAAAAGGGCAATTTGGAAATGTATATCTGAGCTTGAGTTCATTGTGTAATATAATTAATACCCACAGGGCTGGTCAGATTTGTACTACATTCATTTCACCCAATTTGTCTGTAAAAGATTACAGGACCAGGGTATATTGCGGCAATACGTGGACTAAATACTTAATATTCAAGATAGGATTTAACACAGCACAGTTGGTGAAAAGCATCACGACCACTACATGTAATAAAATATCTTCTATTAAATTAAATATATCAGCATTTTTCATAAAGTCAAGCAACCAGACTTCATATTATAAAACCACAAGATGGGCGCCTGGGTGGCTCAGTGGGTTAAAGCCTCTGCCTTCGGCTCAGGTCATGATCTCAGGGTCCTGGGATCGAGGCCCGCATCCCGCATCGGGCTCCCTGCTCCGCGGGGAGACTGCTTCCTCCTCTCTCTGCCTGCCTCTCTGCCTACTTGTAATCTCTCTCTCTGTGTCAAATAAATAAAATCTTAAAAAAAAAATTTTAAAAAAAATAAAACCACAAGACACTATTAATTGGACTCTAAAATGAACTTGCTAAATAAGTATTTTTTTAAATTAATTTATTTACTTTTTTTATTTGACAGAGAGAGACACTAAGAGAGAAAGAACACAAGCAGGGGGAGTGGGAGAGGGAGATGCAGGCTTCCAGCCGAGCAGGGAGCCCGACATGGGCCTCAGTCCCAGGACTGGGATCATGACCTGAGCCAAAGGCAGACACTTAACGATGGAGCCACCCAAGTGCCCTAAATAAGTATTTCAATGGGTTAAAATTAAAGAGAATATACAGATTTCAAGGGCATTGGTTTAGACCAAAATGTCTTAGAAGCAAAAATCAAAGTCACCAATGGTTGTTCTTAGTCAGTAAGTATCCAGCTTAAAGTAAAATGTGATATTTACTCCAAATAAACAAACAAACAAAAGAAAATGAAAGAAAAAATGTCTCTATCTACTGGATTATCCTACAGTTCATTTCCTATCAAGCCCATATTCACCTTAAAAAAAAATCCCACTCATACAAAATGTAATAGCTGAATTACTGTCCATGGTCTAAGCACATATACAGACATAGGATTGAGTGCCCATATGTCTGTCTGCCTTAAGACTCAGGAGGTCCCCTTCATATTGTAAAAATTAGTTCTAATTTACATAGCTCAGACACAGTGGGCTCAAGTGAGCTCATACTGTCTCACAAGAGCCTACTACACACATCTCTTCCCTTATATCATCTATCAAGAAATTCAGTAGATGCTACTTTCAAGATATATCCAGAATTCAACTACTTGGCACACTGTCACTGTTACTGCCCTGGACCAAGCCACAAACAGCTCTCCCTTGCTCTTCCCTGTTCTTGAGTCCTGACTAGAAGGGCGTTCTAGCCCCCTGCTGTCTATTCTCAGAACAGCAGCTCCAGGGACACATCGTTCCTGTCACTGCTTTGCTCAAAACCTTGTCATGGTCCTTGATCTCATTCCCAGGGAAAGCCAAAGTCCCTGCAGTGGCCCATTCATTTCTTTCCACTCTGGACACGATTTTCGTAACTTCTCCCCTCACCATTTCTACTCCAGCCGCATTGGCTTCTTAGCTATCCCAGAACTCCCACTTCAGTGCCTTTGCATGAACTGTCTTAGTGGTTATGAATGCTCTGCCCCTAATATCTGTACAGCTACCTCTTTCACTTCCTTCAAGCCTTTGCTCAACTGTCAGCTTCTTAATAAGCCCAGTTCTTATCACACTACTCCAAATTGCAATACCCTCTTTATCCATCATCCCTTCCCCCATCTCAGCATTTCCACTCTCCTTCGCCCTACTCTATCTACTTTCTCTTTCTTCACAAAGCACTTAACAAGTTCCAACATATTTTATTACTTGTCTATTTTGTGTAAATAAAGGTAAATAATGCCTAAACACTTTATGAAGGAAAAGGCTTTTGTCTACTTTGTTCACTCACATATCCCAAGCCCCTAGAATAATGCTTGACACATTATAAATGCTCAAGAAATGTTTGTTAATGAGTAAACTAATGGCTAATCCAAACTGTAGAGAATGTTGAATGGCTTCATAATTTCTCCCCTTTTTTTAAAGTATGACAACATGATAACTGGCTCTGAAAGCTACCCAATGGGTTGTGGGTCTGAAAACATTTGAAATTGTTTAATCATATCTGCGATTCCATTCTATAAACTGAAGTCTGTCAGAAATCTAATGCCAGAATTGATATGGGAAATTTCTTACCCACTGCATCACTTCCAAGAGCAGTTTGAATCATTCCCTGAGACCTTAAAGTCTGTAAACATACAATCTGTTTTTTAACTGGTAAAGACACTCTAGGTTTGTGAAAAGGTTTTAAGCAGATTTTAGGTACACAAGGGCTAAACCTTTAGGGCTAAAGCTAACCTCTGGTTTGCAGGAGCAAAGAAATAATTTAAGCACCCGGTGAGATTTTATGCTTGACTGCTACACTATTTTATACCTACATATAAACTACTTTCCATTTTCTCTACTGGATACTAACAAAGTATAAATAACAATTCAAAGTTTAGAAGTGTAAAATTTTTATACCAAAGAACCAGCAGAATTAGTGTACTTTGTATTGTTTAATGGTATAAGTGGGGATGAAAAAAATTATATCATTATATCTGAATATTACAATCCCAAAATTGGGTTTTAAAATGAAATGGTTAAAAATTATATGGAAATAATCATATGTAGTTTGAAACAAATTTCTAAAATGGCCTCCAGACATAATTTCTCCACAGCCATGGAGAGATGTAAACTAACAAATAGCCTACCTCTGTTTTAAAAAAAGGTGTTGCAATGCTATGTATAATTAACATACGGTTAAAAAGCTTACAATTCATGCTATCAGTGACAACCACTACTCATAGCTGTAGCACAAATTAAAGGAATAGAAAAGAATTTTTACACTATCATTAGTGCCTGAGGGGGGAGAGGTAAAAGAAGAACAAATACAAGGGGATACTAACTTCTCCATACCTCTGGAGGTTAAGGAGCTTGTTTGTTTATTTGTTTGTTGCCATCATTTAGAAAGAAAAGTGATGATGCTTAAACCACATTTTCATCTGCCAAGTTGTGGCAGAAATATCTAAAGTAAGTGGAATATTCATCATCTCTACCCCGTCCATCTAAACGTAACTCAATAGGCACAGTTCTCATGGGCAAGATAAGCAGCCTTGGAGTACAGGTGACCACAAGCGAAAACGGGACCACACACTTTAAAGTGAATCTTTACTGATTTGAAAGTTTAAGCTGGAAGCAAGTCAGCTAAAGAGGAAGTATCATTAAGCAATAATGCATATAAATAGCATTGTTCTATTGTTAATTAAGTCCTTAGATATTTATTAAATTTTCTGTTGCTCTATATCCTATCTAGGAAAAACTCAGACTTCTCTTGCCTCTAGAATTCTTGTTTCACTGTGAACAAAATATTTACGTACAACATATGGAAGTTTTCCAGTTTTGTTGTATCTTTCAATTAAGTAACAGATATTTAGTGACCGCCTACACTTTGCCAGACACATGGTGGGAATACAGTAATAAATAAGACAGATAATGCCTGAGGTATGTTACAGAGCATAAAGACATAAACATGCGGCCCTCAATCCAGGACAATCTATACATGGGTCGATCTATATGTTTGTGGCTTTCTAGACAAAGAAAGAAAGAAAAAAGAAAGAAAGAAAGAAAGAAAGAAAGAAAGAAAGAAAGAAAGAAAGAAGGAAAGAGAGAGAGAAAGGAAAAGAAAACTTTCAAAAACATGAAAGCAAAAACTTTCAAAAACAAAAAAACATGAGTATATTTAAAGCCAGCTACTACTATGAAAGCAGAGCTCTGGAAAGTAAACACCCTAAGGTTTTGCCATAAAAGATAGCAAAAGGTGAGGAAAAGGCAGACAAAAATACCCACTCCATGTTACACTCAGTGCCTCAGGATGATATTTATTTCCACGGTAAACTTCAAGTATATCTCATTTTCTGTGCTTTATACTCTTCCACCAAAATATCAAATAATATAACTTAGGAATTCATTGTTCAAACATACTTGTATGTGTGCAAATGTATAAATACAAAGATGATTATTAAAATGTTTTTTGGAATTTTTAAAATAAAAGAAATAACCTAAATACCCAAAAATGTGGGACTTAGTAAATAATTATTTGTATAATGGGATATTAGATAGCTATTAAAAATAATGTGTCTAATTCACATATACAGGCATAGAACATTGCCTTGAAATTTTGGAGTATTTTTAAGATTTTATTTGTTTATTCATTCATTCATTCATTCATTCATTCATTTTATTTGAGAGAGAGCAAGCAAGAAAGAGAGTCTGCACAGGGGGAGAGGGAGAAGCAGACTCCCTGCTGAGCACAGTTATACACATGGCAATCCCAGGACTCCAAGATCATGACCTGAGCTGAAGGCACACATTTAAATGACTGAGCCACCGGGGCCCCCCAGTGCTTTGAAGTTTTGTTAAGTGAAAAAAACACAAGAAGGAAATGATATTCAGTTACATTGCATTTATGTTTTTTAAGTATATGCATATAAACATTTTTATATAAATAAATAAAGTCTAGAAGGGTATTATCCAAGCTGTGAACAGTGCAACAGTTTCAAATTTGTACATTATTTAAAACATTTAAGTGAACATATATTGCTTTTCTAATAAAAGATAATTTTTCATTAGGTAGGTCTCTCTACTCTTTGCCAATCACCTAATTATGAAAAAATGGCTTGTGATCCTAGGAAAATGAACTTAGAAAAACACCAATTATAGAATAAAACCAAAGAGAAAAGATAGAAAGAATATCTTTCTTGACACAAACTTGTACTCATAGGCCTGTGTCCTACATGTCACACAGGTACATATTTGCAAAGCACACACACACATACACACCATCATGGCATTGCCAGTCTGAATGCACAGGTTGGCCTATCATCCCAATAAACAGAGAAACTGGTTCCCAGCTTATAAGAACTAATCAGGTGTGCCTTTAGCAGAAAATTTTTGTCATCTCCCACTATGAGACTGAGAAAACCATGATGGTACCACAAAATCTAGGCATTCACCGTAGCCTGAAGTCTGGTCAAGAATTTGATATCCTTACCTTTTTTTTTTTTTAAGATTTTATTTATATATTTGACAGAGAGAGACACAGTAAGAGAAGAAACACAAGCAGGGGGAGTGGGAAAGGGAGAAGCAGACTTCACACGGAGCAGAGAGCCCAACGTGGGGCTCGATCCCAGGACCCTGGGATCATGACCTGACCTGAAGGCAGACACTTAATGACTGAGCAACCCAGGTACCCCGACATCTTTTACCTCTTGTAATTCCCTTGCCAATGACTAGGAGGGCCGAGGTGGTGAGGGGGAGGGGAGCCTTTCAGTTCTGGGGAAATTATTAAAATGGTCCTCATAAAGAGACTGGTTGGAATCACCAGTTCAAAAACTAAATCTTTATGTGACCTCACCAACCAGGAATCAATCTCTCACTTCCCTTCATTAGGTCAAATACTTAACTCATGATGATAATAGTACAAAGACAAGAGAGAATGACTGAATAGACCAGTTCACGGGGTTATAACCTGGAGTCTACCTTTGGCCAGTCTGAAGAATATGTGTATGTGGGTCACCTTTTTAGGTGACAAATGGTTGAGAGTTTTATTTTTGCTTTCAGCGTAACTATTAAAAAAAAATGTCAACCTATATTATCTGGTGAGGGGGAAATCAGTCAAATACCAAGACCAGGACTTAATCCCTAAGCAGTCAGTCTGGTGCCAGTAAAGAGGTCTATGTTTCTCAATATGAGACCTCAAATAGATACCTTATGGATTCAGCTTTCAATTCTGCATGAAAAACATCAAAATTGTTTTTCATAAATCTGTAACATTCTCATTTATTTGGCTGTTATTTATTTAACAAATATTTATTGAGCAACTACTCGGTTCCAAGAATATTCTAGACAGACAAGAAGCCTCTCTCACACTTCAGTGGGAGTGTCAAGCAAGCAATATATAAACAAACAGCTGTGAAGGGGATTTTGTCACCTCCCTACACACACATAGATTTTGTTCTTCTTAAGATTGGAGTACCCCACAATGTAGTAGTTGGATCTATTTTCCTTTCTATCCACCCTCACTTCCAAGGTTTATTTCTCCAGTCTTGTGACTCCAAAATTTATACCCCAGGCCTGGAGTTCTTTTTGAGCTCCAGATCAATATATCTAACTATTAACATTTTCACTTGCCATGTAGTAGACATCCCTGACTTCACAAATACAAAACCAAGTATCTAATCTTCCCTCTCAAACCTGAAACTCCATGCATCCATCCAAAAACCTGGACACCCCTGATGATCCCCCCACTCCCTGTCATTCAGCCACCCAGCCAACATCCTGCATCCAATGTGTTAGAATAGCCTTTTTCTCTACCTATAAGACAAACCCAAAATTAAACTACTTCTTACCACCTCCACTGCTACCTCATTCAAGCTATCCTCTTTCGAGCTATTCCCCTTTCACTGGTTTCTTTGCTTCTACCATCGTTCCCCTCTGCCTTACAACAGACCGAGACAAGTTAACGCTTAAGTCAGATAATATCACTTCTTTGCTCAAAATCCTCCTCCTCACCCCACATTAGGCAAATCAGTGTTCCTCAATTATGGCAGTTCTGCCTTCACTTTAGATTGTTTGCATTCTACACTCTCTACCTGGAATATTCCTTCCCCAAATAACAGCATGACTAATTCTCATCTCTTTCAAATATTTCCTCAAATGACAGCTTCTTAATGAGATCTATCCTGAATAGCCTTTTAAAAATTGCCATATATGGCCTAGTACTTCACTCTACCCTTTTTTAGCCTTTTTTTCTATAGCAGTTATCACCTTTTAACTTGCTATATACAACTATGCTGAGTGCCTGTCTTGCACTACTAGAAAATCAGCTCCATGCAGGTGGGTGTTTTTATGTCTTTTGTTTATCCAAGTATCTACAATAGTGCCTGATACATAATAAACACTCCAAATTTATTTGTTGAGTGAATGCATTAAGTAATAAATTATCCTCTCATCTCCTATAAAACAGAGTTCTTTACTGGATTATTTAATCTACAAACTAAAATGGTAAGGGGTTTTGAATTTCCGCTCTAAATGTGATGGAAAATCTTTGAAGTCTTTTAAATATGGGCGTGCCATGAGCTTATCTAAGTTTTAAATAGATTACTCTTGCTTCTTTATGGAGATGAGATTATAAAATGACTAGAATAGGAACAGGAAGATGCTGTAGTAATCAAAACAGTATGGCACTGCCACAAATATCTGATAAAGGGTTAGTATCCAAAATATGCAAAGAATTTATACAACTCAATACCCAAAAAACTAATAATCCAGTTTAAAAATGGGAAGAAGATATGAACAGAAATGTCTCCAAAAAAGACATAAAGGTGGCCAACAGACATATGAAAAGATGCTCAGCATCACTGATCATCAGGAAAATGCAACTCAAAACTACAACGAGATATCACCTCACACCTGTCAGGTTAGCTAAAATAAAAAATACAAGAAACAACAAATGTTTTCTCCACATTGGAGAAAAAGGAGTCCTTGTGCATTGTTGATGGGAATGCAAACTGGAGTTTGCAGGTTCATCAAAAAATTAAAAATATAACTACCCTATGATCCAATAATTCCACTAGGGGGGTATCTATCTGAAAGAATACAAAAACACTAATTCAAAAGGAAATATACACCCGTGTTTATTGCAGTATTATTTATAATAGCCAAATTATGGAACCAGCCTGAGTGTCTATTGACAGATGAACAGATAAAGAAAAGTGGCAGGACTGTGCGCGCGCGTGCGTGCGCGCATACACACACACACACACACACACACACACACACACACACACACACACACACACACAGAGGAATGTTATTCAGCCATAAAAAAGAATGAACTCTTGCCATTTGCAACAACACACATGGAGCTAGAGAGTATGTTAAGCGAAATAAGTCAGTCAGAGGAAGACCAAATACCATGATTTCACTCCTGTGGAATTTAAGAAACAAAACAAAGGGTAAAAAAGAGAGAGAGAGAGACAAACAAAGAAATAAATTCTTAAAGAAAACTGTTGGGGCGCCTGGGTGGCTCAGTCATCAAGCGTCTGCCTCCGGCTCAGATCATGATCATGGAGTCCTGGGATGGAGCCCTGCATCAGGCTCCCTGCTCTGCGGGAAGCCTGCTTCTCCCTCGCCCACTCCCCCTGATTGTGTTCCGTCTCTTGCTGTATCTCTCTCTGTCAAATAAATAAAATAAAATCTTTAAATAAATAAAATAAAGAGAACTGTTAATTACCAGAAGGGAGGTGGATAGGGGGAATAGGTGAAATAGGTGTTGGGGATTTCACTGTATTATATACTTGAAACTAATATAACACTGTATATTAACTGGAATTAAAATTAAAAAAAACAAATACTTCAAATGTAAAAACAAGAGTAAAAAATCAATGCATTTTTTAAAGATTTTATTTATTTGACAGAGAGAGAGAGAGAAATCACAATCAGGCAGAGAGGCAGGCAGGGGAGAAGGGGTGCAAGCAGGGTCCCCGCTGAGCAAAGAGCCCGACGCAGGGCTCGATCCCCGGACCCTGAGATCATGACCTGAGCCGAAAGCAGAGGCTTAACCCACTGAGCCACCCAGGTGCCCCAAAATCAATGCATTTTTAAGTTTTTTCCTTATTTGAACTTTTATTCAGATTTCAGACATGCATAGGTATTTTAACATTTTTAATGATTCTGGCATAAAGTGGTCAATATCATTTCTTTCACAATTGCTAATTATAAAATGATGGTAAGTAATACTATGTACACAGAGAATGTGAATTATTCTACTACTTCAGTATCAAAGTATTTCCACAGAATGGTGGAGGGAGGGAATTGTGTATTGTGTACGCACGTTATTGTATATTTTTCCTCATACATTTATTTCATTGACCTACACTCAAAACCAATGGCAAGAGGAAACAAAGGCAAAAACAGCCCTAGGGACATAGGCAGTATTAAAATAAAACCCCTGCATGGTCTTTAGATATGACAAACTTTCAAGTTGCAAACACACGTAGAATAATGAAACACTCCCTGTGTTACTATATTATTTAGCTGGCAGATACATATATGCTTGCCTAATTCACCTGAGCAAAGTAGTCAGAATACCTGGAAGGAACAGTTGATAGGAGCCTGCTGTAAAGGAAGTATTCCACAGAGGAGATCCAATTGGGATATACAAAATTTAAGGTGAAATCTGAATATTGTTATGTGATTAAGATTATTCTTTTATTTAAAAATAGTCATTATATAAATCGTACATACTAGAAAAATGTTGACAGTATATACAAGTCATTTTCTGCCATAATTTACATAGATGTGGATGTTAATATCACTTTTTAAATTAAGCGAGTTTAATATGGATAAAAATGCAACCAAGCTATGTTTTCAATTTTTTAGCCTATGCATATAGAATTCCCTTATACGCTAGGAGTTTCCACTGAAACTTATGAAGGTTAGAAGGGAAGGTTAACTTAAAATCTTATCTACAACAAAAACTTTGTCAAGTGCTTATTTTTGAGACTTTGTTTTCTGTTCTTGTTTACAAAATTCATTATGCACAAATTTTTCTGGAGAAGGTAAGATGCACTTTCAAAAGAGGCAAAAACATTAGGAAACAGATTTCCACACCTAGGATTACAACTAACTCTTGTCCATCTTGGAACAAAAGAACATTCTTGCTGTCTCTTGCCTGGATGTTACAAAGCCACCTCATTAATCCCCCTGATTTTGATCTTTTATCCTTCCGATTCATATTTCAGAGTATCCTTCTGAACCAGTTCACTCGTAGTGATGAAAAAGTATTAAAATTCTACCCCCCAATGATGCCAAATTTCACCGAGCCTCATTCTGAATGACTGGATTTGATTGCCTTGAAAATGTTGGGGGAAAATGAGTATATCACCACAGCCATGAGATTAGTAGCAAATGAACACATGAAAAGAAAATGAGAAGCCCATAGGATTATTAACAAATGTATATTTAAAAGAAAAATATAAATTAAAATAAATGTTCCTTCTAGGTCAACAGTTACTATTCATATATATTCCACAAAATACATGATATGTAGCCCTGAAGTAAAGCATCAATATCAAACATTCCCAGAGCTAATCAATCTTTACTAGGCTTATCTCCAATTAAAAGGAAACTGTTAGAGAAAGGTTGCATTATCTAAAATCTATGTTGTTATGTGCCTGCACCTCCCAGGCAGGGAAATAGTTCATCTTAAAATAGCTTAGTAATCCCTATTAAAATCAAGATGACTTAATTAAATTGTTGCTGCATAAATATATGATTCTACCCATTTTTATAATTTATTACTGAGTAGTTTATTTTCTATTTGATTTTTTCCTTTCTAAGTGAAATAAGACATATATCAATCAGTGTATACCTGCATTTCACCCAGTAATTACCTCAACATTTATTTTCATTCAGAAAGGAAGACAAAATAAAAAATGCCAAGTTAACTATGCTTCTAAATGAGAGACAACTTAATATGTATCTTTCTTTTTCTCTAGATCACAAAGTCTTTTCAAAGAGAATGTTATGGAAAATAAAAAAAAGTCTATGTGGTTTAACAGAAACTTCAATTTGTTAATCTTGTTAAAATTAATTTCCTTATAATGATACCAGAGTGTTTTTATACATATTTTAGCCATCAAGCTAAGTAGAAATTATTCAACCCAAAAAGCAGATGATCATTTTAAATGAGCTGGTTCTTTCTAAATAATTATTTAGTCTGATTCAAATAATCTCACTCCAAAATCTACAAAGATAGTATAATTCATATGTTTCCTCTATCTTATCCATTTACTCCTTTACCCATACCCACATTCAGTACTTCTCAGTTGAGGTATATAATAACCTTTAACTCTATGAAATCGCTCTCCTTTCTAATACACTTCATCCTGAGGTTTAATTGAATATCAGGTATGTCTTATATTGGGATGCCTGGGTGGCTCAGTCGTTAGGTGTCTGCCTTCAGCTCGGGTCATGATCCCAGGGTCCTGGGATTGAACCCCACATCGGGCTCCCTGCTCAGTGGGAAGCCTGCTTCTCCCTCTCCCACTCCCTGTACTCGCATTCCTTCTCTTGCTGTGTTTCTCTCTGTCAAATAAATAAATAAAATCTTTAAAAAAAAATCTTCTATTGAGCAAATCTGCTACAGACTGATTATGTCTTCCTCCCCAAATTCAAACCTAACCCCCAATGTGATGGTATTTAGAGGTAGGCTCTTTGAGGATAATTAGGTCAAGAGGGTGGAACCCTCATCATTGGATAGGTGCCCTTATAATGTAGGCCCAGACAGCTCCCTGGTCCCTGCCACCATTTGAGGAAAGAGTGAGAAGATGGCCTTCTATGAATCAGAAAGGGGTTTCTCACCAGACAACAAACCTGCTGACACCTTGATCTTGGACTTCCAGCCTCCAGAACTGTGAGAGATAAATTTCTGTTGTTTAAAAGCCATCCAGTCTAAGCTATTCTGCTATGGCAATCAAACAGACTTGGACAATATTATTCCCATGTTCAAATCAACTTCTCTATTCCTCAGTATCTTTAAAACAAAAAGTCTAAATTTCATATCAAGTCATACAAATCTCATGGAAATTTACCCCAACTTAGTTTCCAGCCATATTCCTCTCACTAAATCTCTGAACTCCAGTCAGGCCAGAGAGATCATTTCCCAGATACATCTTTGGCTATTTCTACTTCAGCATTTTTGTATAGTGCTTTCATTTGTATAATGTGCCTGGCTGTTTTTATCTGTAATCCCATATACTCTAGCCCACTTAAGCCTTTGGAGAACCTATCTATCTTTCATTGCCAAAATGAAATGCCACCTTTCCTAAGAAGGATAACCCAATATGGATTAGTCTTTCCTTCCATGTTACCAAACCATTTTGTTTATCACGTTCTGCTTCTACAAATCCATACCTTATTCAAAGTTTATTTTGCAATAAGAATAACTAAGTGTTTTTCAAAAATAGATTCTCAACACATGTTTGTGAATTAATTATGCATACTGGCAATGGTTCATAGAATCTAAAAAACAAATAGTGTCCAATCAAAATTTTGGTAAAACAAAGCCCGATGATTCTAATAAAAATGCAACCCTCACTTCTCTTTTTTCTTTTTTTGACATTCCATAGCAAAAGCCTAATAGAAAGTTAGTTTGATTCTATTTCAAGTCTAACTTAAAAATTGGATTTAAATAAGTATAAAAATACATATACATGAAATTATACCCATGTATTGAACAAACACAGGTGGTAATAAAAATGCAGTATATCTTTTTGTTTCCTATCATTCCTTTACTTTTAAAAATATTTTCTTAAAATTTTCAAACACATTTAAAAGCAGAGAGAGAGAGAAGTATAAAGAACTCCCATATACTCACCACCCATATTCGGTGGTTATCAAGATTTTACCAGGCTTGTTTTGGCTATTCCTTTTTTTTTCCTTTCAAAATGTATTCAGTGGAAGTAATATACCTGTCCCAGGATAAAACTATAGCAGATGCCCAGAGTCTTCAGCTTATTCTTAAGCGATGGAGAGTTCTACAGTTGCAAACAATCTGTGTCTCAATTCAGAAAATAAAAGGCCAGTTCGAGGTTTTAGTCAATTGTACCTAAGATCTCCTCTTCTCTGGCTCTGTTCTGTTTCAGAGAGCCAGGTCCTTTCCTTCCGCATTCCCACCCCAGTCTATATTCCCAGCTAAACTACTTTTATAGTCCCTCCAGTACCAAGTGGAAGGAGAAATTCATATCACCTTAGTCAGCTCTATAGGAGCATTCTTGTATGTCTTGACTGGACAAACTCCCAAAGTAGGGCCTGGGTGCCAACAAGCAGCACTTTCCAGGCTTGGCTTCCAAAGCAGTTTGTCACCCCAACCTGCTCTCTCAGGTTTCCAGGCAGAGTCAAACCCCAGAACACCAGTTATCAGAGTGACATCTTCAGCTCTCCATTTAGGCTTTCGGAAAGATACTGTTCTAAAAGTTAGGAGCTAGAATTCATCTCATTCTCCAGGGATGGGACTTAAAAAACAAGGCATTAGCTATCTATTAAAAAATCCCATTCTTTCTCTTCCACTCACTCATAGGTGACTTTGAGTGAAATAGTTCAAGAGTCATGAAATATTTCTTTTCAATATCACAAATTTTTCACCTCACTTCCTAATTCATATCTAATGTATCTTGATGCCTAATTGAAACTTTCATTTTAATTTCCTTCAATTTAAATATCTTGTCACAAACACACACACACATACACACAAACACAGGATTAACTGTGAATGGGGTCATCCTTAGTTTACGTCATCCAGAGAAGACTACAATTCATTTTATTGAAAGAAAACTACTGGAGAAGACTGAATTTTTGTACAATGTAGATACTGATAGAAAGTTCTTTGGAGGATCTAGAATTCCATGGTAAACTGAAATGAATTCCAGTCATATTAAGTAATTATTAATGTTCCTACATAATCTGTTTTGCCTAGTTAAGAACATTTAATGAATAAAATTTATATTGGCTGAGTACCATCAGTATATTAGGTTTTATAGTGAACATACAGAAGACTAAGTCCCGGGCGCCTGGGTGGCTCAGTGGGTTAAAGCCTCTGCTTTCGGCTCAGGTCATGATCTCAAGGTCCTGGGATCGAGGCCCGCATCGGGCTCCCTGCTCAGCGGGGAGCCTGCTTCCCCCTCTCTCTCTCTGCCTGCCTCTCTGCCTCCTTGTGATCTCTCTCCCTCTGTGAAATAAATAAATAAAATCTTTAAAAAAAAAAAAAGAAGACTAAGTCCCATTCTTGTATCTATTTAATAAATATTGACTTCTTGTTTAGGAATCTGACAAGATTTATTGACATGGCAATTCCATATTTTCTGAGAAAGATTAAAGTTTTTATTAGGCCCCAAAACTAGAAGGTAATATCAATACTGGTCTTAGTTACATGCATTTATCATGACATCCACTCAAACACAGATTGAGGGTTCCATAAAACTGTTAGCCCTGTTTCTTTCTTCACATAATTAGGAGAGACAGAGCCATTCAAACATTCCTTTTCAAACCAGGAATGAACAAAGGACCCCCAAATCTAGATACAATGCTGAATCCAATAACAGTGCACCTGAAACTAGCCAGGCCTCTCAAAAGAGCAAGAGTGAGAAAAGAAAGGCACATCAGTAGTCCAGTCACTGTATGGCCACATGAGAATAGGAACCATCACTGTCTAGCCCACTGTTACGTTATTGAGGAGGAAAACACTAAATTGATTTGCATGTGGTTCTCATCTCAGAAATAATAAAGGATACTATTAAGGAATTTTGTTTGTTTTTAATCTCCCACTTAACATAGAACAAAAGGGAAAAAAATCTATGAAAGCCTTGAAATATAATGTCAAATAATAACCGATAACTGATTGCCAAGATAAAATAAGGGTCCAAAGGTGAGTGTACCTAAAAATAAAGGAGTCACCCTGGGCTTTTGCTTATTTGTTTGAGATAGCATATGCAGTTTTTACATGGTGTCCAGCACATATTAAGTATTTAATAAATTACAACGGTTATTATTATCACTTATATTGTTATAAGTAATTTCTAGCAAAGGGATATTTGCAAAGCAAATACTCTTGATAAAGGCATTACAAGCAAGAATGCTCAGAGAAGAAATGACTTTTCCTCACTGAAACAGTTTTACAGTGTTCTCTTATTGAAAGGGAAGGGGGAAATGGGAACAAATAGTATGACTAGAACAATATATTATGTATATAATATAAACTGGGATTAAGCTAGAAATAATCTGGCAATTTATTATTTAATAATTAGAGGCTTCACCAATGCCAGTATCAGATACTAAGTAATAAATACATGATTTATATGTGTAAAATATGATGTATATTATATATAAGTTTCATACATATATTGCATGTATAAAAGTTTGATTTTTGTATGCTCCAGATTTCCATATCATTCAACCCAGAAACTAAAAAAGAAATAATTATTATGTGTCAGGAATTCCATCATGGCCTTATCAGAATGATAAAGTCTTACAGACATCTTGAAAGCAAGTAGTTTGATCCTTCTAAGTTACCAAAGCAACAGGTACTTTTATGGACTCTAACGAAATAATGACTTACCCAGTACAGAGTAACTGCTCAGTAAATATTTGTTAAAATATTGAATAACCCATAGGAATAACATAATTACATTTTGCCAATGATCTGTAAATATATTCTTTTTTGAAAGGAATAATTCTGTTTAAACATAAAAGCTGTAAAGCCAGTCAATGAGAAGATCCTAATATGGTTTCTAGAAGACACTAACCTTGAGAATTCAGGTAGCATTTAGCTCTGGTTTGTTTTGTGATATAAGCATAAGAATTAAAACAACTTTAAGAAATTCTCCATGAAAACACCATTGGCTCATTTCCTTCTCACCAAATCAAGTCCTAATTCATGCTGTCACTAAGATCACTTTTTGTATTGTGGAAACTTTTACACAAACACTTTCAGGAAAGGTAACATGGTTAAATGGTTAATCCTGAAAACTACTCAAATAAGACAACACCCTAGAAAAACATAGCTAGTGAAAAAAAATCGCTTTCATTCAGTTCACTATCTGTGTGTGAGCCCTAGGAAAAATACAGGCGGACTTTAGGTATTTGGGGGAAAATGCTATTTGCTTACAAATGTATTTTTCAGATGATAAGTCAGATATTAAAATTTAAAGTTTTATTCCAAACTCTGTCATTTACTCGAAAAATTCATTTGAAATCTAGGTTGCCATTTTCTACAAATAAAATAAGGTTAACATTTGCCTGTGTCAATGTGACATATCAAAATTTAGCAATCCTCGGAATATGACAATGTAAGTATATATAATTTAACTGCAAGGATACATTAGCAAGTAATTGAGAGCAATTTAAAGCCTAAATGGAGGTTTTAGGTTTAGATAAATGAAAAGAATCAAGATTATTTTTTCTTCAAAAATATCTTTAATGGCTTTAGTCAGGTCAAATCCATTTCACATAGGTAATCTACCATTCAAGTCACAGAGTGATAATTTTGACCTGAAAAAGTAGAAATTTGAATCTGAAGAGCGTATCCCTTTTCTGGAACAACTGCTTCTATGTCTATTCCAAGAGAATGACAAATACACAAGATCAGATAAAAATCTGAAGGTCCTTACAAAATAAACACACATCCAATATTATTTTCTCCTACTAAAAAGAAAGTTAGAAACTAAATCATAAGAATAAAATTCCTTATACTTGAATTTCACCTAAGAGAAAATATATCAGAATCTCCAGAAGAGGAAAAAGTGGGGTATTTTGAAAATATTCTCTAGGTGATGCTGGTAAATTCTCTAACCAATCAGCTGATAAATCCAACCAACTAATCTCATAATCCCATATGGTTACAACACAATAATGATAATAATATTCTTTTCATATATCATTTGGGTACCAGGTATTTCCATCTCGATGCTTTGTCATAGTCTTAAAATATACATATTAAACTATTTTATTCTTTTCCATTGTTAGTCTATTCCTCTTCATATAATCTTTACCAGACCAGCAGTCTTCCTCAAAGACACCTTTCCCCCCAAACATTTCATGAACTGGCATGTCCTTTCAATTCTATCTCTAAAATTCCTCTCAAATTTGACTGACGTTCTGGAGTCCGTATTTACTTAAAATTGCTTTATTATCTCTCAATGAGACTGATTCAATAGTCTCCTAACTGCCGTTCCTGCCCACACTTACTTCCAGTCTGCTCCCAAATGCTCCCAAAATTACCTTTATTAGAAAAAATTTATTATATAATCATGTCTCTTGTTTTTAAAACTTCTTCAGATCACTATGCTCTTTTTAAGAAAAGGTTTCAAAATCTTTAGCATGTCACATATTGTTCTTCAAGATGTGGCCACACACTACAGCATCAACTTCTACTTCCCCAAATCCTTATACTTAGTAACCCTATTGAATTTCTCACACATCCACCTACAAATTCTTTAATCCTTGAGTCATTTATACATGCTATTTTCTCTGTATGGAAGAGTGTTTTCTAGAAAATTCCTACACCTTCTTCAAATCCAATTCAATTTTCACTATGAAAAAAGACATGGGATTGTAGAGGCAGGGGCTTTAAAATTCAAGAGAAGCAAAAGGAATTCCTAGGAAAATGATGAAAGGAATTTCCTGGAAGACATTTATGCAGCAAGTTGGTAGAACAACCAACAACCTAGTAAACAGGAAGATGAACATTGTCAGAAGGCAAAGGAAAAGGCATGATAAGTTTCCTGGTGTTTTGACCCACTGAGGAGAATTTTACGTTTTTTTAGAGAATTTACAAGAGATAGTGATCAGTGAGGCTATTGTTGCCTCTAAGATAAATGAAAACCTGTATAAGAATGAGAATGTGGTCAATTTCTATGTGATTGAGCTCTGAACAATAATTACTAATGAGAGTAATATAACCTCTAAATATTGAAAAAGCCAAATTTTGTGATATATTTAAATAGGGCAAGTTTTATATGAGTTTAATCCTCATCTTCCATAAAGAGGTTAGATAATAACTAAGTGTGAAAAACCAGGAAATAGACATATAAACTTATTTTTTAGATATATGGGGGCAAAGGCCAGAAGAAATTGCAAAAGTGTTGAAATTGCTTGCTCTTAGGATCAACGAAGGCCTGTGACTTCTACTCTACTGGGGCATCATTCACATCATGTTCTTTGTGAGTGGTGCTCAAGGCCTGACAGGAAAAACAAGCAGGGACTGGATGCTCAGGGTTCAATCCAACTGGAGGCAGTATGACCAAAGTGGAGTATATAGATCCAGAAACTAGAGGTACCATAAAGCAAAAACAATAAATAAAATTAGAAGAAACAAAAATATGGAACCAGCTGCTTTTAAAATTTTGTTTGTATGAGTAGTGAGAAAGTAGGATGAAAATAATCTGATAGCTTTTAAGCAAAGAATAGGAATTATAAACTAGATTTTCTATAAAATCAATCAAGATATTTATACACAGAGGACAGAGTTAATGTGCCAAAATAAGTTATCCCTCTGTAATGTTCATTTTATTTAGTCATTTTAATGCAATGAGAAGTTTAAAGTCAGAAATTTAGTTTTGTTTTAACAAAATATGGCATAATTTAAGGGAATTTTCATAGCACTGATAAAAAGATTTTTTCTTTGAAACCTACTACAGTATTATCTAATTCTAAAAGTGAATTTATACATATGAATATTTTTAACTTAAATATATGTATAAATATATATAACTATATATCATAACTATGAGCAACTCTCTAATACATACTAAATACCTAAAATTTAATAAATAATTTTTAAAAGTTGGTTTTCTTCACATTTTCATTTTCTCCATATAAAGTTAAAAAGAATCAATGAGTAAAGTGTTATAGCTATAATGCAAGTTCATCCAAGTTGGTGCAAAAATCATATCATTATTATTATGACAAAGCACAAAAAATCATTTAAAATGCACACCATCTTTAAATCCTTAGCATGCAGGAAACCTGAAATACTCCCACAAATCAACATAATAGACAATCCTATGAGGAAATGAGCAGATGTAAAGAGATCAGAAGAAATATGAATGGCCAATAAACAAAAGAAAAAATGCCCATGTTCACTAGTCGTCAGAAGAATACAAAAGAAAATAATTCATCAGATTGGCAACAACAAAAAATTTTAAGTATCTCAATACCAAGTGCAGGTAAAGATATGAAGCAACAGAAACTTTCACAGTCTGCCAGTACAAGCATAATTTTTTAAATTACTTTGAAGAGAAATTTGGTATTATCTAGTAATGCTAAAAATGTTCATTGCCCACAACTCACAAATTCTAATTCTAGGTTTAGAAACTAGGAAAACTGTCACAAAGGATATAAGGAAACATGTATAAGAATAATCTTAGCATTGTGCATTTGTACTGCTTTTACAAACTTAGTTCACTTGAAAAGTTTAAATCTAGATATCCCAATTCAACAAGTGGATGAAATTCACTAAGATGAAATTTTCAAACTTCTGTAATATGTATGGCCTCCCGTGTGAGGCATAGCAAGAGACTTTTGTTTAAAAATATACAAGGTAAAAAATGAAATCTACATACTTCAAGTTAAGATTTTAAATTTAGCAGCAGCTACTTTTGTCTTAGTGTTTGAGTCCTCTAATAACAAATTCTTTTTTTTTTTAAAGATTTTATTTATTTATTTCACAGAGGGAGAGAGATCACAAGGAGGCAGAGAGACCAGGCAGAGAGAGAGAGGGGGAAGCAGGCTCCCTGCCGAGCAGGGAGCCCAATGCGGGCCTCCATCCCAGGACCCTGAGATCATGACCTGAGCCGAAAGCAGAGCCTTTAACCCACTGAGCCACCCAGGCACCCTAATAACAAATTCTTACAAGTTCTATGTAATTAAATTTTCAATAGAAAAAAATTGTGTAAAGACGCTAAATTCTCCAGCTAATTTTTAGAAAGAAATATTAACCGTGTAAATATATATATTTTTTTTATTTTAAGTTCACTGGAGGCGAGGCCTTTGTTTTGTCAATAACATATGAATTTCACATAAATATAAATGTTATTATTGAGAACAATCCTATAACTTCATAATAGTCACATTCGTATTTCCAGAAAAAGAAAGCTTTTTAAGCTTAGCAATAAAAAAATTGCACTCTTTTTTAGCTTAGAGCAATATGTGGCTGAAAACATGCCATGAAAAATATGAAAAATATGAAAGCAGAAAAACGTGACACATACTGATAATAAACACATAATGATAATATATAAGAAAAGATTTAAGATGTTGTGTTTAATATATTTTTAGAGCTAGATTAAGAAATTACTTGACTTTACATCAGATTAACATAATGCTTTTCCTTCAGAGTTTATTCTATAAAATTATTTTGGCTCCCAGGTAAATATGTTCTTATTAAAAAGAAACGAGCAAAAGAGACAATGTTACTAGTTCTAGCATACTTAAATAATGTTTTCATACATTTCCCAAGTCAAAATATTAGGTGGAATATTTTTTGCTCACAAAATTAAAATCAAAAATTCATAAATTATTTCAAACGAAAACTATATATTAGCTACTTTCAGCAATTTAATTCAATTCAGCTCTCAAACTACATGGAAAGAAAATATTCTAATATTTAAAAACCCCAAATTCAAAAAAGTTCCCTAAAGTATGGTTCCAAGAATGTAATATGAGCTACTTGATGCCGGTAGTGATAATATGCTCAGAAAAATATAAACAAGAATAAGGGGCACCTGGATGCCTCAGTCGGTTAAGCATCTGCCTTCAGCTCAGGTCATGATCCCAGAGTCCTGGGATTGAGCCTGGAGTCAGGTTCCCTGCTCAGCTGGGAGTAGGCCTCTCCCTCTCCCTTTCCCTCTACCTAGCCCCCTCCCTCCCCACTCCTGCTCTGTCTCAATGTCTCTCAAATAAATAAATGAAAACTTTTTTAAAAAAGAAAAATATAAACAGGAATAAATAATAAAGAATTTGAACAGACTTTTGATAATTAAATCTTAATTTTAAATTACATCAAGTTCTTAAAACAAAATTGATCAGAACTTTCATCACTATAGCCATCAAGTGGAAAAAGCTTCAGGGGCGCCTGGGTGGCTCAGTCATTAAGCGTCTGCCTTCAGCTCAGGTCATGACCCCAGGGTCCTGGGATCCAGCCCCACATCAGGCTCCCTGCTCTGTGGGAAGCCTGCTTCTCCCTCTCCCACTCCCCCTGCTTGTGTTCTGCCTCTCGCTGTTTCTCTCTGTCAAATAAATAAATAAAAATATTTTTAAAAAAAGAAAAAGTAAAAGCTTCAAATTACATCATAAATTGTCAAAATTATTTACTCCAGTACACAAATATTGTAAAAGCCATGATTAAATGATATATAACTCTTGAAAAGGAAATAATTAAAAGAAGATTTAAAACAGACAAAAACCCATATCTCAATTAAGTAACATGTTACTTGCTTCTACTATTCAAAATATTTGTCTATTTCACCTTCTTTTTTTAAGATTTTATTTATTTATTTGTGTGAGAGAGAGAGAGAGCACAAAGGGGGTAAGGGCCAAGGAAGAAGCAGACTTCCCTCAAGCAGGGAGTCCAATACTGGGGTGGATCACAGGACTCCGGGACTATGACCAAGCCAAAAGCAGATGGCAAACCCACTAAACCACCCAGGTGCTTCTCTATTTTACATTCTTAATCCACAAACTAGTTCAGGGCTCTCTCAATTTTAGATTAGTGAGGTTAGTCTGCTTATGGAACATATGGAATATAGCTGCTAATACCTCCTTATCATCTCTCAGCTATTCCAAAAGAGAACTGATAAACCATTAAAGATACCATTTTCTTCTTAGCTATCCACCAACCATCTAGAGCGCTTTTTTTTTCCTCTCCTTGGAATTAATGTTTTTTTTAAAAAAAAGATTAGGTATTTATCTGAGAGAGAGAGAAAGCAAGAGTGGAGTGGCAGAGGGAGAGGGAGAGAGAATCTCAAGCAGACTCACACTGAGCATAGAGGCTGACAGCGTGAGGCTGATTCCCTGACCCTGAGATCAGGAGATGAGCTAAACCAAGAGTCTGACACTTAACCTACTGAGCCACCGAGGCACACCTCCTTGAAATGAACATTTTTTTTTAAGATTTTATTTATTTATTTGACAGAGAGATCACAAGTAGGCAGAGAGGCAGGCAGAGAGAGGAAGAAGCAGGCTCCCTGATGAGCGGAGAGCCTGATGCGGGGCTCGATCCTAGGATCCTGGGATCGTGACCTGAGCTGAAGGCAGCCACTTAACCAGCTGAGCCACCCAGGCACCCCTTTGAAATGAACTTTTAAAATGAATGCTCCTAAGTCTGTTCCAACTTTGTTCCTAACAACTTTAGTGTGGGTCTCTCACTTCAAACGGTCACGAGAAATTTACCACCTAATTCTTTTAAGAGCACAAGACATTTAAACTTTCTCTCACTTTAACATCATCGAGCAAACCAAAATTTCAGTTTAAAAATTCTAAAGGATTTCTTATTTCATCATGCATGAATTTCTGTTAAGTTAAACTTTAACCAAAAATTCAAACAATCTTAATGAGACAAGTCTCAAAATTTAGGAGATTGTATAAAAATGTTGTACCTCGTCAATTTTACAATGACTTCTTTCACATTTTAACAATTCAAAATCACGATGAGACTTTCAAAGGAGGGTATGTCCTGGTTTATTTGATAATGCTTTCTTTCCTTGCAGATACATAAATTCCTTTACATAAATTTTCCTTGCAGATACATAAATTAATAGTTAAATTTATAATCCACAGCATCTTAGATTTAATCAAATATAGTTTTAAACATCTTTATATTTCCCTATTTTTTTTTATTTCCCTATTCTTTTTACAAGAAAAGTTTATTTCAAAAATAAAACCCTAGCCTCACAATCTCAGTAGAGAAAAGAAGTACCTGAGAGTTTCTTTGCAGTTTACTTTGTAGGCCCTAGTACATTTCAACACTTTATTATTTCAGATCAGGCAACAGGAATTTCACAACTTGGGTTTTTCTAGCCAATTAAGTATATCTTTCTGTAAAATAGGTGGAAAGAGATTCCATTAACAGCATAATGTATACTTTTGATGTTAAGCATGTAACTACAAAACAATGTTTTCCAAGTAATTCAATTAAAAAGAGAAAAAATTTCAAGATGATAGTCTTTGTTTTGCTTTAGATAAAACTTGGCTTTTAAGTTTCTTTCCAAATGTTTCCAAAAACAACAAAACATTGATGACAAACCTATGCTAAATAAAAACTATATATTTGAGGTGGCTTAAATTAAGTGAAGTCACTTGCATTAAAAATTAAATAAGAACAATTTAACATGTTTTAGCAATAGAAGCTTACAAGACCTTACTAAACAATTTTCTATGATTGGTTGTGTAAAATTTACATCTTTAACAAGCATGTATACATAGCTCTGCTCTAAAATACTCAAGTAAAAAAGCTTTGGAAACCACGTCTCTCTGGAAAGTGGCATCCATCTGGGGCTAGGCAAATGAGGTGGAATTTTACCCCCACTTAGGTACAATTACTGTTATAATTCTGCACTGAAAAGTGGAATAATAGAAATAGTTACTTTAAAAATCAAAATACTGCAGGGGCACTGGGGTGGCTTAGTCCGTTGAGCATCCAAGTTTTGATTTTGGCTCAGGTTGTGATCTCAGGGTGGTGAGATCAAGCCCAGCGTTGGGCTCCCAGCTCAGTGGGGAGTCTGTTTGAGATTCTTTCTCCCCCTCCCTCTGTACCTCTCCCCCCAAAATAAGTAAATAAATCTTTTTTTTTAATTTTTAAAGATAAGATCATGTTAAAGAGATTGTGATCCTATGAAGAGTAGAAAAGACTGCCCAGATGCTCACATCTCTTCTCCTCTATTTCATAACATTCTTTTATTAAGACTCCCCATAAAGGGCCATGAAGTATAAATGCTGTCTTCTTTTTAAAGTATTAATAATAAACTCATTTGGTTTCACTGCTGCATTCCTTTAGAGTTTTAGGATATGAAATAAATAGGTAGAGGTATTTTTGAACTTACAAAATGTGAAAAGAATATTAGAGTATGTAGTTTTAGACATGCTGAGTTTGAGATGGTGGTAGGATATGCAAAAGGAGAGAAAGTAAGGAGAATACAAAAGAGAAAGACAATATAGCAAGAAGGATACATGGATATGGTAAGTAAATAATTTCAGTAAAATTATGAAGAGTCATAATACAAAGGGTAGAGGAATAAACAAAAGCAATGGATTTTACATCACTCTTTTTAGAGGTCGTCACCGAATTGAAAATAAGAAAATTAGGATGAGGGCAAAGAGTAAGCATTGTCAAGAAAAGGATTTCAGTTTTGGTTTTGGTTTCCAAGAGGGAATGGAATCTGCATCCTTATCTTTTGATTTGGTCTGTCAGTTAATCTGTCTTTCAGAAATCACATGATAAAACAGTTTCTATGTGTCAGGCCCCCAAGTCCTTCAAGCTCTCTGATGGAAGTTGGAACACGCACAAAGAAAGAAATGGTAATGGAAAAAGAGAGTCAAACAAGTGGAATAAACAAAAGTGCAAAAATAACCCAGCCTTTTAGGGGAAGTGCGAGCACCTGGGGTGGCTGAAGCAAGGAGTAAGCGCTCTAGATGAATAAGCAGGTGGAGAGACCAGACTAGGGAGTAACTCAGCCACAATGAAAATGGCTGCACTTGGGGCACCTGGGTAGTTCAGTCACTTAGGCGTCTGCCTTCAGCTCAGGTCATGGTCCCAGGGTCCTGGGATCAAGTCCCATATTGGGCTTCCTGCTGGGTGGGGAGTCTGTCTCTGCCTCCCCCTCTGCCCCCTCTCCTAGTTCATGCTTGTTCTCTCACTCTATCTCAAATAAATAAATAAAAACTTTTAAAAAAATGGCTGCACTACATTCTCAGGATCAGGGTGAGCCCTTAAATAGTTTTAAATAAGGAATGACATGACCAGGCCTGTACTTTTTAATGGCTTTGCCAAAAGATTGTAGGAAAGACTGGAGAAGACAGAAAGCAGAAATACCAGTTAGGAAATTATCACACTCCCCCTCATGCAAACTAATGAATGCCTTAATTTGCCTTGGGAGGAGTTTTTTTCCAGTCAGAACTTCATAAGCTTGCTTTAGCCAATCATGGTCACTTCCTTACTTTCTATAATTCAATTTGGATATGTAAAGAAACTGGACCTAGCCATACCAAACTAGCCCCTTGAGCCAGATTCATTAACTTTAAAGAATGTGATGAAGCAGGCAGAGAATGCACAAACACAAGTCATTTTGAAAACTGCTTTAGGTAGACCCAGAATCCTATCCATGCATTTCAATTCAATTCAGTAACAATATATATACTAGGTTCTGTATGGCTATAACTTAGAGCATAGGGTGGTAAAGGAGTGGTAAAAGATAAATGAGAGTTTGCACAGACGTTTGTAATGAATTTGGACTTCAGCCCAAGGGAAGCACGACCCGCTAAAAGGGTTTTAAGAAGAATGACCTCATCAGATTCTCATTTCACTATATAGCAAACTGATTAGAACTGGGAAACCTACAGAGAGAGAATCAATTCAGATATTTTTGGCATAAGCCAAGAGAGAGATCACCTCTCTAGCCTAAACTGGCAGTAATGGAGATTAAAGGGTATGCATATTCTAGAAAATATTTAGAAGGTAGAGGTAAGCAGGCTTTTGTGACTGATAGGAAATGAAGGAGTCAAAAGAGTCTAGGAGATGCCCAGATTTCTGACTTGGCCAGAAGAGTTGACATGTTCAATATGACAGGAAATGCAGGAGTGGAGCAGGTTGGGAGTGATGAAAAGAGGGTGAACTCAGTTATGATCATTTTGAGATTGTAATGCCTGTGGAACATCAATGAGGAAAAAATTCCAGCAGGTGATCTGATATTTGTGTCAAACATTTGGGAGGGTTCTGGACTGAAGATAATGATTTTGGAGTAAGCATGGAGGTGGTAACTGGTACCATGACATCAGTGAATGAGGTTATACAGGAAGAGTATAGAGAATTAAAAGAAAAAGGAACATAAGAAGATTAAAGAAAGGAAAAGGCAGAAGGAAGGGAAAAGGAGACAAAGAATAAGCAACCATATAGGAGGGAAATCAAAAGAACATGGTATCAAGAAAATGAAGTATTTTGAAAAAGGTCGAAATAGTCAACAGTGTCAAATGCTACTGAAAGGCAAAGTAAATAAGGATTGAAAAGTGTCCACTGGACTCTACTTATAGATACTTAGGCTAATTGAACTTGTCCCATAGCTTGCTGATGTTCTGCTTGTTTCTTTTTATTCTCTCATTTCTCTGTTTTTTCTCTGTTTTTCTCTGTTTTCTCTGTTTTGAAATACAGTTTCAGGGCACCTGGGTGGCCCAATCTGTTAAGTGACTGCCTTTGGCTCAGGTCATGATCTCGGAGTCCTGGGATTGAGCCCCGTGTCGGGCTCTCTGCTAAGCGGGGAGTCTGTTTCTCCCTCTCACTCTCCCTCTATGCTCTCTCTCTTGAATAATTAAAACCTTTTTTTAAAAATGCAGCTTCAATACTTTTAATGTTGACAAGCAATTATAAATTAGATAATATCTATTAAGAATTCTTGGATAGTTAAAAATATTTGTAAATATAAAAATGTTATAAAAAATTAAGCAAACTAGGATTTTTCTCTTAAATTTTTATAGTTTTTGTCAGACCTCAATTATAAAAGAAGTTGTGAAGTAGCCATTAGGAGAGTTCTTCTCACAATTACTCATAGTTAGCCTTTTAAAAATTTTTTAATATAAACACTCTTCTAAACACTATGATAGGTAGAAGTGTTACAACACTCTTCTATTTCACACTTCCCTGAAATTTCAAGGAAGGAGGGAAGGAAGGAAGCAAGGAAGGAAGGGAGGGAGGGAGGGAGGCAGAGAGGAAAGACAGTTGGGAGGGAGGGAAGGATAAAAGGAGGAAAGGAGGAAATAAATATAGCAGGTTCAAATTCTTTTAAAAAAATATATAAGTAAGTATCATTCTGTGACTAAGTACTAAATTTTTTGAATACTAAATAATATTTTAAAACATTTTCCTTTAGAGTGACTTCTTAGCAATCTAGCACTTGACTGTTAGACAAGCACTAAGCTTTGGGTTAAGAGTAGCTCACCACAAGAGCAAGAATGCCAGACAAGCACTTGTAATGTTGTGTGCAGTTCAGCTCACAAAAAGGGGTGAAAGGCAATACCCCAAATCAGAGTGGTGGGCAAGGGTGAGGAGTGTAGCAAACACAGTCTAAGCATAAAGCCAAGTTGGCTAAAGGGTCTAGAAAAACAGCCAAATTGGTAACCAAACCCAAAGCTGAGCTCTCAAGTCAGAATGAGAACCAAGTCAGGCATGAAGAAGGCATAATCTGAAGACTTGTATACAACATGGGCAAGCCTGGCCTTCCCTCCTCCCTTTGTGAAGAGAAATGGTCTTTTCCCCTGTCCACAGGCAAGTCCAAAATGGGCAGCACATGTGCGTAACTTATATGTTATGATCCTACAATCTAGTTGCTCGTCCACCTACTTCAGAAAGGAAATTCAAATTTTACACACTTAAGCACAATGTTATGTTTATGTATATCTTCATTTTAAGGAAAAGATATCAAAACTATTAAACCACTGAGTTGTGCTCTAAAGTCATAATACAAGTCAAAGTTGAATCACAGTATAAGATCCATTTCCTCACTCCTAGCATCATTACATCTGCCCGTTATGCTATTTCCCATCAAAGTGATTTAAAGGTATTCTTTTTTCCCCTAATGCTATGTTCCAATGATTCCACATAAATCTCAAGATAATATTGAAGTTATATTTCTTTTTAGAATATAAAGGCAATCTCTAGTTGATAGCAGACAGAAAAATAACATTAAATGAAGTGAGTTTTTGTAACTTAAAGAGATAAGTTCTATATATCACTCATATCAGAAAAATACACATCTTTTTAAACTATGAGCCAAGTCTTAGCAACAATATAGTATGGCTCCTTATATATATGCAAACTCATATGTAGTGGTCACAACATATGAATTAACACTGGACATTAAAGTCAAACATACATATGGTTTAGTCACAATTCTAACAAGCCAAGTGATCTTGGGCAAGTGAGTTAATTTCTTAAGTCATAGCTTCTTCATTCATAAAGTAAGATAATAACACTAATTCCCTGAGAGGGCAGGTATGAGGATTAAATTTAGAAATCACTTAAAGGCTTAGCACGTTCCCTAGCACTACAGTTAGTGCTTAATTAATGTGTGTTAATAATAGTAGTAATAGTACTCCTTCAGATTTACATCAGGAAGCTCACAATACGGAGTTAAGGCTTTCCTTTGAGCTATTCTGTTAAGCTGGCATCCATGACATGAAATGTATGTCATATTCGAGAGCACGTCAGGGAAGATGGCATGCCTCCCAGTGTTTTCCAGGAGCACTGGTGTTGCACCACACACACAGCTATGAAAATCTAGGCAGATTTCAAAGTTGCTTAAATAGCTTTCTTGGCCAAGAGTCCTGTGAGTTGCCAACTGGCAATGAAATGATTTTCCACTCAAACTTGGCAGCAGCGAGATTTAAATAGAAAACTGGGGGAGGGCAAGGGAAGTAATATGCTTCCTTCCTCGGGGTAGTTTTGGACTCTTTGGCACCACAGAGAAAAATTATAAAGAACTGCATAAGTATTACAGTATTTTTAATGTATCAAAAATAAATTGCTACCTACCACCAGAACCCTCTTTCTACCATTTTTTCATATTCCGCAAACTCTTTTTCAGAAAACATACGATTCCTTCATTTGGATGTTCTCATTCAGGTAGAGTGAATCTAGATATTTTGAGTCAAATAAGAGACATTTTTACTTCAGTGATCCTGAATAAGTTCCTCTCTTCTTTTGAAATATAAAATAGAACACAAAAAGAAAACAAGTCGATTCAACTTTCTATTACTTTTAAGAGAAGATGAAGAGGAATCAAGGTAAGTGCCAATAGATGTTTATATCTTATCTAAGCAGAACTCCAACTCAGAGTATTCTGGTGGCATCCTAACCAAATTAAGAAATTTACAAGGTTAAAGGTTCTATTTGTTTCCTCAGAAAACACTACTCCAAAGTGCAAACAGGAAATATTTTCTTACTTATGTATACATACATTCTAAAAAAGATTTGAGGCAAGTCATAAAGACATATGCAGTATACTGAGATGGAAAAAAATATAAATGAGGAAACCAGGGGGGAAAAAGCAATTCCAAAATAAATAAATAATAAAAATATCAAATGTGGAGCATAAACTTGTTCTAAGCATCCTAGCATCAAGTGCAAAGAGGTCAGTTATATTAAGGGATATCAGTAAGATCAACAATAACAATAACAATGATCATTTGCTCAAGAAAAATTACTTTTATATAATATATTACTCCTGTTAGAGTTAGCAACAAATTTCTATTTGTGTGTGAAAAGGAACACTGTTATTTGAGCTATAGAGGAGAATATTCTTATATTTCAGAGATTTCTGCTATTATACTTAGCGAGAAGATGTTATGATATCAGCAAAAATTATATTTAGTTAAAAAATAAAATTATATCTAGTTAAGAGAGAAAAATAACTATTAAAAATATTCTGTAATAATATTCCCCTGTATAATATTTAGCTGTTGATGTTCCTCAAAATAATCTGTAAGAAAGATTGTTTCATTTCCAATGATGAAATTGACTTTCCATAAGAAGCTTTAGATCAGAGATTAGTAGTTCCATACTTCATGGAACTGTATGTCTGTAGTAAACAGAATAATGGCCTTCAATAGATGTCTACCTCCTAATCCTGGCAACCTGTAAATGTTATTTTACATGCAAAATTTGACTTTGCAGGGGTGCCTGC
This sequence comes from Ailurus styani, assembly GCA_002007465.1. NCBI lineage: Eukaryota > Metazoa > Chordata > Mammalia > Carnivora > Ailuridae > Ailurus > Ailurus styani. The sequence continues at coordinate 3,121,799 of LNAC01000031.1, forward strand.
GTGGCTCAGTTGGTTAAGCCTCCGACTCTTGATTTTGGCTCAGGTCGTGATCTCAGGGTCCTGGGGTTGAGCTCCACACTCAGCAGAGTCTGCTCTGGATCCTCTCTCCTCTCCCTCTGCCCCTGCTCCCCACCCTTGCTGTCTCCCTCTCTCTAAAATAAATAAATAAAATTATATTTTTTAAAAGTGACTTTGCAGATGTGATTAAGCTAAGGACCTTGAGATAATCCAGAAAATATTCTAGATTGTCTGGATATGTTCAGTAATCACAAGGGTCCTCATAAGAGAGAAACAGAAGGGTCAGTGTCAGAGAGGAAAGGTGATGACAGATGCAGAGGCTGTAGTCATACAGAGAAAGAACCACTAGCCAAGAATGCAGGTGACCTCTAGAAGGTGAAAAAGGCAAGGAAATTGATTCATCCTCAGAATTTCAAAAGGAATGCAGCCCTGCTGATAACCTTGATTTTAAGACTTCTGATCTGTAGAACTATAAGATACTAACTTTATGTTGTTTTAAGCCACCAAATCTATGGTAATTTGTTAGAGCAACATTAGAAAACTAATTCAATAATTACGAGCTAAATTTATTACTTATCAATTTCATGAACTTCTGTCAAAAGTAAGCAAAACTGAATATAATTTTGGGGCACCTGGGTGGCTCAGTCAGTTAAATGTCCAACTCTTGATTTCAGCTCAGGTCATGATCTCAGGATTGTGAGATTGAGCCCTGCCTTGGGCTCCATGCTGGGCATGAACTCTGCTTAAGATTCTCTCTCCCTCTCCCTCATCCCTACCCCCCAACTTAAAAAATTGTATGTCATTTTTAGAAATAATGCTCACCTGAAAACATATCTCCTATATTTTAACTAAACCACAAAATGAGCCACAGGTATATTTAGGTACTTTAACAATTTTTGAGAGTCCTTCACAACACACTAGTTCTGTGGGATATTAATAGGTGTTAAGCACAAAAATAATTTTAAGGTCAAATAAGTCGGCAAAACTGTACTATTTCTTATAGAGTAAATAAAGTAATTTTTGAAAAATCATCCCACAAGCCTAAATTTACTAAGAAACTTTCTGGATTATTCAAAGGATCCACATAAAACAAACCCCACTATAAAGAACTGGTGGAAGATGAAGGCATAGTAGACTAAATGTACTAATTAAAAGATGAAAATGGCATTCCAGGCTTAGAAAGTCTTGCTTATCAACCCTCATCACAATTTCACACTGCTTAGCCCATGCCCATGAAGCCCCTTCTGTCATCCCAGCTCAGCAAGCACAAGGCCTATTTAGCAAATAGACTCTTGGATAACATGGCCACTGACTTTGATCATGGGATTTTTATTTGGAGAAATGACACCAGGACTACTTACCAGTCAAAGTGAAAAAAGTAAGCTATTTATCTTACTTATTTAACCTACCACCTTACAACTCACTCACCCAACATACCCCATCCTCCCTCATCCAATTCTCTCCAGCAATAGAGGGAAAGAAACTGGTCATGAATATTAGTGGAGGGCGCCTGGGTGGCTCAGTGGGTTAAAGTCTCTGCCTTCGGCTCAGGTCATGATCTCAGGGTCCTGGGATCAAGGCCCGCATCGGGCTCTCTGCTCAGCAGGGAGCCTGCTTCCTCCTCTCTCTCTCTGCCTGCCTCTCTGCCTACTTGTAATCTCTCTCTCTCCATCAAATAAATAGACAAAATCTTAAAAAAAAAAAAAAAGAATATTACTGGACCACAAACCTCAAACATGGACATTGCATAAGCTTCACACCTACCCCTAAATAACAAGATTTCAACATACTCGAAGTTCCTCAGGCACAGAAAAATGACTTCTCAGATTGTCAACAAGAGTCAAACTTGCCCTCTCACAAAAATGCTACACTAAAAATTGTAACAGATTTATTCCCTAGAAAACTAAAGACTACCATGAATCGTTGAGAGAAAAGGAAAACTATACAGTGTTTTTTACACATTCATGACTTGGGAACATCTACATTTAGAAAACAATTTGCTACTTAAGTATGAAATTTCCTACAAATTGGCCAACACTTTTGAGGATTAATATCTTGGGGGGAGGGAACAAACATAAAAAAATTCTATGTGGTGGCACCAGGGTGGCTCCGTTGATTAAATGGTTGACTCTTGGTTTTGGCTAAGGTCGTGGTTCCAGTGTTGTGAGACTGAGCCCGGTGTCAAGCTCAGCGCAGTCTGAATCTGCTTGTCCTTCTCCTTCCCCATTTCTCCTCTCCCCACACTCTGTCTCTCCCTCAAATAAATAAATAAAATCTTTAAAAAAAACTTCTATGTGGACAGTTTGAGAACTCATTTTGGCCAAATCACAAGGTAAATTAAAGAAGCTGTTTCTAGATATCTCAGAGGACATTTGGGCCTTTACTGCTGAACAGCTGTAGCCAGGATAGACTAAGAATGCCCAATTATCAGGCATGCTATTAAATCAGAAATTGAAGTCATGAGGCCCAAATAGGATTAAAACCAAGGAGGTCAACATGTGGCATGAAACTGACACAGATAATAGAAAGATAGGTCACACAAAGTCAACCCTACCTGTCAACTCAAACACTAAGCACAGAAGGTAAAATAACATGAGTATTGGAGTATTTAATACCCCAAGTATTAAAGGTTAAAATTTAGGAGAAAATAAAAATATTTCAAGAAAAATAAATGATATCTTGAGATATAACTATCACTAGAAAATCATAGAAAATACCTACATATATACATATATATATGTATATATATACATACACATATATATATGTATATATATACACATACATGCATATATATATGACAAGCAGTGATTCATCAGCTGGAAATTCCATAGGCTGTAGGCCCAGAATAATTTCCGTACACGTGATCCCCCTTGTTTTTCTTAAGAACCAAAAAGAAAAAAGAAAAAGAAAAAGCTACTTTTGAGACCTTTCCAAAAAATGGCATAAGAATCAACGATTAACTGGGACAGCTGGGTGGCTGAATTGGTTAAGTGTTTGCCTTTGGCTAGCGTCATGATCCCAGAACCTGGAATCGAGTCCCACCTCAGGCTCCTTGTTCACTGGGGAGCCTGCCTCTCTCTCTCTGCCCCTTCCCCTGCTTGTGCTTTCTCTTTTTCTCTCTCTGACAAATAAATAAATAAAATCTTTAAAAAAATCAACGATTAACATTCTTCCATGAAAAGATATCAATTAAACTTTCTTATTCCAAAATATTTTTAAAGTTACTCATCAAATTTTTATATTCCAGGAAGAAAAGCATATTATAAACACAGTTGTTTTTTTAACCTGAAAAACCCATAAACACCTACAACTACACATACTAACATACAAAACCCAAATTAGTGGAACACAGTATAGACTCTTGGAAAGAAACTTCACAGCACGTGGCAGCCACGTGTTAATTTATTATCTTAGGTGAGCTTATTTGTCTTTTGTTCATCATGATGATATAATTAATTTTGAAAACAAAAGATGTACAACCAGCTTATGTTACTTATACTTGTACAAAGCAAACTTCAAATTTGATCACAATAATTAATTTGACATTAAAACTCATTTATGCATCCAATGCTTTCTCTATACATTGAACTAACAATGGTGAGTACTAATCTGTGTACCTATCTTAAAATTTCATGTATTTAATTCCTCTCTCCACAAACATAAAATTACTTGTAACCAAAAATATATATATTTTATAATTATATACCTTCAGTTCTTCATGGAAATCTATAAAGGGAAGATAATTTTCTAAATCCCAAAGTGGAATAATCTTTTTAAACTGTGTATTCTGGGAAGTTTACTCTGTTTTTATACAGTGCTGGATGGCATGCTTTTTTAAAATATTAAATTAGTTTACCTTTTTCCTCAGGTTTATAGATGGCACATAATTTCATCATGTATTTTGTGACTAAAGAAAATAAATAATTTCAAAGAGAAAGAACATCTTAATGCATTCTTTCTTAGTAAGAAGATGTTTTTTTTAAAATATAAGCATTTGTTTTTTAAAAAATCAAACTAAATTTGCAGAGGTTTTATGCTTATTTTCACTTAGTGTTAAAGTTTGATAGCATTTCCACTTGATAAAGTACTTTAGCAGAAATACTTACCATAAAAGCAGCCATGAAAACTGAAATGATATACTGCAACCTGGAATATTTTAGAAGAAAATTGCCTAAACAAAAGATTTTCCAGTAGCTAGACAAGCAGCTATATTTGTAAAAATAAAATTATTTCCCAAAGAAGTAACAGGAATGAACCCTAATTTATTACATCTGCAAATTACTTTTCCAAAAGTGTTGGTGGTCTTGACCCAAATATGATGATTAGACTCAGTATTTCTTTGAAGATATTATAACTGTTGGATTAATAGAATCATGTTTTTACAACTGGTTATCTTTTTAATGCAATGTCTTATATGACATTATCTCAGTACACAAAGAAGGAGCAATGTCACTGTTTGTATGAGCAGTTAAGAAATAATATTATGAAAAAAAAGAAAGAAAGAATATTATGCAATTTCAGCATCGTTTTCAGGCAAATATATTACTGACCAACACAGCTATTTTTCCTACTAATCAACATTACATTACAGCTATTTTTCCTACTAATCAACATTACATTACAACATTATATTACATTAGATGAAAATATTATCTCTACTCCTGTGAATCCTAAGTACTGAGGAGGTAAAACACAAGTTTTGCTTTTATTTTTTTTTTAGCCTGTCAGTTTGTAAGAAATTTTATTTTTTACATTTTGCAAAGGTAAAATTACCTTAATTCTGAAATTACTCACTGCAAAGCACTAGGTGCATTTATAGTGATTTCTTTAAAAATAAAGTTACTTGGGCATAGAATGTGTGTGGAAAAATTGGATCATATACACAGTTCATTTAGTCTAATAATTTGCAAATATAACATGCTATGGGGAAAGGAGTTAATTTTTCTCAACATTATTATTCATATCATGCACATGATGAAACTGAGATTGAGAGATGTTAAGTAACTAGCCCAAGATCATTCTGTTTATGAATGGCAGCACTGGGCCTCAACCACCACAGATAGCTAAGACCATCACCTGGGCCTTTCTAACAGATCAGGACCAAAAAAACTGCCTGTTTCACCACAGTGAAGTTCAACTTTCAGTGGTATCCTGAAAAGAAATGAAAACACAGAATGCATTCTATAAACCATCTATGCTCAGCCTTGCAAAATCACTATTGGAAAGATTTCTGTTTTCTCATGCTATGAAAATCTTCCATAATTCATCTAATTTTTATTTTAATAAACTATTTTATGCATAAGTTTTCTTTCAGGAAATACATACATATCCTAATTCAGGTACATAGGAAAGGCAAGTTAAGAGAACTAACAATGTAACCCCCTCCACCGAAATCTTTTACGGATAGGATCTGTAGTCCTGTTTTTTGGCCTCTCCTCAGACACATCAGCCTCTCATATCCAACCATGACTCTCGTACCTAGTGAATGATGTCCTTCCCAAGCCAAACCTCTTGGCCATATAACATGGTCATGGAAGTAAGCTCAAGGACACCATAGTGGGGAAAACCCCCTTTAGTAATCTTCACTGGCTTTTTTTAAATTAAAAAGAAAAAGAAGAGAATTCTATAGATAAAGAAAAATTTTCCTTTCCTTTTTATTTTTTATTTATTTTTGCTCCCTGCTAAGGAGAGATCCTGGATGCTGGGGCTTGATCCCAGGACCCTGAGATCATGACCTGAGCCGAAGGCAGAGGCTTTAACCCACTGTGCCACCCAGGCACCCCCCTTTCCTTTTTATTCAGAAGTTTTTCATGCTTACTACAAGCATAAATTAAGCATTCCCATTATAAAATATTTAGGGCTTCATTTAAAATTCTTTTTTGTGGTTCTAGTAATTCATATTCAGGCAGTTCCCGGCCCTTAAAGCAGCATGAACACATTTTTAAACCAATTTCCTTGTTTTGCTAAAAGTCAGAGAAGGCCCAAACTGTACATGTAATGAGATTTTTATCATTAATAAATGCTTTTTAAATAAATAAGATCTACTTGTATTTTCCTAGTAATCTTAACACTTTTAATATGATGCCTACTTAAATTTCTAAAGAGTCTGATATAAATATTAGTGTGGGCTCATCAACCTACCCTGGCTTCCTTTTTACCTGTTTAGATTCCCTTATTTCTTAAAGACTAGACCCTCTCATCGAAATCCCCCAAATTCCTCTGCTATGCAAAATAGGTTTACTTCCAACTGCCACCACAACATCCTAGGAAAAAAGCTCTGTATTATCATACTGTACTATAATAATATGTTTGCATGTTTAGCCCCACTTCCAGAAGTAAACCACTATAAGGCAGTAACTTTATCTTATTTGCCTTTTAACTGCATTTAATAAATGTTTGGAAGAAAAGAAGATACAAAACTCAAATATATCCCTTTCCCTTCTCCTTTCCTCTTCTTTCTTTCCAAACAATTCAGACCATTATTATGTGGGGCAGAACAACCCAAGCATCTAAGTGCAAAACCCAAGCAGGGTGAGGAAGGTGTCCAAGTAGGAGGGCTACCCAGTACCTGAGTGAAGTAAGTGGGTGACCGGGGACAGCAAGTCAGAAGCTAATTGGGGTGACACCAGGGGTTCCTGCAGGAGGTTCAACCCAAGGACAGATATCAGAGCCAAAGCAGGGTGAGGAAGGAATACATGGATTGTGGAAGCCTAGTGTGAAGAATCAGAGCCCAAAGAGAGTAAAGGGAGTATCCACCAAACACAGACCCTAGCTGGCTGAGGAGGATGCCCTGGCATGGAGTGTCAGAGCCCAGGAAGAGTGAGGAGGGTATCCCTGTAGAGGGTCTGAGCCCAAGTGCTGGGATGAAGACATCTATACGTGAGTGGTGCCCTGGTATGGAGATCAGACCACCTAAGCCAGCGAACAGGGCAAAAGGGGTGGTAATCAGGCAGAGGGTTCTGAGCCTGAGCAAGGACAAATGAGGCTACCAAGCAGGGAGCTTGACAGGAGGTGCTGCCTGAGCATAGGGATTGAGGGGTGTTGGCCAGGCCCCCCTCAGTTCTGGATACTAAGACCTGGCCTGGATGTTGGAAACATGGATGTGGTGAGCAAGGCATCCCCATAGAAAGCAGAGACATTGGTTACATCCAGAGGGAGTGAACAAATAACCTGAACAAAGATATAGTAATTATAATGGGAACCAAGTTTCTCACTGTCAGTGAAAAGTAACAAATACACAAGAGGCCAAAACTCGAATGAACCCTGAAGAATTTTGTTTTGCAATCTAAATTCATCTGGGAGAACAAATGGGCAAGTATAGCTAAAAATTGTCCTACATTTTAAAATAATCTGAGGAACTGATTATTAGCATACTTTAAATATATTAATTATAGTGTACTTTAAATAACATAAAATTTAAATATTACATGTATATTAATCTCACTATATTTAAAATTTTGATATAGAGATTAAAAAACATCAGTGGGGAGAGAGGATAATTCACTAAAGGTGGTAGGTCTGATCTTAGGAGGTCTAGGGTGGTTCTACCTTCTTCCAGCTCCCCCTCCTCTCTGGCCCCATACCCTGCCCCTGTAGTACAGGACACTTATACCAAGTGGGTGCCCTCACTACCTGAGTGCTGAATGTCTCAGCAGTTTCCTCAACCAGCAGACCATTCTCTGATGAGGTACTGAAAGGGTGGCTTAAGCCCATCCACCTGCCATGGTGTCCAGCTGCCCCACAGAATGCTCACAGATCACTGCCACACCAAACCAACAGAATAAAGGCTGACTCCTACACCCTCCTATCTGCCCATTGTCTCCCCTGCTCAAATAGGACACAGTAAATCAGCCAGTCAGCTGCAAGCCAACTGTTCTGCCAGGAATTAATCTTCTCTACAAGCAATTCACTTGGAAGCCAAACATAATCTCTCTCTCTCTCTCTCTCTCTCTCTCTCTCTCTCTCTCTCTCTCTCTCTCTCCAAATATATTCATATGTATTTCTTCCCATGCTACAGTTCTTTTACATACACTGGAGGGACATAGAGTTAAAAGGAGGGTCTGGTATGTAGTTGGGAATTGCAGGTCTGGCTTGAGCCCTGGAGTGACTGTCACACTCGAGCTCCCTTTAGAATATAAGATACTGGCTGTCCAGTATGTCCTTAGTTTTGTCTGCTAGTCCAGAGCAATGGGAAAAGCCTCACACTCAAAAGCCTAACACATATGTTAATGCAAAGAAAACTGTCAGGAAATTTACACACAAATCTGGTGACCATGGTTAAAAATCAGTAGGGGACTGGCATGGAAAAACAGAAAAAGGGAACCTACATGGGTACTATCTAAATCTTTTTCTGAGACTATATTCATGTATTACTAGTGTAATTTAAAATAAATCAAAAACAATGAAAAATTTTAAAGTAATTATTAACAATAAAAGAACAATAGTGAATATAAATCATAGAATGGGCTTTATCAACATAAAAATCAATGAAGAAAATTAAAAGATGAATAGACTTGCCCATTTAAGTAAATATTTATATATAGAGAGAGAGGAGGCCAAAACTCAAATAAACCCTGAGGAATTTTATTTTGGAATCTAAATTCATCTGGAAGAACAAATGGGCAAGTATAGCTTAAAATTGTTCTAAATTTTAAAATAATCTGAGGAACTTATTATTAACATACTTTAAACATATTAATTACAGTATATTTTAAGTAATATAAAATTTAAATACTACATGGTATATTAATCTCAGTATATTTAAAATTTTGACATAAAGATTAAAAGATATCAGTGGCAAGAGAAGATACATATATATGTTTATCTCATACAGAGAGACTTTTTAAAAAAATATTAAAACCCTAATGGTTAAATGAGTTAGAAACATAAATCAACTCTTCATAAAAGAAAGAAAACAAATGTCTAACTATATTTGAAAATTAATCAATATGTATTGGTTGCCTCAGGATATGGGATTCTGGTGAAATTTCTCCCCTTCCCTTTTCTTAAAAAATTTCTACAATTAACATCTATCTCTTAAAAATCAGGAGAAAAACAACTTTAAAAAGAACTACTCTCACTCTATACTCCCCTCCAAAAAGTATACACGTGCATAAATGTGCATAAACACCAAATATATATTTTTGGTAAAATAGAATCTCAATTCTAGTAAAGTAAGCAGAGAAGTACAGAAACTCAGAACACAGTACAAAAACCCAATGAGTTATCCTTTTTCCAAAGAGACAAATATTTAAAAACAGCTTAAATCCAACTGAGAGATTAAAATTGATTTATACTTCAAAAAAATTACTGAATCTTTATTACAGCAGTCTTTCAAGAAACATCAATACAAAGAAATTTAAAAGTTGTTGACTTATCCGGCAAGTATGTTGCTTTTTTGTAATTTTAGAGATTTCTATAAACCATTTCCTATAGCTTCCTAGCTCTTCCTTCCCTTCTCCCAAAAAGTTAACATACTAAAATTCCTTTTTGATGAAAAAGAAAATTTCTCTCCTCTGGGCTTCAATAATTCTGACATTTGATACAACTCCTTTTTACTTTAAACTGTATCTGCTTTTTCTGCCTTCGCTTAATTTTTATACAAGGGAATGTATTACTAAAACCAAAGATATCATAAATTATAAAATTAAGATGTCAATCTATTTATAGAATAAGCATGATGAAATCTCAATACATTCATGACAGTCATGAAACATGAATAACCATACATAGTATATTTCCCCAAAAATAAGTGAATTATAATTTTTGAAAATTTTGATAATGTACTTTCTTTCAAAAAGAAAAATGCACTAAGCTTGTAGACCTAATCTTGTATATAAAACTAACCTGTGAATCAACTAGCCAAATATAAGAGTATGGTCTATACCCATGGTAGAGAATTTTCTTCAAGAAGCTAACTTATAACAAAATCAAACACCAAGGTACTTGCATCATTCAGACTAGCTCCCTGCTCTAACCAAGGAAAGCTGGAAATGGAAGAAACAATGATCAAACAGAAAGCAAGGGAGCACTCCTATGAATACAAATGGAGAAGCATGACTTAACACCCAAAAGCATTCTTTGACAATTCAAAGGCATGAGACCTGCCAGTGGATTCAGTCTATCCATGCAACTGATAAAAATCCTACCAACTGGAAAAAGGAACCATAAATTATATATTACCTAAAACAAAGATAAAAATCAAAGAAGTAATGTAATTTTATGATATCATTTTAATAGTTTAAACTAATCTTGGGTTATGTAACTAATTAAATCAAAAAGAACCAAAGTTTTGTTGGGGGTGGGGGGTTTCTACCTAACATGATATATTGATACACTCATTTCTAACAGAGTGGGAAATGTTGCCATTTTCTCCCCACATTTGAAAGTATTTTTTTCATTATTCTAGTGTGGACTCAACTTTACTAAAACTGAAGAAGATAAACAGGATAGTATTAAGCAAAATCTTCTTGGTGAACTACTGAATATCTCATCCAATTCTACTAAGAGTCTCTTAAAGAGAAGTTAGAATTTTAGCAAGTTAAAAATTTGTTGCATAAAAAATAGCAGGCAGTCCTTCCCAGTGCTGGACACTTAGTGAGCAAGCAACGTGCCCGTGATCACAGTGGGAAGGCTCACAGACATGACACATTCAGTGCCAAAGCAAGGGCTCTAATTAGTGAAGGGTTCCGGTCTGACAGTAAAGGGCTTAACCTTTCTTGGGAAATAATGAGCCAGACAATGTTTGAAGCCTCCATGTAAGTTTTAGAGAAAAACAGGGGTTGTTGAGAACTGCCTTAAATGTGCTAAACGGACAGACACAGGTGACCGAACAATGAACTGTACACTTGGCAAAGGAGAAAATACTTGATATATGCTAGCGTCCTCCAGAGCAACATTCCTCTTTTGTCCCTGAATTAAGATGAAACAATCTGATAGGCCACATTATTTGGTTGAATTACTTTAAAGAAAATAGAAGGCTCGGTGGAGGAGATATATTTTCTGAAAACTTCCTAGATACCAACTTTTATGATAAGGCAACATCTGGAAACTTCTCTGAAGATCAGAGACAAATCTCAGTTTAAAAGCTGAAAGTTCATTAGCAAACATGAACATTTAATGGTTAGAATGACCAACTATGAAGTTCTAAGCAAAAGACCCAAACATTAGGTAAATGAGGACATATCCTTTTTTTCTATTCAAAAAAATTAATACTGTTCTCAAAACTAGGTTGCATTCATGATTTTTTACTCTTAACTGCACAAACTCTAAGGAGTAAAAGAGTAAATGTACTGACTTTTTATTTAATGTGATTAAATCTGGGAAAAAATACTCATTTTTTATTGTTTACCAAAACAATATACATTTTTTAAAAAACTAAGTAGATAATCATTGGTTTCCCCTACTTTACCCACTCAACGTGTTACATCTAAAATACACAAGCCTTCCAGAATACTTTAAACTTAGATATATACATACATATATATATACACACATTATATATGCATACATACATATGTATATATACATTATATATGCATACATGTGTGTATATATATTATATATACACATATTCCATATATAAAAATACAATGTTTTACACATCTTAGTAATGCTGAGTTGTGTTCCAATATTTGTTTAGAAGGTATAAAAACTCTTGACTCAGTAATTAAATAGTAATTGCATTTGCTAAATTAACAGCATTTCAAGAATTATAACCCCTAAGTAAATAAGGTTAATAAACCACCAATAATAGTATTAAAGTCACAAATTTTCAAGGTTAGAAACTTTAAATGAAGAGCACTGCAAAACAAGTATCTGGTATAGATATTACATCACTTTCTAAATGGAGAAAAATTCTGGATTCTAAAGTACATCTGTTCCCAAGGATTTCAGCTTTATGGAACTGAGGGATTGAGAACTGTACATTCATTTTCCCAATCAGGACACTAGGAATCGGGGTGTTTCCTTTTTCTAATAGCAATATTTCAAACAGCATGCATACAAAGATTCCAGAAAGAAAGTAGAAGAGAAATTTAAGACTTGCATAGAGTTACGTTTGTTTCCTTTTGCTTCTTTTTTTGCACAGGCAACAATTTTCTCTTAGGGCAGAATTATAAAGGCTCTGCTGTACCATGACTCCAGCTGAAAAAAGAAAGGCACCTTATCTGTCCCATCTCTTGTCAGGTGAAGGGAGAATTATATCCTGGTGAATACTCAAAAGCACCCTGAACCTTCCAGCAGGTCTCAATGTCCAAATATCTCATAAAACAGAGGTTCAGGTTAACTAGAAATTTGGGCAAATGACTTGGTAATTTAAAAAGAAAAATAGATGCAAGCTACCTTATTTGGAAGAAGGTTACTGAATTTGAAAACCAATTGCTTGTAGGGAGTAAATATAAACATTGGAGAGCATCATGAGGTTTCAGTTGCTCATGCTTATAAAATTGGCTGCTTGAACTTTATACCATGTATTTTATTTGCCAACATAGTGTTCCAAACCAATGTTTATATCTAGGAAAATAAAATGAAGCTTTTTGTGACCAAAGAGGGTGATGGCATTTATCACCTTCTAGCAGACTACATTATTTTACTTATTAACTCTCTCTATAAAAAATAATTATGTTGGTTAATATAATAACATTATAATATTAAATATTAAATTATTATATTATTAATTATCATTTTTCTTCCCTGCTGGAATGTAGGCTCTAGTCTGGTAGAAATTTTCATAGTTGTTCACCAAATATGTAAAACAGTGCCTGGCACATTCCACAATTGTGCAATGAATAACTAAAATTTAATAAAAGTAAAAATTAAAAGAAGGAAAATAATTCCACAGAAAATGCTTTGCCGTAAAACAGAATTAGATATTAATTTTTTTAATAATCTAGAAGAGTTACTCTGTTCTCATGAAAGTAAAGGTGCCATACAACCAGGCCCTCGGGCATCACCCTCAGCTAGAGAAAACCTTCCCCATGGTGATCAAGTCTTACTACCTGGGTCTTCCCTCTCTTGCAGACCTTAGCCCTAGTTCACCACTCTCGGGGTAGTAATCACATATCTGGCTCTGCTCCTTTCCATCTGAACAGATTCTGCCATAAAATTTATACAGCCACTTTTTCAAGGAAATAAACATGGATTAAATGTTTAGCCCCAAAGTCCTGGAAACAGATATGAATAAGGCTTAGAGCCAAAAAATTAGACATGGATTGAGACTATAAGGATTCTATGTTCTCTCTGCTTACCCAAGCACAGAATTTTGAAGTAACCAATGAAAAGCACAACTGCAGCTTTTGGGTTAATCCTAATTCAATCATTAAATATTATTTAAAATACAAGCTATAGCCTACTGAAATACAAGTGTAGTTCAAAACGTTTGGTAAGGTATAAAAAACAAATAAGCATGTTAGACATCTTAGAAAAGATCATGATAAATTTTGTGAAGGGTAAAACTGAACCTCTTCTCACTAATTATAATACCTCTCCATCTCAACATATACTGACTGCAACCCCCATCAACATCCCCATCCTCACCATACAAGAAAGTATTGTCTTAAAAACATCAGTGACCTCCTACTTGCCAAAGCCTCTTAATTGTTCTTTGGCCAGCATTTCATGATTTTTACTTTCTTAGTTTAGGTGGCGCTCCCCAATCCTAGGTATTTTCCTGCCTATAAAAAGATCTTCTGAGACATTTCACACCACTTGTCAGTGAAGTCATCCCATGGAGCTAAATTTTCTCTTTTTTTTTTTCCTTTTATTTCCATTGACAACTCACATTCTTATACTATTACCTACCAAAGAGTAGGTACCATTTAACACTCAGCGAGTGTTTGCTCAAATGAATGATTCCTATTCTGGCTTACTATCAAGCCTATCATGTTTGTTACATGGGATAATGAGGTGTTGATTAAAAATATGCCAACAGAAAAATATAACAGGGGCACCTGGGTGGCTTAGTCAGTTAAGTGTCTGACTTGATTTCAGCTCAGGTCATGGTCTCAGGGTTGTAGGATCAATCCCTGCATTGGGCTCCATGCTGGGCTTAAAGCTTGCTTTAAAAGTCTTTAAATAAGACTTTATTTGAGAGAGAGAGAGAGAATGAGAGAGAGAGATCATGAGAGGGGGAAGGTCAAAGGGAGAAATAGACCCCCTCCTGATTAGGGAGCCCTATGTGGGACTCAATTCCAGGACTCCAGGATCATGACCTGAGCTGTACCATGACTCCAACTGAGCCACCCAGGTGCCCATTTTGTTGTTGTTGTTGTTGTTGTTGTTGTTGGTTTGAGTTTTAAAAAGACACATCTATCTTGCATTTAAATAATTCATCTTAATGATTCTTATTTCTATTCCCACAGCTACCATATTAGGCTAAGTTCATAGTCAACTTGAAGTAAACATATCTATTATGGGCTGAACTGTATCCCTTCCCACCACAAATTCATATGTTAAAGTCCTCATCCATAGTGTCTCAGAATGTGACTGTATTGGGAGTCGGGCCTGTAAAGAGATGATTAAGCTAAAATGAGGTCATATGGGTGGACCCTAATCCAATATGACTGGTGTCCTTATATGAAGAAACAGGACAAAGACACACAAGAAGAGAAAACAATGTGAAGACACTGGAAGAAGAGAGCCATAGAGAGAGACTCTCAGAAGAAAGCAACCCTACTGACACCTTGATCTCATAATTTCAGCCTCCAGAACTGTGAGAAAATAAATGTCTATTATTTAAGACACCAAGTCTGTGACATCTTGTTATGGCAGCTCTAGCAAGTTAATACAACATCCATCTCATTATTTGATCCATTAACTTGGCCAATGATCTAACCACAATAAATATCTAACATGTTTTGTTCTTGGTTATGGATTTTTACCACTTCATGAAAGTTCCCTGATCTAAAAGACACATTAGGTGTCATCCCTTCTGCCCTTCTAAATTTGCCATGTCTTTAATCAAATCCATTACCTCAGGGATCTTTTGCAGATGCTCCCCCCTCAGTCATGCCACTCCAAATCAATTCACCTTATATTCCCTCTTTAAATTAAATCTTCCTCTATAAATCCATCTCTGCAATTGAAAAAAAAAGAAAAGAAAAGAAAATTATTTGGCTCCTCCTAATTCCCATATTGATAATAAACCCTTCTCCCTCAACTTGTATCTCTTATGCTAGAAGTTCCTTTCATGGTCTTTCTTTAAGAAATCTGAAAAATAGGTGAAATACCTCATATACATTTTATTCACCCCAAAATTACTTTTAAGTATTTATAGAAGTGGAAAAAAAATTTTTTTTTGCTATGCTCTATTTGAGTCAACTTCACCTGCTAAGATAGTAATATTTAAGATACTCTCAGTGAAGAGTTAGTTCAGGTAGGAAAAGCTTAAGACCAATATAGTCAGTTGTCACAACTACATTCTGGCAAAATAATGCCTGCAAGCAAAAGACCTTAAAGCATAAAAAGCAAGTAAACAAACAAGGAAAACCCACAAAGTTTTCACAACACACACGTATTTTTAAAACACACATATTTCAAGTGTACTTTAAATTGTTAAAAAGGAACTATTATTATTGAAATATCACATTTTGTATCATAGAACCTATTCACTTCTAGTAAGATTGTTATTAGAAACATTGAATACTATTCTTAGCAATATAAGGCAATTATTTTCATCTTTAAGACAAATATTAGTTTTTTTTATGTACAACTATCTCCAACATGTTTCTGTCAACAGAATTATAGGCAATTATAATGGAAATCAATGAGAATTGTATGGTTTACATTTTCACTAACTTGAAACAAAACCTTTAAACAAAATTAGTTCTACTTTATTGACATCATTTTTAAAAGGACAAATATTAGGCAAAGCCAATAATGAATTAATATTCTTCAAACATGTGTTATGATAGAAGTATTATAGAAGCCAAAATATTTATTTTCCTTAATTGCCAATCAGATAATATAAAAACAAAAAATTTATGATAGTTTATTATAATTTTTTCACCAATTTCTATCTCTAGACCTAAAAGTCTAGACAAAGACAAAAGAATATATGTCTAGATGATAAGAGATTACTAGTCTAGAATATATTCTATGAAAATATGGAGAAAGCTATCATGAAAATTAATAAGATAATGACTGACCTATCAGTTTGGATTTTTTCAGTTACAAAGAACCAAGAAACTCAATGGAAACAAGCTTAAACAAAAAAATTTTTTCTTCTCTTTCTTTTTTTTTTAAGTAAGCTCCATGCACAGCATGGAGTCTAACATGGGGCTTAATCTCGTGACCCTGAGATCAAGCCCTGAGTTGAGATCAAGAGTCAAACACTCAACTAACTGAGCCACCCAGGTACTCTCAAACAAAAAACTTCTTTTTTTTTTTAAAGATTTTATTTATTTATTTTGTCAGAGAGAGAGAGAGAGAGAGAGAGAGCAAACACAAGCAGGCAGAGTGGCAGGCAGGGGGAGAAGCAGGCTCCCTGCCAAGCAAGGAGCCCAATGTGGGACTCAATCCCAGGACCCTGGGATCATGACCTGAGCCAAAGGCAGCTGCTTAACACACTCAGGTGTCCCCAAACAAAAAAATGCTTAAAGGAAGGGAAAGATTAATCGGCCCATATAGCTGAACAGTCATGGAGTAGATATATATTCATACACAGCTTGATCCAAGTTTCAAACAAAACCAGAATCCTTTTCTTAGCTTTGCTTTTTCTGGTTTAATCTTCAAACTGTATATGACAGGTTCTGAGAAACTTCAAGATCTCTGTTGGAGCATCAATACCTGTAAACCTCAATACTCACATCACCAAGTTCAAAGGAGAAAGGACAGTATTACCCTGGCATTCCCACCAAAATCCTCCTCAGTTTTACTCTTATTGGACCAGTTTAGATCACATGTGCTATCTTCGGGTGATATACTCTAAATGAGTTGAGCTAACTGAGTCTCAGCTCTGAAGCTAGGCATGAGATAAACCCAATAAGGAATGTTACCTGGAAAAAGGGAGCATGGATATTGGCCACCCAGTAAGTCTGACCCACCCAGGTAATCTCCCTATTTTAAGATTTATTAACTGTTTCGCATCTTAATTATATCTACAGAATCCCTTCACAGCAGTACCTAGATTACTGTTTGAATAATAGGGTGAAGGAGTGTATATACATCAGGGGCCAGAAATCTTAGGGACCATCTTAGAGTTCTGCCTACCATACTATTATATTTGGTTTTGATTTTAAAGAAGATAGGATAAAAGTAAGCTGTAAGGGATGGAGAAGACTTTTGTTTTCTTAACAAATTTATTTGTTTTGTGAAAATACCACAAAAAAAGAAGGTTGTGGCAAAAGATAAATAGTCTAAAATTTAAAGTAGCATGAAAAATACAAATAGAAAAGTAGAACAAAGAAGAAAGTTCTTTGGGTTCTTATTTTTGTTTTTTGTTTTTCATTTTGTTTGTTTTCTTAGCAAGTCAAGTGGCCAATCTGGAACCTTAAATCAAAATGTTTTTTAAGAGGGAAAGAAAGTTTATCTTTCAGAAAAGAGAACTCAATTATAAGTAAATTTAGAGCATAGGGCAAGCTTTTTCTATGTTTTCTTAGAAAATAAAGAAGGAAAGCCAAAGAAATCTTCCCTAAAATTCCCAAATCAAATATTAGTTTATGGAAGTTCTAATTATTTTAGATATTTTCTGTTTAAAAGCATGTCTTGTTAAATCTCTACTGTACAATGTATTTTTAAAAAGAGAGAATGAGCAGAATGAACCATTTCTAGTCTCAAGAAAGCAAGCTGTTCTTAAATTTCCCCCTAGATTAGTGATGTAAAAGTGAAGCATTGCCCTCTAGAGGAACAAGAGCTTTCTAGAGTAGGCAACTATTTCCTGATAATGTAATGTTACTATATACACACTGCCCTACTAATTACAGGTTTATGTTCTCCTTTAGAGCATAGAAAAGCAACAGAAAATAGTTTGGTATAGGAAGCTCTAAAAATTTTTTTTCACAAACTTAGGATTTTTTTAAGAGTTTGGTAAATCTTCAGTTTTTGGCATATTAATTTATAAACCTTAACTAATGTATTTGCACTGCAGTTGTGCAATAAAGGTTTGCCTTAGAAAATAAAATCTTTTGGTTTTTCTTAAAATGTGTCCATTTAAATCTACCAGACTTTTTCCTCAGTTACTCTACAGCAACAGAACCATCTGCACAATACATAGGATCTTATATTAAATTTATAAAGAAAAGTGGGTAACAAAACTGACTCATGTAACAAAATTGACTCATATAACTTTGCTTATTCAAACTCAATATTTAAACTTAAACTTTAAACTTAAATATTTAAACTTAAGCTCAAACTTAAATTTAAACTTAAACCATATTCAAACTTAATATTTAGGTAATTTAAAAGCAAGTGAGAAATAGAAGAAAATTTAAAACTTCAATGGCTGGATTTGGTAATTCATATCAAGAACTTCCCCATCACCATAAGAGTTTTAAACACACTCACATTGTCCCAGGAGTCGAAACCAGAAACGGAAGCAAATTGTTTAAACATGTGGGTCTTGTTCTTAAACATGATTAATCAGTTTTCAAATTATTTTCCCCAGAATCACAATTGGGAAGAAAATAAAGCATTGCCTCATCATGCTTCCACCAAAGCAGCCTTTCCCTTGTCTTCCTGTTAGGGTTTCACATATACCTAAATGGTTCCAGACCTAAGGAAGGAAGGAAGGAAGGAAGGAAGGAAGGAAGGAAGGAAGGAAGTTAGGTGGGGGAGAAGGGAAGGAGGGAGGGAGGTAAGGGAGGGAGGAAGGGCATTACAATAGCTTGAAAACGATTGGTCTCCTTAAATTACCTTTTTATATTGTGTAACTCTATTTCCTTTGCTTTTCTCTCTCCAGGAGTGGCAGCAGCAAGGGTCTGGTTGCCTCAGACTAGTTCCTAAAATGAGAGATCCTAAAGAATACAAACCTAAGCCTGAAGCAAAGGAATGAAAATAGGGTAGGATATTATAAGTTCTTAGCATAGATTCTACACTTTAGAAGACTCTTGCAAAAGAGACACAACAGAAGAGCATTTTGCAATGGGTGTCTGAGCACACTATGTGACACAGAAGATTTCTTTGCATGACGTGGGCATTTTTCCTCAGCACACAACTATCAGCTATTGCACACTGATGGTCATAATTAGAAATGCACCTTTTGCTTCCTGTCTCATTCCAAAATGCCATGGTATATTTACAGAACTACAAATGTATCACAAAATAGAAAGACGAGAGGTTTTAATGAACTACTAAGGAAAACTGTGAATAGAAGTTCCTGGTTGGCCTCCTGTTTTTCCACAAGCAAAGGATTAAACTACTCTCTAGGACAGGATCTGGAAATCACAATCTTCTTTGCATCTTGAGATTCAAACATATTATAAAATATGCAGACATTTGTTTTGAAGGCAAAGATTCTTTGATCTGTGCATTAGGAACCTTAGGACACAAACTACTTGTACTTCTTTAGTCATAGAATCCAAATTGAAAAATTGAGAGGGAGACAAACCATAGAGACCCTGAACTCTAGGAAACAAACTGAGGGTTGCTGGAGGGGAAGTGGGTGAAGGGATGGGTTAATTGAGTGATGGGTATTACATCATTGTTGTAATGAGTACTGGGTGTTATTTGCAACTGATGAACCACTAAATTTTACCTCTAAAACCAAAAAAAGGGGGGGTGGTTTCCAAATTGACCAGGTTTACCACGCAATCCTGGCTTGTCTTCATCGCCTCTCCACAAGGCAGTTACCACATGTGGTGGAACCACTACAGAAGAAATGAAACTCTTCTTGAATAAGTTTCAGAACCTCTCTTCCACTTTCTTCTGACATTCACGAAGGTTTGAGTGCTACCCTGAACTTGAAATCAGCAAGCACTTTAGAAGCCCCTGCCAATCCAGTTGAGCCAAATTTTATCATTGCTCACCCCCGTCTCTCCTATCCTCTCCTGCAAGCCTACTTGGTAGGCCCTAAATACTTTCTTCCCCTCCACTCAATGACTGCTAATTTGCCTTCACATAATAGAGTTTATAAACAACTTCCTTACTTAAAATTTCTGATATAACTAAGCAGAAATATATCTAGAAGAGACAGAATTACACAATAAGATTCTACACCAGAAGTTTCCACAAAAAAACATTTCACAGTAGAAATGTTTAAAGTTAGTCAATAATCAGTGCTCATAATCTAGTTCACAATCCAAATCCTATCCATGATTTTCTTTCACACCAACTTGGAAAACTTAATAATGCTATGTTAACTATCTTCAATAAAAGAGCATGATTATTGTTTTCATAAAGTAATCATGCTTTTTAAAGTTCCCCCTAAATATGATCAAATCCTCTATGTCTGGTGACTGCATATCGTTTCACAAGTTTAACGATATACACAATCTTCCAAAAATACCTGAAGCTTCCTGGAGAGAAACAAGGTCTGGTACCACCTCTGTTGAGAAACAAAGTTCAAATTATCTATTACTCTTGCACCATTATAATAATAATTCAAGTCTATTGTGTATTTACTATATGTCACACACTATAAAAGCACTTTTTAATATATTAACAAATCTTAAGAGTATGATTCTTATTGGCATTTTACAGACAAAGGAAGAGAAGCACAGACAGGTTAATGATCTGCCTACATTCACCAGCTAATGAGAGGCAAATCCAAGATTTAAACCCAGACAGTCTAGCTGTAAGCCCCAACTACCCTGAAATGCCTCCAAAAAGTCTAGTGAGGAAAAGTGGCATGCTTAGCCCCTCTGGATACTGCAGAGATTTACCCCTCACCGCAAGCTGTCCTAAGAATTTTACACCACCAAGCTTTAGTGTTCTTTAAATGACAATAAATACTTCATTTAAAGAAATGAGAAAAAGATACAAGTGAAATGCTACAATTAGAAATTCTATGAAGAACAATATAAGAGAAGAAGTATTTGAAAGACAGAGATTAAGGGTCTATGAATATTCTTAATATAAGATTCAAAATAGAGAAAAGATTTTTTTTATATTTGGAATTTGATGACGAACTCTGTCTTTTCAAGATGATTCTAATTCCTCTGCACTTGTGACAATGTTTTATGCTCCTAAAGTAAGTTTTACCATCCCTGAAAATTTCTTAAAGAATCAAACAACTGAAAAAGCAAGACAGGGGGGGGAAAAAAAGTAAGACAAGGAGTATAAATAGGTAAAGGAACTTAACCTGGAGTAAAAACATAAAATATCACCCTTAATTAGCAAAACAAAAATTTTACCTTTGGAAATACAAACAACATATCCATATTAGGAAAAACAGTACACAAATCTGAACCTGCAATCTGAAATTCATTCTGCTTATTTGTCTAAAAAAAGGTATGTCTTTCAAGGTGGCATCATACAGTTTGATTTAAAATGGTACATCTGGTACTACACTTGGACAACTAAAATCCACATAAATGAAACTATTTAAAAATCAGTGTGACTCATCCTTTATGAGAATTTGACTTTGGAAATTCCATTATTCTTAAATCTATCAGCTATCTGATGGCTTTGGGAGGTCAGAAGTTTTATAATATAGGGACCTTTCTTTAATAAAAAAAGTAACAAATATAGAATTTTAAACAAAATTGAATATTTGTTTAGAGTTATAAAAGAAAGCAAGACAAATTACAGATTTTAAAAAACTGAAAAATACAACATAAACTTCACAAAAATTGAGTTAAATAATAGTTTTTATTATCTGACAATTGTCATAATACACTTTTTTCTTAAATGTTTTGGCTGATACTCTCTGCCCACTTCTAAAAATATCAATTATTTGAAATACCATGTTCTCTAGACAAAATGCTAATTTACTTTTTCCAGCATGTCAGCCTTGGAAAAAAGCCCACTCAAGTGAGGGACCTTAAAGTTTAAGTTTCATTATTTTAGCTGTAAATTCACTTCTGCTTTGGACATACAATGTCAAATGCCTTTGAAATATATATACATTTTATTGAAATAAATAGAAACTGCACAAAGCTTCTTGGTATGATTTTGATTTGGTATTTCACTCAACTCTTTTTCAGATAAATTTCTTTTTGCCTTAAGAACTCAACTCCAGGGTGCCTGGGTGGCTCAGTGGGTTAAAGCCTCTGCTTTCAGCTCAGGTCATGATCTCAGGGTCCTGGGATCAAGGCCCGCATCGGGCTCCCTGCTCAGCGGGGAGACTGCTTCCCCCTCTCTCTGTCTGCCTGCCTCTCTGCCTTCTTGTGATCTCTCTCCCTCTGTGAAATAAATAAATAAAATCTTTAAAAANAGAACTCAACTCCAGGGCGCCTGGGTGGCTCAGTGGGTTAAAGCCTCTGCCTTCGGCTCAGGTCATGATCTCAGGGTCCTGGGATCTAGGCCCGCATCAGGCTCTCTGCTCAGTGGGGAGCCTGCTTCCTCCTCTCTCTGCCTGCCTCTTAGCCTGCTTGTGATCTCTCTCTCTCTCTCTGTCAAGTAAATAAATAAATAAAATCTTTAAAAAAAAAATCCTAAAAAAAAGAACTCAACTCCAGATTTAAGTTTTTCATACTAAATCATTTCTATTTCCATTCCACAGGAAATTTTTTTAAATATTTTCTTTTTTCATTTGAGAGAGAATGAGCTGTGGAGAGGGGCAGAGGGAGAGGGAGAAGCAGACGTGACCCCTCTCCCCCGACCAACCTGCCAGCAAGGAGCCAGCAAGGGCTCAATCGCAGGACCCGGAGATCAAGACCTGAGTCAAAGGCAGATTCCCAACTGACTGAGTCACCCAGGCACCCCTCCATGGGAAATTTTTAAAGCATAATATATTCTGATCATCAGCCTCTTATCAGGCCAATTTTTCCAATTCTCATCCTGAAAGGAAAAGCAAAGATGATGTTTTTTACTTCACCCTTTCCTAAGAGTTTTAAAGACATTTGAAACAAAAAGGACACTGAACCATAGCTTTCTAATTACTGCAGAAAAAGAAAGATACATACCATATACCGTGCTATACTCCAACAATGGTTATCAGTGAAAATAGATGAGTAAATGTGTCTAATTTTAACATTTTCTCTAAGCATCAAGATCCTGATAAGTCTTTCAATTATATGATGACCCTAAAGGAAAGCTCATCATCTGCGGTTCCCACATAGAAAAAAAATATTTAAATATAAGTCATTTGTTAATTTGTAATTTGTAGTATTTTCTCCCAGTTTGTATTTGTGTTTTAATCCTCTTAACAGGGTCTTTCACAGGGCAGAAGTTTTAAATTTCGATGGGGTCCAATACACCAAAGTTTCCATTATTGTGCTTTTAGTATCATCTACCCATTTTTAATTTTTTGTGAAAACTACACATAAATTAAGGCAGTAAATATGAAATTTAATTATCATGAAAATGTCACCTGAAATCCTAATTTTTCAGCTTTAATGGAAGACTAAAAGAACCTACCTATCTATGCCCAGATGTTTATCAAAGGCATATGTCTCATTCCTTTCAATATATACCCACCAAAAAGATGTAAAAAACATTCAAAAGAAAGAAAACAACAGAAGTAAGTACCACTTGATTAAAGTTCAGGTAATACATTATTTCTATGTAACAGTTAAAATTGTGATTTAGCTATTTACTGTCAAATTTATAATAATATCTAGAATAGTTTTATGTCAGGAGGGAAATGATCTGATGTCACTGATAGACAAAGTTTCTCTCAATATTATTTTTAGAATGTTATCTACAGAGACAAGTAAGCACAAGTTCTGACTTTGAAATTAAAAAGATATAAGAACAAATACTTGAAGGAAATGAAAGAATGAGTAAAAAATATTTAAAACCATTACATTTTGTATAATTAGACAACAAATAAAATTGGAACAAAAAATCCAGTCAAGAAATGGGCAGAAGAAGACACAAACAGACATTTCTCCAAAGAATATCTACAAATGGCCAACAGACATGTGAAAAATGCTCAACATCACCCAGCATCAGGGAAATCCAAATCAAAACCACAATGAAATACCACCTCACACCAGTCAGAACAGCTAAAATTAATAACTCAAGAAACAACAGAAGTTGGCAAGGATATGGAGAAAGGAGAACCCTCTTACACTGTTGGTGGGAATGCAAAATGGTATAGCCATTCTGGAAAACAGTATGGAGGTTCCTCAAAAAGTTAAAAATAGAACTACCCCACCACCCAGCAATTGTACTAGTAGGTATTTATCCAAAGGATACAAACAGTGATTTGAAGGACCACATGCCCCCCAATGTTTATAGTGGCAATGTCTACAATAACCAAAGTATGGAAAGATCCAAGATGTCCATCCATCGACAGATAAATGGGTAAAGAAGATGTGGGGTGTGTGTGTGTGTGTGTATGTGTGTGTGTGTGTGAATATTACTCAGCCATCAAAAAGAATAAAATCCTGACATTTGCAATGACATGGATAGAACTGGGGAGTATTATGCTAGGCAAAATAACTCCGTCAGAGAAAGACAAATACCATATGATTTCACTCAGATGTGGAATTTAAGAAAGAAAACAGTTGAGCATAGGAGAAGGGAAGGAAAAATAAAATAAGATAAAAACAAAGAGGGAGGCAAATCATTAAGAGACTGTTAACTACAGGAAACAAACTAAAAGCTGATGGAGGGGTAGTGGGGACAGGGTAATTAAGTGACGGACATGAAGGAGGGCACTTGATGTAATGAGCACTGGGTGTTATATGCAACTGATATAGAATTTAGAATCACTAAATTCTACCCCTGAAACTAATAATACACTATATGTTAACTAAATTGAATTTCAATTTAAAAAGAAGAAATAAAATTGGGATTATTCAATTAAATTTCAAGAAAAATGTAAAGGGCATTGAGCACCTGGGTAGATCAGTCATTACACATCTGCCTTTGGCTCAGGTCATGATCCCAGGGTCCGGGGATCAAGCCCTGTGTCAGGCTCCCTGCGTAGCAAGAAACCTGCTTCTCTCTCTCTTTCTCTCCCCCTGCTTGTGTTCCCTCTCTCACTGTCTCTCTCTCTGTCAAATAAATAAATAAAATCTTTTAAAAAAATGTAAAAGGCAGATACAAGAATGTTAGGATTTTGTGCCTAGGATTCCTTATTACTTCCCCATTTCTATATATTTATTGCACTTAATACTTAATTTTTTTAGTTATAGTAAGCAAAGTAAATGACTGTAGTATTCATTTATTTACTGTGTGGTTAATGTAATGAATAAAATGTACCCTATGTGCACAAAACCAGAATCAAATATTTAATCAGCACTTGCCAAAACTATCTATAAGTTATTTTTCTCTAAAATGGTGCAAGTTGGGTAGGCGTGTTTTCCAAAAATGGAAATTTTGTGTTCACTAGTTTTCATTACTAATGTAATTTTAAATTGCAAGGCTCTAAAGCATCGAGCAAATGGAGCCAAATTTCACAACTCACATTCATCAGTACACAAATATTGACATTATGGTGTCTATCTTATTAGACTTGTGAAATTCTGTTATTCTCGACTTCCAAGGTATCGTGATAGGTTTGTAAAAGTCTTCCTTATACTTTCTTCTTTATCTGTAAAAAATCAAATGGGATTTATACTTTGATGTCAGAGCAACAAAATAATTTAGATTTCTTGGTAAAGATTGTGAATATTATTCCCAGAAAAGCTCTAAATACAAAATAGACCATTCATATTACCCATAACAGCATCTACATTTTCTCATTTACTATACATTAACATCCACAAGATCTGCTCTATGTAATACCAGTGTTGTTTTCTATTCTAAACATATCCTCATAAAATTCTGTGATCCTCATTTTTCTGTAACATTAAGTTCTCAATTTCTTATAATACATGAATTTATCATTTACAAATTTAGTAAATATCCTTTGCAATTCTTCAAAGTACTAGGGATGAATGGGCTTTAGAAAGCATATATAATAAAATAAAAAATTAATAAAGTAAATATTTCTATTACAAAATAAACCACAAGAACACGTTATTTGCCAGGAAAGCAATCTAAGATCACCACTTCCTTCTTCCTTATTTTTACTTTCTTCACAGAATGTACACAGGCAACAAAGCAAAGACAATCAACATTTCTATTTTACTAATATTATCTTTATTCATTCTGAATAGGGTATGAGATTATAATTCTATTTTGTAAGTGGCTGATCACAAGGAGCTCAAGAATGTGGCCAAAGCCTTGAATTTGTCCCCATTTATTCCTCAATAATACCACATACAGAACAGCTCTACAGTGCCCATAGTTTCTTCAAGTAGAATCGTTATCTTAAAATAACACTTTTCTGTGAAATATCATGAGTACATCTAGTACTTCAAGATATGTCACACTATTGTTTAGCATTTGTTCTGCAAGACCAGTCTATGAACTTCAAGGGCAAAATTTAGTATAATTTGCAAGTAAGAAAAGTGAAGATCAGAGAATTTTTTTAAAGATTTTATTTATTCATTTATTTATTTGAGAGGAAGAGAGGTGGGGGGAAGGGGGAGAGAGAGATGGAGAGGGATGAACACAGTCCATGGCTGAGGGGAGCCTGACACAGGGCTCAATCTCATGATCCAGAAATCATGCCAAATTCAAGAGTCAAATGCATAACCAACTGAGCCACCAAGGTTCCCTAAGAGAATATAAGTAACTTAAGATCACAGGTTGATAAGTAATCGAAGAAAGTCAGAAGCCAAACTCATTAATGATGCTTTCAGAACTATTTCTAACACTACTGAATCCATTTCCTTAGATTTAAGTTTCACAACTTATTTATTATAAATACATTCTCAATAAACTACACATTATGTAGTTATACCACGCTCAAGACCATGCTCAAATCTCCTTTATTGTTTCCTTATCAAAAGAAAGCACTATCTGATGAATCACCCTAAAATTTTTGAAATTCCACTTTTATTAATTCTAGCATATCTATTATTTAAAAAATTTTTATATTTGTATTGAAGAAATCTATAAGGAAATGGTTTGGTCATCTATGGCTGTCACCAATCCCTATTTTGCCACTAACAGTGAAGGCTGATGCTATATATGAAATTATAATAATATGTTATATGGAAAGGAACCGAAGCTGCTGTTTCAGACCTGAACTAGAAAACTCTACACACAATAACAATGAGAAATTTACTTGGGATTTTCCTTTATAGTTTGAAACCTAAAGCTAAAGATATGTATATGTATGTGTGTGTGTATATATATATTTTTTTCTTCCAATCTCTAAAAATATACCCAATTAAATAAAGGTTGGTAGTTACTAATACCTTCTAAAGTAGAGATATTTCATTCTCTGGATAATATCTGAATTTTTTAAAAAAGTATATGTTTTAAAAACATAGTTCATCATAAGATTGTTAGTCTATTTGTTAAAGGAATGGAGAAAATAGAAGAAAAAAGAGAACGTAAGAGACTGGAAGAAGGAGGAGGAGGAGAAGAAAAATCATCATCTATTCTCTGCCCCAGTACATCCCTTTACTTACTCCTCAATCCTTTATAATCTGATTTCTGCTCACAAGATTGAAAAATAATCTCTGCATCAAATAAAACAGCATGTGACTCATATACTTCCTCTATCTCTTAAAACTGTCCCTTGGCTCCCAAGATAATTCTCTTCTCACAGTTTTATTCCCTGATATTTCCTTCCTTTCCATTCACCATCTTAAATATCCATGTCACCCAGAAAAGATAAAACTATTTATAAGAAAGTTAACTGAGTCACAGACAAATCTCAAGACTATTTTAGGAACAAAAATATACAACACTCAACAGACTAAAATCACAGTGGCTGACATCTAATAAAAAATTACCAGACAGGCAAAAAAAGAAGAAAAGTATAAGCCATAAAGCAGAAAAAGATTAATCGTCAAAACCAACACAGAAATGACACAGATGATAGATTTAAGAAAAAAACTGGACCTTAAAACAGCTACTATCACTATATTCCATGTATAAAGAAACTATGGGAAAAACTGAGCATGTTATGTTTAGATGTAAAAGATATGCCAAACCCAAATCAAACTTTCAGATGTAAAAACTAAAAAGATCTGAAATAAAAAAATGCTGGCTAGGACTAATAGCAGATTACATACCAAAGAAGAAAATATTAGTGAACTTGAAGACATAGCAATAGAAACTGTCCAAAGTGAAACACAAAGAGAAAAAAAGACTGAAAAAAAATGAATAGATTAACAGTAAGCTGTGAAGCAACAAGTAACCCAAAATATGTGTAATTAGGATCTCTAAAGAGAAAAGAGGACAGAAAAAAATATTTGAAGAAATGAAGTTTGAAATTTTTCTAAATGTGATGAAATCTATAAACTTCCAGATGCAAGAAACTGAACAAACCCCAAGCAAAAGAAACATGAATATACCAAGCACATCATAATCAAGTTGCTTAGAAACCAATGACAAAGAGAAAAATTTTAAAGCATCCAGAGTATAAATTTTTAAAAATAATAATAAAATATATTCTTTTATGATCTTTTTTTCATTTAAAAACAATCTAGGGGCACCTGGGTGGCTCCATCATTAAGCCCACATTGGGCTCCCTCTTCAGCAGGAAGCCTGCTTCTCTCTCTCCCACTACCCCTGCTTGTGTTCCCTCTCACTGTGTGTCTCTCTGTCAAATAAATAAATAAAATCTTTGGGGGGGGGACAAAAAAACCTAGATTTCTGTTTCTATAGCCCTTCCAATGAGAACAAATATTTTATTTTTAAGCTAGAAGCTAAAATTCAGAAACGGTGCTGGTAATATGCAGGCAAAAGAAGCTCCTATGGCATAAAATTTAAGGAGGCACTTGCCTGACCCAGAAAGGGAATGCCTCCTTAAACTTTTTATCCTAGGGACCTCTCATGCCTCCCCCTAACTCTAGCCATGCTCTGCAACAACCATCAGAAGACCTCCCAATGAGTTTTAATAACAAATATTACAGCCTCATAAGAAACTATTCCTGGAAATGTACTTGTAACCTAGAATCTATCTTTTCTAGGAAAAAGTCCACCTCATTTATCAAGAAACAAGTACAAATTCAGCACTATTTAAGTGTCCACACACTACTGAATCCCCTGAGGAAACAACATAATATAAGATCCTAATTTTTAAAAAGGTCATGCCTATCAAGGAATATTATCAAATGAACACTTACCATAAAATATGTATGTACTAACGGGAGATATAAGCAAGGTGCTATAGGGTCACTGGGAAGAGAGGGCCTAAGTAAAGATTGGGAAGAGGGTTCTGGGGAAAGACTTTCCAGAAGGAACGTATCCTCTATGATAGGAGATGCAAACTCATCACCACAGATCAAATATAAAGAAAAGTGACAGTGTATGCACAATGGTAACTGGTAACTGACAGGACATGTCACTGTACAAGGAAAACAGGGAGTGGTGGGAAATATGGTAAACTGGAAAATGATCCAAAAGGTGCCCTCACTCAACTCAGATAATTGTTGCTTTGTGGGAAGCAGGCTCACTATGTCAGATATTCTAATTTCCCAGAGGTTAGAATTCTGAATTTTTGTGTCAAAATTCTCAGCTGTTAAACACTTGCCATTAATTTTCACTTTCAAAAAACACCGTGAAGCCCAAACAAAATATATCTGTAGGCCAGAACCAACTAGCTATTTAAATTCTCCACACTATAGTTCTCTCTGATGTCTGCACTAGAAATTTGGGAATTCAGGATCCGATCATTCAAATTAACACAACTTCTCAAAACCACTGGGATGTTTAATTGTATTTTTTCTTAACCTTTGACTTCCCCAGGTTGGAAAACCCTGATGCATGTACAAGGAAACCCTCATGACCCTTATTTGGGTTTCCCCTTACTACTTCATGTGGTTCTTAAGGAACATCAAACTAGAAGTGCTTCCAATCTTAAACTACACTAAACGAACAAAGATAAAACACTCTATTAGAGTATCTGATATGAATGGTGCATTGGATATCAAACTCCAAATTATCAAAACATTCCAGTTTGATATTACTTAAAAGTCCTTTTAAAACCGTAGTCTCTAAAGCAAATTAAACTCTGAAAGGATTACACTAATGCAAACACAACGATAAAAGAAAAGTGGCCAGGGCGCCTGGGTGGCTCAGTGGGTTAAAGCCTCTGCTTTCGGCTCAGGTCATGATCTCAGCGTCCTGGGATCGAGGCCCACATCGGGCTCTCTGCTCAGCAGGGAGCCTGCTTCCTCCTCTCCCTGTCTCTCTGCCTGCCTCTCTGCCTACTTGTAATCTCTCTCTCTCTGTGTCAAATAAATAAATAAAATCTTTAAAAAAAAAAGAAAAAAAAAAAAGAAAACAAAAAAACGAACAAAAAACAATAGAACACATAAATGAAACCAGGAGCTAGTTCTTTGAAAAGATATACAAATTGATAAAACTTTAACCAAACATACCCCNGATGAATGCCTTGGTTTTTCTTCCTGCTATTTATCTTTGATTCATAGGAAAAATAAATACATGGGATATTTGTGAAATAAAGAAACACTGAATTGTCTTAAAACTAAGTATATCATTTAGTACACAGCAACTTGGGATACTACATTAGATTGAAAAATAGAGAATTTTTTATTAAATTCTTCATTTCATGATTAATTTTCCCTATTACTCAGAATTCATCTCTATGTAAGACTTGGTTAAAACCCAGTATAAATGACAATATTGACCTCGAAAAAGTTTTATGGGGCCCCTGGGTGGCTCAGTGAGTTAAAGCTTCTGCCTTCGGCTCAGGTCACGATCTCAGGGCCTGGGATCGAGGCCTGCATCGGGCTCCCTGCTCAGTGTGGAGCCTGCTTCTCCCTCTCCCTCTGCCTGCCTCTCTGCCTACTTGTAATCTCTCTCTGTGTGTCAAACAAATAAATAAAATCTTTAAAAAAAAAAAAAGAAAAAGTTTTATGAAGGTAAATTAAAGAATTGATTAAAAGTAAACATATTCAAAATCAAATTATTAATAAATTTTCACAAACGGGTTGAATAGACCACTGTGGGAATGACCTAAAAATGATCAGCATGTCTGTTCTTAGCTCAATCTGGTGTTTCAGAAGTTGATATATTCAGAAACGGATTGTAATATAACCAACTTCACTCTCATCATAATAGAATAAAGGAAAGCATTCAAAACAAACTACTGCTATTGTTTGGACTTCTTATAGATTCAGGGTGTGTGAAGACTGAAGAATGTGAGAAGAAAGGATTTGGGGTATCATCAGACCATATAATCCTGATGATATCTTTTGATAAAACAAAAATTAAACCATATATTCTAGAAAAACAGAATAAAATCTAGATGTTATCAGAATGTTTTCTACTTTTAATGATAACATGGAATGAGGGGTAGGGATGGGAAGGAGTTCTGAATCTTTAGTGGTACATCTGTCTTCCCCAGGAAACTACGAGTTCCTTAAAGGCAGGCGCCATGTCTGCTTTTTTCACTGTGGCATACCTAGCACCTAGCACATGGTAGGACACAAGTATTTTAATAAATTAGTAAAATAAATAAGAATACTGTGTGCTGGTGGCACCTGGGTGGCTCAGTGGGTTAAAGCCTCCGCCTTCGGCTCAGGTCATGATCTCAGGATCCTGGGATCGAGCCCCGCGTCGGGCTCTTTGCTCAGCAAAGAGCCTGCTTCCTCTTCTCTCTGCCTGCCTCTCTGCCTATTGTAATCTCTCTCTCTCTGTCAGATAAATAAATAAAAAATCTTTAAAAAAAAAAGAATACTGTGTGCTATCTAATAATTATACTGTAAACTTTACTAAATATCTTATGCAATATGGTCATGGAGTAGTATTTTTTATTAAAGAATATATATATTTAATATTATATATTAAATTATATTATTAATTATATATAATAATACATTAAATTATATAGTACACATATTTAATATATATATTAAAGAATACTATTAATAGAGAAGTCTCCTTTCAATTAGTCAGTTTTTAAAAAAACCAAAAACAGGTGGACTTTGAATTCAAGCTCACCTGAGTTTAATTTCTAATTGAGTTTCATTTCTAAACCTGCCACTTAGAATAACTTAACCTCTCTGAGTTTGTTTCCCCATTTCTGAGTAACACTGGGAGTAACACTGTCCACCTCATTAGAGATGGCAAAAGGACAAACAGAAAGTACATGTAAAGTACATGGCATAGGTATTTGGTCAAAAGTGGTAACTAGTATTATTTTGAAGAAACAACAATTTTATTAAAATACTAAACCCCAACCAAGTTTTGGGTGTTTTTTGCTCATTCGGGTCATAATTCAAGATCTTTCAGAGTTCTTATTTGAATGGAAAATAAAACAACAAAACCATTGCAAAACTGGCAGTTAACAGAGACTCAACTGCTAAAATTGCAGATAATTAAAAATCCTCCTAATACACTGAACAACAAGCAAGCATCTGCATGACTGAACTGAAAAAACTCTCTTAAGCGCTTATATTTTGTGGGAGTTGGACGAATGGGGCCAGGAGACAGACAATTAATAATAAACATTATACATATGGTATTTCAGCAAGAGATTAATGCTATTAAAATAAAGAGTAAACTATGGGAAGATTGGGAGTACAGGGTGGGTGAGGATGAGAATTATCATTTCAAACTGGTGGTCAGAGAAGGTGTCTGAAAGAGGACATTTAGGTAAAAATCTGAAGGAGGCGAGGAACTTGGCTATATAGATATTATTCTAAAAATTAATGCATATTCAGTAATTTCCTTAATTTATGTTATTAATTTTATATTTATCTTATTTAATTATCTAATTATAAATCTTCTTTTTCCTCATGTCAATTTTTTCTTACTCTTTCTTACTTGAAAAATCCATTTCAGGTCATGAGTGTGAAACAATGATCAAA
Organism: Ailurus styani; assembly: GCA_002007465.1. NCBI lineage: Eukaryota > Metazoa > Chordata > Mammalia > Carnivora > Ailuridae > Ailurus > Ailurus styani. The sequence continues at coordinate 3,154,708 of LNAC01000031.1, forward strand.
AGAACACTGTTATTGGGTGAGCACTCAATAAACCACATTTTTAATAAATGTCTTTTAAGACAGAAAACAAATTAGGATGCTTAAATTTCAGAGATGACCTTTCACTGAATTGAATTATCTTTTAAAAATAATGCATTTAAAGGGGCCTGGGTGGCTCAGTTGGCTAAACATCCAACTCTTGATTTTAGTTCAGGTCATGATCTCAGGGTCCTGGGATTAAGCCTCACTCAGCATGGAGTCTGCTTGTCCCTCATCCCCCGCCCCACTATCACCCTCCCCCACCCCATTCTCTCTCTAAAATAAATAATTTGTCTTTAAAAATAATACACTTNTAAAAATAAAAAAATAAAAATAATGCATTTAAAGGGGCCTGGGTGGCTCAGTTGGCTAAACATCCAACTCTTGATTTTAGTTCAGGTCATGATCTCAGGGTCCTGGGATTAAGCCTCACTCAGCATGGAGTCTGCTTGTCCCTCATCCCCCGCCCCACTATCACCCTCCCCCACCCCATTCTCTCTCTAAAATAAATAATTTGTCTTTAAAAATAATACACTTAACAGTGGTATCTCTCTAAAATCACTTAAAAATGTGACCTATATTTTTTAGCAAAACAGAGAAATATGACTGTCATTCTAAATAAACCAGCAGGTTTATGGTTCTTGTGGAGAAAGATAACTATAAACTACACAAGTTTCTATAGGAAAGCATAATAAAACAACCTGATAAATAAGATTCTTGGGAGTAATTATATGGATTTTTCACTAATCAGACCTCTGTGTGTGCTCCAAAAAAAGAAGAAATTAAACAACCAGACTAAATAAAATCACTTTAAGAAAAATAGAGAAATGGAAAAATCATACAAGATTAGAACCCTTTAACAGAAAAAAATGAATCATATAATAGACCTATGAACTCTAACAGTTCTGAAAAATGTTTAAGCTGAATTATAAAATAAACATTCAAATATACATTTTAATATCCTCCCTAGCACATTTCAGTATTTCCCTGAACCAATTTTATGTACATGTAATTTATGTTACTGTGTCAAACACCTGCATGTTATAAATATATTAGTACAAAAACCTATTTTGGGGATTTTATTAAATCAGAAGTATATACTAGTACGCTTCCATTCAGTTGAAGAAGTTAATACAAGAATTGTTGGCTAGTTATGGTACAAAACTGAGCCAGGAAAAACATTCATTTATTTATATACTGTAGCACCTGAAAATGTTTCATTTATACTGTGCCCAGAACCACAAAATTTATCAAATAAATTTTCAAACTCTCCCATCCATGTGAAGCCTACATTTCCAAAGACACTGTAAAATTCACATTAATTTTAAAAATAAAAATTAGCCCTCCATAATTGTATCTGAAAACCCAAAAAAAGAAAAAATAGTATTCTGTAAATGATGAAAAGAGTAATATATTAAAGATTTTGTAAAATATGCAGAAGTTGGGAAAATTATCTTAAGAACATTTGATACCAAAAAAAAAATTAAGACTGCATATGATAAAGATGAAAAACCAGGGGGCCTGGGCTTAAAACGAGTTATATTATTATAGCAAACATGTGGCGAGACCTGAAGTCTTCTACTTTTAAATTATTATTTATGTATAATACTTACAACCAGCCTTTTACTATAGCATGGAAAAATTATGGCATCTAAATACCCAGATCAAGCCAGCCAGCACCCATCAGGATGGAATCTAACAAAAAATTCACATCCCTGTATTTCATTGGTTCACAACAAGGGGTGATTCTGCCCCCCAGGGACATCTGGCAATGTCTGGAGACATTTTTGGATATCACTACTGGAAGTAAGGGAGGAAGGGCTACAGGCATCTAGTGGGTACTCGGTGCTGCTAACCATCTCACTGTAGAGGACAGCACCCACATAAAAAATCATATAACCCAAAATGTCAACAGTCCTTAAGTTGAGACACCCTGCTATTTAAGATAGATGCCTTTGTTTAAGACCCCATCCTTCGGTCAGTCAGCTATAACTAGGATAGTGGGGTCTACTTGAACAAAGGATAGTGATTTCCATAAAGAATCCCTCAGAAAAGAGTAGTATATGAGAAGGCAACATGATTGGCCTATCTCACACATTGGCAAAACACAGAACACCTGCTTTTCCACCTTAATCCAATTGCTTCCTATACTTCTATCCCATGGGTCTGGAATCTCTACTTGTTTGCGAGTTTGTATGTTTGACCCCTCCATGTGCCTTTTTCACTTTTTACTATGGAAAATCCATACATATACAAAAGGAATAGTAGAACATAGCCATCACCCAACTTTGACAACATCAACATTGTCATTTTTTTAGCGTGTCATTTTCATCTTTGTTTCTACCACTCTTGTTGAATGGTTTTACTAGAGTATTTAAATGCAAATGTCACGTGCCACATTATTTCACCAATTAATATTTCAGTTTCTCTCTACATGTTTACCCCTCAAGAAAGATATTCAGGATGACCTGGATATGATCAACCTAGAAAGTGGACAGCAATAGAATGAGGTTAATTAGGTAAAGTGAAGAGGGAATGGGAGAGACCAGAGCTGACATGAAGTATAAGAAGCCAAAGGTTGCACACCAAAAGATGGCAAAAACAAAGGTGTTGTATAGCAGCTGTAGTGAGACGGAGATCAATTAGTTAGGACCTGCATGCAAAGAAAGGCTGCAGTGAGATGTTATCACATGGATGCCTGCAATAAACCAAGTCTTTGAATCAGAAATGTTAATAGGTCCCAATGCTCTTGCTAACTCTAACAATCTGCTAGCTATGTGAAGTGCTCTTCTAAGGATTCTGACAATCCAAGGAGGGGAAAAAATACAAGATGGTATAGAATACACAGAGGACAGCACCTATGTTACCAAGTTGTCATTTCTTCTCTGGGGGCTAAAGTAACAAAACCTGGAGAGGAAACAAATCTTCCATGTAAAAGGCAGGTGTCACCTGAGACTCTGGTGGGGGGCAGAACAAGGAAATCAAAAGTCGCACGTGTCATATTGCAAACCCATGCGAAAGGCTGGTCTGCTTTGTTGGCATCCTGCCTATCCGTTACCAAATGTGGATGGCCCTACACTGACAAGTTTGTTCAAAAAATACCAATAACATGGGCACCTGGCTGGCGCAGTTAGTGGAGCATGCAATTCTTAATCTTGGCGTTGTGGGTTTGAGCTGCAGGTTGGATGTAGAGATTACTTAAAATCTTAAAACAATAACAACGACAAAGTTGCTGCATGTCTTGCAAGTGTGCTATGACTACGTCAAAATAAAAGTTAAGACGCTAAGATTCCAGGTGTGTGTACTCAGGGGAAGGATTTAAAACATTGGTTTAAATCAAAGATGTCCAACTCATAAACATACAGTCCAAGGAAAAGACCAAGTACCCTAGCTCCTCTGTTTTCCAGTCTCCAAACAGCAGCCTGTATGTTCTTTTCAAAATACAAATATGATTATGTCACTCCTTGTTTAAAACACTTCAGTGTCTCTTACCTTACCCCAGAATACAGTCCAAAATCCTAGCACAGTCTGACTTGGCCCTTGCCTACTTTTCCTCCTCCAATGGAACAGCATTCTGCCTCACTCTCTATCCACACTGATCTCCTTTCAGTTTCTCTTTCTCCAATAAAAATCGCTGAACATTTATTATGCCCCAGACACTGTGTTAAAAACTTTACATTTACATTTAATTTAATTCCCTCAAAACCTTTCAGGATAGGTGCAGTTATCTCCACAAGAGAAGTAAATGCCTTACCACTGAGGAGCCAAGAATGACGCCTAATAAAAGGCTTCACTACATGTATTTCAACTAAAATGTTTGCAATAAAGACTTGCAAAAATGTAAAAATTTGCCTTTTGATCACAAGCAAGCACTATTCTCAAGTTATTCAGTCCTGTTTCTTTAAAACAAGGTAGCTATAAAAATGCAATAATGCTTCCACTTAGTTCAGGTCAGACCTCTGACAATCTCTAGTCTTGTACTAAAAGTTGGTTTAAAAAAAAAGTCTGAGGGCGCCTGGGTTGGCTCAGTGGGTTAAAGCCGCTGCCTTCGGCTCAGGTCATGATCCCAGGGTCCTGGGATCGAGGCCCGCATCGGGCTCTCTGCTCAGCGGGGAGCCTGCTTCCTCCTCTCTCTTCTCTCTCTGCCTACTTGTGATCTCTCTCTGTGTCAAATGAATAAAAAAAAAAAAAAAATCTTAAAAAAAAAAAAAAAAAGTCTGAAAGGCCCATCATGAAATCCATGAAAGTTATGATAGGACAAGCAGAAATACATGAAAAGACTCCAACAATTTAATAAGCCATATCATTATATGTGGACACAATAACCAGTGAGAAGTAAAAGCTGGTAGACCATTTAGAAAGAGTAGACCAGATTTTGTTTTCTTTTCAGTTTTTCTAAACAATCTGAAGGCATTCAATTTTAATGAATGATAACACAACATACTCAATAATGTGTCAATGCATCACAGTTTAGTTCAATATTTGAGTTTTAAATAGGATTTAAGTAAGGGAAACCGATCAAGCATTATATAAATATTCTCATTCTAAAAAACTAAAACAAAAGCTTTGATATTTATAGATTTAAGCTTTATTTTTCAAATTCTATATTATCTCTAAAACACTGCCTAAATGAGGTGTTACTGCACAATATAATGGCCAGTCATATATTAAAATATTCAAAATATAATTTCTTTGAGAACTTGAGAACTCATCGCCCTAAATATAGGACATGAGTCTATTGTGTTAATGGAGACATTTGTGAGATTGTATCTGTGTTTGAATATGTATGTGTAAATTTAAACACTAAGCATGAACAATTTATGTAGCTGTTTTATAAGCCACAGGAAGTGAACAAACCTTGTAAATTTTAGGTTCATTTATTCAGGAGAACGAAAATGAATTTACTTTTTCTTTGTGTTCCAATTTGTCTTTACCTATCCTATTATATGTATACATGCATGTTTTTAAGATTTATTATGTTTTCCTGATTGCAAAAGTAATGACATGCATTATACATACTTCTGAAAATGCAGAAAGGGAAAAGAAAAATTTTAAATACAACTCAAAGACGATTACTACTGTTAAAATTTTGGTATATGTTCTTCCAGTTTACATATTTATTCTAACAAAACTATGAAAATATTATAGAAACTGTGTAACTATTTTTAATGTAACAATTACCTTTCCATGTTCTTAAATATTTTTCTCAAACACGGCTTTTAAGTAACTATGTGTGTGTTTTTACTGTAACCTAATTCAAGAACCTTTTGGAAACGGGTAGACTACAAAATGTAAAAAATATTAACTCTCATAGCATAACATTAGTTTAACCTGATTTTTGTCATTATTGAAAGGCAAAATAATCTACATTATATTTTAAATTAAAATAAATTGAGGGGTGGCTGGGTTGCTCAGTTGGTTAAATGCCTGCCTTCAACTCAGGTCAAGATTTTAGGGTCCTGGGATTAAGCCCTGCTTCAGGCTCTCCAATCAGCAGTGAATCTGCTTCTCCTTCTCCCTCTGTGATCGCTTTCACTCTCTCTCAAATAAATAAATAAAACCTTAAAAAAAAGAAATTGAAATATGACTCCTGAATTTAAATATATTTTCAAATTATTTAATAGAACAAGAACTCTGTAACATTCAAATTTTTCAAGCATGGAAAATCATTGGAACAAAAATACATTGTTACAGGTTTTAAAATATAATAATTAGTTTGATGAGGGTTGTAGGCTATTTCTTTTACATAACAATAATAAATAAATAGCCCACAGAATTCAGGGTCGGTCATATATTTTTATTTTTTTTTAGTCACATAATTTTTTTAAAGATTTTATTTATTTATTTCAGATAGACAGCAATGGAGAGAGAGCAGGAGCAGGGGAGCAGAGGGAGAGAGAGAAACAGCCTCCCCGCTGAGCAGTGACCCCCCCCATTGCTGAATGCGGGGCTCAATGGGGGTTCAATCCCAGGACCCCAGGATCATGACCTGAGCCGAGGGCAGACAGTTAACTGAGCCATCCAGATGCCCAAGTCACGTATTATTTTTAAGAGGATTCTTTCTGAGGGATTTACCCAGAGCATGCAAATTATAGTAATATTTAAAACTTAATTTTGAAAAAAGTTTATATTTACAGAAATATTGTAAAGAAGGTACAGCTTCCTTTAACCTCCCAGTCTTAACATCTTACATAAACATGATATTTTTATCAAAACTAGGAAGTCAAAGTTGGTGTAACACTATTAACTAAAATTCAGATTTCATCAGTTTTTTGAGTTAATGCTGTTTTTTTGTTCCAGGATCCAAACCAGGATATCAAAATAGTCTTGATGTCTGCTTAGTCTCTTCCAATATCTGTCAATTTTTTAGTCGCTCTTTGTTTTCCATGACTTTGATACATTTATAAGGTACTAGTATGGTATTTTGTAGAATGTTCCTCAGTTTGGGCTTGCTTGATTTTTTTTCTCATGACTATACCAGGATTAGGAATTTTTCTGACTACTATAGAGTTTATCATCACATGATATCACAAGGTATATGATACCAACATTACTTATCTGGTGATGGTAAACTTAAATCATTTGATTAAAGTTATGTCAGCCAATTTTTTAATGATAAAATTATTTTTTTTCCCTTTCCATTCTATTTATTAGAGTCAGTCCCTAAAATCCTGATCACCCTGAAGGGGGGAGAATATAACTCAATCTCAGGAAGGAGAGTATCAAAGCATTTTCACACATATATTAAGTTATCAGAATAATTAACAAATATTTGGGAAGAGATACTTTCAGGCTATGCAAATATCCTGTTTCTCTTTATAGTGTTGCCCCCTAATTTTAGCATTCATCAGTACATGAATCATTACTAGGCTGTGCTACGATTTTCTATTTATTTCCCTCATTATTTTTACACTTATTATTGGAATTCTTTTGTAAAAAATATTTGCCTTTTGTCCTTCATTCATTTATTCAATTATTTATTTGTATTAGTATTGACTCACAAATATCTATTTTATTCTTTGGGTTATAATTCAATACTATTGCTATTTATTTTGTTGCTCAAATTATTCCAACTTTGATTATTGGTTCTTTCAGTTTGGCTCCTGCATCCTCAAAGCAGAGAAATTTTTCTTTTTTTGTATGTCAAGGAAGAGGAAAGGGTGGGTACACAGCACCACTCCCACAGGGCCAGGTGGAAATTATACTGCTGCCTCATCTCACACACAAGAGCTAGAAGTATTTGGCTTGGCCGCAGAACCCAGGGTCTGGGAACAGCCGGGCTTGGTGTCAACTGGTCCTTACAGGTCCTTAGAACAAGAGGACATGAAGGAATCAGGTGGGTTGGTATGTGCCCTACACACCATGGACTGTGCTGTGAATGACAAAGCAGAGTAATTTTAAGTGTACAGTTCAGCGCCTTTTAGTATATTCTCAAAGTTGTACAATGGTCACCTCTATCTAATTTGAGAACATTTTCACCATCCCAAAAAGAAATGTGTGGTTCTTTCTTCTGACACTTCTGACACCAACTATGTAGAGTTTTCTCCACACCAACAAATTCTCCCAAAACCAAGTGGGTGTCCAACAGACCCCACAGGTTATGAGCTCAGTCCCACAAGACTCTATCTACTTCAGATGCTAGGGGCAAATGGGGTGCTCAGGCTATCCACACTTCTGCCTAGTCAACTACATATTCAGAAGTTCCCACAGCTATCATGTTCAATAATTCACTAAAATAGCTCACAGAACTCAAAAAAACACTTTACTTATATTCTCTGATTTATTATAAGGGATACAATTCAAGAACAGCCAAATGAAATACACAGAACAAGGTATGGGGAAGAGGGCTGGCACAAAGCTTCCATGTACTCTCAGGGATGCCACATTCCCAGCACATCAATGTGTTTATCAACCCAGAAACTCTCTCAGAACTCTATCCATTTAGCGATTTTTAATGGAGATTTCATATTGTAGGCAGTGCTAATTGAATCACTGGCCATTGTTGACTGAATTCAGTCTTTAGCCCCTCTCCTTTCCGTGGAAATTCAGTGGGTGAGGCTGAAAGTTCTAAGCCTCTGGCAACCAACTCCCATCCTAAAGCCATCTAGGATTCCCCTAGGAATCATTTCATTACCATACAAAAGACAGTGTCAAAATAAAATAAAATGGGGCGCCTGGGTGGCTCAGTGGGTTAAAGCCTCTGCTTTCAGCTCAGGTCATGATCTCAGGGTCCTGGGATCGAGGCCTGCATCGGGCTCCTGGCTCAGCGGGGAGCCTGCTTCCCCCTCTCTCTGTCTGCCTGCCTCTCTGCCTCCTTGTGATCTCTCTCCCTCTGTGAAATAAATAAATAAAATCTTAATTAATTAATTAATTAATTAATTAATTAATTAAAATGGAGACCAGGTTTGAATATTCCCTCACGAAGCAGACAAAACCAGGCAAGCAAAACTTAATCTAGCTTATTTCATGAATATAAGCAAAACTTAATTTAGATTATTTCTTGTAAATGCCCCAGATAATCATTAAATAAAACTTAAGCCATCTTCCTAAAACAGTATAAGATAATCACTTTTAACCAATCCCTGCCATCTGGAAATCTCCATTGTAATAACCAATTATTGTAAAGGTTAAACAACATCCTCATTTTCACTTTATAAGCCACCCTGTAATATCCTGCCTCTGAGCTTCATGCCACTTTTGAGTTTGACAACTCCCTGTTTACAGAGTTTGTTTCTCATCTAATATAATATTCATAGCAAGTAAAGCTCTGAATTTTCTTTCTTTTCAATTTGATGAACAACAGTTTTATTTTTTACACTTAAAGGCTGATGAATAACCATTACTAATCCTATTAAGGAAAACCCAGCATCTTAATCGAAAAGGATAACCATATTTACTCATTAAATACCATTTAAGTTTTCTACAACACAACTTGAAAATACCCAGCAAGCATGTTTAATCTCAGTACAATGGATTCAAGACTAAGTATACATGTTACAAGGATCAAGGCTGGATTACAGATTACCATAGTCGTCATCATCATCATCATCATCATCATCATCTTCTCGTTTTCTTTTCATTGCATTTGATGATTCATTGGCAGTATTTTGTGTGACCCAATTAATGGTGGATTAATCAGAACATTCTGAACTGCAGATGGTGCAGGAATTGATGCTTTTACAGTTGGGGACTGTGAAATAAGCATCTGTACTGTAAACCTTTGCCCTGTGAGGAACATTGGACTTCCTACTTTAATTGACACAGACATGGTCTGTGGGGTTGGTGTGCCAAGAGTGGGAGTACTCAGTCTGCTAGTAACTAAACCAACACTTAACTGTGGAACTGTTATTCTTCCCGCAGAGGTAGATGCCTTTTTTTGTAAAGACTTAAGTCTATAGTTTGGAGCAGTCAAGCAGTATCTATCAGGTGGCAACCTGAGGCCTGAATATGGCTTGATTAGTGGCAAAGGAGTTTGATTTCTTTGCCTTGCAATATCTAATAAAAAATCTCTTGGGGGAGGACAGGTAAAAAAACTGATCAGCACAACACTGGATGGCCAACCGCATATCATCTGCATCAACAGTAGCTTTCTTAGCATGGCTTGAATAAATTTTTGCATCATCTAGAATTGTGGTCACATATTGGAAGGCAAACTCCAACATCTGATTTATAACTCTTGGCTCATATTCTATAATCCCCATATCCTTCAGGATTTGTGCCATCATCTGTGCATCTTTTGGCGTGCTCTTGGGAGAAGCCATCTTGCCAGACTCCATGATATCCGTTAATCAGACTTCTCAAGCTAAATCACCCACATTAATGTATTTCAGTCCTGATCTTGATGCAAATTCTTTGCCTAGCGTGGTTTTTCCAGTCCTTGGTGTACCAGTGAGCAGGATGTTCGGAAGCAACATGGTCCTCACTGCGCTGGCTCCGGGCATCTCAGAATTTTTTTTTTTTAAGATTTTATTTATTTGACACAGAGAGAGAGAGAGAGAGATCACAAGTAGGCAGAGAGGCAGACAAAGAGAAAGGAGGAAGCGGGGCTCGATCCCAGGACCCTGAGATCATGACCTGAGCCGAAGGCAGAGTCTTTAACCCACTGAGCCACCCAGGTGCCCCTGAATTTTCTTTTAATAAGAGTAAATTCCAGACTTTTAGGAGCTCTCTGCTAGGAATGCAGGACAAACACCAAATATTTCTTTTTTATTATACCACAAAAACCCATATCAATTAGAAGTCATTCTACATTCCCCCTCTTCTGCCAACCACTAATCTACATTTTGTTTCCATGGATTTGCATATTTTAGACATTCCTGACAAAAGGATTCATGCAATATGTACTCTATCAGTCTGCTTCTTTCATTTATTATAATGTTTTCAAGGTTCATCCATGTTATAGCACAATCAGAACTTCATTCCTTTTTTTGACAAAATATTATTCTACAGGATGGATATAACACATTTTGTTTATCCAGTCATCAGTTGATGAACACTTGGACTGTGTCCACCTTTTGGCTACTATAAAAAATGTTACTAAGACTACTGGTGTAAAATTTTGATCAAATTCAATTTATGTATCTTTTTTCTTTGCACTTGTGCTTTTAATGTCAACCCTAGGAAATAATTAATTACCTAATCCAAGTTCTCAAAGGTTTATGTCTTATGCTTTCTTCTAACAATTTCATAGTTTGACCTCTTACATCCAGGTCTTTAATACATTCTGAGTTTAATTTTTGTATATAATGTGAGGTAAGGGTCCAACTTCATTTTTATGCATATAGATATGTAGTTGTCCCAGCACATTTCTAGACTCTTATTGATCTGTATTTCAATCTTCATATAGTCTCACACTGTTTTGAGTACTATTAATTTTGAGGTAAATTTTGAAATCAAGAAGTGTCTCTGCTCTAACTTTGTTTTTTTTTTAACATTGCTTACCTACTCTGGGTCTCTTTTCTTTCCCTATGAATTTGAGGACCATTCTGTCAATTCTAGCAAAAAAGGCATTTTGTAATTTAAAAGGGATTACATCACTCTCTTGATCAATTTAGAAAGGATATTCATCTTAACAATATTAAGACTTTCAATTCATGTATTTCTATTTATTTAGGTCTTTTTAAAATTTTTTCAATGGTGTTTTGTAGTTTTCAGTGTGTTTCACACTTCTTTTAATAAATTTATTCTGAAATATTTTATCTTTTTTATGTTATAATAAATAAAACTGTCTTAATTTCAGTTTTGGATTATTTATTGATAAGTGAACAGATATAGAATGGAGTTTTAAATACTAATCATGTATACTGCAGTCTTGCTGAACTCATTTACTCTGATAATTTATATTTGTGTGCATTCCTTAGGATTTTCTATGTACAACATCATGTTATCTGTGAATACAGGTAGTTTTATTTCTTCCTTTTCAGTCTGGATGATTTATATTTCTTCTTCTTATCTAATTGTCCTAGCTTGCTCCTTCAGTACAATGGTGAATAGAAATAATTAGAGTGGACATTGCTATCTTATTCCTAATCTTAGGAGTAAAATTATCGGTCTTTCGCCATTAAGTGAAATGTTAGCCTTGTATTTTTCATAGATGTCCTTTATAAAGTTGAAGACGTTTCCTGTATTTCTAGTATGTTAAGAATTTTCATCATGAAAAGGTGCTCAATTTTCTTCAAATGCTTTCTCTGTATCTTCTGAGGTGATCACAGGTCTTTCTGTTTATTTTATTAGTATGGTCTATTTTACTGATTGGTTTTTCTATGCTGAATCAGCCTTGCATTCCTAGATTAAACCCCACTTAATCACAGTATATAATCCTTTTTATATGTTTGCTGAATTCATGTTGTAGAGGAATTTGGGGCTTCACATTCACAAAGGTATCAGTCTGTAGTTTTCTTGCAGTATCTTTATCTGGTTTTGGGTCAGAATAATACTGGTTTCATAAAATGATTTGGAAAGCTTTTCCTCCTCTACCTTTTGTAAAATAAGAGTAAATTTAAAAAAAAAGCTTTACAAGATTTTACATAAATCTACTGGGCAAAATATATGATTTACTGCTTTTACAAATTGGACAGCCAGTAGTACAAAAGAGAAACACATCAGGGGAGCTTTGGGGTTCTTTCTATGCCATAGTGCAATGAGGAAGAGCTCCAATAGAAAGTATCAGCCTCACCAAGTTGACAAGGCAAAGATTGGAGGTTGAGGTATTGAAGCAACTGAAATTTATGGGACAGCATTCAAGGAGGAGAGAGTTGTGATGAGGGGGTTACACAAAAGTATGCATAGTTTCCTTAGGGCTTTCGCCAACATGCAAATCATGCATTTCAAACTGAGACTCTGAGGTCAATAGACAGTAGCTGCTAATATCAGAATGAAAAAAAAGAGAGAGAAGTTGCACAAGCCTGGGAAATGTTGTATTCAGGCCAAAAGGAATGAAAAGATTTTGCAACGTTCCTCAGGTACTCAGATGCAACTCTGCCATACCCAAAAGGGTATTCCTTAACAGTAAGAACCACACCTTAAAGAAGAGAAAAATCCTAGGACTAAGGACAAGACTGAAATAGACCTATATTAACAAACCAAAATTCTAATTTTAACAGAAGGATCTCCTACTAATTTATTTTTTTTTAAAGATTTTATTTATTTGACACAGAGAGAGAGAGATTACAAGTAGGCAGAGAGGCAGGCAGAGAGAGAGAGAGGAGGAAGCAGGCTCCCTGCTGAGCAGGGAGCCTGATGCGGACCTCGATCCCAGGACCCTGAGATCATGACCTGAGCCGAAGGCAGAGGCTTTAACCCACTGAGCCACCCAGGCGCCCTCTCCTACTAATTTAACTAGCAAATTTATTTGCCAGAGAAAAGATACTCAACACCCAAAGGAAGACAATATAATATAGAATCCCTACACCTACCATCCACAATGTCCAGTATAAAATTTTAAAAATGCTACATTTAAGAAATTAAAACCTGACCCATATTAAGATAAAAAGGAGTTAATAGAAAAAGGTCTCAAAATGTCCCAGATGTTCCAAGTAGCAAAAAAGACATTGAAGAGGCTGTTATAAATATATTCAAATACTTAAAAAAAGACATAAGTAAATAGATGGGGAAGTTCTACAGAGAAATAGACACTATTTTTAAAAGATTCAATTAGAAGTTCTAGAAAGATAGGTGGACAGACACACACATTTACAATATTTCAGTCAGTAAGATAACTGTATTAATAAGCACTTTCATATATTTCTAAATTATTATTATTAAAATTCTTAAAGATAAACTTAAAGTAAAAAATGAATGAAAGATTCAGATTAGTAAGCTAATGTGTCTCATTACAAGTTAAATTAGAACTATCATTATTCAAAAGATATTTTTTTTTAAAGATTTTTTTTATTTATTTATTTGACACAGAGAGAGATTACAAGTAGGCAGAGAGGCAGGCAGAGAGACAAGGAGAGGAGGAAGCAGGCTCCCCACTGAGCAGAGAGCCCGATGCGGGCCTCCATCCCAGGACATTGAGATCATGACCTGAGCCGAAAGCAGAGGCTTTAACCCACTGAGCCACCCAGGTGCCCTCAAAAGATATTTTAAAAGCTAATAAATTATTATCAACCATGCAATATCCAAAAACAAAGTACTTCATCAAAATCAAGCTTTAAATGCAAGCTATTTAAATCCCAGAAATACATAATCCACCATTAGAAGAAATTCAATGGATAAGAACAGTTAAAATGCTAACCAAATTTTTGTGATACACATTCTATATCAGAGGTATGAAAAATAGAGGTGGAGACTTCAATTTCGTATTATTCAGTATATTTAAATATCAAAAGGAAAGGAAAATGTTGACTTATGCCTCCTTACCTAAGTAAGCTATGGTTTATGACAGACACATTTATGTGCCATCATGTGGCACATATAGATATAAGACTACGCTGAATATAAAATGATATCCTATTTTCTCAATGGCAAATCCAATAAAAAAGCTTTTTTTTTCAAAATGAATCTATAAACTTTTAGGTATATATATATGGAATCGCCACATACCTATTAATAATATTAAATTTAGTTACATACTTAAATCACATATAAGATTACGTAGAAATCTAGAAATACTGCTTTGTTCCACTTAGAGCTTGATGAAACAATTTTATTCAAATTCTTCACATATATCTTCAACATTTTGTTCTTCACCATTAGCAGAGCCATTCATACCATAAGGGCATTTCATAATAGGTGGCTAAGAAATGGACAGACAAGTCACCTTTACTAAGTCTATTAAGCCTTGACCTCTAGAGTCTCCTTTGAAATTCCAAGTCATCAGAAAAACATTTACTTAAAATCCTGTCTGTATTATTATAGGTGAATAACTAATCTTTTATAACAAAATATCCCCAAATACAGTAGCTCAAATAAAGTAGAATTTTGTTGCTCTTCCATGTAACATTCAGAGCTACGCAATTGGAGTGAAATAGGACGGTAGACTGCTCCTTGATGTCACCCAGGGACCAGGGCCCTTCCACATTATTTTTCAGACATCCCCTCAGAGTATTGTCTTTATCTGCATGGTTGAAGATAGCTCACTACCATGACAGTCAAGGTCCAGTCTAGAGAAGAATGGAATAAAAGATGGATCTACATACCCAATACCCAATTTTTTAAAGGCAAGACTCAGAAGGTGCATTTATAATTTCTACTGACACACCATAGGTAAAAATTAAGACATGTAACCACATCTAGTTCTAACAAGGCTAGGAAATATCATCTCTATCTTAGGGGCCATGTCCCCAGCTGGAAATCAGCAGCTTCTCTTGGCTAAAAGGAAAAAGGGAAGAACGGGCACTGGGGATAATTAGCAGACTCTGCTAACAAGTCTTATAAATAAATTCAAAATTAAAAAATGAGTATTGAAAAAGAAATTACTGAAAAAGTTTAACATGAAATGCTACATTCAGAATATACTTTTAAAAATAAAAATGCGGGTGCCTGGGTGGCTTAGTGGGTTAAAGCCTCTGCTTTCGGCTCAGGTCATGATCTCAGCGTCCTGGGATCGAGGCCCGCATTGGGCTCCCTGCTCGGCAGGGAGCCTGCTTCCTCCTCTCCCTGTCTCTCTGCCTACTTGTAATCTCTCTCTCTGTGTCAAATAAAATAAATAAATAAATAAATAAATAAATAAATAAATAAAAATAAAAATGCTTTTCTTTAAAAATTTAGTCCTAAAATACCTCAAACATGCATAAATTATAATCTATCTTGACCTTTAAGAAACTAATATTGAGATCACTGAGATCTACTTTCAGTGATCTACAGAAATAGTGGAAAACCATTAAAAAAATCCTTAGATAAGCCAGGAATCTCAATGTAATGCCTTCAAACTCTTAAATATTTTATCTGAGCCAATAAAATAAAAACAACAATAAAATAGCATCGTTTTTGTTTCACCTCATTTTTAGCCACCTATCCTGAGTTAAACAGGTAGGAAAATGCCTAGAGCAGGAACTAAAAGGAAAAACCCAAGAGAGGGGTTCAGTTTATTCACGAACTAAATAATTCCTCCAGTGACTGTAAAGAGGCCACGTATTAAATACTAGAAGATATCAGTTCTAATATTTATAGAAATAGTGAAATAGAATTGGCTAAAAATTACCAGCCAATAGGTTATTTTTGGCTAAACTACACTGTGTGAGCTTTATTCCATATGGGCTTAACATATGTTAGATATGTTCAGAAAAACAAATCAGTTCAACATGAACTAATAATCAGGTGGCAACCAGATCAGGTAAAGCCAAGTTCTGACTTCCTTGACAAGAACTCCCTAGTAGGTTAATAAATGAATTTGGAGTATCAGAGTAGTGGGGACTATGGTTCACTCCAGTCACTTTTTAAAAGCTAAGTCCAACATTTCCAGATGTCCTCTGACTATAGGTGGCAGCTTAACAAAGCTGAGAATTCTAAGAGAACTAAACAATCTTATCCTTAGAAGTCCTGTTTAAAAGAGGACACCTGCAGTAATAAAGGTAGAACCATTTGAACATGTCTTAAGAACAGTGATTTCCCAAAATGAGGATGAAAGAAGCCATATATGAACTGCCCTGTCCAGGGTGGACTTTCAGCAAGCATGCTGAGGTATTTATAAATTTATCTAAGGAAAAGAATTTGCAGCATTTGGGGGCCTGGCATGAGTACTACCTTTCATTAAGCTCAACTAGAACCCATTTTCACAATTTGGATCTTAGAAAATGTGTATTTTTGGACCATCACGTATATTTTATATAGAAAATAAAAGTGTTTTCACTGATTATTCTTTAAAATAAAGTTTCAACTGATAAACAGAAGTGACTAAATAAGTACATTTTCATACGTTTGTTAATGTCAACAGACATTTTTAAGTACTCTTCAGCTAATTAAACCACCATTCCACTTTTGAACCTCATTTTAAATATTTTCTATTTATTTGATCATTTCCTACTATAAGTTTAATACCACATTTTATATAAAGTCTACTTTAATGAGAATTCCTTATAAGCAAATAATGTTTTCACGTTGAGGAGAAGCATATTAAATTATATTAAAAGGGAAATAGTAAGAATGTTTAACAAAGTTTGGGATTCAAGGAGTAGCTTAGTCTAAAAAAAGCTATTATAACAGAAGATCAGTTAAATGCTCCATTGTCTGAAAAATGTTTTTAAAACCCAGGCTCACTATTCAAAAAAAAAAATCATAAAACTAAATAAAATTTAATGTGTAGAAACACTTAAAATTTGGAAGAGTAACTTGGAATAACAGGTCAAGTACTCCAACTTATAATCAAAACAATTACACTATTTTTGGGAACCCAAGAGCCCTTATTTATTAAAAGTATCTAACAGATTAATGAGATTACATTTAATTCTTGTAAACAACAAAATAACAACAACACAACAACAACAGGACTAAAACTGGTACATCCATTAATTCAAGTAAAGCAATAAAGTAGAAGAACAAAAATCTGAAACAAGTTATTTATTCTCTAGATCAAGGTGCATAAAAGAAAACACGCCAAAAAAAGACAAACCATAAAGATTCTTACTTGATAATTACCCAGTGCAGGTCTAAAAGGCAGACAAGTAGAATAATAAATCTCAAAAATCTTTTAGAGATTGTGCCAGTTATTAACCTATTGTCTCTAAGCTCCAAAACCCAGACCTCTAACCCCACTTTCTGATGCTAGGGCTTGAACCTTGTAAACGGCATTTCTGCTTTGCCAGCTAGCTCCACACTGCACTCTTCTGAAAAATAATCCTAAAGGAGGAAGAATTAATTTGTTCCTCTCTCTGCTTCCTGTTTGCTTCCTCCAGGTTTCCTAGATATGCCACTTTTGTTAGCATTGTCCCAATACTTACTCAGCCCAGCAGCATCTTACCATAGCAACATCTGAATCTAGTTTGCATTTGTTCCAAACTTGACAACTAGTCTTATCAAGTCTTCCTGCTCCAGAGCTATAATCACCAGCCTGGCAGTGCCCCTCCTCAGAGGTCTGGGTCTCAGGTCCATGGGGCCTTTCCCCTAAGCTTCTATGTCATTTCAATTTTGTTTTAGTTGCTCGAGCCTTAGTAGTGGCAGTTGTGGTGCCTTAGTATTCTCCTTTCCCATTTTCAGTTTTCTATTTAGCTTGATGCCAAATTCATGATTCTTAATATAAACTTCTATGTTAAATAACAAAAATACGGTTTCTGTCCTGACTGAACTCAAAGTGACTGTCAGGTGCTATCAAAATCATTAAGATTTGGGAGGTACAGTTTAAAAGGCATATCTATTATCACATTACATAATTTTCTATGGGCAAAATAAAAGAATCTTATTTTCATAAAATAAATCTTAACCAAATATTCTTGGTTCCTAGGGATATACAGAAGAGAGTGATTCTCAACCTGAGTGGAGTGGAGATTATGGAGCTTGAGATCGGGACTTAAATTAAAAAAAGGCTTAGAAACACAATTCAAGTTCAGTCCTTTCATAATATAAACAACCTAAGAATCCTTAGACCTATAAGCTCCTTGAGGAGAGGAACTGAGTTTTGCTTACCAAAATATGTTGTATAATAAACATTTGAAATAAAAACTTGTATGAATAAAAAAAGTTAAAGAGTGTACCTAAGATCAAAAAAGTAGTTAGTGGCAGAATTAAGCCTGTTGGGGGTCTTATCCTGTCTATCCCATTTTTATAGCAGTGTCCTACTAACACTACACTGAGGGCCCAGGAAAGCAATGGTAAAGGTTAAGTTCCTCAGGAAAAAGATCTGTACTGTATTAGGGGTATTGATAAGAAGTGCTCTTATGATCAACCTGTGGAGGAGAACAGGGCAATAGCAGGAGTAAGCAAAAGAAGAGGTTGAACTACAATGCAGTACCAAGGGAGGTTGCAGTTGACTCTACAATTTTTAAAGATCACATGATCCTTCAGAATTATGCTGAGTTATGCTGAGCTGACAAAGAATTTGAGCCTTTAGACGTCTATGTCAATCAGTCATTGGATCCAGGCAAACCCAAAAAGGAAGTATGACCTTTGGTGAGGTAGCTCTATCAACATAGGCAATCCCAGTGGAGGCTGATTACTCAGCATTTTCTGCTGTCAGTACTTCCAGGAGCTGGGGGGGAGTAAGTCCTTCATTCCTGGAGGGGGACACCTGGGAGGTACATCACCGTGTCCACTACAGTCCAATTCTTGTGCTACTAAATGCAATGATACATATTTTTATAAGACAGAAACAGGGAGACACAGAAATATGTGTGTTTCTCTCCACAGAAATGGAGAAGGCAATGTGACTCCAGAGGCAGAGATGGAGTGACACAACCACAAGCCAAGAAATGCCAGTAGTCACCAAATGCTGACAGAAGCTAAAAGAGGAAAGAAATGGATTGTCCCTTAGAGCCTCTGGAGGAAGCAGGGGCCTGAGCTGTAAAAGACTAAATTTCTATGGTTTTAAACCACCAAGTTTGTGGTTATTCATTATAGCAACCCTAGGAAAATAACATAGGGATAATAAAGTTTTACGGGATGCATAGTGTTTTATGAATGGTAGATAAGACTTACATATGTGGTGACTAGAAAGAAGGGGAAAAAAAGGATGTGGGAAGGTAAGCATTATAGATGAAGGGAAATGGCAGTAAGACAGGAAATCAAGGGAACTGTACTTGAACTGTTAAAAAAAAAAAGCAGTTCAATTAGGCAAGAGCATGTTACTTGAAAGTAAGCAATGATACAGATTATTGAAGATCCTGAATGCCAGCCTAAGAAGTTTAATTTAACCTAAGAAAAGAAGTTTGAACTTTCATCTATAGACAGTCAAGACCCTCTGCAATAGACAGTCAAGACCCTCTGCAACTTGTGAGGACAAACTGTGTACATATATGATGGTGGTCTGGGAGTAGGTAATAATGATATGCTAAATCCTTTACACACCTCTATCATGTTATTCTCTTATTTTCTATTCATCTCCTTCCACCTCAAGACTTAAGGGTTAGGTTTCTTTCCCCAGGACCAAGCAAAAAATCTGATATAGATAGATAGATAGATAGATAGATAGATAGATAGATAGATAGATAGATAAATACACACACACACACATATATATCAAAACTAGTTTGTGTGTGTATATATATATCTATATATATAGATAGATAGATATTAAGATTCTATTTATTTATTTGACAGAGAGAGAGACAGCGAGAGAGGAAATACAAGCAGGGGGAGTGGGAGAGGGAGAAGCAGGCTTCCCGCCAAGCAGGGAGTCCAATGTGGGGCTCAATCCCAGAACCCTGGGATCACGACCTGAGCGGAAGCCAGACGCTTAACAACTGAGCCACCCTGGCACCCCGGCATGTATTTTTGATAAATAGTAAATGAGCGAATAAAAAATACCGCGTATTTTTTGTTTGTCATTACTAAGCATCGTAGGACAAAGTAAATCAGAATACTGAACAATACCCGAATCACTTTTACACTTCAAGGGTCAGATTAAGATGACTGCATTAAAAATATATATAAATATTGAAAGTAGAAGAGATTTGGGCTCATTGTGATTCTCGATTCTGGAATGCTCCAGAGACATTGGACAACAACTATAGCCAAATCCAATCAATTAGTGGATATTGTCTGGAGCAGAGTTTGGAAGTAACATAAGGTGTGTGCCTTAACAGATTAGCAATGTCTGCTAGAATGTTGGATTAGTAATAGGCAAATGACTTGTGTTTCCCATTTCATTCTTGCGCCATAAAAACTTTTCCTTTATCTTATGTGAAGTACAGAAAGAAAAAGTTCATTTCAGTGGATGTTTCCAATAGTCAAGCACGGTTAATCAAGGGCTTACTGCATTCAAGTGTGAAAAAGAAGCCAAAGGTTGTAGTGTAGAGGTGATAGAAGATGGTTCTGCTGCTTGTATTCTATGGTTTCAGAATATTCTATGGTTTCTGACTTGGAAAGAAAGGGCATATTCAAATGCTTGCTCCTTGGAACTGCAGTCAGGTTTTATGAAAAAGCTAACTCTGTGTTTGAAGAAATCAACATACTCAGTGGGGCCTTGGAGAGTTGCAAAATGGGCCCATCGGCCAATAGAACCCCAGCAGGAAAAAATGAACTCTGCAAATACTGAACTCCAAAGTTCACACTTAAAGTTCTGAGACTCAACCCAGAGAGACGCTAACCAACAGCGGCTGGAAATGAAGTCAAGGAAGGCTGAAGCAGGCCACAATCTTCCGTGACCGTATATAGTACCCACACCTAACGTGTGAGGGCTGTACCAAAGTGGGTAACTGTCTTTTAAAGGTTTAAAACGTAGTTCATGAAACAAGACAGAAACACAAACATTATCACACAAGATTTGTTACCCTTGTTACTTTTGTAGGGAAGGTATAGTAAAGTTGCCACCCTCTGAGGAGCAAGTTGTTTACGGGTTGCTCCAGTTACCATTTTTTTTCCACGTGGAGAGGAGTTCCGGGTTCAGTGTGGGTAGCTTTCCTAAAGCCCTGAAATCACGGCTTGGCCTTTGGTAAAGAACCCCGTGGATCCGTTCCAACACGTCAAATTGGCCCGCTTTTCTCTGGAAACGAGCGGGAGAAGCAACCACGCCAGCACGCTTTCCACAGACCCAACCCTCACACTGCTGACCGCCCCGCCCCGCCCCGGCGCAAGCGCACTCCGAGTGTGGAGAACCAACCTGAAGCCAGTACTGAGCAAGCCAAGAGAGCTCTCTTTAGCCACGCCTTCCTCTTTTCTAAGCAGGCGCTCTTAGGGAAGGGCCTAGCTGTGTGATTACTGTTTTTATTAACCGCCTTGTGTGTCTGGAGGCTCTTGGGCTCATTTCAGCCCCTTCTCTTATAGAAACTCACTTTGCCTGAAGTAGGAGTTGCTGGTTGGGGATGAAATTTGCTCCCCGGGTTTGTTACCATTCTGTTCTCACAGGCGGATCGCGTCCTTTCGGTAGCAGTCCTGACAGATGTGAAAAACAAAATGACGTACTGTAGACAAAGTCCGTTAACTTACATTACAAAAATCCCCTTACAAAAAAAAATATTCTGCGTTGTTCCATGCTACATGCATCATGAAATCCAGACGTTTCATTTTTCCCACGCCAGACAAAATAGTTCTATTTATTTATTAACAAGGACCTGCAGTGTGGAGCCGCGCACGCGCAAGCCGCCCGGAAGCTGTGAGGCACCAGAGAGGCCAGTGTACACGCTTACCTTGTGCTCTCCGGCTGTTGTGAAGGAGTTTTCTGGCTTGATCTCGGGCCGCCATGGGGAAAGTGAATGTGGCCAAGTTACGTTACATGAGCCGGGACGACTTCAGGGTCCTGACCGCGGTAAGAAGTTCGCCGTTTCTCCCTAGTCTTTTACCACCGCGTGCTTTCCTCTGCTCGAGACTCGGCTGAGAGCTGAGCGCGCTGTAGGCCCTCTGAGGGGACCCAGGCTGGGAATGAGGAAGAGAAGACCCCGACGGTCAGATTTTTCAAACGCCTTTGTTCGGAAGCTTTTGTTTTCCCCCAAACAGAGCAAAGTTCCCTCTTCTAATCATTTCCATCCTTTCTGTTCCCCGACTCGTGCTCCATCCAGAGCGACACTGGCATCTCAGTGGCCTGGAACGTTTCTCTGATCCTGGGCTTACGACCTCTCAGGAAGAGTTTTAAGACTCCTGAGAATTAATAGCACTGAGTTCCTCACTCACAGATTCCCTCACATAATATTTATTCCATTTTATTCTGTCAGCACTTACTTGTCTGGTTTTTAGTGACAATTTTAGGGAATTCAAAGGGGTACAAGACGAGCGTGACAGATCATCGAGTAAACGAGTGAATAAATGAGGAAGACAATATCAGATAAATGCTGTGACGATGATAAAGAGGATAATTGAACAGAAACTATGTGCCCGTATGGAGTGGGGAGCATGAATGCCATCTTTAAATTGTGTAGTCAGAAAAGACTATCAGAGTCAAAGAATCTTGTCTGTTTAGTGTTGTAGCCAGTGTTAAACTTTGAAAAAGTTCCTGGCGTTTGGTACTGAATTTGGCAAGTGAAAGAAAGACTGGCAGGGGAGAGGGGGAAATAATAGGAGCTGAATGAGAAGGAGGTGGTCCAGTGAACCTCTTGGAAACAGTTGTACTCAGTGAAAAGCTGAGCAGAAGCAGTTTTTGAAGAATGGAAAGGCCAAGGTGGCTGGAGCATAGTGAGCAAGAGGATGATTGGGTGGAGATGAAATTGGACAAGATGAGACAGATCATGTGCTATATAGCCTTGCAGGCTTGATAAAGAATTTGGAATATATTCTAAATATAGGGGAGCCACTGAAGGTTTTAAACAGGGAATTGATAAAAACTGATTTTAAGGGTGGTAGGCTTATGGCACAAAGATCAACAACACATAAATTAGGCATTTCAAGAATAAAACAATGAATTTTTTTAGAAGCTGTTATCTTTTGCTTACATAGGCAGTACTTACAGATTAAAGTATCAAATTCAGTATGAAATTTGGAAGGCACTTAATTCATCTGTACTTTTTCTAGTCACGTACCGTCACTTCTGAAAGATACCTTCCTTCTCTGCTTCCTCTGCACATTGATTTATTCCTAATGCCGGACAGAAACAGGGGAGTCAAGAAAGACTGTTAGAGGCTAACACGGGAAATGAGTTAAGGTCTGAGATGTTGATTGGAACATCAAAACAGTGCCAGTTTTATCTTCCAAAACTTTATCTCTGCAATATTTAACTTCTTTTTTGAAGCTCACCAACAAATGACCTACTTGGTTTTTTTGGGGTTTTTTTAAAGATTTTATTTATTTATTTCACAGAGGGAGAGAGATCACAGGTATGCTGAGAGGCAGGCAGAGAGAGAGGAGGACGCAGGCTCCCCTCTGAGCAGAGAGCCCAATGCGGTCCTCGATCCCAGGACCTTGAAATCATGACCTGAGGCAAAGGCAGAGGCTTTAACCCACTGAGCCACCCAGGCGCCCAAATGACCTACTTGTTAAATGTATTTCAGTCTCTTTTGAGTCTTAACCATCCTTGATTTCAGCAGCCATCTTTCCTTAACTCTTTCCTTTACTTCTCAGGCACTCCTAACATCAATGATCATATTTTGACTGGGTGCCCTTACCTTTTAATCTGAACTTCCCCCAAAATTCTGTCCCTCAACCCTCCTTTGTCTTCCATTATCTCTTGTTCAATGATCACATCCACTTCACAGCTTTATCTGTTACCACTATCAAATAACTGACAATTTTACCCTTTAATTATGACTTCATTCCTGAGTATAGATACATCTTTCCAAATTACCTTAAACATCTTCATTTGAAAGACCTTCCAGAACTTTGAGTTGTGGTTAATGTCCTTAAAACATCTCTGTTCATGTATCTCCCTTGCGTAAACACCTTAAGTGGTTTTCAGTTTTCCTCAACAAGAAATCTAAAACTCCTTGGTCCACATTTCAAGGCCTTGCATACCTTTTTCAAAAGGATTTTCCAACTGCCTTTTTGCGAATTCTATTTGCCATAGCACCTGAGGTACTACTGTACTAGTTATTGCTGTGCTGTATATTTTCTTGCCTATGTGCCATGTCCAAATCTTTTGTCTTTCTCTGATACTCCCTTGTGTGTTTTTTTGGTGTTCTGGCATCTGAAAGTCAGTCTCAAGTGCCGCTTCTTTGAATCTGATCCCTCAGCTAGAATTATCTTTGTTCAGCCCTGAGCCACTTCCTTTTTAGCACTTACCATTTCTTGTCTTCTAATAAAGTTAGATGTGTGGGTTCTTAATTGCGCAATCAAATAATAAATTCTCCAGGGGTAGGGATTATTTTTATATATTTTTAAATCTTCCACCATGCCTGTATGTGATACTTTCATATTAAATACCTTCTTAATGAATGTCTGAAATACCTATAGTTTTTAAGGATAAATATTTAGCAGTAGTTATTAAAGTTAAATATTTACTTAACAGTAACTGTTAAGTACTTGCAATTTTTACACTCAAGAGTTTAGTAGAGAGGCAGAAAATGATTATCTGTGATTATATAATCAGATTGTGATTACAAATGAGTCTAGAATTACATCTCACAATTGGCTGAGTAACTGCATGATCAGAGAAATTTGAAGAAGTTAATTTCTTAGCAAAATTTTGATAGACAACAGCTCTGTGTTGATTATAATTACATATGATTCCTTTAATTTCAGGTTGAAATGGGCATGAAGAACCATGAAATAGTTCCTGGCAGTTTAGTTGCTTCTATAGCCAGCCTTAAACATGGTGGCTGTAATAAAGTTTTAAGAGAATTAGTGAAACATAAACTCATAGCTTGGGAGCGTACCAAAAGTAAGTATTTATGGCACCATTTGTGGATTTTTCATGTATCTGACTTCCCCCAGAGCAGGCATTTCAAAAGGTGGAAAAGGAAAGTTGCCAAATCAGCAGAGTACTCTTTCTAGACCTGAAAACAGCATACATTTACCATATTCTACTAGAGCATTCACAGGGCCCACCCAGAACAAAGAGAGTAGAGAAATAGCCTCCATTGCCTCATAGGAAATTAATAAGTTCTAATTGGCAGAAGAGCAAGTAGGATAGAGATCATTATTGCCACTATTTTAGGCAAATACATTCTACTGCACTACTCTAAAGCATTAACTCTCAAACCATCTGCAGTGAGGGATGAGTTTCTTTTTTTGCAACCTATCATACATCCATACTTTAATAAAATAACAATAAAGAAGTAATTACTGGAAAAATGAAATTTAAAAACTGATAAAATACAGGCACAAATTCCTTACTAGAGTTGAAGACATAAAATAACTTGGTCTGAGTGATATAAAAATTTCTTAAGGTAACCACTTCATTTCAGTGTCTGTGTCTTACCGCAGACTGGTAACAAACATTTAGAGACTGGTGTCAGTCTGAGTCACACTTTGAGTAACACTGCTCTAGAGAAAAAAATACAAATTATAGGAAGAAATGCCAAACTCTTAAGACTGGGTAAGCTAATCATTCCAACTAAGATTTCTTACGTTTAAATTCTTCTCGTGACTTGAACTAATGTGATGTGATTGTACAATGTAAGTAAAATACAGTCTTTTTCGTTTTATTTTGTCTAGCTGTCCAGGGCTACCGATTGACAAATGCAGGCTATGATTACCTAGCTTTGAAAACACTTTCTTCTAGACAGGTAGTTGAGTCTGTTGGAAACCAGATGGGTGTTGGCAAAGAATCTGGTAAGTGCTAACAGTACTGCTGAACTCATTTTCTTCGCTCTAGTTTCTATTTATATTTCCCCCTGAGAAAGTGCTATCTTTTAATTTTTCCATTTTTTCCAACTGAGCAGTGAATTGAAAAGTTGGTTGGAAACAATATAGATAATGAAATTACCCTTAGTTAGGTTATTGTTTTTCATAAGTCTGTCACTGAAAATTCAGTTGTAGCAGGAATTAATTTTCTTCTAATAACTAACATCTTTGGCAAATATTTTATTTGCTCTTGTTTTATATATAGTAAATGGATATTTGTAATAGTTAAAATGTGTAAAACAAGAAAGTATTAGAAGACAGTGAATGAGAAACAAACTGAGGGTTATGGAGGGGAGGGGGAAGAGGGGATGGGTGAGCCTGGTGGTGGGTACTAAGGAGGGCACGTATTGCATGGAGCACTGGGTGTGGTGCATAAACAATGAATCTTGGATCACTGAAAAAATTAAATTAAAAAAAAAGACAGTGAATATCTAAAAGCCACAAACACATTTTTTCCATCATAGAAATATGGCAAAGTTAGGTATGTGTAGAACGCAGAAAAAAAGCCTTCTAAAATAGCGTTGAGCAAATAAGTATTGTAGGATTGCTAAATATAACACTGTGTGTGTGTGTGTGTGAAATGTATAAAATGAAGTAATGAAACACCTTTTCTTAGATATGCTGCCTCTTTTTTATGTCCAATTTTTTTTATTTAAAAAAAATGGCTTTTTTTTTAAGAACTTCACTGCATGGAAATGATAAATAGTACAAAAGAAAGTATAATAAAATGTAAATCTTACTCCTAACCCAGGTCTCAGTCTGCTGTGATTACTTCCCAGAGTTGTTACTGTTGATCAATTTCTTATATATTCTTCTAGATATATTCTATGTTAATAGTAGTATGTAATGTACTGAAAATATATGTATATGCATTCACATATCGTTTTAATCTCAGGTGAAAGCAAACATTACTTAACTGTTTTACACCTTGATTTTTTCCACCTGATGCTTTTTTCTTTTTTAATATTTTATTTTTAAGTAATCTCTACACCCAATCTGGAGCTCCAATTTATAACCCCAAGATCAAGAGTCCCATGCTCTACTGACTGAGCCAGCCAGGTGCCTCTTGATGTATTTCTGATATCATTTCATGTTAACGGATGGGTCTTTTTTCATACTTGCAGAGTTTTACCTAGTATGAGTACTCAGTAATTGATTCACCAGTTCCAGTTGTTAGGGGTATTTATGTTACTTCATCTTGTCTTTTGTAAGTAATGAAATGGTAGACATCCTTGTGCACATATCTCTATGCAAATGTGCAAATAAATTTGTGAATACAGTCTTAGAAATTGTATTATTAGAGCAGTAGTTATGTACATTTAAAATTTGTACTACCAAATTTCCCTTCAAAAGTTTATGCTAATTTATAATCCCGCCAATGTGAAAGACAGTTTCTTGATGTGTAGTAATTAAAATTTCTCATGAATAATTAGGATGTGTTTTAAATGTCAATATTTCAAATAGCAACTACTTTTTGATAATTAGAATACTCACGGGAAGATCTCCATTCTGATTTCTATAGGATTATATTCTTTTTTTTCTTTTTAAGATTTTTATGTATTTAACAGAGAGCACAAGCAGGGGGAGCAGCAGAGGGAGAGGGAGAAGTAGGCTCTCCACCGAGTAGGGAGCCCAATCCAGGGCTCAGTCCCAGGACCCTAGGGATCGTGACCTGAGCTAAAGGCAGACACCTAGCCAATTAAGCCTCCTAGGCGCCCCTATGGGATTATATTCTAACAATTGAATATTATTTATTGAAGCAGTTGAAGAATTGAACTTCATATTGTTGAAAAAAGATATTAAATCACTTCTCATACATGTAGGACACTAAGGGACTATTAGATTTTTGCAACCAAATTGAACTGAGTATTGAGCACCTTTGGGAGCAATAACCTTTTGACGCACTACATCCCTGTTTTCTTTTGTAGTAGATCCTAATACAGGTCATCTTATTTTGNGATTAGATTTTTGCAACCAAATTGAACTGAGTATTGAGCACCTTTGGGAGCAATAACCTTTGACGCACTACATCCCTGTTTTCTTTTGTAGTAGATCCTAATACAGGTCATCTTATTTTGGATTGTATTTAAAATAAAGAATTTTGCTGAGTAGTAAATATTCCTGGTTATTAGGAAAGAAAATTTGATACAGATAAAATCAAAGTTCGGAAATTACAAATGAACTTTTTGGAATGATAGTATAATAATAATCTTTTCTAAATCTTGGCTCTAGATATTTACATTGTTGCAAATGAAGAGGGGCAGCAGTTTGCATTAAAGCTTCACAGATTGGGAAGAACCTCCTTTCGAAATCTGAAAAACAAACGTGATTATCATAAACACAGACATAACATGTCTTGGCTTTATTTATCTCGTCTCTCTGCCATGAAAGAATTTGCCTATATGAAGGTATTTGGTAAATAATTTTATATTTCTTAACCAAAAAATACATGTAGTTGAAAAGATACAGTGACAGTTATCAGTCTGTTGCCCCTACATCTCTCTACCCCCAGTTCCAATTCTTTCACTTACTTTTAATTGTTACTTATTTCTGTTATTTGCTCTTCTGGTGACTTTTTTTTTTTTTCTATGTGAAGGCATTTTTCTTTGTTACTAAAGCAAATTAAGGCAACATGTGTTCTACAGTATTAATAAGATATTATAATATGAGATAATATTCTGCAATGTTAACAAATAACCTTAAGTAATTAATGATGTAATTGCCTCACAAATATGTGTGAATGTATATCTATTCAATATACATAAATATGCATACATTTGTCTAATTAAAAATCCCAGGGAATTACCTATAGTAGTTAACTGTAGAAACCTTAGCGTCTCAGATAAGTTGACTAGTATTTTTCTTCATGTAATGGAGAAGAAATGTTGATTTACAAATATGAGTGCATATTAGGAATGGTAAAAATCTTTAGCCTTTAAACTTCCACCTTCAAAATTAAGTTCAGGATAGATTTGTTAAGTATCTCTTTTTTTTTTTTTTTTAAGATTTTATTTATTTGAAAGAGAGAGAGTGAGAGAGCACAAGCACGGTGAGTGGCAGAGAGAGAGGGAGAAGCAGGCTCCTACTGAGCAGAGAGCCCTACGTGAGGCTCATTCCCAGGTTATCTTTAATAACCAAATTAAATATCTTCAATAACATGTAATTAAACAGAAAATAGTATTGTTATTATTCTCCAGTAATAATAGTATTTATTTGTTACTACTTATCTCACTTTTTAAAATTCTGACTTACTAAAAGTCACTCTAGGGGCACCAGGCTGGCTAAGTTGAAAGAGCATATAACTCTTGATCTCTTGGTTGTGAGTTTGAGTCCCACATTAGGTATAGAGATTACTAAAAATACATACATACATACATTTAAAAAAAAAGAGGAGTCACTCTAGTATATGACCAGTATATGAAACTCTTAGAAGTGTTCTTTGAGTAGGTTATTTAATTAAGTGCTTAAACTTTTAGTCATCATGGGAGAAGAATTCTCAAGACAATATAAGTGATGCTGATACCATTCATGATAGATGTTTCTTGTTTTATACTAATGGTTTGTAACCAATGATAGACAATCAGTAAGTAGGCAGTTTTGTAGGGATTATTACACTTTTTCCCAAAACTGCATTAGGTGTTTTTGCAGATGTTTATATGAAGGTACTAGAATAGAGCCAGGTTATGCATAAATATGCTTCTTAAATATAAATATGCTTCTCTTTTTTCATAGAGAGTAAAATAAAATTAGGCAATAGCTTAAAGATTAAGCCATATAGTGCAAAGGCTAGACCACTATGACAGTAGTTAATGTTATATGCTATTGAGCTGCCAAGCCATGTTCAAAAGTACTTGAATTGGAAAAAAAAAGAATCTTTAAAGCCAAACAAACAAAAACCTTTGGGGAATGGGAAGTAATTCAGTTCCTTTCACAAAAAAGGTCGGAAGTAAACAGCTTTCTAAAACTAACCAGTTAGTAGGTATATATTGAATATCATATCAGTTGTATGCCTACCACTGTATTAAGTACCTGGCACACAGTGCGGTGAAGGTGTGAATACCAAAGAAATAAGTAATGCAGTCAGTGTCTTAAAGTTGGGAATACAACACAAATATATACAAAGAATAGTTTAAAAATTAAATTACATGTTATATTTAGAAAAACTTCTGTAGTCTAGAATTGTTGATGAAAGAGGTTTCATAAAGCGAATAGGAGTTGAGTAGAGTCATGAAGCATGCATATAATTTGTCTCTAAGGAGAAGATAGTAAGACAGTGTACTTTGCAGAGGAGTCACTGTGGGCAAAGACATGAATATGGATGTAAGCCCTGTGTGTATTCCAAAGTGCTTATTAAAGAGTATTGGAAAAAGTAGGACTGGATAAGTAGACTAAAGGGAGTTTTGAAAACTAGGAAAAGTTCTCCAGACTGAAATCAATACTTACAACATTGTAGGGTTTTTTTTAATGGAGCAGTGACATAAGTATTTTAGTTTGGTATTGGTACACAGAATAAAGGTTAGATATCGTGGCAAGAGCTAGAACCACTGTTGGAGCAAACAGGTATAAGTAACAAATGCGTACATTGAAATGGTAGCATTCCAAATTACAGAGGGCATAAATTTAAGATATTTGGACTTTGTGTGCAATAGGATAGAAAAAGTAAAGCATATGAGGAAGGAATGGGTTTATGGATGATCTGAACACCTGATTCAGACCACTACTATGTGTGTATTTGTCACATAATCCATTTATTTATATTCTATATTATGGTCAGTGTTCTATAAACTAAAATGCCTGATCTACTGGGTCGAATTTCATTTCCTAATCTATCAGAAGGCAAGAGTATTTTCCCAAATCATAACTTATTTCCATGTGAATTTTTTCTTAAGATTTTATTTATTTATTTGTGAGAGAGAGCGCACAAAGGGAGAGTGAAAGGGAGAAGGAGACTCCCCACCAAGCAGAGAGCCCGATATGGGACTCAATCCCAGGACCCTATCACAAACTGAGCCGAAGGCAGACGCCTAACCAACTTAGCCACCCAGGCACCCTCCATGTGAATTTTTATAAAAGCACACTCCCAATTAATGGCAGATATTTAACCAAATAAGAAGAGGATATATCATAAGAGACTGTAGGCTTCTTGGGGACAGACTTTTTAACATTTATTTCTGTAACCCTAGCACCATGTATAATATTTAGGTAATGTTCAATAAATTAATGCTTGGTGAAAAAGTGACTTAAGTAAACTGGTTTAAAATTTTGTTTTATGTATAGCTCATTTTATGCTATGAATAAGCCATACATAAATAAGCATGTGTTAACTGTAATTTTGTAAAGACTTGTGTGTTTTTTCTTCTGGTTGTGGGCCAGTACGTTTGCTTTTATTTTTCCCTAAAATTAATGACCTCTTCTTTAGTTTATACCTGTTTTGCTATATTTTAGGCATTGTATGAGAGGAAGTTCCCAGTCCCAAAACCAATTGATTATAATCGCCATGCAGTGGTCATGGAACTCATAAATGGCTATCCTCTGTAAGTATTTATTATTCTTGAAACTATGGATCCTAATAAATGTAAGGTTTAGTTTTCAAAATGTATATTTTTTATTAAATGGAATATTTAATAGAGATAAGAAATTAATAGAAAGCTGTAGTCTCGTGCAAATTAAAAATTCAGTTTCATTCTGACAGTATGGATTTTGTAATCCCTGTGATTCATTCAACAAGTATTTTTTATTAATAATCTAGTATATACCAAGCATTGTTCTAGGGTATACCGAGGCTCAGCAGTGAACAAAGCAAAATCTCTGCCTTCATAGAGCTTATATTCTGTTGGAAGGAGATATGCAATAAATAGCTAAATAAGGAAATGTATGATTATCAGATGGTAGAAAATGCAGTAGATAAAAATAAAGCAGGTAAGGGGTCAGAAAGTACTGATATAGGTGGAGGAAGCTACTATTTTCACATAAATGGTCAGGAAGAGTCTCATTGATAAGGTGTTTTTTGAGCACAGTCCTAAAAAAAATGAGAGAGAAAACCATACAGCCATCTAAGAGATCCAGACAGAGGGGACACCAAGTACATAAATCCTGGGATGGGAGCATGCCTAAATTTTCAGACACCAGTGAAGCGGCTGGTGTGGCTGGAGTTGAGTGAGTGAGGGCAGAGATTACAAGTGATAAGATCAGAGAGGCAGCAGGGAACAAGATCATTTAGGCTTTAAAGGCCATTGCAAGGAATTTTTAATTTCTTTTTAATACATTTGATATATAAATTTAAAGTGTGTCACATGTTGACTTCATGCATTTATGTATTGCAATGTCATTACCAATGTAACAATAGTTAACACAAGGGCTTTTTTAGTTTGATTGGGATAAGAAGCTATGGAGGATTTTGTAGAAGAGACATGGTGTGACTGTTTTAATAGGATTATTGTGGCTTTTGTTTTGAGAATAGACTGAAAGGAGATAAGGACAGAATTAGGAAGACAAATTAGCTTTTTATTCTAATAATCCAGGCAAGAGATGACAGTTTAGATATGAGTTGTAGATTTTAAGGTGATAAAAAGTGGTCAGATTCTGGATATACTTTTTAGGTAGAGCCAGCATGAATTGTTTGGGACTGGATATTGATATGAAGGAAGAGAA
Organism: Ailurus styani; assembly: GCA_002007465.1. Lineage (NCBI taxonomy): Eukaryota > Metazoa > Chordata > Mammalia > Carnivora > Ailuridae > Ailurus > Ailurus styani. The sequence goes on from LNAC01000031.1 coordinate 3,187,177, forward strand.
ATGTTAAGGATAATACCAATGTTTTGGGCCTCCAAATTAATTGGAGGTACAAAGTTTTCATTTACAGAAATGGGAAAGATTATAGATAGACCAGCTTGGAGTTAGAAGGTAAAATAGAATCAGAGGTTCAGTGTGGGACTGAGATGTTTAAGTTTGAGATGCCTTAGAATTCAGAGAAGTCTAGATTGAGGTCAGTGTATATATAGTGTTTAAAGCCATGAGCCTGAATGAGATCACCAAGAATGAGTGTAAATAAAGGCTCCTAGCAATAACCTTTGAGAGCACCAAAATTTAAAGGTCAAGGAAAGATGAAGAACTAGTAAAAAAGACTAAGAAGGAGTGATAAATATGGGAAGAGGACAGACAGCCTAAAGAGTTGGTATACCAAGAGTAAAGTGAAGGAACTATTTCAGCAAGGGTGAAGAGTTTAACTGACAGACCAAATAATGACTACTGGATTTAGCAACATGGAAGTCATTGGTAGCTTGGACCAGACCTATTTCTTTGGAACAAGGTAGATGAAAATGTTTGAAATGGGTTCATTAGAATGGGAGGGAAAAAATGAAGAAAGTCCATGTAGAGAAGTTTGGCTGTAATTATCAAGAGAAAGTCTGTAGTGGAAAGAGGATACAGAATTGAGGCAGTCATGGCTCCTTTTAAAAAAAAAAAAATAGGTGGGAGCTGTTACATCATGTCTGTATGCTGATAAAAATGAAGAAAAGCTGTTAGGGAATTAATGGAAATAATAATACACATACATGCTTGCTTTCATGAAAATCATAAATGAACACAAATAACCTATTTTCATACTTTCAGATGTCAGATACACCATGTTGAAGATCCTGCATCAGTATATGATGAAGCTATGGAACTAATTGTCAAACTTGCAAATCATGGACTGATTCATGGAGATTTTAATGAATTTAATCTCATTTTGGATAAAGATGACCACATCACCATGATTGACTTTCCACAGATGGTTTCAACTTCTCATCACAATGCTGAATGGTAGGTATATGCTAAAAGTGACTCTGAATATGGGTGTGTTTACGTGTGATGTAATAATTTTTTCCTTAATTTTTCAACTTTATAATACTGTCATTTGGGTCAGTAACTGATTTGAAATGGCTGATGTTAATGGTCTAAAAAATTGTTGGTTTTCTTTAAGATGTATTTATTTGAGAGAGCCTGCATGCATGGAGGGAAGGGCAGTGGGAGAGACAGACAATCCTAGAGCCGATTCCCTGCTGAGCACAGAGCCTGACAGGGAGCTCAATCCCAGGACCCTGAGATCATGACCTGAGCCAAAATCAAGAGTCGGATGCTTAACTGAGCCATTCAGGTGCCCCTAAAATTTAGTTTTTTATTAAAGGGTGTCAAACTAGGATAATTCCCCCCACATACATCCAAGAGAATCTTTCTTATCCTTCAGTGTTTTAAAAGGGGGAAAAATGCACTTTGATCCTATTTTTAAAACCAATGGTCATTAAATTTATGCTGTATATGGGAAATCTGAAGAAACTGCCTGCTTTATAAACCATCGAAAGAATTTAAATACTTGTGTAATCTGACAGGCTTCCGAAAGTCAAACTGTCTTAGTCCAAGGACCCTTTATTCATATTTTTTGGGGAAAGCCCAGTTTTTTAAAACAAAAGCCTGCTCAGGAAAAGTAGGGACATAGAGAAGGAAACCCTAGAACCCCATCCTCTCTGCCCCCATTTTCTCTCTGTTCCATGGTTGCCTCCAAGAGTATTTCACCAAGAGTATTTTGATGATTGTGATGGCCTCAATAAAAATTGTGATTTTGGAGTGGACTCATTTGCCAGAGCAAGAATATCTCTCCTCTTTTCTAGCTTTTATTTTATTATTAGAAAAGAATTCATGTAAAACCTCATCCCTGACACAGGGCAGAATCACTTTATATACTGTGATAAGCTCATTCCTCACATTACTTAACCCTGTAAGCTAGCCAAACTGTGAAATATGACAGAATATTTTCCCTTATATTTCATGATGAAACTGATGGTAATCAAATAAATTTGAATACTTTTTCTCCTCCCTTTCCAAGTTATAAGAGAAACTTCTTTTTTTTTTTCCCTGAAGGTAACAACTGCTATCACTTCGATAATAGAGATAATGAATTCTTGGAAGTGGGAGCTCAAACCATTTTGTGTTCAGTCACGATTTTCTTCCTCCTCGTTTTCATTAGAAAATGTCCATACTTACACTAAAAAAGAAATCTCCATTAAATATAAATTTAAAGAGTATTTCCAACCAAACAATTATTAATAGATTATTAGGTGCTTGGGTGCTTAATATATTTTTGGATAATGACTAATCACCATTTTTATTATATGGGGTAACATAGTCACAATGAAGGAACATCCAGGAACCACCAGAATTAGAGAAGGAAACGATGACAAATCATGACATTTGAAATGTAGGCTGCATTATTCTAGAGGGAAACGGTGTGATTTAACCTGATATTTAATGGCGAGTACTGGGGTAAAGAAGTTGTGCTAAGCACCAGATATTAAGATATAAATTAATAACTAAAATATAAGTAAGACCTATCTCTGCTTTTGATGATTTTGAGGTTTTGTCTAGTTAGATGAGACATAGACATATATAAAAAGATAATTTTAAAATAATTTATTGAGATTTTTTCCCCTGGGTGCCCTAAAAGGAAAGAAAAGTGGCATTTTCTTTCTGTTTCCAGACTTCATATTTCTCTAAGATAGTAATTAATTAATATTCAAGCAGGTAGTCAATTCCACATCACCCTGTTTCTTAATTCTCCCTTATCTAGGAACCTAAAGAATTTAATCTGTTCTCACCACTTTATGGTGGCCTAAAAAGCAATGTGATATTCACAGGTCCTTCTACCCTTGGACCAGATTAACATGTCTTCAGATCATTATTTATAAGCCACAGCATTATTTATCTCTCTGGCTGTTCTTGCAAATTAGCTAATGGATAATAAAGGTATATAAACATAACATAATTTAATAGTCCCCAAACTTTTTCCTAGGTGTCACTAACCTATTTTATCTTTAGCTTTTGCGGTTGACTGGGTTCTAGTGGATATAGCTAATGAGAAGTATAACCAGACAGACTGGAAACTGAAGAGGAAAAGTGGAAACCTGCCCCCACATCACAGATCCAGAGTCTTCTTTTCTGAGATTCATATATATCTTATCTTCTCTTAGTATATCTGTGACAGTATGGGAAGACCTTGAGTTTTCTAACTATAGGGACTTAATGCCTTTGACAGCTTTTATTTCCTCTTTGTTTCTCTGCTTTTAGTTTTTCAAACACACTGGCAACTGATTTGTTTCTTTTATTTTTTTCTTATGAGTAACTCCTTTTTCATACAATGATTAGGAGTGTCATTATTAAGGATATTTTCATTAATAAAAACATGAGCAACACAGGCTATATAAAAAATGCTTCTTGCTTTTACAGGTATTTTGACAGAGATGTTAAATGCGTTAGAGATTTCTTCATGAGACGTTTCAGCTATGAAAGTGAGCTTTATCCAACTTTTAGTGACATCAGGTTTGTACTCTGCTTTGTTTAAAATGATAAAACTGTTTAAATAACCTGATTTACTTAGTTCTAAGAGTTTTAACAGTTTCATTTAAAAAATTTCCAAATAGTGACCTTCAGCATGTTATAATTCTGGGGTATCATCATTGTTGAGTATCATTGCTGTCTAATGTATAAATGAAACTTAAAAACTAGAAAATTCCTGCCTTTGGTTTATTAAGGCAATGTTACTGGATTTAGGGGAGGAACATACCTAGTTTCTTATAAATTCACAAACTTTTACTGCAAAGTGCAGTTTAATTTGTGAATAACTCATTTTTAAGGAAGCAAGTCAAGTGTTCATTGGGATTTATGTTTTCCTTCATTCAGAAGAGAAGCTATATTTAATTGATTTATGGAACATAATTATATATAAATTCTCAAAGGAGAATTTCCCCATTTGTTTTATATACTTAGTTAATATACTGTTTTCTGATTTGGGATGATTGACATAACTTAAAAGAAGAAATCCTTAACCCCTTTTGAAAGTGAATTTCTTAAATCAATATCAACTAAAGTTAAACCTTTCTACTAGTATTTGTTGCTTTTCATAGTCACTTTATTCTTATGTGACAATAAGCCTGTATCTTTTACATTTGTATACTTAACTATTAGATTTTAGGCGAAGAAAAATCTTTAAAACATACAAACTACAAAACTCATTTGAGTATTATAATTTGTCAGAATAAAAAATACCCATGTCAGGTACATTTTTTTTTCCTGTTACTTAAGCAGTTATTATTTTTTCCTAGGAGGGAAGACTCTCTTGATGTAGAGGTTTCTGCCAGTGGGTACACAAAGGAAATGCAGGCAGATGATGAACTGCTTCATCCAATAGGTCCAGATGATAAAAATATTGAAACAGAAGATGGGTCTGAATTCTCACATTCTGTTGAAGAGATGTTAGAAAAAGCAAAGGTCTGTAGTTTAGAAAATCAGAGTGATCAAAACTCTACAGATGAAACAGCTGACTGCTGTTGCATATCATCTGGAGATCTTGAGCAAATAAAGGACGATGATTTGTCAGAGGAGAGTGCTGATGCACACAATTTTGAAATACCTGAATTCATTCAAGCTTTAGAAGAAATAGAAGGGCAGTTTGTTGACAATAGTTCTATAACTGAGTGTTCTGAGGAGAAAAACAAAACTGAAAATGACACCAGGCAAGATGGTAAAGCAGGTCAAGGAGGAATCTGCATGGGCTGTGAAGAATATGAAGATGCATGCCCTCATCTGATTGCCTTGCCATCATTAAACAAAGAAATCAGGCCTTTCAGGTATAGATGTCTATTGATTGATTTTTTTTTTCTTTCTTTCTTTTTTTTTTTTTTTACTTTAATGTGGAGACATGTACTTTCTTCAAGGCTGGTAAATGAGTGGGTGTGATTGTTTCTTTTTTTTCCCAAATAATGTAGCAGAGCTATATTCTTCCCCATTATGTGTAAAAAATGAATGCAAATGCCTTTTGTTGTTAAAATTCACATACCTTTTTCAACCCATTATGTCAATTTTAAGCAGTTCTTAAAAATGCAAACCAATTACTTTAAAAGAATTATTTACAAATAATTGACAAATTGATCTTGTAAGTAGAGCAAGTTGTAGACAGATGAATGTTCATATATTTTTGTGGTTTTACATCTAATGTATGTTTGATTTATATGTAGTCCAATAAACATGTAATAGATGTGCTTTCTTCCTAAAATATCTACAGTGAATTTTCTCTGGTACTTTGAACCCTCCATCGTTATTTGCTCATGTACAGTTTTAAGATTATATAATGTTTCTATGTTATTTTTCTTGTAAGAATTTTCTTCTTGCAATTATTAATACTAGCAAAAGATACAAAACGTTTAATTTTTAGGTTTGGAATAGTCTAGAATCAAACAATGAAAATGAATTTAATGAAATGGAGTTTTATTCAAAATAGTAATACGACAAAATTAAATCAGTAGTACACTTATTAGGCATTTCTCAGTACATGTTCAGGCTTACATCCTAAGGCTGTCTTAATCTTTAGAGTTTTATCGTGAAGCAAAACACAAAAATTTTGTGCCTTTTTTATATAACCGTACGCGGAGTCTCAGGGCTATTACCACTCAAATAATAAGCTTGTAAAATTAAATTAAAATCACAGGTGGCAGTGGCTGAGGAGGTTGAGTAAGTAATAGAAGAAATCTACATAGGTTAAATAGTTTTAGCAAATTTGTATTATTCAGAATGGAGACAAGATAACATTTTGTTGAAAAATATTGACTGTTAGGGGTTAATATTGTCTGAGTTTCTTATACCTTGTATACATAAAAACTTTGAGCAATGTGTAAAACAAGTTAGTTTCCATCATTTTCTCTGCATTAGCAGAGCAGACTACGAGAGTACTCTCTGTGCCATCTGTTGTTCAGGAGATGGCAGGAAAGTGTTTTACACTTAAAGGATTTACGTTGTAAGAGGCAGATATGCGTAAAGTTCAGTAAAAGAAAAGGAGACAATTAGTGGGAAAGATTTTAATTGTAGGGACATGATAAATTTGGTGACTGAAACATTCTACCATTTTGCAGTTTTGATAGTGACGATTTGCTGAAAAATGAAGTATTAATATATTGGGCTGAATTGTGGATAGTTTCACCTTCACAGAAATTTCAAATGTAATGATCTTTTTTGGCCTGTATGTTATGTTTTTTAAGTTTTACTATCATGTAGGAATAATATAAGTTAATCACACATAATTAACTAAAAAATTAACTGGATAATTTGTGATTTTCTTTTAATTTTAGAGATGAAGAAAATACGGAAGATATTAAACAGTACAGAACAAGAACTCTGAGCGTTACTTCTGCGGGCAGTGTTTTAAGCTGTTCAACAATTCCTCCGGTAACTATTCAGCATATTCCAAATGTTGATTAGGTCATAACCATGGACAGATTGTAGACACTCCTATATGGTCCAGTCCCTACAGTTTAACAGTGAGGAAATTGAGGCCCTGATAGGTTACATGACTTTGCTCAAGGTTACCCAGTGACAGCACTGTGCTGAAGTGCAAAGATGCGCCAGTTTCACTAGCTAGTTCTTTAATTTTGAAGGAGAAAAATAGGTGATTTAAAAATGTTGGGTATCTTAACTTTTTGTTAGACAGTTAGCAGCAGTATTCAAAACAATTTCTTATGGGACATTTTCTATGCAGGATAGTGAACACAGATAGTCCAGCTCCTGAGGAGCTTTACTGCCTGCCGTCCTTCTCTGCAGGGTACCCAGAGGGAAGAATCAGTTTATTTCCTTCATCAATTTTTAAGGAAAGAGAGAAAATTACATCGTTGTTTTATTGGGTGTTTTCCTAATGCTTAAAGGCATTAAGTTAAATACCATTGAAACCAGTTTTTAGTGATAACTTCACTTAAAATGAACAAAATAAAATCAATTTAGAAGTTAGAAAGGAAATAAAATTATGTGGAATGTGAATTCAAAATAAAAGAACTTTATTTTTACTGAACTTCTGATTTCCAAGTTCATATGTATTGTCAGTAAGTTAAAATGTATGTCCTATGGATATAATGTGGGCTGTTTACAAAATTAAATCAGAATTATCAAAGACAAGCTAAAAAGAACATAATATATTTTATAATATAGCGCACTTTTAATGGTTGTACAAACTTTACTTGATAATAGAAACATTTAGAGCTTGTCAACCCAAAATAAAAGTGTGTAGTTCTGGGGGCGCCTGGGTGGCTCGGTCGTTAAGCGTCTGCCTTCGGCTCAGGTCATGATCCCAGAGTCCTGGGATCGAGCCCTGCATCGGGCTCCCTGCTCTGCAGGAAAGCCTACTCCTCCCTCTCCCACTCCCCCTGCTGCTGTTCCCTCTTTCACTGTGTCTCTCTCTGTCAAATAAATAAATAAAATCTTTAAAAAAAAAAAAGGGTGTAGTTCTGTAAATGTATTGATTTTTATATACTCTACTGTTGGCCTTATAATTTACCTGATTTTCTGGGTGTAAAATTTAAATCTGGAATTTTGAAATATCTATTAATTATATTAAAAGACAAAAGTCTCCCTTTAAGTATTATCTACCTGTATTTATTAAGAATTCTCACAGTTTTTAGGGGTGCCTGAGTGACGCAGTCAGTTGAGTGTCTGACCCTTGGTTTCTGCTCAGGTCTTGATCTCAGAGTCCTGAGATCAAGCCCCAGGCCACATGTCAGGCTCTTGTTCAGTCTCATGCTTAAGACTCTCCCACTCCCTCTACCCCTGCTCTCTCTCTCAAATAAATAAATAAATCTTTTTAAAGAAAAAAAAAAGGAATTTCTCGTACTCTTTGATTGCCTGTCCACCCTTGGCTTTGATATTTTCTATGCTTAATGAGTTTTATTTAACCTTTTTTCTTCGGCTTTTTAGATTCAAAACATAAGTGCTTTTATGTAATTACTGTGGTGTAAAATCAGCAATTGCATATAAAGTTTAGATTACTAATTAATGCTACTTCCTTAAATTCTAAGTTATGCTGTCTTTTGTATATAAAGATGATGACACTAACATTGTCTTTAGGTCTTGACTTTTTTTTTTTTTTAAGATTTTATTTATTTATTTGACAGAGAGAGAGATCACAAGTAGGCAGAGAGGCAGGCAGAGAGAGGAAGAAGCAAGCTCCCCTCTGAACAGGGAGCCCGATGCGGGGCTGGATCCCAGGACCCTGAGATCATGACCTGAGCCAAAGGCAGAGGCTTTAACCCCCTAAGCCACCCAGGGGCCCCTCTTTAGGTCGTGACTTTATCCCATTTCCCTTATAGCTAACAGGAACTTAAAGTTTAAAATGGGGTCAAACTAGGATGAATTGCATTATAAAATACAAATTTGCCTTCTAAAGAGAAAAAAGATCTCTTAAGCCTAGTTTGATGACAAAAGTTTCCCTGTAGTCACTGGAAACAAATTGATCATCTTAATTCTACGTTCTTTTGGAAATTCGGTCCCACTGTTTTCTTTGAGGTCACATTTTAGTTTTTTAAAAGGTCAGGAGAAAACTATTTTGTTACCTCTTTTTTTTTTAAGATTTTATTTATTTATTTGATAGAGAAAGACAGCAAGAGAGGGAACACAAACGGGGAGTGGGAAAGGGAGAAGCAGGCCTCCTGCTGAGCAGGGATCCCAATGTGGGGCTCCATGCGGGGCTCAATCCCAGGACCCCAGGATCATGACCTGAGCCAAAGACAGACTCTTAACGACTGAGCCATCCAGGCACCCCTTTGGTTGCCTCTCTTAATTTGACAGTTATTGTTTTACTCTCTGGTAAAGGTTTTTCTCTGTGTTCTCTGAAACTGTAATTGTAAGATGTTTTCTTCATATAAATACTTTTATAGTTCTCTACTATATAGCAGTTGCTACCTGTCAACCCTGTTCTTCCTAATATGTAACAAATTCTAATTAAACATTAAGGTATATAGCTTTTTCATAAATATACATGGCCACAATAACAAAACAAACAGTGGAATCAACGAAATGCATGATTTTTGTTAATTTTTTATGTACTCCTGTAATAATACATACACACACACACAAAACATGTACTAAGTGAGATTTTTCTCCCCCTTTTTTTAACATGAAAAAATTGGCCTTGGAGGATTCGTAAATTGTTCTGGATTAGGAGGAGATGCATGCATAGTAATCTTATTTTCTTCAGCTTCTTGGTATGATTATCCTATGGTCTCATCCAAGTGAAGAACCAAGAAATATTCAAGCAGAACATTTAGAAAAGAAATTGATTTTTTTTCTTGGCAATATTCTAGAAACCTCTGTGAACTCTTCTAGTTTAAATGTGGTGTGTGTTCTACTGTTGTCTTCCAGGGACTTTTCATTTCCTATTTATTGGTTGCCTTCTTTCCTGTTCCATCTCTTTCTCTTAACCTACTTTACTTCTTTATTTGGCAGTACAGATTCCAGTAATTATATGAGTGAATGGGAGGGTCAATACTTTTTATTACTAAAAATGACTTATCCTGTTCTCACACTTGATGGGGAGTTTAAGTGTTTGAGTTGTGGTTTGGAAATAATTTTCCTTCAGAATTCTGAATGTACTGCTTTCTTGTCCTTGTTGTAGTTAAGATGCTTTTCTAATTCAGGATTCTGGTCTCCTGTTGGGTTGAGGAGGCTATGATAGTTTGCTGGTCTTCCTAGGGTAGGGAAGAGTCCTGGGGGCCAGTCACACCTATTCTAAACTTTCAGCCAATCCTACAGCTTTCAGTTCTAACCCACTGAGCCACCCAGGCGCCCACAGCTTTCAGTTCTGAAACTTACGGGATACCAGTTCCTTCTAAGTCTCCTGCCTTACTGGGTTTGGATGACTACATCTCATGGGGTATCAGCCTCTGCAGGGACGTGAATTCTGATTATTCCATCTGTTTCCACCCTTTATTCTCTTGCCTTTTTTCCCATTGAGAATCATTAAGACTAAAATTAAGAAGGATAACTTGTTTAAGCCTGTTGATTGAATGTAGTCTCCATTTAACTTACCTGGTCCAAAGTTTTATAGTACACATATACAACCAAAGACACAGTGTGTTAGGCAGACTAATTCTTCTAGTCCCTTTTTACCTGAGATGTTATTCTTTAATTTTTTTAACTTGACAGATATTTAATAAATGCTTTTTTGTGCCTAGCGTAGGTTGAGACATATTAACAAGAGACTATTGCTTCAACCTTTGCGGTACCTCTCTTTTTTTAGGAAATAAGTTGGATGATGCAAGGTTATGTACAATTAAATAACAGGCAGTAGTGCTTCAGACGAAGAAAAAGTTATTGGGAACAGAATATTCAAACTTTTTACTCATCTTGTAAGTGGCATTGGCAGCCTAGGTCTTAATAAGAAATCATTTGAATTTATATTGAGAAAGCATTCCGTATTTCCCAGGAATTGTATAAAGATTTTTCCATGTAACTGCTGCCATCAGGTCATCTCTACCCCCGAAGTTAGAAGGACAGTCTTGGATACATTTTGACCAGTTGTGAATGCTTTCAAACATACTTTTCTACTGGAAACCCTTTTCTATTTTTACCTTGAATGCAGAGAATCTAGCAGATTTTTATCTTGGGTTTTTTTGGTTTTTGGTTTTTGGTTTCAGTTTTCCTGATGGACACTAGGTGGCACTATGGACATTTGTTATTCAAAGAATTGTGTACTACTTTTTGCTATAATCTGTATTTCTGTTAGGAATTTAATTTCTCCTATTTTGTAACCATTTGTTTGTGTTTATCTTATTGTTGGTTCATATAGTACTGTCAGCGTTTGGAATTTAAGAAATTCATACTCTTAACAAATTTAAAAAAATATTAGCAATGTAAATCTTTGTTTTATTGACTATTTACTCCTTATCAGTATGGTCAGTTATCAGTAATACTAATTCATGAAATCTTTCCAGGAAATGGTGAAACAGAAGGTGAAACGTCAGTTGACAAAACAGCAAAAATCAGCTGTCAGACGTCGATTGCAAAAAGGAGAAGCAAATATATTTACAAAACAACGGAGAGAAAACATGCAAAATATTAAGTCAAGCTTGGAAGCAGCCAACTTTTGGGGAGAGTAATATATTTAAGATCTTGAATATTTTTCAGAAAGTTACTATGATCCCCTTTTAAGCCACCCCTAGTCTTTTTTAGACCAAGACATATCTATAAATAGATTAATAAACTCTCTTTCATCTATTAAGTTGATTCATTTGGTTCATGTTTTCCAAAGAATAATTATAGTATTCTGCTAAAGCAATCTAATTCTTCCAAGTATTTTAGGTGACTGGTAAATTCGCTAAAATGTATTTTTCAAAATAACCTTTATTAGGAATATTTGGTTATTTTTAAAAAACCACTATATTTGTTGCTTTTTGTTCTAACTACTTTGTAGGGTTGTTTTGAGGACTACATAAGATAATACACAGAAAGCACTTAGAACAATGCCTAGCACATTATAAACATTCCTTAAAGTATAGCTATTAGAATGATAATTGTAATGATGTTTATCTTCCTGCTATTCTAATGATTTGGTTGCATTCCATTTGACCACTAGAAGAATTTACTGTCATCTATTTTTTTTAGTTTCCAGTATTAAGAATTAGCCACGTAATGCATAATTTTATTTTCTGCATTTTAAATTGCTAATGTGGTCATGGGAACAGAAAGTTGCCATGGTCTCACCACAGTTTCCACATTCGCCAGTTTTTATGCAGGCCTGAGCAGAAGTAGAAGAATTAGGGGTATGAGGAGGTAGACAGGATGAGTAATGAAAACTTTCTAATTCTCTTAGCTGGGTGGGTCCCAAACATGTTTTCACTCTGACAATAACAAATAGTACAGGAAAGAAAGAAAATAATAAGACATGGTTCCTCCCTCAGAGACTTTATAATCCACTGAGATGTGAAGATGGGTGCTAAAGTGTATGGACCTGATCATGAATTCAAGTGTCCTCAGCATTGCCCAATGGGCTAAAAGGGGCATCGCCTGTGGTGGAAAATGGCCACTAGATGGCAGTGTCACTCCACAGTCACCAGACAGATGATCCTAAAATTCTTGCATCTGTGATAAAAATAACAGATTTATTTCCGGGAATGATAAAGACAGCAGATTCCCTTTCACCTTTGTAAAATCCATTCTACTATTTGCAAGACCTATCATCTAATAAATTACCTTTAATAATGGAGATGCAAGAAAATTTCTAATTCAATTCCCCTGAAAATTCACTAATTTGAGAAGTATTTACCTAGCTTTGAGTTTTAGGTGTGTCTTTAAAGCATTTACTAAATAAATCTACTTTAAAGCATTTTAATAGCATAAAGTGGTATTGAAGACAGCTTAATAGAACCATAGAATATTTATCTTGTAATACATATTATATTTCGAATGTCAAAGGTAAGCTGGGAATAAAACTATATGACTTTATCCTCAATTTTACTGAGTTGATGGAGGTCTACTTTTGAATACCTACTACGTAAAAAACATGCTGCTACTTAAGGAACATTGAAGGCAAGTAAACATAGTTCTTATTCTTAATAGCCTGAGATTTCCTGTGGTTTCAGAACAAATTAGTCAAATGCACAAATCTAAATAAATTACTCAGTATCTAATCACAACAATTTCTAAAAGATGTTTTTGAGTAGCCATCAGTTAGAAGCCAGTTTGCCTTATCAGCATGTAACCCTTGTGTTTTAAAACATCCATAGTGAAAAATGAACAAAAACAAAATATAAGTGTACTGCTAAGGTAGTCAAGGCATGTAATGTAATTGCTAATAAAACACTTCTGAGTCTAGGAGTTCCAAATTTAAATACTGGTTCTACTATTTCCCAGACTTCAAGTGCCTTCTGTAGCCTGTCTAACCTCACTTTTTTGATTTGTGAAATAAGGACATTTAATAGTACCTGCCTTAGAGTTATTGTAAAAATTAAATAACACCTGTAAGGAGCTTAGCAAAGTGCCTGATATGTGCTATATGTTAGGAAATATTGCTCAGATGATTTCAGGTTACCAAAAGGAGGATTCCTGAGGAATCTTTCCTATTTCCAAGGTCACTGTTATTTTGACCATGAACCTTTCAGTATTGTTTTATCTAGACACACAAATGCATTGCTTGTAGGCTTGCATCCTCTACTTGTTACTCCTATTAAATAAGTTTTTCCTTCAAGATAATACAGTTTATACTTGTTTTAAATAACTTTGTGATATTGCTAGCCATTGGTCTGTTCTTTGGTGCATAGCTGGCTGTCTTTGAGCTTTCTCCAGAACCCTATAGGGAACTGACCAGAAGATAATCCTTCTTTTAGTCATGTACTCAGTAAATTTTAAGAACAAAAAGTTGCCTAATTAAAGAACTTACCACGTAAACTTGCTGCCTTAGAAGTTTTTCAGACACTTCTACAAGGTGGAGGGTTAAGTTCATTAGGTTCTCAGGGAAAACACTACCCTGAGGTGTAGGTTTTTTTGAGTCACATTCAATACTCTGGGTGGCCAAGGCTCACCATCTCCACTGTTCTTCATCTCTCTTCAGAACATCTCCCTAGAAAGCATCAGACCATATCTTAGTTTGACCTTGATTTGCTGTACGAAGGTCTCAACCATCCTATGCAACCGTAGAAGGCTGGGAATGAGGTAAAGTTCATAATAACATGACTTAACACAGTTGTATAATAACTGGGAGTGGGAATAACTCCAAAGTCTACAGCACTTCTAGTGAATGACTAATACTGTTATATTTTAAAAATAATTTTTCTTTTACCTTAATATTATAAATAATGTCATTAAAACTAGCATGTTACATAACATTTACAATCAGATTATTGTAGCTTAACTCATAAATAGGAGTATGCCTCATAACACAAAAATATATTACTTGGAATATTTGTCATGCTATTACATGCTTCCATTAAAAGCAAGTAACCACTTGAATGAATCAAAAAAAAATGCTTACTGTAACTGCCGTTGATAAAGGTTTGGCTTACATTAGGAAAAAAATACAATATTCAGATAAGTTTGGCAAATGCTTGATGTTGTCTACAGATATTAGGGGAGTTACAGATTTTTAAGATAAAATTTTTGTTGACTGAAAGCCTCCACTGTATTTGGAGAGACAAAAATTAAACACATAACAATTACATGACAGTACAAAGTAGACTGTAGTAAAGAGCCCGGTATCATTGACCTCATGCTGAGGAACTTCAAAGACAGTGGATAAGTGAAAGGCCAGAGTAATTTGGTGAGTTGTGGGGAAGAGGAATTTGTTTGAATAAGTAGACTTAAAAATACCTTGAAAGAGGAAGTCATGCAGAAGATGGTATAATATGCTATAGTTGGGAAAGGGATGTTACGCAACAAGGACCAAATTAAAGATGATTTTGAAAAATCTTTTTGAAATTAACTCATTGTATTGCAAAACGAGCAATTGTAGATTTTGAGCACTATAGTGATTTGATTTTAAAGGTATTGGGAGGGTGCCTGGCTGGCTCATTTGGTAGATCATACAACTTTTATTTTTTTTTTACAGATTTATTTATTTGAGAGGGAGAAAGCGTGCACACACATGCACACAAGTGTGGGCAGGCAGGATGGGGGAACAGAGGGAGAGAGAGAGAAGCAGCCTCCCCATTGAGCAGGGAGCCTTGCAGGGGACTGGATCTATCCCAGGATGCTCGCATCATGACCTAAGCTGAAAGCAGACATTTAACTGACTGAGCCATTGAGGCAGTCCAGTCATGTGACTCTTGATCTTGGGGTCATGAATTCAAGCCTCATGTTGGGGTAGACATTATTTAAAAAATTAAAAATTTAAAAATAATAAAGTGGTGGGAGGGAGAACTAAGAGAAATTTGTCAACATTAGATAATTTTTTGGAAGAAATCAAACAGAAGCTAAAATGTTGCACAGTCAACTTAAGTATTAATGTTAAGAAAATCTGGGATAGAATCCTATTATACTAGAGATACAGAGATTCTTATTTACCTTATTTTTATTTAAGAGATGAGAAAGCATTTTTAGATGTAAAATTACTTGCCCAAAGTCACTTGGAGTAAATAGGGTTGGGAGTGAATGGGAGGAAAAGATGAAATTAATACATAATCAGAAAAACAAAAAGTAGAAAAACCAGAGTACTCAAGTGGTTTAGAACTTTGTATCTAGCCCAGGGATTTTTTCTGCAAAGTCACCAAGGTCCACAAACTTTGACTGGTCTTCTGGTATGGAGGTATGAGAGGAGACAGTCCTTACAACCAGGACAAGATTTTGAGTCCTATCACCCACAAAATTTCCTCCCTTTTTTAGAAAACAGGTTTTTATTTGTTTTTTTCCATGATAAACCTTTCATTTTTCTCACAGGTCCAAGAAAACCCATCTCAATAGACTGAAGCTCTGAGTGGAACACTTCTGGTTTTTCATGGGGAAGTGGACGGGGAATAGGGTGGTAGGGTGGGGAGTAGTACTTTTTCCTTGATCTCAAGGCTACTGAGGTTACCTGGAGAGGATGAGAAGAATATATTATTCTCTAACTTGGTCTTGCCCTACTTTTCATTTTGTGGAAAAATAGGGCCCTTTCTATACAGTTTTCTATTTCCTTTAAACAAATTTTGAAAAATGTTTCTTCTATATCAACAGGATGCATGCTAAGTGTAGTACTCTGGTAGTTACTGTATAGGAAGTGAAAGGGAAATTATAGTTTACAGTGTGAAATGGATGGGTACAACACTTTTATCTTAAGCTATCCATAAATATAGTCTGAATTGAATTAAGAGTATACTACTGATGCAATCTTTACAGGAAGCTTCATCTAAAATATATGGAGCTATGAAATGACTGGCTTGCTTGAACCTAACATATCCATCAACTAATCTCAGGTTTAAGTCATTTTAATCTAATATTATTAATTTTTTTCATAATCTAGGTTTTCATTTTACTTTGCTCATTACTGTTGCAAAGATCTAAACAATCCAAAGAACTCATAACCCCAGAAACATGACTATCAAAAGAAAGGAAGGGCGCCTGGGTGGCTCAGTGGGTTAAAGCCTCTGCTTTTGGCTCAGGTCATGATNTATAGGAAGTGAAAGGGAAATTATAGTTTACAGTGTGAAATGGATGGGTACAACACTTTTATCTTAAGCTATCCATAAATATAGTCTGAATTGAATTAAGAGTATACTACTGATGCAATCTTTACAGGAAGCTTCATCTAAAATATATGGAGCTATGAAATGACTGGCTTGCTTGAACCTAACATATCCATCAACTAATCTCAGGTTTAAGTCATTTTAATCTAATATTATTAATTTTTTTCATAATCTAGGTTTTCATTTTACTTTGCTCATTACTGTTGCAAAGATCTAAACAATCCAAAGAACTCATAACCCCAGAAACATGACTATCAAAAGAAAGGAAAAAAAACGTAGCTTCGGTTAGCCCATGTAAACGTGTGTCTCATCCCCCAGCATGCCCTTCCTTTATACANAAAAAAAAAGTAGCTTCGGTTAGCCCATGTAAACGTGTGTCTCATCCCCCAGCATGCCCTTCCTTTATACAAGACCTCAACTCCTTTATTTGAGGAGAGGCTCAAAGACTCAGCTGAAGTTCAGCCACCTCTTTCAGGATCAATCTAATTACATAAAGCCACAACTTGTATAGTTTTTTTATAAGCACCCAGCAAAATAAACTTCTGTCCCAGGCAGCAGAATGTGAGAGTAGAGGACATAGGGGGATGGTTCCTGTGAGAAAATGCAAGGAGAGGGAGAGGAACCAATAATTAGATAACCCTATATGAAAAAAAACATTATTATAAAGGCCACTGGAAAAATTCACTCCATAAACAAAACACATTAAACTATTCTTTCCAAAATATATATTATGCTGGATGTCAGTCAACCACAGTTAAGGTAATCAATTCAGTTTTCATAGAACACATATCTAATGACCCAAGGGCTTGGCATCATTATCTCCAATCTTATAAATGAATATTCAAATTCGCTCACCTTTAAGTATATCTTGAGTTTACCCTGAAAATTTAACCTGTCAACTAGTAAAACCTCCTCTGATGAAATCTTTGACCTCTAAAGTATTTCTTAAAGAACTAATTTTTACTTTTCTTCCAAGGCCAAATACCAAGACAGGGCTGCATAATTGCTTACGTAAAACAGTCAAGAAGGGGGCACCTGGGTGGCTTAGTCAGTTAAGCCTTCCACTCAGGTTATGGTCTCAGGGTCCTGGGATCCAGCCCTACCCTGCTCTTCAGGGAGCCTGCTTCTCCTCTCCCACTGTCTGCAGCTCCTCCTGCTTATGCTCTTTCTCTCTCTCTGTCAAATAAATAAAATCTTAAAAAAAACAGTCAAGGCATGGGCTCATTCAGGCCCCCATATATACATATACATATATAAATTATATATACATATATATATAGCACATATATATACTTATATATGTATATAAAATATCTATAATAACAGAAGGTTCAAATAAACAGGTATACTTTCTTTGTGCTTTCTGGTTAAGAGTATTGATCCTGACTGCCCAGACAAGGATAAAGAGCAGTTAGTTCACTAGCAGTTTTATCTGGGGGGGAGGGATATTATTTTAAGAAAGCATTTTTTGTAATATTGTATGGAAATGAGGAGATGTACATTCTTCTAACCTATAAATGTGATATTAATTTTCTAATTATCTGTTCATGTAAACAGATTAATACTTACTGATGATTTCCTAAATGTAGTGAATTATCAAGGTAAAAAGGTTTGAGGTAAAGTTCTCTTATGTAAACCTGTGTTTTTTGAATTTATTTTGTCTGAAGTTGCTTTTCTAACTGACCTTCTCATAAATACCTTGATTCAAACATCTCATTGGTCCTTTCCCAGTTGAGAGTTTAAAAGTTGATGCTAACCAGACATTCACTCTTCCTACTGGTCTCTTCAGCTTTGTTTAGCTGACATTAAACCGTCATTAGTCATTACCTCTGCAAAGTCATTTTCTTCCTGGCCTTGCCCTTCTTCACTCTCCGACATACCCCTAGAAACAGTCTTGCTCACACCCCTGACCCTCTTTTGCCAGTCCAGCTCTTAGGACCTTCCAGCTCCCTTCACGCATTTCCCATTGGAATCTGGAAGGAGCTACTATCAGTCATTTCCCATTGTTTTTGTAAAGGATATACTGTCTCTATTTAACTTTAATTCTTTTTCATTTTATTTCCTTTATCTTAAATTGTAAATTTTTAAGAATCAAAACATTAGCAAGTAAGTGAAGAAATTATTTCAGGGAAGATAATCTTCCTAAATTTTAATCCATGTTTTCTCTGTCCCTCAGTCACCTGATTCCTAGAGATGAGTAGCTATGACTTAGCTTAGGCTCAGTTACTGCAGGCCTCTTCTTTGTGGAGTCTGCATGCCTGCTTGCCTGGAATTTGACCCTCTTCACTACAGCCTCACCTGCAGTGGAGTCTGCATGCCTGCTTGCCTGGAATTTGACCCTCTTCACTACAGCCTCACCTGCAGGCCCAGTCTCCTGGTTTACCTATTCCAGCCTCTTCCAGGACAGAGCAGATCATGAAGTGGGGAGGCAAGGAGAAGAGTAGAGGTTCTTTCCTGTTTTTAACTAAAGATGATTCTTTGATGTATTTATTATGTGTTTTAACATGTTATTTCAATTGGCGACCCCCACTTCCTTACCCTTTTTGTGCCTATTATGAACCACTTAACAACAAAAATATTACTAGAATGATAGGAATGAATTTTCTTTTCCTCACCAGCAATATTATTGTTTCCATAGATATTTTTATTGCATTGTGCATTAAATGGTACAAAATATACCACCTTGATTTCTTTTCTTTTCTTTTTTAAAGATTTTACTTATTTGACAGAGAGAGAGATTACAAGCAGACAGAGACGCAGGCAGAGAGAGAGGAAGAAGCAGGCTCCCCGCCGAGCAGAGAGCCCCATGCTGGCCCAGATCCCAGGACCCTGAGACCATGACCTGAGCTGAAGGCAGGGGCATTAACCCACTGAGCCACCCAGGCGCCCTCACCTTGATTTCTTATGTTCTCAGAGTTCTGTACTCCCTGGGAGTTTAGTGAGTATGCTGTTCCCCTCAGCCTCCCTCTTTTACCATTGGGTAATAAATTTGGAATACTAAATATGTCAGTTGTATGCCATTTCTCTTCTGAGTAGTACAGGATTTGTGAAGACATCATTTTGGTTTTCACTGTAGTCATCTACTTTTGTTTTAATATTTGAGTTTTTCTTATGGCCTCTGACTGCAGGTAGTTGAGGTTGACAGTGAAATCTAGCATGTGAACCATAGAATCTGTATGAAATAGACATATTGCATAGGGGTTTCTCAAGCTTTTCCATCTCCATCAGGTACTTCTTACATCAAAGACGGAGAATGGGGAGAAACCACTGAGTTGGTTTTTTGTGTCTTACCTCAGAACTCTAGGGTGAGAAGTCTTTATGGGTGGACAAGGAAGAAATGTTTATCAGAGGATTTGGAAAATTTTGCTAAAGCTTTGGACATGATCCGAAAGAAGAAACTATACTATCCAACTGGAATGTTGTACAGTCCCCTTTCTGGAATTATTTTTTCATTTCTTAAAATATAACTCAGTAAAGATCATGATATTTTTATAGAATTATCTTTGCAAAGCTGTTTTGGGGTTCTCTAAGCAGACTCTTATAGTTCGCTTTCTTTAGAAAAATCTTGGGGAAGTTGAAGATTAATTTCCTTAACAAACTCCTAGTTAGCATTAGTGATGAGTATCTTTGAATTGACCCTATTAATTTGTCTCTCATTTGTGGAAGGGATATGAGGTTTACTGTGGAATTATAAATGATCTATTTGAGGACCAGTCCAGCTTTTAGGAAATAAGTGTATTTTCAGAAGGCTAGAAAATGTGTGATAATATTTGTGGTCATTTGTAATATAGCCACAGTATCGTAGATGTTAAATCTGAAAGAAAGCATTCAACTTAGCTCCTTAATTTTCAAGGGGGGTTGATGATAAGGACTCTAAGCCCAGAGCTGAGTAACTTCTTCAAAGTCATACAGATAACAAAAATCAAATCCTAGATCTCACTAATATAAAATTCAGTGTTCTTTCCACCACACAACACAACCAAAATGTTGAATTAATTAAATGAATTAAATTTATACCCATAAAAAGCCCATTTATTGACTGAAATCTGAGTATCAACCAATTTTTATATTATCAGTCTCATTCCTTTGAGAATTCCTGTTTCGCTAATGGGAACATTAAATATCCTGGTTTCCAATTTAGTATCACACTGAAAGTACTTGCATCCATTTATACATTGTGTCCAATCACTGTATAATAATAGGTGTTTTGTCTACAAACAATCTAGTTTCTCTCTTAAATTATAAACTCATGAATGGCAAGGATACTGATGATTTCTTATTTGGCTCAGCCAAATAACTACACTTTGAGACCCTAAATAAGTATCTTAACATGAAGTGCTACTCCTTTCACGTTCTTTTTTTAATAGTATCTTTGCACAGTGGGGCAGTCCCATGTCTCTGTATAAACATAAACTTGTGTATAAACATATACTCCCCATGGACATTAACTAAGTAATAGTCATTATAAGAAGTATTATTATAGCTCCATTTCTTCTATTTCCTTTAATTAACCCCACCCTTCCACCAACTAGCTGAAGAAACCTATCACATGCAAAACATTTTGCTTTTATATTGTCTTTAAAGAACTGTTTTCAGTTATCATATAATAACAACATAATTATGGAATCTGAAAATTGGAAAGAACATTGGAGGGCACTCTCTTGTTCCTACTCTGGAAAAATATCTTAAGTAGAGTGATCCTCAACAAGTCTTTAGTAACTAACATAGGTCACAGTCATTAAAATCAGCTCTTTTATATCTGGTATAAATCCTAATTTTTGCAATGGAATCCCATGACTTATATTATGTCTCCTGTGGAAAAACTATTTAACCTTGTTGTGAGTGGTACGGGAAATAGAGAAATCTATTAAAATCTGTTAAGATATTTTAGTAACTATATTCTTTTGAAAAAAAAATTTTTTTTGCTTCTCCTGAAATTTTTAATACAAAGAGTTACCATGAACTGAAAGGAAGTGAGTGATATCAGATTTCAGTAAACTCAGTCCTGGGAATGATTGCCTTGAAGGATAAATAGGAAAACAAACATTCTCAGGAGAAGCAAAAGACAGTGCTAAGGTTTTACTTACCACTACCCATCAGAAGTTACTATAACTTGGGGGGGGGGGGGTTTAAACTTGGTTCCCAAAGCGATGCTCCTGAATTCAAAGAGAAAGCATAATCTGGTCCCTGGCGATATCCATAATCTTTATAGCACTACTTTACCAAAGAAGAATTTAGATTGTACTAATTCTTAACTGGAAATCCTGAGCTGGAAATTCCTTTGTTACTAAAGTGATTTCCTTGAGAAATAACCTTCTTGATTTTATACTGGGAACAGCACATTCAAAGGTGGAGGACCAAAAAAAAAAAAATACCCAAGTCAGAAAGCTGTATACCATTCAGGCAAAATCTGGTTGGAGAGCTTGGTCCCATGATTTGCGAGCTTCCCCAGCTAGCCTGTAGGTGGGTGTGTTTAACAGAAGGAAGCAATGGAAACCCGCCTGTCAGCCAGCCTTTAGAGCTAATTAGCTCAGCATACAACAAAGATAAGTGAGCCTGGGGGGAGGAGGGCCCCCTGAGGGGTCTTTAGATTCTGGGAAATGTCTGATTGGCAGATGTTAAAAGGGATTCTTTGGTAATCCTGTGCATCAATGAGCTGCACAAATTCAGTCCAGGACTGCAAGAATTCAGGCATGAGGACACTGTGCAGCAGGCTCACACAGGCAGACCCGAGATGGACAGAACCTTGGAATCCCTGAGACACATCATTTCCCAAGTCTTGCCTCACAGAGACCCAGCTCTAGTCTTCAAAGACTGTAAGTACTGAAGGGGAAAAAGTTTTCTGAAAATGGTCCTAAACGTCTAGTCACATCCTATTTAAGTATGATTTCTCCTAAATCTCTGTAGTCGTGTGCTTTGGTCTAAGTGATATTTAACTTGTTCCTGACTTCAGTCAGGAGAATGATTTCATTTCACCTACACGTATTAGTCGCTGGGTTATTTTGTCAGTGATACATCTTACTAACTGTTTGGAAGTCTTTCCTAAAATAAAGACTGTCCAAAGTCTTAATGAACTCTTCCAGATGCTTTTATAAATAAAGCAAGGCTGATTGCTACTGAGATTAAAACTAAAAATAATTTAGATATGATAATAAATATTCTGTTTGTTAACCTGTTTAATCCTCAGTAACATATGAACTGTGTTAAATCAAAACTCAAATGTTTGTCTGAAAATTCTTTTGCAAACAAACAACAATAATATAAATCACCGGTGAGCTCTTAAATTTTGGTAGCAAATTATAACGTTTTAGTTAAAAGGCCAATAAAATTAGAGTCTTCCCACGTCTGCAACATCCCCCCCTCAAAAAAAAAGAAAAATCTGAACAGCTATGGCAAAGTTACTTCAAAATCTTTTTTTTAATGGTCATGAAAAATAATTCAATCAAGCTCTCCAATTCTAGCAATACTGTTAAACCATTTGTCATGTAACTTAGTTTCTGGAACCAATTTGATTTCCTGCTGCTGCAAAACAGACTATCTTCGTGTTGTATCTTATCTACAGTGAGTTTCATATTACAAAGAGCTTCTGAAATAGAATTTTGCTATGAAACTGCCCAAAAGGTAAAATGAATATGGAATTTTTTTTTCCTTCAATAAGTTACAGATTTCTTTGTGAATCTTGTTATGTTTGTCTCCAACAAAGCATCAATGCTTTGGATTTTTGCTCTCTGATTGCTGAATAATGTTAGTTTCCAGATGTCCTTTTAGTTTATATTTCTCATATGTGTGATGAAGAAAAAATGNTTCTCTGATTGCTGAATGTTAGTTTCCAGATGTCCTTTTAGTTTATATTTCTCATATGTGTGATGAAGAAAAAATGTTAGGCCATTTTATTCTATAAAATTTTCTTCTTAGAAATTAAATTTTTACTAGTGTGCCCTTTATTGGCATAGTTAAAGTGCTTTATTTCCTTCCTTCCTACCTTCCTTTTTTTCTGTCTTTTAAAATATTGTCTTCAAGCACATGTCAATAGCTATGCTAGGCAAATAAAAATCACTCCTCCCCCAATCTATCCTGGAGTCTATTCAGGTTTAGTGTGTTTCTTTAAGTGAAAAGGGAAGGAAAGAATGTCTTTCTCCTACAATGGCACTGAATTCACTAGTGAAGGGTAAAAGGGCTCTTGACCTGCTCAAAGCTTTGGATAAATTGTATAGAACCAGGGGTCTTAGGCTGCGGGTTTGGAGAGTGGAAGCAATAAAAAGAAACAGAGGAGCAACTTTTCACTGAGTTTCTTGTGAATTTAAGAAGTTTAATCAGAAATTATATGGTCCACTTTTTAAGCTTAACTAAACCCCAGCAATCATTTACAGTTTAGCAGAGAGAGTAAAATAGAAAAGGGTGTAAAATAAAGCATACATTATGTTTTGTCATCCAGACCTTTGTGGGAACTCTTTTAAATGGAAAGATAAAGAAGTCTCCTATTTCATATATTTCATTCGTTAACATAGAACCTGAATTTGATAAGCTAGCATTGCCTGCTTACCCTGGAATGGGCTGTACTCCACAACTGCATGCATGGCTTAATAGGTGTGAGTATTAAACTGCTGATCCCTTCCACTCAGGTGTTTCTAATCTGAAAAATGACTAAATGAAAGTAAGCCAAATGGCAAATTTCTGTACCAGCACTTTTTATAACATTGAAACATCCAGCCACTTACCATCCTCATGGAATAAATGGGAACAGGCTTATTCACTTTCTGGAGCAGGACATCAAAAGTCTGCCTGGGGGTTATGCCATGCCTTGGCAGCCTATCGTGCACGTGCCAGAGTTTAGCACGTGGACTCATTTTCTTTGGCACACCCATAAGCTGCTGCCACCACACTCATCTTTTACACAGCTTGTAAAAAGCTGCCATCAGCCCTTAAAGGCAGGTTCTGAGCAGCCTCCTCTCCTCCTAGTTACTAGTGGTCCTTTTTTCCCCACCCCGGTCTAGTGTCTTCCTGCCAGAGGACAGAGCTAAGCACTTGAGTACATCACTGCCAAATCCTTAAGAAAAATTGCTACCTTCTTTCCTGCAAGATGAGAAGCCAGTCCAAGAATTTTTAAATCCCAGCACAGTTGAACAAAGGAACATTAGCGCTCTCTCATTCTCTCTCTCTCTCTCTCTCTCTCTCACATTGTTTTTCTTAATTTCTGTAAATGCAAGGGCAGGTTTTTATTTTCTCTCTTCATTCTTTGCAAACACATAATACAAGAGATGTAAATGATCATTTGATTTTTTTTTTGCCTTTAGTGGCTTTTGATTTATTTAAAAACAAGTAATTGTAAATTGAATTTTCTCTTCAAGTTAGTTAGGAAAAGCACCCAGATAGTTTTCTGGCCTGAGACCGATACACATGGGGATAGTTACATTCATTTAAGGAAATATTATTTGGCTGCTTTTCTCAGCCAAGGAGGCCCTCCAAGTGGCATTTTGCAATGCATTGAATCATTTGTTTTAGACAAGGTGTTCATCTGGCAATGGTTGCGCTTTGTTTTTGGGGGTTTTTTTTGTTGTTGTTGTTGTTTTCATTTTCTTTCCTGGAAGGAAATGAATTCCATAACAGTTTTTTGCTTTTTTCGAGAACTATTTCACATTTCAAATGAAAAATAATGGAAAGACATTTTAAATAAAGTGGACTCTCAATCTGAAATTTCCTCATCTAAGCTGATACCGGACTATTCTCCACTGCCTAAATATCTCAAATTTGTAGCAAGTAGCGCTAGGACTCTCCAAACCACCAGACAGAATCTCTTTGCAGGGAAATTAAGGCATATTTCCATGTTGCCTTCCATTCCTGGCTTTGTTCAACATCCAGTTTCTTTCCCTTTGTCATACGTCACAATCAAAGATGATCTATCCTAAAAGCAGCCCTTGTCAGTTCTTTTTTTTTTTTTCCTTGTCAGTTCTTTTGAAAATGTGTGTGTGAGCTTACTATTTGTTTGCCACTGCTTGAGAGTTCCTAGTGTACTTTCTCAAAGGAAATCCACATGATTTCAAGATGGCTGCACTTTCAGATTCTACTCTTGAGTATTAACTCTTCACATAAACAAGAGTATAATATGCTTATCTGCCATCTTTGGGCTTGCTCTTTATCCATTCATAGTAATGCTAGGATATCAGGTCCTCATGTGATGACAGCACTATCCTAAGAACATTTATTTACAACAAACCAGTAATGTAGGTACTATTGTTATTTGTAGGTGAGGGAACTGAGTCTCCTGGAGGTTAAAGTGCCTTGTCCAGTTTACACGGTTAATGAGTAATAGAGCCAGAATTCAAATGCTATATTCCAACTCCTCACCCTTAGCCACTACAATACATTGCCTCTCAGAAGTGTTATATTACCTTGTCATTTGTGCTGTCATGGGAAAATGGGAGGCTTTGAAATGAACTCTTCTGGGAATATGGAGGAAACCCATTAAATAGGCATGTCTGAACAGGAATGTGACAGGAGAGTTGGAGGGGAAGGACATTTTTAGGAGAAAGAAGAGCTTGTCCAAAGACATATCAGGCAATACAAAAACAGTGCATTGGGGAAGGTGGAGACAAGGCTGCAAAGTCAGGTGGAATCACACAAAAGTGCAGGCAACAGGGAGCCATTGGAGTTAACAGTAATACTAGATTATTTCTGCAAGTTTATGGACTTATGTTGCATTGGGGAAAATATTATATTGATATGTGTTGGAGGTACACTTCCTGATGCTAAGTTAGGAAGAATTGCAGCTTTTTCAACAGCAGAAATCCTCTTACTCTCTTGCCCATTCATACAAGATGCAAAATTTGCAAATGTAAACATGTCTGTAGTGAAAAATCACTTTGACTAACTGAAAGCCAAAATCAAGGCAAACTTTCTTAAAACAGATTGTTAAAAAACAATCTTCATTGTCGTTGAAACCTTGAGAATCTGTTGGTTTCCAGCATTGGCTAATAAAGTGATGTTAGATTTCGTTAATATGTTTTCCCAAATCTCATAAGGAAAAAGTGAGAAGAAACCTTTACTAAACATTGCACAATTAGAAGCAAATTTCTGACATATTTGAGGTGCATTAAGTTCCATTTGGGAAACATTTTTCTNCTTTCTTAAAACAGATTGTTAAAAAACAATCTTCATTGTCGTTGAAGCCTTGAGAATCTGTTGGTTTCCAGCATTGGCTAATAAAGTGATGTTAGATTTCGTTAATATGTTTTCCCAAATCTCATAAGGAAAAAGTGAGAAGAAACCTTTACTAAACATTGCACAATTAGAAGCAAATTTCTGACATATTTGAGGTGCATTAAGTTCCATTTGGGAAACATTTTTCTGCATGAAAGGTTTTATTTATATCAGATAGGTGAATACTTCAAAAAGTACATTTTTACCCTTTGGAAAAATTGGACCAGACTATAGAGCTATTAAAAACATCTTAGTAATCCTGAATCTGACTGTATGCAACCCAAGAGAGCAAAAATCCTCAAGAGTAAAGTGTTTTCTCCATCCCATGCTTTTTAGTGTAGTTATCTGAAATCTATAAATTTGATGATACATTTATGGTTTTGCATTTTACAGAAAGGAATGGAGTAGGATGTAAGGGATGAAGGTACTTGTGCAGTAAAGTCTCTACACAGATTGCATTGCATTCCACCACATAATGTATGCCTAAAAGAATATGGTTAAGGAAAACAACAACAACAGCAACAACAACAAAAACCTCCACTTCTCACTAGCTTATTTTGGATTAACAGCGACATCTTAATTACAATAATTTGAATTCTGATAACTTTAGCATCTAAAGTGTGAGCTGAAGCCTATTCAAATGCTGGTTTGACTTTATTATAGGATACAACTAGTTTTATTTTAATTATACTAAGAGACAAATGCAGATTTCAGTTCAGCTCTTAGTGGCATAACCACTGTTCTCTAATCCTTTATTCAGTATGTATACATTTGGTAGATTTAAATACTGAAAGTCTCAGCCCCAGAGGAAAATTTTTCAAAATGGAAAAAAAAAAAAATCAGTGACCTCTTGATCACTTAATGATCATCTGTCCTAATTACATTTATTGTTTAATATATAAGTAAGATTTAACAAATCAAAATAAACTATGATCGACATTCAACCTGTGATCAAATCTAGTCCTTCTTCATGGTCTACCGTCTCATCTCACCATAGGCTTTTTTTTTTAACAGTTAAGATTTGTTAGCCTGATCTCAACTTTAACAACTTCTGAAACTCATGTGTTAAGTTACAGCCATAATAGGATACAGCTGCACAAGGGTGAGTTTCTAAGTCATGATTTTTCTGTTTAAATGATACGGTTTTACTGATTATGTGCTACAGATTGATTTAAGAAATGTAAGACAACTTTAGAAGCCTTTCATAAAAGAATCTTCTGTATTTAATACATTTCATATTGAAGTTTTAACCCCAAAGGCTCTTACTTCTTTTCCTCCATGTTCAAATGCTCATGTAAGTTCAGTCTGTCATGGTAGTTAAAACCATCTTATTTTAAAAGAAAAAGAAAAAAAAGATTCTTACTGAAAGTTTAATATTGACACAATAGTGGATTATTACACTCCCTGTAGTTCTCTGTATTCTTACTCTGGTGTCCATGGAATGCTGTCTGAATTATGGTTTTACTCTTTTTTTTTTTTCCTACTGCGATGATAATCAGTTGATCCCTGTTTTGACCTCATCCTCTTAGGCAGCTGTGGGAACCCATTACTTTGTCACCACTCCTTTGGCACTCATGGCCTATACTATGTAGTTTACATTTCTCTTGTGCATTATGAGTTACAGCTTTGCTGGCATGTTTTTGTCTACACCTAAGTTGGAAGTCCCAGGAGGGCAAAGCCCTATCTTGCACTTCCATGTGCCCTCCCACAGGGTCAAACACCTAGCAGGTGCACAAAACACATTTTTTGGTTGGTTTTCTCCCTCACAAAAAGAGAGGAAGATTTTTACTATTATCAAGTATTCTCCTTTACTGTAAAATAAACTTTACCTTCTAAAACATCATACACTGGCACCTTAATCACAGCTTAATTGCATGCAAGGTTAAACTGAGAGCCAGAGGAAACAGGATGGATGAAGAAGGGGCTCTGGAAATAAACACAGCCACTTCAGGCAGCTTCCCCAGAGCACTGTCTTGGGCTGGCCATTGTAGAGGACCCTAAATCATTCCATACACCACAGTGGCACAGTAATTTAGATTGCCAGTCCTTATATTCATCTTCACAGTCTGACCTCAACTGTGGGTAACTCAAAGGCCATTCGCCATGCTCTTTAGGGCAAAACTCTGTCTATCCTTGAATTTGAACATAAACCCTAGTTAGATAGCTATTGCAGAGTCGTGAAGGGCTTTCTTATAACAACTATTCCTAGGGAGAGTACATTGTATGCCTAAAGTCACATTTGCACAGATTGACCTTTTTAAAAAAAAAAAGATTTTATTTATTTATTTATTTGACAGAGAGAGAAAGACAGCGAGAGAGGGAATACAAGCAGGGAGAGTGAGAGAGGTAGAAGCAGGCTTCCCATGGAGCAGAGAGCCCGATGCAGGGCTCGATCCCAGGACCCTGGGATCATGACCTGAGCCGAAGGCAGACACTTAATGACTGAGCCACCCAGGCGCCCCAAGATTGACCATTTTAACTAAACAGAATTGGTCGGCAAAGCAGCCAGTGTTTGCTTTTATTTTTTTTAATCTTTGATTAGTTATCCAAAATCAATAGTCCTACAAAGTCTCCTAAATACAGTGTAATGTCAGTGCCTGATGGAACATGGGAAAGATATATTCTTCCTGATTGGTTAAATAGATCACATCAGATTTTTATTTTATGTAGCTTTTGTGATTGGATGGCATTGTCTCACCATAGTATACGCATAAACCATACATGGGAACTCAGGTATGCTGATGCTATTTAATTCTGGTATACTTATTGATCTTTTATTTACTTTTAATTTGTCTTTGTGATTCCTTCTTGCTCCTTCATATTCTCTCCCCTTTGCCTTCTTAAAAAAAAATTACCCACTACTTCCAAAGATATAAAAAATAAATATCACTTTACTTTCCCCCAAAATGACTTACAGTTCAGCAATTTTAAATTTTGAAGGTGAAAATTAAACCAAAAAGAATGGGACACTTTTTGCACACTTGGATAATCTCCCAAGAGGTTAACTTTGTATTACAAACCAAAGGATAATAATTCTCTCAAGAAAAGTATTCAGGGAAGCACATGTAACTAGAGCAGAAGGAAAAAAAAAAAAAGGGAGAAACACAACCAGCTTTCCAACTGCTGAAAGAGCTAGGTACTGACTCTGGAACATTTATACTAAAGGAAAATTCCTCTCCTGGGAATAAAGCAAGACTCCAGGCTGACTCAGTCCTGCAGTGTATCTGTAGCTATCTTTGAAAGAGTATCTACACATAAGGAAAAGGGGCCCAAGATTCCTACAAGCTGTACCTGACCTGATATACAAGCTGTGTCAGCAAGATTCCATTAGTCTGATCAAAACCTCGCAGGACCTGAAGATAATTATAAATTATTAGACAACTAGGTCTTTTGGTCAGTGTCCTGGAATTTACCAAGCCAACCACAAGACCCAAAGATACTCCATTTTATAACCCATTTGGCACAAATGATAAATTGGCATCACACCTTGAGCTTGCTCCTTTAATTATTTGGGCGTCCTTTTTCTATTTTTCCTCAAAAAAAAAAAGAACTAGGAAATCACATTTGGCAAGAATAAGTGTACATGATCAAATTTCTAGAATAGAAAATACTCATTAAACTTATTTTAAAATATCAAATGCTGAGGCTAATTTAATTAAAGATTATATTAAAATATTGTATAACATAAATCCATCTGCTTGGTGGCAGAGAATCAATTTCATCATCAAATTGATTCATCATCAAATTCATCATGAATTTTTGTTCATCATCTTGAAAGCCTTTTAATGGTTTATCCTTAAATGGTAGCCTTTCCAATTTGTCTTTAACTGTTTTGGCAAGGGGTATTTTACCCAGCTAGAACTTTTTCTCTGTAAGGCAAAAAGAAAGTGGTTCTTTTTTTCTGATAGATTTATAACATACTTTTAAGAGCCCTTTTTCCTGACAAATGACTGTCTCTCACACAGAACTTACCACATATTAAGTAATTGAACTGGGCAATGAACTGTAATGTTTCTATTTTCCTGAAGCATAAGCAGTCATTTAAACATTAATTTTAAATAAAAGTTAGCCCCTCTCATTGTTTCTGCTAAGAGCAATTCTGTTGCCTTTAGCATCCACTAGAAAGTGAATAATTTGGACAAACATCCCTATTTTCAGATTTCGAGATGTATCATTTCATCCATTATTTTCTGGCTATTATGAAGCTTTGACTCTACCAGTAAATAATATCAAAAGAGCCTTCTCTTTTCCATCTCTGAACTCTTTACATATTTTGGAAGTAAATAGCACAATACATACAATTAGAGAATTTTCAGATGTGTAGACTTTTTTTAGAATGTTTAATGACATGGTTTCCAATCCAGGAACAATCAGTTTCAAAGATGTAATATGCAAGCATATAATCATGCCATTTCCTTTCTTCCTTCACCTTCTTTAACCACAAATAATAGCTAACACTCTCGTGCTTACTATGTGTGAAGCTCTATTCTGAGCATATTCCATTTAAGCCTTATAGAAACTCTGTGTAGGAATTACTGCATTTTATAGATAGAACTGGAGCAGTTAGGTAGGTATCTTACAGTGGTACAGACCGGATTCAAATCCAGGCATTCTGGCTCCAGAGTCCATGTTTTTAACTACTAAGTAAATTGCCTGCTGGTTGATAAAATGTAGAGAGACAAGATGCAGTACACATGTTACTGTTTTTGAAGCAGTGGCTGTATTTGAGGACTCTTCTGTAATATACTCTATAATCCATAGGGCATTTACATTCTATACATCTCAGAATGCCAATATGAAAACTAAATCATGTGTCCCTATTGGCATCTTTATAGCATCTAATCCATGAAAATGACAAGCTCTGAATTTGTAGGATAAAAGTCCTCCGAGTGTTCAGTTATTGATGATCTTGTCTGAAGGGGCTTCGTGCCCCTTCCAGGCTGAAAAATAAGCTTTCTCTTGCTTGTCTCATCCCCTACCCGCTTCTCATAGATTTTTATGCCCGAACTCCTTCCAGAAACTTTCTCCTTGGGGTCACCCAGATCTACAAGAGTGGCCATGCATTCTCTCCTAGTGTCTGGGCCCTGCTTCTTGGAGCCACCACAAACAGAACAGCATCTTCGGCAAAGACAAAGGGCAAGGGATTCTGTGCTTCTGTCATTCTTACCCCCTCAGGTAAAGCTAGGACACTAGGACAGTAGGCTTGATTTCTAGTTATTAGAAGAAGCTAACTCCCCTTACCTGTCTTCTGTCAAGTCATACCCCTTTCCTATTCCCCCTTACAAAATTCCTTGGCTGAGGCATTTTTAGTTTTCTTACTCTTTTTGTCAAGCCATTCTTTTACCTTTGAGAGCACAACTTCCTCTCATCATGGTCTAGAACTCATTCTTCTCAAGTGGCTCAGCTTAGGTCTTCTTCCGGGGCAGATTTTTCCTGAACTTTGCAGCCCACATTCATTTACTTTCCCCCCATGTTGATTTTATTATTGTGCAATAAATTTTTAGGTTTTAAATATTGCTTTAAAATCATATCTGTTCTACAATGTAGCACCCTAATATTTTCTTCCCTAATTATATTATGTATTATTTCTTCAATCAATAAATTTTTATGGGAAGAAACCTGTTTTGAACTTCTTTTTTTTTTTTACTCCATATCATCAAGGTCAAGGTCATCAAATAAACCATGCCAGTGCCACAGTGCTGGTTAATTATGGTGTTCTGTTCCACTAATCCCAGAAGCTACTTTCAAATCCTTTTCAACATGATGTTCCAGGCCAGTCAACATAAATGGATTAGGGTTGCACTCCAAGATAAAGTTACTCATTATCTCCATTCAGGATTTTCCTAAACTCTAGTTATTATGAAAGTAAAGACCTAGCTAGAAAGTGACAAACAATCATGTGTCTACTCTGACCAGGCTTGATCTTTGTGCACCTACTCCACCATCTCCAGCTGAGGCGTGGCTGCCACCACCACATCCATGCTGCGTGACCACCATGGTGGTTCATACATGAAACTTCCTATTTGAGGAGGAAGGCTCAAGCTCTCCAGGAATCATAGTGACTTCACTTACCTTGTACACATTCATTCAGTTGCACTCAAATGGTTCAGATATGTAGAGTTTTCTTGTATTCCAAGTAAATTCAACAGTGGCTTCTAGGTGAATGGCCATGTGCTGGGTACCAAGAAAAGAAAGAACCAGAGTCCCTGCCCTCTAGATTCTCACAGTCTGCTGTGAGTCAAGTAACAAAACTGTATGCTGTAAGATAAATTGTTATCATAAAGCATTTCATTCTTCTGGCCAGAAAGAAGTCCAGCCAAGTCTGACTTGATCAATTTACCCTGGAACACCACATCCATTTCATTAGCATGGTTTAGAGGAGATTAAGTGCGAAGACACAGGACCACTAATGGAATGAGAGCTCAGAAAAGGAGATTCATGTGGGCTAGAACTGTGAGTAAGGTGTGATGGAATAGATGGTATTTACTCTGAATTTTGGGAGTAAGTGGGCTGGATAGAGGGGAGCGGCAGAAACAACACTCCTGGGAGAACCTGAACCAAGGCACAGGTTTAAAAAAAAAAAAAAAAGCACTCTATGTTCAGGGACAAGTAAAGACACTGCTTTGCTGAAGCTGATTGAGGATTTCTGTAGAGAGGGTCAAAGGTTAGATGGTCAAGGTATTCCACATTGTTGGATGTCTTCACTGTTCAACTGCCTCTTGTGAAAACCTTAATGCTCACCTTTTTATAATCAAAAAGAAAGCTTGAGGTAGGGAAAAACAAAAACCTCATTCAAGAGAGATTTACTTGGGGATTGAATTACCACTCTCAAAACTGTGACACATTCAAATTTCAAAACACAGTGACAAAGAAATTAACTATACTAATGCCTATAAACTACTTAGCAAACTGTCTTGTTGATACACAAAATATTCAAAACTGCTGAAGAGGTTTGTTGTTAGTCAGCTCAGGCTATTGCAACAAAATAGCATAGACTGGGTGGCTCAAACAACAGAAATTTGTTTTCTCACAGTTCTGAAGGCAGGGAAGTCCAAGTTCAAGTTGTCAGCACATTTGCTTCCTGGTGATAGACCTCTTCCACACTTGCTGATGGCTGCCTTATTGCTATATATTCACACCGCCAAGAGAGGCAGCTCTGGTGTTTCTGTCTATTCTTAAAAAGGCACTAATCCCATCATGGGAGCCCCAGCCCCATGACCTCCTCCGAACCTAATTATTTCCCAAAGTCCCCACCATCCTGTGGGTTAGGGCTTCAGCATATGAACTGGGGTTGTGTGTTCATGGGGGGGGGGGCGGGGGCGGGTTGTGTACAGAGGAGAGAGGTAGGAGGCACAAATATTTAGTCTATATCAGGGTCAACAACTTGTGTCTGAGCAAGAAATTTGGGACAATGCAATGGATTTAAAAGTTTGATGTGAAAAGTAAATTCAGAGGCTAAATTGCTTTCTTTACTCTCAGATATTATAAACCGAGAGAAGTTACAAAAATGAACTGGATTTCATGCTGTTATTCTTGGGATCTCCCCAACAATTCTCTCTCTTACTTCCTCCCACACCCCTAGTCTCAGCCATTTGATATTCTACTTCTTTATAGTAATTTTACCCATTTAATATCAGTTACCTTGATAAAGGTACCTCCAGTAGAGGTAGACAGACATGAAAACAACTTAAATTCTGTCATAATTAGAGAGTGTCTTGGAATGAACGAGAGCATGGAATATGCACTCAGTAGGTTAAAACTCCCAAATCTAGGGGCGCCTGAGTGGATCAGTAGCCTCTGCCTTCGGCTAAGGTCATGATCCCAGGGTCCTGGGATCTAGCCCCACATCCAGCCCTCTGCTCAGCGGAGAGCCTGCTTCCCCCTCTCTCTCTCTGCCCACCTCTCTGCCTGCTTGTGATCTCTCTGTGTCAAATAAATAAATAAATAATCTAAAAAAAAAAAATCCCAAGTCTAAGACTTTGTAGCTGTGTGTTTATACCTTAAGCATCTTTAATTTCTAATCTGTAAATTGTGGATGATAATACCCATTTCTAGGGGATGTTGTAAAGATTAAATAAGAAAATGCATGGTGCCAGAATGTAATAGATACATAATAAAGGAGATGAGAATAACAACTTCTTCCTGCAACAGGGCTTCTCAAACTTCAATGCACATTAGATTGCCTGAGAATCTTGTTAAAAATGCAGATTCTGGTTCAATAGCCCCAGGGTGGGGCCTGAAATCCTGCATTTCTAACAAGACCCCTGGTGAGATCCAGGCTGCTTCTTAGAGGACTGCAGTTTCTGTACAAGGGTTTAGTGATTATTTTGTTCTTGTTTTTAAGTATCTGATCCTGGAAGTGAATCTTAAAATATAAGTAGACCATCCAGGAAGACAAGAGTCGGTGGAGAAAAGGGCATTCTATGTGCAGGAATGGAAGTAAAAGGTTTGTCAGTAGCATAGAAAGCATGGGAGTCTGTGAAGCCTGGAAGGTCACTTGAGGAGAGAAGTATGGAATGAGAAACTGTATCAAGGCAAAGCGTCTTCTATGCATTGCCGAGGAGTTATTTATCTTGTAGGTAATGAAGAACTCACAGAAGGATTTTAAATTGTGAGTGATTTGATGAGTTATGAGATTTAGATTACCTGGGAAACAATTGGAGGATAGGAGAATAATGGAAGTCAGGAGGATATTGTATATTTGGTGAGATATGAACCAATGCAGCAATGGCAGTACAAATTGAGAGGAAGTGAAGACTATGGGAGGCATCAGGATATAGAATCGATAAAACTTGGGGATTTATTAGGAAGGAAAGAGGACATGAAGTTTAAGGTTCCTGCCAGGTTTCTGATTTAGGTGACTGAGTAGGTGATAATATTACTTCCTAAGTAATTCGGGAGGGAGAGAAGAGTTTGTGGGAAAGAAAATGAGTTAAGCTTGGGAAATGTTGAATTTGTGTCACATCTAATGAGGAAGTATCTATAAACAAAGTTGGAGTTACAGGAGAAGGGTGTGGAAACTATCAGCTTATATTGTGGTGGACAGGGTAATGGAGATAGGTTCTGTCATTTAAGGAGAATGGTAGAAAGAGAGCAAGAAAAGACAAGGATGAGATTTTTATTCAAATCAACAAGAAGGGTGAACAGAGGAAGAGAAACCGGCAAAGGAATTTGAGAGGAAACAATTAGAAATGGAAAAGCAGAATCAGGACGAATACTGTTAGAAAAGCCTAGGGATATGAGAGTTTCTAGAAGAAACTGATCAGCTGTGTGAAAATGCAGTTAGAGGTCAAATACCTAAAGACTGAAAATTGGGAATTGATGATATTAGCTAGAGCAGTTTCTGTGGAATAAAGTGTAGAAGAAAGTCAGATTGTGGAGGGTTAAAAATGAATGGAAGATAAGAAAGTGGAGATAGTAATATAAAATAGTCTGTCTAGCAGGTTCTCTATAATAGGAAAATGTTAATAACTAGTAGTCCAATATAGTCACAAGGTTGAGGGTTTCATTTAATTGATGGATTGATTGATTCATTTATTCATTATCTTAAGCATACTTTTGGCTGCTGAAAAGGTGTGAATAAAGAGGAAACCTTTAAAAATAGGAGGTGAAGAGAATTACTACTACTAGAACAATGCATTTGAGACTCGAAGAAATAATATGGAGCTGGGCACTTGTGCAGCTGGATCACTAGATGTGGGGAGAATAATCACATGTTTGGTAGCCCAAATCTGTTCTGAAATAAGGAAGGTGGGATCATTGGCTGAGCACAGAAGTGCAACTGCAGCTAGGGACTAAACTGTGTAATGAGGCCTCTCTTCAAATTTGTGCTTTTCTTCAGCAGAACTTGAGCTTCTGCTTGCATTATCTTTGACATTGTCCATGAACTTGTTGTTGCTACTTCAAAAAAATAAAGGAGCATGTGTTTCTTAAATAGAGCATCCTCTGATATACTGATCTTTGGAATTCCAGATAGCAAGCTGGCCTTCTTCTCTCTGCACTCCATTTATCTGGTTTTCCAGTCGACAAGAGGAGATAGAGATAGAAAGATGGATTGTGTGTGTGCACGTACATACATTCTACTCTTTAGAGGTGATGACATACATAGGACTATGAAAGAAGTCCTCCAGGGTTGCAGAATGAAAAATGTGAAAACTGCTACTTTTATTCATGTAGAATTCTACTTACTACATACCTTTGAACTCTTTAGTCCACATAGTTTTTACATGCCAAAATTCTCATGTTCATTTTACCTAGACAATCATGAGTCTTCTTCTTCCTACTCTGGTTCTCAGCTAACATTTACCCAACAAGGAACTAACTTAAAATAGCAGGCTAATATGCCTTGTTGACTATCAGAGCAACAGGCCAACTTTGGGTTTAGGCTTTAATCTTTAAGACATCCTGCTGAATTCTGAAGGTTACCTACAAGTAGAAATGCAAGTCAACCACTCAAAAATCCTTGATTTCTTGGAGTTGGGAGGCAGGGGGAGATGGGGAGATAGAAAATATTATTAGCTATTTCGAATGAATGAAAAACTGTAATGACCACTGTCACCTTTACCACTTCAACATGTACTTTTTAGTTAATTCAATTATCCCCTATGACAGTGTTAACTTTTCCCAGTTTTTTTTTCCAAAACACTTCTTAAATACTGAATACTACAGTTTTAAAATATACACAGGCATCTAATTCCTTAGGCATCTTGAGAATTTGCCTGAACTACATACACACTGTGCAGCTGATCCATGTCCTAGGGATGAGGTAAAGGAGCCAGGTGCTCTAGTAAACAGCTTAGAAAGTGGTTGTGCATTGTTTTTTGCCTCCAGGTCAAACTCTGTGACTTTCCTGATATCCTGAAAAATATCAAAGCCCAACATTTTGAAGCACAGTTAGGATTGTATTTCAGAGGATGCCCAAGGGGATAGACACCATATTATACGAAGACTGGAAGAACAAAAACAGTTTAATCTAGAACTTGAGGAAGACTGAGAGTTCTCTGTTTTGGTATACTTTCATATACGAGTGAGAGACACTAGTTCAAAATGATTTAAGAAAAAAGCAGATGTGTTGGCTCAGGGGCTCTAAGTATGTCATCAGAACGTAGTCTTTGTTTCTGCATCTCTTGATTTTACGCTTCTCTCTGTTGGCTTTCTTCACAGCCAAGTTTCCCCCTTGCTTCGGCTGTGCCACACTTACCTCCTATTACCTCAGCAACCCTAAGGAAAAAGGAGAATCTCATCTTCCAATGTTTCCAACAGAAGTCCTGGACTCATTCATTGGTTCTAAATGACTTATCTTTGTACAAATCCCTGTCCCTCAACCCAGGAGAAGACATGGTTGAAGGAAAGATGATTGTTTAAGGAAAACTTTTGTGGTGTTCCCAGGCAGACAAAAACAACAGATGTTCTATATTGCCTTTGTGTACATGCAGTGGACTCTCGTGTGGATAAGGGTATAAACTTCTGTGAGGCCCCAGAAATGAAAAATAGACCACTTGCATGAATCTCACGGGAAAGCAGATTTCAGCTTACTCCTAAGAAGGATCTTTTCACAACAGGTAGAACCATTAGGAGTTGAAATTGGCTGCCTCAAGGTATGCCAAGTACCAGGTCCTTCCATTTGTTCAGGCACAAACCAGATAGGCAGCTGTCAATAGTGTAGTGTAAGGAATTCCTACATTAGGCAGAGCTTTGCCTGAATGACCTAAAAGGTTTCTTTCGACGCTACAATTCTATTATCCTTGTTAATTTCCACAATTCAATTTGCAGTACAGGATAAACAAACCAACCAAATTTGATCTGAAACTTCTGCAGGCTATCACAGGTCATTTAATCTAAACCACATGGCTATAGCCATTACTCTGTTTTCTGAAGTCATCTAACAGACGTGGTCCTTAACAAGGTCTCCATGTTATTAGTTTTCACTTATGGCTTTTTCCAGCCTCCTGCTTATTACACAATTGCCTTTCATTCTCCTTTAGATTGGCATGGAGAGGAGCATGAAAGGGTTTTCTTCTTTCTGCCTTTTGCCTCTTAAATCTTATAATAGGTGGGCCCCAATTAAAATTATATTGTTTATATCTTTACCTCCAAATTTGGCTTTCACTTGGCAAGTTCAAGAATCTATGAGAAATAGGAACAGAGGCCATGGATAACCATAGCTCTAAACTTTATTGTGGCAAATTTTCAAAGAAGAGAGTGATATTTTTTAAATTTTTGATATTAAAAATTAATTTATAAAGCAAGTTTAGCATATTGCAATATTGTTAGAATTAGGGTACCAAACCACTTGAGCCATACTCAAGAAGAAATAAACACATTTGCGTTAAGCAGGATTTGCTCCTTTCACAACTGAAAGCACTCCCTCCCACCCATATACATATATACACTGTTCCGCTTAAACTGGAAATGACATGTTACACAACCCAGCCTGCAAATAAAATTTTGTTTTTGCCAGAGTACATCCATCCTTAATAACTGATATGTTTTGTATGTTTTTCAGTGAATGTTGTGTCAATGTTACAGGAATTTTGGGAAAGCAAGCAGCAGCAGAGAGCTGCATTCCCAAGTGAAGGCGTGGTGGTCTATGAGTCACTGCCATCTCCAGGACCTCCCTTTGTGAGTTACGTGACCCTCCCAGGGGGAAGCTGTTTTGGCAACTTTCAGGTAAGAAACAACCATCCATAAATTGGTTAGTAAAAGTTAATTGGATTAAAATAGAGTAAGTCCTTTAATAAAATGGTAACATTATCAGCTTTCTTGGTTGTAGTGAAAAGAAAGTTGTGTCGCATTGCATTATATATCCAGGAAAGTTGGACAGGTGTTCCAATTTTTTAAAATGCAAATGTTTTATATTAGAGTGTCCCCTGATATTTCTTTATGGAAAGTTAATTTTATATCATTTTATTTGCCTGATAGCTGCCTTCCCTCAAAATATTTTGAAATAAACCATAAAGAACAAGGAAACTTCTATAAAGTCCTTCCATCAGTAGGAAGTCTCCACTTTCATGAATTTTGAATCAAATCCTAATCAATCTACTATACACCAAAGCATGAACCAACAGCACAGGTTGAGACTCACGGGTTTTGGGTTCAGCCACCTGAGTTAAGCCCAAGTCCTGCCTCTGAATAACTGTATATCCTTGGACACTTATTTAACTTCTTGATTTCCCTGATTTTGAATAATATCCATGCCGTTAGTTGAGAGTCATGAGATATATATATGCAGTGTGTTTATCTGACACATACTAGGTATTCCAATTATTTTTTTGTAATTATTATAAAGACTCTTCTAGTTGGTTAAATCTTTATTATGTCTATGATAAGGGTAATGATGACCATCAACACCTGGTCATCCAGTGTATATTACA
The DNA here is from genome assembly GCA_002007465.1 of Ailurus styani. Taxonomy (NCBI): domain Eukaryota; kingdom Metazoa; phylum Chordata; class Mammalia; order Carnivora; family Ailuridae; genus Ailurus; species Ailurus styani. Next base: position 3,226,952 of record LNAC01000031.1, read on the forward strand.
AATATTCATTCAGTGACTAGGAAATATCAAGCATTGGGCCAAGTAATGAGGATATACCTTGAGGAAATCACGGTGCAAAAAAATCATAGTAATTAAATAGAGTTATATTTGGGGGTCGATGAAAGCATAAAGAAGAAATTTCTCAGTTTATCAGTACTCCTTTAGTGCAGTAAACTATCTCTCAATTTTCAATAACTGGCAAAGAAGCCTTATTTATATTTTATGAACAGTATGCTCAACAGGCATTCAAGTGTCCCTCATAACTTTGACAACAGAGGCAAATCTTCAGTATATCTCTTGGTAGTGTAGGTCTACATAACTTAATGTCATGTAATTTTTTGGACTAGTGTCATATTTTATATTATTTATATTTCTACCTTTACTCTCCCTTTGAACCTAGCCATGCCTCACTCATTTATTTTATCCTGTTACTGTGTATCTATTACATGTTATTTCAAAACTTGATGAAGTGAGGGGAGAATATAATTTAATAAATAGGCCTATAAACCTATGTCTGACTCAGAGACGTCAAAGGATTCATGGGGGATGCAAGCACAAGCTGAAATATGCAGTTGAGAGTGTCTTTGCCAGTCACTACAGGGGACATGACATTCCTAGCATAGGGAACAGTATATGAAAAGGCCTGTCTGGAGCAAGAGAAAACCACAAGCACGTTCAGAATTTGGGAAGCCTGAGTGCATGTGTAGCAGGGAAGTAGTAGGAGATGATGGGTTAGGCACTCGTATCAAACCATAATGGGTTGTTATGTTCTTCAAAGAAGAACAGGTTTTATTCCATATAAAATCAGGACCCTTGAAGTATTCTGAGCAGGAGACTGATATATTCAGATATGTTGCAGAAAGATTATTCTGGCAGCAGCATGGGTGTTTTTTTAAGGCTAATCAAAGAGCTATTTTCAAAACTTCTAGCCCAGCCAGCCCCCGAGGTCTTGCTGTCTCCTGCCCTGAACATTGATCAACAGTGGACCTCTGTTTGACTTCTGACTAATGACAGTGAATTGCCTGATGAGGGTGATTTGAAAGTGGGTCCAGAAGCCTCAAAACAGAGCTTAATAGGGGCACCTGGGTGGCTCAGTTAGTTAAGCATGTCCAGCTCGTTTCGGCTCAGGTCATGATCTCAAAATTGTGAGATCAAGCCCTGCATCCAACTCTGCCCTCAGTGGAGAGCCTGCTTGAGATTCTCTTCTTCTCCCTCTTCCCTCCCACTGCTCATGACTTCTCTCTCCTCTCTCTCTCTCTCTCCCTCTCCAATAAATAAATAAATAAATAAGTCTTTTTTTAAAAAAAGGCAAAAAAAAAAAAAGAGAGAGAGAGAGCTTACTATAACCACAGACAGACAAGGATGAGGGACAGGAGAGGGAGAAGAAAGTAGCAACTGGGGAAGGGATTTCCTAACCCATGTGAGCCTGCAGGTCTGTCATCAAGCCATTCTAAGGTGAAATCAGCTTACTCATACATAGCTTCCATCAGACTTCCCGTTCAGGGGAGAACTGCTAGGGAAACAGACCTACTCAACCACAGAACAAAGTCTTGCCAGTCAGCTGAATGAATCTCTTTGTCCCTGAATGTTAATGGACTAAAGCCACCAAACATTTGAGGAAAACCAAAAACAAAAGAGAAAAGCCATGTTATACAAACAAAAAAATATAAATAATTCAAGCCACAGATGACATAAGAGAGGATTCCAGTGAGTATCCTCAGAAAATTGTGGGAGGATATTTATCCCTACAACAGCTATGAAAAAAGGAGTGATCAGGGAACAAGAAATTTAAAGTATGATTGCCAAAATAGAACAATAAAAATAAATTTTAAAAAAGGTAAATTGATGAGTGGATATAGGTCACAGCCAAATTAGTGAAGGATGACAGAATAAAAAATAAATAGTAAAGTAAATCTTTTAGAACATAGAGCAAAAAGACAAAGAGATGGAAAAAAAATAATACAGGAGACATGGAGATAAATCCTGGAGGTTGATGTTAATGAATTCTAGAAAGAGACAAAGGAAATAGAGGGGTGGAAATAAATAACAGAAGCAACTTTCTCTCCCCTCTCCACAGATTTTATTTATTTGTTTGTTTGTTTGTTTGTTTGTTTGTTTGAGGTGGGGTGAGGGAGGGCCAGAGAGGGAGGGTGAGAATCTCAAGCAGACTCCCAACTGAGCTCAGAGCCCCAGGTGGGGCTTAGTCTCACAACCTGGAGATCATGATGTGAGCTGAAACCAAGAGTTGGACACTTAACTGACTGAGCAACCAAGGCAGCCCAACAGAAACAATTTTCTTGAGTTAAAGAAAAGCACAAATTTTCATATTGAAGTGGCCCACCATATTCTAAACAAGATCATGATGAAAGAAAGAGCTCCATGGCTGTTTGGAACTGAGGGACAACATTCTTCTTAAAAGATGGATCAAGGTGCTTTTTCTGTTACTGGATTTATAATTGATCTCTGGTTTGGTTTTTAGTTTTTAATTTTATTTTAATGTAGATTGAGTGCGTATGTAATATAGCTTTGGAGGACCTAATGAAATAGGGCAAAAACTGGCAAGCCCGGTCAACAAAACCAAACTGGTTTTTTTTTAAAATGAATAAGAAAGAAAAAAATCTTTAGCATTTCTGAGTAAGAAAAGATGCAAAGCATATACTACACTAAGCACGATAAAAGGAATGTAATCATAGTTGTATGATGTAAGAATACTACATAAACAATTACATTAAACAACAGAGATGCTATTGACTACTTTTTAGGAAGTCTTTGTATTATCTATGGAACTCTTCCATAAGTCTAAAATTATTTCAGAATTAGAAGTTAAAAAAAAGTCTTCAATAGTTCCCTATTACCTTTTTATTAAAGTCTAAATTCCTTATTCTGGAAATAAAAGTTCTGCAGCTGACCCCAACTTTCCCTTTCAGCTTTATATCCCTGAATTCCTCTTCTGACACTCAGTGCTTCATCCTAACTGTTCCTCATTCATGCCTTTACTTCTAGCTGCTACTTATGTGCATGTTCTGTCTCTATAATAAAACCTAAATGCCTCAGGGACAGGGTCTATATCTTTATATCCCTATGACTCCAAGCACTGTGCTTCGCATATAGTAAGTGCCCAATAAATTTTGTTGAATGAATAGCTAAATGAGTGAATAACAAATCTCAAATATCAATGGAATTTATATTTGTCCACTATTGTATATAATTACTATTGATTGATATACAAAGTAGTGTGTACTGTTATATACAATACAATATATCAAATAAGATATTTTACCTAACTGTAAGATGGTGGACTGGCAAAGAAAAGTCAGGAACATTAAAATCAGGTAATATTACTATGTTCATATCTGTGGTTTAAAATTTTGAAGGTGGATTAACTTAAAAATATTGATGTAAAAAAACACCTAATTCTCTCTGAATTTCTTTGTGCATAGTAACTTTCCTTCTACCCAATACCCGTGACCAAGAATAAGCAAGATTTGGTCATTCCCTCACCCAGGTGTGCATTATGTTTGTTCATATATAATAAATGCACTCATTATCATGTCCTAGAATGTAACATATTTGACAGATCAGTGAATGGATCTGGAGGATATAAATTTAAGAAATTCAAATTTCCTTATTTTTGCTTTTGTTTTCACTACCTTGAGAACTATGAATTTCCCAATCATCTCATAAATTTCTACTCAAAATGATAGGACTTCCCCTTGATAGTACATTCAACATTCTCCTTGTGGTCTTTAAAAAATAGAAGACAAAATGAAAAAACTAAACTCTTCAACAGGGAGGCCTCTTGGTGATTTCTCTAATCATTTCAGGGTCTCCTTTACCTTATGTTTAAATCATTATATTTTAAAGTTCTCAGGAGGGTTATTAACATCCTTGCTTTAAAAGATGCAGAATTTCCTGATTCAAATGTTTTGAAAATGTGTTTGGGTGATTGGCTGACAAATCTGGCCCCTTAACCCCTTTGGTCCCCCAAAATATGATTTGAGAAAGGAAAAAACCAGGAAGTAAAAAGAAAAGGAAGAAAAATTCTCCCAAAGCAATGTCCTTACACTTTTCTTTGTTCAGAAACCATCTTAAATGCTATTTTCACCATATAACATTTCATCATGTTTTTGCCAGCAATTGGCCAGTAAGAGCCTACATGCTTATTCCTGCAATGCCTTTCACATAATCAAATGTCACCCTTGTGCATTGCAAATCATTTCACGATGGATTATTAATGCCAAGACCATGTGCTGAGACATGGAGAAACCATTATGCCAGCAGTAGCCTTCTTACTGAGCCATGGACGTCACCTCCAATGGTGCCAAGAAATTGAAAATTCTTGAAGCGGAGTATGGGACTGGATTGAAGGATTAATCCTTCTGGTTTCATGAAAGCTGTAAGAGATTATGCCCATTCATTCTTTAGAAAAATGGTATTCAGACTGAGCTTTAGTTTTCTGATTAATCAAAGGAAAGCAGTCAAAGGCTCTGATGGACATAAACCACTGGTTTTATGCAAAGAAACCTCCCACTGAAGTAAATGGGAAGCTTGTGTCCAAGAAGACTAATTAAAGAATTTTCAGTTAGTCTTGACACCACAACCCACAAAAAACAGAGAGCCAGAGGGAAAGAAAGCAGTCATAATCTTGTTTAAATGATGCCTTCATAAACTACTACAGTATTAGAAAAAGAGAAGTGAAAATGATTCATTTTTGAATTTCAACACAATAAATAAAATGGTCTATTGATATTAAGTTATTTTTCTTTAAGAAAGTTATATTGAAACACATTAGTTCTTATTGTGACTTTTATAAAAGAAACCACCCCCTAATATTACAGGCATTCAATAGGAATTCATACATTTTAGACATATTTTCTTTATGCCATTCTCATCTAGGCAGTTAATCCTTCCCTAGCCACATATCATGACCATGAAAACTTGCAGTAATTTCCATTTTTTACAATAAGAGCAACACAGGGCCATCAGATCAACGTCTGGCTCCCCTCTTGATGAACTCAGAAAGAGAACCACTCACTGCTTCAGCAGCTGTTTTTGTTTTCAAGTGCAAAAGGAGAACTCATTTGAGTGTTTTATCTTATTTTACATTTTGATTAAAAGGTTTGTGATTCAAGTTTTGTTTTCTAACCAGTGACGTGGCCTTCCATGTCATCTGCTAGAGTGATTTGGATTAACGAATTTCATTCTTATTTGGAATAAAAACCAAAAATTCCTTTGAGTGTAGTACAAAACCATGGAATTATTTATGTGCATAAGTTAGGATTGAATAAAAAAAATGTATCCTCTGGCTAAAACATTGATGTGATAGCTCGATTTATTTGAAGTATAGGACACTAATTCATTTGGGTATCATATCTTTTTCATGTAAACATTTTTTGTTGTTAAAATGTCTTCATGCAGGGGCACCTGGGTGGCTCAGTGGGTTAAAGCCTCTGCTTTCTGCTCAGGTCATGATCTCAGGGTCCTGGGATTGAGTACCTCAGCAGGGAGCCTGCTTCCTCCTCTCCCTCTATCTGCCTGTCTGCCTACTTGTGATCTCTCTCTGTCTGTCAAATAAATAAATAAAATCTTTTAAAAAAAATTTCTTCATGGAAAATAAATATAGGTGTTAAACATGGTTTAGTTATTTAGGCTGTTTGTGATTGCCAAGCAACCCATGGAACTGAGACATTTAATACTACCATAGGCAAGCTGTTATTGATTTTTTTTTTTTTTCATTTTCAACCAATGCTCGGTGTTGCGTAACACAGCTGCATAGTTGGGAGACATGAGAGGACAAAGCAGATGAGCTCCTAGCAAAGCTCTGCCTCTAAAAGGCCTTTTGATTTTTATGCCTCTTGGTTTTCAAACCAAAACCTTTGCCTCTGAAGATTCCTAGAAAAATTACTTTTCCAAGATGCATACTGTCTAAAAGAAGATAGGACTGTTTGATTTTGTTGTGTTTAGTTTCTTGAGGCAGTAAGCGTACCCCACCTGTATTATCAGATATAAAACATATGTTTACACTCCATGCATTAAATGATTCTTCTGAAAGTCCAGGGAATTAAAAGTATATTTAAATCATAAAAAACTAAGTTTATAAAATTAAGTTTTTACCAGGAGAGAAGGACTAAGAGAAATTTTTATTAATTCATAGACTTGGCTAATTAAAATCATAAGGCTCTTTTCACTGCCTATTAAATGAGGCCTAGCCTTAACAGTCTATGTCTCAAATAGAGATTTAACTCCTGCCATAAAATTGAGACTACTGCCCTGCCCTGAAGCTGTTTTAATGCCAAGTATTTCTATTTGAAATCATCCATGACCTCTTCTTTGTCTCTAGACTTGTGTACCTTGACTCAAATGCATAACCCACTATGCAATGTAACTTAACTTCTAAAGGAGGCATTTCCTGGTAGAAATCTCCACAGGAAAGCATCCTGTTTTGCAGCTAATGAGACCCGAAGATAGGAAGGTTAGTTATAACTCCTTCCCATTTGAAAGTCATATACCAAGACTTTAATGACTTGCCCATGAAACTGGGAGTGCATATTGTTTTAATGAGATGTTGTATTTATTCCCCAGTCCCATTCCCTAACTTTAATCTGTGTCTTTTCTTAGCAAGTAAAATGAATAGAGATGCTTGGCCTCCAAAGAGAACAGGAAAGTGCAGTGAAAAAGAATGTTTAGGAAGAGAATCCACGTGGTAAATAAAGACCTGGGACTATCTTCACAGAAGTGTACAAGCCCCTAGCTGATGAGCTTTAGGAAGATGCTAACTGTCTCAGGAGTTGCTGAGTGAGGAAAAAAAGCTGACTGCATCTTTCCCCATCCCCCCTCCATCCCTCTCAGTGCAATCAGAGCCAAGTCCTTTTACATCAAAGCAACTATAAAAATAAACCAAAACTTTGAGCCCTGATCAATTCATCTTGTCTTCACCTTAACTTGAAAAAAGAAAAAGAAAAGAAAAAAGGGAAAAGAAAAAACCTCAAGGAGCAAAACACAACATGGCTTTGTAATAGTTACCAGGGACCTTGCTCTAGGTATGTGTGTAGAATAGCATTTGTGACAGAGGTAAATGAGGAGGAGGCCAGGTGGTTTATATTATAAAAATAACATTTTGACCTACCATGTGCATGAAACGTTTCTTTCAGTTGACAGGAACTGGTAAGTTTTCTCTGAAAATTGGACTCCCAGACCACTCCCCTCCCCCATACCTAGCAAAGACCCCCATTCCCAGCACACACAGAGCTCCAAATTGTTCCCAACGTATTTGCAGTCAGCCTGACCTATGGAGAAAGAGACACAATATTAACTTGGGTGACTGAGTTTCAACGGTTGCCCTTTTTCACATCACCATCTGGGAGGGGGGGAAATGCTAATATATCCACAATTAGATAAATTGGAACACATGCAGATGTTCATGCTTAGACCAGGGCAGTCAAGGTCTTAAGGAACTGAAAAGAGGACAATTAGCAGCAAGGCCTGGCTTGCTGCACTCTGTGCCGATGCTTTGCTGTCAGGATGAAACAGAGGTGTTGGTGACACTGACCAGAGCTGGCAGACTGTAGACACAAACTCTGCAAGACACTTGCTGAGACTTGAACTCTGATTCACTAAAGCAAAACGTTCCCAACCACCTGAATGACAGACTTGACAGCCTAAAAGATTTGGGCAAGAATTCTCACCTCTCACAGAGTCAGTTTATTTGGTTTTGCCACCTGCAAAGTCCCAGCTCAGGAGATCCCTTGGGTAAATATGCTATTGAGTGAATGCCACCTAAATAACACTGGCCTGCCCTTGAACCTCAGGGGTAGGGGGAGTGGAGACAGCATCTTCAGCTTTGAGTTTATATATACATTCAATCTGTCACATTTGCTACTACATTATTGTTCTTATTCAAAAACCTCATTCCTTACAGACTTTTTTTCAACTCCTTGGCTACCATTCGGAGGGACTGAGTAAAGTGTGCCTAACTTGGTTTTATACATTTTGGATCTACAAACCTTTTTTTCTTGATGTCTTTAAAATACAAATATGAAAAATCTTTAGAAGTCAGGTAAGATGGAGAAAAGCTACTTAAATTGATGTCTTTCCATGTGCTTTCCCATAGGAAACACTGTAGTTGAGACGTATGTACAGTAAAATCTTGGCATCCAAAAAATGCTTTCAACATGTGTATCCTGCCTATTTTCTAATACTAAACATGGGGAAAATTATTAATCAGATGAAGGCTACCAGGAAAGTAACTGTTCAGAGAATGTCAGCCTTGCTAGAAACTGTTTCTATGAACTAGTAATGCAGTTGTCAATAATTTTAAAATATTTAATAAATAATTAACAATAAAACTAGTTTCTTAGTAGGCATTTCTATTTTTATAACACATGACTACCAAAATTTTATTTCACTTAATTTAAGAACTTCTGTACATCCTAAAAAGTTGATAAGTCACTATTTTAATTCAGGACAATCTACTTGGCCCATGAATTAATCTTGGTTGATTAATTTGCCATTGTACAGTGTCACACTTTGGAAACTTATCATGGAAGAAATAAAAACTACAGAAAAGGAAAATTGAGACCTCACTTACTTAAGTCAGTAGTGTTTATATACTTCCTAAGGGCCTAATTTTAGAACTGTCATAAAGAATTTTTTTTTCAACCTGAACACTGCTTTCCTTGATTCTTGGGTAGAGGCGATTTCACTAGTGAGAAACATTTTGATGTAAGCAGTGGTGTATTTACCATTGTGATACTGTGATTTATAAAAAGAAATATATATTTGGTCTTTATCCTGGTCCCTGGCACAGAGCTTCTAAAACCCTTAGAATTTCCTAAGTGGTAAGAATGAAAAAGGTATCTTTTATTATTCATAACAAAACCCTTTCTACCACACTTAAGTTTATGTTAATGAGGTGGGTTCTGAAAAGCTGCTAATGATGGTAGCTGGTTGCCTAGGGAACAAATCACATGTTTAGAAGGTTGAAACTTTCAGCCCTAGCATCTGACCTCTTAGGATATGAGAGGGACTAAAGATTAATTTAATCACTGGTGGCCAAAGATTTAATCAATCATGTCTATGTTATGAAACCTCCATAAAAATCCTAAGTATTGGAACTCGGAGAGATTCTAGGTTGGTGTACAAATGGAAGTTCTGGGAGGGTGGTGCACCTGGGAAGGGCATGGTGATCTGAGCCCCTTCCCACACTTGTGCCCTATGCATCTTTTCCTCTGGCTGTTCCTGAGTTCTGTCCCTTTATAATAAACCAGTAAGCTTGTAAGTGAACCATTTTCCTGAGTTCTGTGAGTTGTTCCAGCAAATGATAGAACCAGAGGAAAGGGTCATGGGAATTACTCATTTTTACCTGCTTGATCAGAAACCCAGGTGACAACCTGGAGTTCCTATTCATGTCTGAAGTGGGGGTAGTCTTGTAGGATAGAACCATTAATCTGTGGGATGTGATGCTATCTCCAGGCAGCTAGTTTGAAAATTATGTTAAATTGTAGGACACCCAGCTGGTGTCCTGGAATTCGTTTGTGTGAGGCAATTAGTTGTGTTGGTGAACAGAGTATAGAAGTGTAGAATGATACAGTATAGTAGAGGAGAGTAAGCCTCTTCTTTTCAACCATGAAACCAGTGAAGCTTCTGCTCAGGCTTCTTCTAAATCCAATATCAGTTTTTTAAATTTCATATTGTTCTTCTTAAACAAGGTCCCCCAAATTATGTAAACTTCAGGTCCCACAAAACCTGGTTCTGCCAATGACATTTAGAAATGGGACACAGAAGGGACAGAAGCTAGAGCAGTATTCGTCTGAAAATAGTCCTGGGTTCACCTGCCTCAGAATCACCTGGAAAGCTTGACAAAATGCAGACAAACCCCGACCCCCACCCCCAGTGCAATCCATCTAAAGAAACTGATTAAGTAGGTCAGATTGGGGCCTGGGAATGTTCATGTTTAACAATTTCCCCCAGGTGATCTTATAATGAACACTAAAGTTTTTGAACTCTTGTTTAAGATTCCTGGCCTAGGCTTATCAATGATCTTCATAATGTATCCTATGGGCTTCTAGTGTCTTGCTGGTGATCATGCAAAACGATCAATGCAAAATGTTGGTGAACAGGCAAAATAAAATATAAGGCAAGAACGATCTGGTCTTGGGATAATTTCTTATCCAATGGAGCTGGAAAAGTTTAATTTAAATGATTTTTGCTCTTGAAGAGTTAGCAAACACTTCTTAAAATTATTGAGCAATCTTATGTGGTAAAATTCCAAATTCTCTCGGCCCCATACTTAATTAAGGGGTCACTTCCAGGACAACCGTCCTACACTGTTGGTAAAAATGCAAGCTGGTACAGCCACTCTGCAAAAAAGTATGGAGGTTCCTCAAAAAGTTGAAAACAGATCTACCCTAGGATGCAGCAATTGCACTGCTGGGTATTTATCCCAAAGATACAAATGTAATGATCTGAAGGGGCACCTGCCCCCCAATGTTTATAGCAGCAATGTCCACAATAGCCAAACTATGGAAAGAGCCCAGATGTCCATCGACAGATGAATGGATAAAGATGTACTGTATATATATACAATGGAAAATTACGTAACCATCAAAAAATGAAACCTTGCCATTTGCAATGACGTGGATGGAACTAGAGGCTATTATGCTAAGTGAAATAAGTCAATCACAGAAAGATAATTATATGATCTTACTCATATGTGAAATCTAAGAAACAAAACTGAGGACCAGAGGGGAAGAGAAGAAGAAATAAAACAAGACAAAACCAGAAAGGGAGACAAACCAAAAGAGATTCTTAATCTTAGGAAACAAACTGAGAGTTGCTGGAGGAGAGTGAGGAGGAGGGATGGGGTTACTGGGTAATGGACATTAAGAAGGGCCTATGATGTAATGAGCATTGGGCATTATGTAAGACTGATGAATAGGGGCACCTGGGGGGCTCAGTGGGTTAAAGCCTCTGCCTTTGGTTCAGGTCATGATCTCAGGGTCCTGAGATCGAGCCCCACATCAGGCTCTCTAATCGGCAGGGAGCCTGCTTTCTCCTCCCTCTCTGCCTGCCTCTCTGCCTACTTGTGACATCTCTCTCTCAGTCAAATAAATAAATAAAATCTTAAAAAAAAAAGACTGATGAATCATAGACCTGTACCTCTGAAACCAGTAATACATGATATATTAATTAATTGAATTTAAATTTTTAAAAAGGGGGTCACTTTGAGCCAGCATAAGAAACTTCCTACAGGGCATTTGATCTTCTCATCTAATCAAGCTGAGACCTCTCTCCATTTTCCTTCTCCCTATAGTCCAGGTAGAGGAAAGCATTGAAAGGACAGTAGAAGGGAAGCAGATACTAAAATAATTGTCAACAGGTTGCCCTCCTCATTGAGCACAGTTGCTTGACAGTATGCTGCTTCTGCTTTTGTCCTCTTGTTCTGAATGAAGTTGAGTTTGTTATGCAGAGATGGGTGGAGATAATCTTGAAGTCTTTTGTCAAAATGACCCACAGAATATCAAAGTAGGAGATTTGCCTAAGAAACTATATTGATTTGAGGAATGCTATGAGATTTTAGGCAAATTATATATTCTCTTTATTTCAAGGTGAGTGATCATTTCTGTCATAAGCAAAATAGTGTAGCAGTTAAAAATCTGGACTCTCAAGTCAGGCAGACCTGAAGATGAATCTCTTTTTTTTCATCACCTTTTGGGGGAAGAGGGTGCAGAGGAAGAGAGAGAGAGAGAGAGAGAGAATCTTAAGCAGGCTCCACACTCAGCATGGAGCCCAACGTGGGGCTTGATCTCACAACCCTGAGATCATTACCTGATCTGAAATATAAAGTCAGAGGCTTAACTGATGGAACCACCAAGGCACCTCTTTTTCATCACTTCTTAAGTTGTATGATCTTGGGATATGACCTGTTTCCTCATCTGCAAATTAAGGATAACAACAAAGAGAAATGCCTTTATATTAGTGATCTTTGGCTGGGTGACAAATTGCCTCAAAACTTACATTCATTGTCCCATATTGTTTCTGGGGATCAGGAATATGGACGCAGCTTAGTTGGGTAGTTCTGGCACAGGGTCTCTTGGAGGTTGTAGTCAAGCTGTTGGTTGAAGCTGAAGTCATCTGAAGTCTTGATTGGTTCCGGAGTATCAGCTTCAATCTCATTCAGATGTCTGTTGGCAGAAGGCATTAGTTGCCTACCATGTGTGTCTTCCTGTAAGGCTGCTTAAAACATGGCAGCAGACTTTTCCCAGAGCAAGCTATCTAAGAGAGAAATCAAGTGTTACCAAGACAGATGCCACAGAGTATTTTATAACCTAATATTGAAAGTGACATACCATAACTTCTGTCATATTCTAATGGTTACATAGACCAACCAAGGTATAGTGTAGAAGGGGACTACATAAGGGCATGAATGCCAGGAGCAGAGATCACAGAGGTCTCAGGTCTGGTTACCTCTGCCTTCAAATAGTGTTCCTCAATGCAACAGGCACTCTTTCATTTTTTTATTTTTAATTTTTTTGCTTTAATTTTAGATGAAAGCCAGGAGGCTTTGAAATGATCATAGTGGTTTATAATGTAGCAGCAAATGAAAGGCATCTGAACATCAAGATAAATGTCTTGAGTGGGGTCTTCTAGCCACTTGAAAAGCATGTGGCTCCACATGCCTAAGAAATCCACAGCTGACTTTAGTAAAATCTCAAATATTAAATATTGCAGCTCTGCACTTTAACAAAGTGCAAAGGACAGAAGTTGTCTGTCTATATTAACAAGTAAGAATGGTGAGCGGGTAAGGCACGGTTTACAAATCTGTATTTATGATTGGGGTCTGGCTGAAAAACAGCAAGAATAAACCATACAACCTGGGAAGTCTAATTCTAGCAGGAAGTTGCTTTGAAATAACATCATACTTCATTCACTCCCCAACTGATGTCTTTGATGACCGGTTTGGACATATCAATAAAATGTCCTGTCACTTACCATATTTTATTTTCTTGCAGCATTTCCTACTGATGGTAATTCTAACAGTGCCTGTTTTTACAGCAGAATCCACACTCTGATTTAGATTTGCCAAGCAGATTGCTCTTGGCTAAATTTCTTGCCTAAGTGCAGGCCCTTATGGTTTGAGAGATCTCATTTAAAGATCCCTAAAGAAAAATATGCAGCCTTTTACTGGCTTGGATTTGTAGCTCCAAATTTTAGAAGAAAGCGGCTGGTTAAAATTATAGACATTTTGAAGTACTTGTCTTTCAGAAATGCAAAGAACAATAGCAAGAAAAGTCTTTTGATGGTTCAGAATTTATTTTATTTTATGTACTTATTAATTGGTACACTTTCTCCCCCATTTTAACCAAAGATTCTGTACATTGAAACAATAAGTAAAGACATGTGTCTGCTTTAAAATCTTGATATTGGTTAAGGCTCCGTAGTCCTTTTTCATGCTTTCTGGGAAAAGGCTCTTCTGTTCTCTCAGCCCAGCAGTGCTTTGATCTCAGAAGCAGTGCCATTTGGTTGTAAATGTATGTGGTGCCTTTGATCTACTACTTAGCTGGTCTTACTTAAAATAGATAGTTTCTTTTATCTAAATAGTGTTTACTAGGTCTCTCTCTATGAAAGATGGTTTAAATTGCTATTATTTAGGTAGAAAGTTATATAAAGTTTCTTAGGATTGCCCAGATCTGAATCTAGTTCTCTAAACTCTAAAACCCAATGGCTCTATTATAGACTTTTAAAGCAAATTCCTATTAAAATGGGCTTCTCCTACAGATGTCAGGTAACATTTGCAAAAACTTCATTTGCTTTTTGATAGGAAACTGATTTTGCAAACAATAATAAACATAGCCTACACTCAGGCAAAAATGGTAATTTCTGAGTGTCCAAACTTAATAGCCTATTATCCCTCTTAATATGCCAAATGGCATATTTACATATTTATATATTTTTATGTTACTGCCTTATACATACCACATAGGGTCTATTGAAATGTGATTTTTTAAAATTAAGGAGTATATATCTTTAATTTCCTTCTTTACAAGGATTTCTTGAACATTTTGTCAAGTGCTTTAATGACTTGTGTTTGAATTTTCCAGGCCTCATTCAGTTATTCATTCAACAAACTACATTTCAAGTACAGAGGCACAAAGATGACTTAGTCACAGACTCTGCCTTTAGGTCACTCATAGGCTAGGGTTGTAGGGCAGAGTACTAGCAGATAATTTCATGGCAGTGTGGTGAATGCCTCTCATGGACAGTGATCCTCCCACCCCTGCCATTGCAAGCCTGCAACGAAGAACTCAATGTCCTATAAATTCCCAGCCAAGTCCCAGCCAAGTAAAAGTCAACCTATCTGTCCGGATCTCCCTAATGTAACAGAAGTGTCCTAACCTTAGGAGTGGTCTAAAGCTTCGATGGCTTTTGCTGCCTGAAGCTACCCCAAAGCCTTCTTACTTGTCATTCAACTCTAAGGAGGAAATCCCCAAACCACTTTCACATACATTTTAGAACTTTTGCACCATTCTTTATTTAAAAGGAGCTATTGGAACTCTCTTTGTGTTGTAAACTAAAGTAACTGTGAAAATTTCTATTTCGTTAGGCTACCGACATGTGGTTTTTTTTTTCCATCCTCCTTGGTGTCATGTTCCTATTTCAGAAAGCTTGTCATTACTTCATCTGAATACTAACCCTGTGTGAACATTTCCAAGTGCTGACCCTGAGAGTAGGCACTCTGGAGGACTCTCAAGAAATATATAAGGGGGGCGCCTGGGTGGCTCAGTGGGTTAAAGCCTCTGCCTTCAGCTCAGGTCATGATCTCGGGATCCTGGGATCGAGGCCCGCATCGGGCTTCCTACTCAGGGGGGAGCCTGCTTCCTCCTCTCTCTCTGCCTGCCTCTCTGCCTACTTGTGATCTCTATCTGTCAAATAAATAAATAAAATCTTTAAAAAAAAAAAGAAATATATAAGTGACCCTTCCCAGGCCTGAAGGTTGGGAGAGGGGCAGGAGGAACCAATCTGTAGTCACTTATGGGATCATTACATAGCAGTCACAACTGTCCAAAGAGGGAGGTCGAAGCAGGAAAATCAGAGGGGCCTGGGACCTGACCTCAGGGGATTCATACAAGGTTTGTGGAGATGGAGGGGAGGCCAGCCTCTAGAGGATACAAGAACATTAGTTTGGAGCATTCTTCTCTCAGGGCAGGGATGGTCACTGTGGGGCAGATGAGGTAGAGGCAGGAATGTGTGGAAAGCAAACTGAGGGGGTTTGGCTTTTTCCAGAGGAGTTACTGAGTCCTTGAGGCTGCAAAGTGGGAAAATAAAGTGGGATCTTTGGTACTTGCCCTGTTCTTTCACATCAGTCATCAAACACTACTGATTCTGAGAATTATGCATTTTAGATGGTAAAGTCCTAGAGATCAGAGAGACTGGCCTTCCTACTCATCCAGTGAGGAAATAAGTCCCGAAGTTTTGGACCCCTGGGTCTCACAATCACTAAGTAGCTGAGCCAGGAGTACCGGTCTACCCTGTTGATCAGGACCTGAGCCTGAGCCTCTCTTCCCAGGGCTTGTTTCCCACCAGGAGTTTTAGAGTAGGGTCTAGGACCCTTGATGGTTCACAGGAACCTATAGGAGAAATAGCATCCCACCCACCAGTAAGAGTGGGCTCCAAGGACACTTCTCATAGGGCTTCATCCCTCTATATGAACCCCCAGGGTCCACACCAAACCAGAATTTGAATAAGAGAGCTGTGGTTGGTAACAAAAGAGACAGAGAGGATAGACATTGAGCAGGCCCATATGAGCCCCAGGAAAGCCAGGTTAGGAGAATAGACAGCAATATTACTTTCAGGAGAAAAAAAATTTTTAATTAGTTGCTAATCATAGTCTGCCTATGGTTCCTAACTTCAGAAAAGCCAAATGGAGCATGTCCACCCAAACTGTGTGGACTGAGAGCAAGGTGGACATGGTAGTCCTCAAGAAAATGAGGAAACTGTTATTAGAAGGAAAGTGGGAGGATAAATGCTGGAAAAGCCAAAACAATAGATTTTGACAGCAACTCCCTTGTCCTCACCTGGACATGTGAGTGCAAGTAAGCCTGGGATAGTCCCATAGAATATTAACATGTACCAGGTATTCTCAGTGCTTCATATATATTAAATAATTATGTCAATCCTCAGCTCAATGTCATAGGCATTACTGTTATTCCCATTTACAGAGGAGGAAATTGAGGCACAGAAAGGCTAACTTGCCCACAGTCTTTCAGCTAATAAGTACCATAGCTGGGATCTGAATCTAAGCAGTCTGACTCCAGAACCTGTGTTCTTAATTATTGTGTTAAAAATATCTCCCATTTTCCTTCTTTCCTTACATTTTTCCCCTCTGAAATAAGAATTTGAGGAAGGTCCTGAAAATGAATGTAATCACCAAGTACACAATAGTAGCTATTATTACTTTTATTATTACTTATTAACAGTATGCAAAGTCTCTGATGTAGACATTCAAAGACTGCAAAATAAGACAAAAATCATTTGAAGAACAACCGAGACATTTGCATAGACTATAGGGCAGAGGGAAAATCTGCATGATCTTCAGGGGATTAGCAATGGGTAAGAAAGAATAGGAGCAAAGTAAATGTATGAATGAAAATGTCCAGAAATCCACTGAGGCAGTGACAAAAATGGTGAGATGCCAAATCCTGTAATGATTTCTTTTCTCCTTCCCTTCTCAAGTGCTGCTTAAGTAGAGCAGAGGCCAGACGGGATGCAGCGAAAGTGGCCCTAATCAACTCCCTCTTCAATGAGCTGCCCTCTCGAAGGATCACTAAGGAATTCATTATGGAGAGTGTGCAGGAAGCAGTTGCCTCCACCAGTGTGAGTACCCAGCAGGGTAGAGAGCTGGATGCACTGAGACATCGAGGCACTTGGACCTGGGGAAATACTAAAGTGAGCAAATTCTTTGAGAACTGTGCAAGTTTAGGAAGACTGGCTGGCTTGGTCATGAGTTTCAGCCTAACACTGGGCAGAGAATTTATTAAAAAAAAAAAGAAATAGAATTGTGAAGTTTTAATTTTGACCCATAAAATCATTGATTTTCAACAAAATTAACACTTGGATTGAAAATTAAGAAATTGGAGGGGGGTTGGTGCATGGGTGGCTCAGTCATTAAGCATCTGCCTTCTGTTCATGTCATGATCCCAGGGTCCTGGGATGGAGCCCCTCATCAGGCCCCCTGCTCAACGGGAAGCCTGCTTCTCCCTCTCCCACTCCCTCTGCTTGTGTTCCCTCTCTCACTGTGGCTCTCTCTGTCAAATAAATAAATAAAATCTTAAAAAAAAAAAAAGAAGAAAGAAATTGGAGCTAGTTCTCTATGCCACATCTCAGAAATATTTTTTAGCTGCCTTGGATGACCATTAATCGAATTTTAAATCAAAATAGATAATTTGATCCATCCTTATTTGTTTATTTGAATGTTTGATGTTTGAAAAATATTGATTTTTTTTAGGGCCTGGGAAAGCATGCAATTGAATACTGCTTTAATCTGGAGATAAACTAATTCATTTTTCCCCTAAACTTGACTAATCATAAAAATTATCCTAAGTGCTTATTAGAAGTGCCAATTCCCCAGCCACAGTGGGGGTCCTGCAATCTGTATTTTTAAGAAAAGGCTGACTGCTTAGATAGAAAAGGAATATGCCCAATATTTCTTAGCTGTTAGAATTATCATACTTAATATTAATTCTTTCAGAGAGCTGACATTTATTTCAGAGAACATTTCTGTTAATGGCCATAATTAATGCAAAATGCTTTAAAAGCAAAAACTCTTGTCTTAGAAATTTAGGTAGGATATTTTCTCAGCAATCCAGGAGTAGATGATTTGTCCCATGAGTTATTTAGACCTTCTGACACTTGATACCTACCAACTACAACCAATGGAGGAAGCCTTGGTTTCCCACTATGGCAGGTGTCTCCCTGTGTGTCCACCAAAGGCAGAAGCTTGGCATTACTGAGGGAATTAGCCACCTCATGGCTTTGCTTTTAGCATGGACAAACCCCATCTAAGATGTACATTCTCTGATCACCTTAATCTGATTATAAAGATTCTGCCATTTTGGAGAAGCTGCTGAAAATGAAGGACACATTGTCACACTAGCGGTGACCCTTTTGTTCCTTTTTCCCTCATAAAAGCTCTTGTCACTCATAAAAGAGATAAGAGAAGGGGCAGGGGACAGAGTTGTTGACCTGGTGGGGAGACATCGGGGAGCTCTGTTCTGTATCTGCTGTTAGATGAAAGGGAACTTTTATTTTCTTGACTTGTAAATTTCAAGGGCCTTTGAGGAAGAGAAGTTAGGAAAACGATGCCTGATTTATATGTGTGGAATTTACTCAGGAGCAGGGAGGGACCCTCGGTGTAAATGTAATTTATCATTTTTTCTTGGAAATTTCTAAGGAAAGAGAATATATAAGGTTTGCAGGCTTCTGGTTGGATTTCCTCTGGGATATTTAAAAAGCCAACATAAATATTTCAGCAGCAGCATGTTAATGTTATTGCATTCAGAAGCTATAAATTTGCTGCTATCTGATGCTGGCAGTTGTTTGTTCAGCCTCACAAAGGCATTGCCCACCTTCCCAGAAATCTGAGGCCCTGGGATCCCGCAGGGTAGGCCCCAACGCCAATCCAGCACTTGTGTTAGCTTTTTTTTCTGCCACGACCCCTAACCAAATTGAAGGGCAATTTCATTTCTACTCGTCACCCCACCCACATTGTTTCCTAAAGATTAAGTAGTCCAGAAGTGAAAAAAATATACACCAAGATCCATGTCTCCAGGTCAAACAACAGCGTATTATAAAAAGCTCCCATTAAGAATCATGGCAATAAAATATGAATGGTCCCAACAACCAGAGAATTCTTTTCCAGTCAGTTATATAATCTTGCCTGGTTACCATCAAATCAGAACAAGGTCAGCATTTCAAGATTTCAAATAACAGATGAAGGCAGCCTTCCAGAGGGCAACCACTCAAACATTAACCACCATCAACAGCAAAAACTTTTGCAAATATACAGGAATTTCTACTTTGGGAAAATTATTCTTTTAGCAAATATATAAACAGTTAACATTCGAATGAATGTTCAAATTGATTACAAAAATCCTCTTTACTCTGAGTCATGGTGAGATTAAGAATTTTATCCCAAAGCAACTGGAGACTTGGTTGTAGAGTGCACACCTGAAGGTATATTGAAGGCACAACTTCAATATAATAGAAGTTTCACTGTAGGGCCACAGCATTAGCTCATGACCACAAAAGAAGAAGAAGGAAAAATCCATAATATTTTCCTTTTCTGCTTTCTTCCCAAGGGCACTTTGGATGATGCAGATGACCCCAGCACCAGCATTGGAGCCTACCACTACATGTTGGAGTCAAACATGGGGAAGACCATGCTGGAGTTTCAGGTACGTGACTTCCTGCTTCATGTTTATTTTGCTACACAATCCAGAAACCCGGGGGGAATGCCACTCTTATCATTAACATCTCCTGTCCCAATGATCTAGTATTTTTTTGTTTTGGTCGTTTTAATTTAAACCTCTTTGAATCCAGCATGGTAGTTCTGTCTTAGCTATACCTCAGGAGGCTGAAGCAAACAAGCAAACAAGGCACAGTCCTTGCTTTCTTGAAGCAGAGTAAAGCACTTAGTCTATGAAACAACTGGGGAACACCACCATCTGACCTGCAACATTTCACCAGCTTTTCAGTACAAAGTTCCCTTATAAGCCAGATTGAACAGTTTGAAGTGTTGGTTGTGACCATTTGGTTCTTAATTTTCTGAAGTCATAGACGAAGTTGTCTGTAATGTACATTAAACAATGCCCCCCTCAGTTCTGGTATTTCCATTAAACAAGATCAGCCACCACCCGTTGTTAACTAGATCAAAACATTCAGCAAACTGTAATCCTGTTTCATCCACTGCTGACAAGCTGTAATAGAGCTGAGGAGCTACACTACCTATTATTTGCAAATTAAATAACTACCTTAATAACATTAACAATAAGAATAATAGTAGCCAACACTGATTGGATGCTTACTTTCTCTGATACTGTGCTCACTGTGCTAAGCATTTAACAAATGTAGTTTAAATCTCATGAAAAACATGAGTATTTACTATCCCCATGTCATCATTGTAGGAAGGAGTGCCACATATCTTAGTCAATTGCAGAGCAAGGACCCACACAGTCTGATTTCTGAGCTCACATGCTCAACTCTTACCTTTTATGGGCTGGGCAGATGGGAAATTCAGTAGTGATTGGGCATGAAATGTGTGCCCTCTAAAAAAGCTAACCTTGAATGTTGAATAGCCATATTTATACAATGCTAGTAGGAATCAATACACAGTGTTATAATGAAGAGACTGTGCCCCTAGTATTTCTATTGCTTTAGGTTAGAGTCCCAGAAGCAATCAGAGATACAGTTTTATGGACCAAAATGTTCATCATGGTATAAATTACAATAGTGTTTCATCTGAGCCCTGAAGCCACTAGCTTTCAAATACTTTTCAAACTGTTTCTCAACTGCCATGGCATAGTTACTTTGCAGGTGGATATGTCCCTCCTGCCCATAAAAAATCAGTATTTTCTGTCATTAGTCCCCTTGCTTGACTGAGGCAAAAATACCCTCTCTTCATTTGGTCATCCAGTTTTCTTTTTAAGTGGCAGTGGTTTCACTGAATTTTGATGTTGATTGCCTTGGGTTTGAAGAGACCAGGTATCCCTAAATCCTACCCTCTGCAATAGACAGAGGCATGCATGAGCATGGTCCGGTTTAGCTTGGCTCTACTTTTCACCTCTAAGTCTGTTTGCTCGTTATATGTCGATTAGGGAGACTAATAGTACTGGTGTTACCTCCCGGTGCCAGTGTGAACCTTAAATGGGACAATAATTGGAAGAGTCCAGAACAGGTCCTGGCATATGGCAAATACTCAATGAAGACTGACAACTGTTATTACACATACTTCTGAAGGACTGCTCCACTTGAAATACCAAAGACTACTGTATGGATTCCCTTGACAACTTTATCTAACTTAAAGATTTCAAATGAGGACAAGGCAACTCCCTGCAAACATTTCAGGGATCTCGTTACAGGATAAAAGGGCAGAACTATAAAGGATGGGTCCATGCTTTTCCCCCATAATGATCTAAGGTAAAACAGAGATAAAAACAAAAGGGAGGAGCATAACACAAGTGATTTTTACAAACTGAACAGAATTATGTGTGAAACCTGCTCTACCACTTTCTGCCAGGGCATGTAATTATCTGAGATTCAGTTTTCTCATCTGTAATATAAGAATCATAATGCCCATTGTGTAGTTTGTGGAATTTACATGACATTTATAAAGCATCTAATATAGTCATTTCCCCAAGGAAGAACCCCATTTATCTTAATCCCTCCCTTCTCAACCCCAACAAAAGAATATTTTACTTCTCTTATTATAAAATGAATGTTGCCTGCTCTGGTACATAGTAACTTGTATGTGATTTAGTAGCTATTTTCAGAAAATTAAGAGTAATTTTTGAATGCAGTCAAGTTAGTCTGCTGAAGATGGGGAAGTTAAGTTTTAAAAAAAATTATTAAAATTTTGTCCAAGTACTATGAATGGCTGTACTCAACCACCTTTTAGTAATTCTTAATCACCTTGCAATGGGCTGTATGTTTTCTGTGTGGTCTATGTAGTAAGTGACTTAAATATGTGAAATAATAACTTGAATCAAACTGTGGAAATGATTCATAAATTCTCATAAAAGAGGCTGGGAGCAGGATGGGAGACACAGGAAGAGGAAGAGGTGAGAGAAGGAAAAATCCAAACTTACTCCCCCAGTAGGGATGCTGGCAACCCAGGAGGAGGGCCATGGAGCACATCCCTTTTCCTTCCGCCAGTTCAAGGTTGCCTGCTGGGTCCCAGAACATTCCTTGGCGGCCTGGGTTAAATGCATCAGCTTGTTTCTGCACATAATGGGAATTGACCACAGACCTGGGCTGTTTGCAGCCGACACAGCAATTCAGTACCCTGGTGGGTAATGGATGTGTGTCTGTATCTAGCTACGGATGACTATACCATATAAAAACAAGGCTGGTGTCTCCTGACTGCCTGCAGGCTTTCCAGGGGGGCTGTCAAGGAGGCAGCACTCAGAGGAAACATGATAGGCTTCTGCTTACCTTTACTTCGTGGGAGGGAAGCAGAGTAGCCTTACTATACAGAAAGCTGCCTGGCGTTTGGGGGGAGGGATGGCGACAACACCAGCCACTGGGTCTTGTCAGGGTCAGATTTGAGACGGACTTTGACTGACGCTGGTTAATATATTTATTCTGAAGCCTAATGCAGTCCAAGGACGAGTTGTTTATTTACATCTTTGCTAAATTCTCCAGGTTGCCTTTTAAAACCTCGTCCCATAAACAAATTTCCTCTTAAATCCATTCTCTTGGGTGGGGAGATGGTGCCCACCTGTTTTTCAACTTCTCCATTTACAGTGTTTGTTTTTCTTATATCTGATGAATCACAGAACCAAGCGAGTCTCCCAGACAGAGTTCCAGAGAGAAGCATAGTGCATTTTCTCCCCACGAAGTAGCTGAAAAGGCAAGCATTGTTCCTAATAGGAGGCAACACCAGGAAGCACTGTGAGGACACAGCCCAGCTGTTGGTGGTTTGAACTGAATGAATGACAAATAGAACCAGGAAAGCTGTAGAATGGAAGCTGCAACTTGTAGAAATCACAGGGCTTTCTTCTCCATTTGATTTCAAATTTACCTTACTGATCAGGACTGGCCATATAATTCTTGGGACCCATACAAAGTGAAAATGCAGGGCCTTTTGTGAAAAAATTACTAAGAATTTCAAGTCAGCGGAGCATGAAATCAAGCTTGGGGTCCTGTGTGACTGCATACATCACAAGCTCACAAGGCCAGCATTGTCCCTGATACAGACTCACCAGAAGGGACCAGACCAGGGTAAGGAGAGTTAGGCCTTCACCTCAGGCACAAAATGTAAAGGAGTGTCAAAAAACTCAGTGATCGGGTGCCCGGGTGGCTCAGTGGGTTAAAGCCTCTGCCTTCGGCTCAGATCATGATCTCAGGGTCCTGGGATCAAGGCCCACATCGGGCTCCTTGCTCAGCGAGGAGCCTGCTTCCTCCTCTCTCTCTCTGCCTGCCTCTCAGCCTACTTGTGATCTCTCTCTCTCTGTCAAGTAAATTAAAACAAAACAAAAAACTCAGTGATCAAGACAGTATTATAATGCACTATTTTAAAAACTCAAAATAAATGTGTAAAAATTCATAACAAACAAAATATAAAAATTGTAAATAAAGACAGAATTTTTAAAAAAAATTTTTTTCATTTACTTGAGAGAGAGAGAGAGGGAGAGAGGGGTGTAGGGGCCAAGGGAGAAGGAGAAGCAGGCTCCCCACTGAGCAGGGAGCCTGACATGGGTCTTGATCCCAGGACCCAGAGATCATGACCTGAGCCGAAGGCAAATGCTTAACGGACTGAGACACCCATGTGCCCCTAAAGACAGAATTTTAAATAAAAGACCTTGAACTTTCATGATTCAGCTTAAATCTTGCTTCACTCTCCTCACCGTAGTCCCAACCCAATCTATAGGCCAGCTTCTTGTTTATCTGTCATCCTACCCGAATTCCCTGGGGGGCTCTAGATCAGCCATATAACAAATAGCACAGCCCAAAGACTTGAATGAGGAGCAGGACAGATAGCTCACCAAACAGATTTCCTTTCAAGTGATAAGGCTTTGACAGATAGAAAACCGAACTGTGAAAAACAGGCAGCAAGTAATCCTGGTGAAACTAGGAAATCCTTCCTGAAGTCCACAGCCCTCTCCTTGCCAATCTACAATAATGCAAGGAATTCTGATGGAATCCATGAGAGCCATACAAGGATTTCCTGGGCTCATACAGCTTCAGGAAGATCTGAGGATAGTGAATTTGGTCTTATGAGGGGAAATAAAGAGGTGGGACACAAAGAATGTGGCAATAATTCCATATATGTTACATAGTGATGGTAAGATTAGTATCTCTAAAAAAAAAAAAAGATTAGTATCTCTACAGAGGAGGGCAAGAACTAGATTGGGACACAATGTACAAAGGCAGAAAGAAGGTCATCTTCCCTGTGGGATTTTAGGAATGAGAACAACACTGAGGAAGAGGCAGTTGTGTTACAGCAAAAACTCCTTGGGAATGGAATAGAAATTTAGACAAACCAGAAGTGGTGTGGGGATGACTCTCCTGCAGTCAAAAACAGTTCAAGTCTCTGTGGGGAAGTTTGTTTTTTTTTTTTTAAAGATTTTATTTATTTATTTGACACAGAGAGAGAGATTACAAGTAGGCAGAGAGGCAGGCAGAGAGAGAGAGAGGAGGAAGCAGGCTCCCTGCTGAGCAGAGAGCCTGATGCGGGCCTCGATCCCAGGACGCTGAGATCATGACCTGAGCCAAAAGCAGAGGCTTTAACCCACTGAGCCACCCAGGCACCCTGTGGGGAAGTTTTTGAGAGATGTAGGTTGCCAAGGGACATGAGGATGGTTTCTGGCTCTGTTCACAGCAGAATTGTGGGTTCTAAAGTCTTAGGAGGATTGCTGGGTGGAATGATGGGAGTTTATCTGGAAAGGGGGCAACAGTTAGTATATAGACAAGAATGAGACCTTAGAAGACATTGGAGGAAGAATATGTTACTAAAGCAATAATTGTCAGAGGATGGAATTGAGAGTCCTCTAGGCTGTTTCTCTAACTGGGCCACATGGATACAAGGACAATACCAAGAAGGCTATTGAAAGTCACATAAGAACTCAGTATATCTTTCTGGGTTATATCGTGTTTAACCATTATAAAACTTGGGCTTGGGGGCAAGTGGAGGACTGGAGGTGGTATTTATTATTTTAAAAAGTGGACATATACAATAGGATGCAAAAGTCAAGTGGAGTCTTAAAACATTAAACAGAAATGTCTTATTTCTATTATTCCACTATTTCCACTATTGTGGGAATAGTGGCCATTCTATAAAACCACAGAGACTGTTCCTTAGCAGGACATAAAAAGTGTGCCTTTTTATATTTATGGCTACAAAGTCTTTAGTGAGTAGATTAAAGGTGCAGTAGGAAAGGCAGCATAGATTTACCTTCCTCAGTCACTGGGGTTACTTTGATGAGAAGCACAGGAGTGAGAAGCAGATTATGTAAGATTTGGCCATAGAACTAACCGGTCTCACTTTTCCAGGTTATCATAGTGATATGACAGAGTGTAAGTCTGGATGGGGCAGGGAGAAGTGGAGGAGAGAGGGCATGACAGAGGCGGCTTCCCTGGGCAGTGGGCCCAGAACCCTAGGCAGATGGTGGCATCTCTGTTTGGGGCAGGAGGAGTAATTCCCCTGGTATCCATGTCACATTTTAATTAATGGAAACACATGGTTTTGCTTTTACTGAGGTCTCTGTGGGCTTTTCGAGGACTTTCTGTACAATAGAATATAGACAAAATCCCCAACTGAAAAGAAGAAAAAAAAACCCATTACATTATACTGGCAATTTCAGACATAAGAATGGTGATATTTGCTCTTCTGAATATCTTATAGCTTTAAAATTTACTTAATAATTTTAAGATGTCTGAAATCTTAGAATGCCTTAGGTCTCCTCATTTTCATAACTTAAGCTTTTTCCTAAGCAAGCAGAGGTAAAGACAATAAAAATCAGATTTTTGAATGGTCAGTAGGACAACTGTCTAAATGTTAAGTTTTCATAACTAGTGTCATAACCAAAAATTTCCTTAATTTCCTTAATTGTGTTGAGTGTATGTGATTTGTGCTGTCAATACACAATAGATGTCTCTCTGACCAAAAAAGAAAAAAATGCAGATAGCTTTCAATAGAAGACTGCTACTTCTAATCACATTAGGAAAATAAAGTCTTCAGAGTTTATATAGTTTAGCTTGCCCTTGATATCATGAAGGAAAAGGTGATAGAAGCTTAATGCTGTGCTCAACACCGAACATTGGATGTGGGAACTAGGGTTTGGTTTTATGTCAATTCTACTTGATTATCCTTATTTTCAGGCTTTTTCTTCACTGACTTTATAAACATAGGAGTATTTTACAGTTTCTGTAGTTTGTCCATTATATATTTTTTTAAGATTTTATTTATTTACTTGACAGAGAGAGATCACAAGTAGGCAGAGAGAGAGGGAGAAGCAGGCTCCCCGCTGAGCAGATAGCCCGATGCGGGGCTCCATCCCAGGACCCTGAGATATGACCTGAGCCGAAGGCAGAGGTTTAACCCACTGAGCCACCCAGGTGTCCCAGTCCATTATATGTTATTTATATTTACTTCTTGGCCAAAATTTTTAAAAATTTAAATGGTTTTCTTTAATATATAATATTGTCACATGATTCAAAACTCAAAAGGTACAAAAGAATGTCAGTGGTCTCCCTCACACTTCTGCCCCACAGGCATTCTTGTTTCTACCCCAGAGACAACTATGTTACCTAGTTCTTTAGTATCTTGCCAGAGCTCTCATAGACATTTACAAGCAAATATTTATAGGGACTTTCTGGGGGTTTTTTTTGTTTTGTTTTGTTTTGTTTTTAGTTTACTTGACAGAGAGAGATCACAAGTAGGCAGAGAGGCAGGTAGAGAGAGAGGAGGAAGCAGGCTCCCTGCTGAGCAGGGAGCCTGATGTGGGCCTCGGTCCCAGGACCCTGGGATCATGACCTGAGCCAAAAGCAGAGGCTTTAACACACTGAGCCACCCAGGCGCCCTTTTCTATTCTTTTTTTAACCAAATACTAGTAGACAGTATACGTGTTGTGCACCTTGCTTTTCTTTTAACACCACATCATAGAAATTCTTCATATTACATCCTAGAGGGGAATACCTGGGTGGCTCAGTTGGTTAAGTGTCTGCCTTCAGCTCACATCATGATCCCAGGGTCCTGGGATCAAGTCCTACATTGGGTTCCTTGCTCAGTGGGGAGCCGCTTCTCCCACTGCCTGCCACTCCCCCTGCTTGTGCTCTCTCTCTGACAGATAAATAAATAAAATCTTAAAAAAATAAAAAAGAACAAAGAGGGCCTTCTCATCCTTTCTCTGTGAATAAAAGTATTCATTGGGATAAATGTATTGTAGGGGAGGAAAAATAGTTTTTCCTCTACCCTTCTGAGTTCTTAGCTGAGACCCCTGTAATAAAAGATTAATAAGAGAAAAACAAGTTTTTTTAACACATATACTTCATGTATGCATGAGAGATGCTCAGGGAAAAATAGTATCTTCCTGAGGTGGCTTGGAATTTAGGATCAAATACCATCTTAATAGGGAAAGAGGAAGGGGGAATGTAGGCCTCTTAGGAGATGGTAAATGATTCTTAAGAAAGATGAATGGGCCCTTAGAAGAATAGATGAGGTATGTTAGTCTGTGTCTTCTTCTGTGGTAAGAGTCAATCTTCCCTGGTTGATGAAATTCCTCAGGAGGGGATTTATAATTAGGTTCCTTTTGGAGTCTGTGTCTTTAGGCAGATAAGGGGAGTTCAGAGAAAGCCTTTCTTTCCATTTGCTGTTTTTCATGTGCTTGCAGCTTAAAATTAATATACCAAAGTGGCATGTTTTGGGTGGCATGTCCTGAACTCATATTTTGGGGGCAGCAAATTCTGCTACTCTTCAGTATTATCCTTTTTTAAACTATTTCTTTAAAAATGAGCATGTAAGGAGTGCCTGGGTGACTCAGTCAGCTAAGCATCTGACTCAGTTTTCGGTTCAGTTCATGATCTCATGGATGGTGAGATGGAGATGTACATTGGGCTCCATGCTCATCGGGGAGTCAGCTTGAAGATTCTCTCCCTCTCCCCCCGCAACTCATACACATTTTCTTTCTAATGAATAAATCTTTTAAAAATGCTTTTAAGATTTTATTTATTTATTTGAGAAAGAGAGAGAGCACGAGCAGGGGAGAGAAGCAGACTCCCCACTGAGCAAGGAGCCCAATGCGGGGCTGGATCCCAGCACCCTGGGATCAAGATCTGAGCTGAAGGCAGATGCTTAACCAACTGACCCATCCAGGCGCCCCTAAAAAAAAAATGTTTTGACAATGTCCACCTCAAGCTGACACCATTCTAATTAGATTCAGGAACCGGAATCACCTGGGAAAATAGTAAATTTATTCTCTGCCCTCCAATCAGAAAACTACACCATTCTGTAAACTAAAAGCAGAGGTTCTCCCTTCGCCAATGGTAGTTTTCCCCAGCTGGTCAAAACTGTCCACTCTTGCTGGAATGGCTTGGAACCTATAGCACAAGAAACAAAAGTCAGGATCTTTGCCATTGCTGAGCCCTTTGATGCTCATTTATAGCAAATCAATGTCAGCTAAGACATAAGTTACATCAATCAGTACCTGTCAGTACATCACTCAAACATTCATAATTCTGGACCCAAGAAGAACCAGGTTGAAAAGCAAAGTAGATTATTACTATTTTTCCTTTTCTGTATCTTGTTCTCAGTGATGCACTGTGTTGAAGAGGATTATACTAGAGGATTCACTATTTAAATAAATCCTTAAAAAAATAAGCACTTAAAATATTTCCAGCCTCAGGCAATTTAAAAAAACAGTACAATGAATAACTTTATTTAACACATTATTCTGAGATGTGCTGATGTATTTAGATAACTTCTTGGGTGTAGAATTATTAGAGCATATGTATTGTTATTATTTTATTTTTTATTTTTTGGAGAGTTGGTGGGGAGAGGCAAAGGAAAAGAAGGACAAGAGAGAATCTTAAGCAGGCTCCATGCCCAGTGCAAGCCTGATGCAGGGCTCCATCTCACAACCCTGAGACCAAGACCTGAGTTAAAATCAAGAGTCTGATGCTTAACCGACTGAGCCACCCAGGCACCCCAAACATATGTACTTTCAATGTTGAAAGGTATTTGTCAACTCTTTAGTCATTTTATTATGCAAACATGGATATAACAGAGGAGGTAAGAAAGAAAGCTCCAGAAACTTAGGGACTCTGGTGTTTGAAAAGTCTCTAAGTGTTCTGATGATCTTATATATTCTATTTCGCTAAGATAGCTGGGGATCAGAGTTATGCCCTACCCAGCTTTCACACTTTCTTTCACATTTCTGCTTTGAGAGTAATGACAGGTGTTTGGGTTTTATAGGAGCTGATGACCATTTTCCAACTATTGCACTGGAATGGAAGCTTAAAAGCCCTTCGTGAAACAAAGTGTTCCCGACAGGTGAGGTTTTCCAGTCAAGAATGGGTTTGTGTTGTATGAACTGAGCAGATGGCTTGTCATTTTCCTAGATTTCCTTTATTTGGATTTTTCTCTGTTTACTTTATCTATTAAGAGATACTTTATCTATTAAGGTACTTTATCTATTAAGAGCAGAGGATACCTGAAAAAAAATATATAACAGTCCATTTGAGTCCAGGACTGACCAAATATGCGCACGAAGGAGAATGTTGCCTACACATAGGAGACTGATTTTGATACCTGTACTAAATGTCAAAGAGAGGGATCATGAAGACAGACTTGGTTTCTAAGTCAAATGCTGAATCTCTCTATGTACCTGCCCTGCCTCAGTATTTGTGCCCTCTTCTACATTCCAAGGCAGGTATGTGCTGTGGTGAGTGCTGTGAATTGTGTAAGACTGATGATTCACAGACCTGTACCCCTGAAACAAATAATACGTTATATGTTAATTTAAATAAATAAATAAAAAGATTATGTGGTAAAAATAATTAATACAGTTAAAAAAAAAAAAGAAAGAAATTTGAGAATGCACTACTTCTGAACTGCCTCACTAGAGAGTGCTAAAGTTGGTTGTAGCAGGAGGATTTTTCATACCCCTACCAAAAGTCCCCAAAGGACAAAAGAAATGATTATAAAGTTGGGCAAGCTGGCATTCAATCACCTCAATTTTTTGGTTTGGAAGTTTCTTCTTCATTTTTCAGAAACAAGGTCTCACTATTTCTTCGTTACCTACGAGAAATACCTTTCCCCCTTTTTTTAACACCAAAGGCAAATCCCCTCCTGTGTCTTTAACAGTTTTCACCTTCTATCCTCCAAGATTCATCCTTCCTTTTTGCACCAGTACACTTTGAAAGATGGCCGTTTATTTTTGAGGATTTGCTAACAGGAATTTATATGAGGAATAAAGCCTCTACCAGTCGGCTAGATGTGGGTGGATATAAGAGTTTTCCATGCACTGCAGCCCCAGGAGTTTTTAGTTGTTCTTTGGTTAGAAAGTCTGGCTTTCAAAATGTCAAAGATGGAAAAGAAATGAGTAGTTGACAATGGCTAGGGCTATTTTTTTTTCTTTTCCTTTGATTTTATAAACGGCCTTTGAAATTCGCTGGGTTGGTTATAAACACTTTTCCATGGTTGTTTTTAATTTGTTAAGGTCATAAATAAATAACATATGTTCTTGAAAATAAAAATAAGCAATGCATCCACTCTACAAGATCTTCTTAAAGTATATCTATCAAACCTATACATGATGTTACCATATATTGGCAAATTTCTCACATGAGAATTGACAGGTAGTGATTAATATTGAATAATTTATAGAACAGATAATATACATGAAGATACCATTATGATATCAATAATGATAATGCCTGTGTTCTACAGTACATTCTTAAAGTTCTTTCTGTAGTATCTGTGAGCCATTTGGACTGCCATCTATCTTCCTTATGCTAACAAAACAGCAGTTAGGAAGTTGACTCTCTTTGTTTTCTAGCCCTTGTCCTGACTCAAAGTCTCCTGCCCTCTACAATGGGTGTGACTAAACTGAAATCTGCCCTAATCTTTCCATATAAGTATTTCCGTCTCTCTACCTTGCTGACAGAGATAATGCTGGGCAGAAGAGTTCAGGAATTAATGAGGTAGTAATATTCATGCATAAAGGGATGCATTTTCAAAGGAAGACATTTTCTAGCAAGGTCGGAGTTCTGTTTGTGAACATTATTGAGTCATTCTTGGTGATAGTGTTTGGATACAACCTGGAGTGACCCTACTTTGCCCAACCAGCTTAGCCCTTCATTTGCTTTAAGAAATATATCTTGAGATTGGGCTTCCATTTGTGAACATCAAAGAGGTTCAGTTGTTGGCAAAACTCCTATGCATGTGTATGTGGGGGGTGGCAGAGACAAAGAAAATGAGGTGTTGGAAGGCCATGGACACATGTACCTTTGTTGTTCTTCACTGACACTCTGGACTTTGTCTCTTGGCTCCCAGGAAGTCATCTCCTACTATTCCCAGTATTCCCTAGATGAAAAGATGCGCAGTCACATGGCCCTGGACTGGATCATGAAGGAAAAGGAGTCTCCAGGAATCCTCTCTCAAGAGCTACGGATGGCCCTGAGGGAGTTGGAGGAAGCCAGGAAAGCGGGACAAGAACTGCGGTTTTACAAAGAAAAGAAAGAAATCCTTAGTTTAGCCCTGACTCAGATCTATAGTGATCCTGACACCTCCTCACCCAGTGATGATCAGCTGAGTCTAACAGCCCTCTGTGGCTACCACTAGCAAGGCCAGGTCCCGGCTGCCCCGAGGTTGGCAAAGGCCGGACTCTAACATTAGGCAGCTCAGTGAAGGAGGTCCATCAGAGGCTTTAGCACCTACAGCTACTACCTGAAGGCTGTACTAATTCTTCCCAACCATTCCATTCACAGAATCTGAGAGTAGTAGGACCCTTACAGGACACAGCATCCCACTCAATGCAATTTTCCCATCATGCTTTCAAGAGTTCTGCCTCTTACTGAAAGGATGGAGACAAGATTGTTGGAAAAATATTTTCCAGGTTTGGCCTCAACCTAAAGCCCTGTTGACATGTGCCTTGCTAGATTATATGTGTTTTAGACAATGGGCCAGTGTAGCATCCCCCCAAAAGAACATCAGCCAGCCCCGGGGCAAGTAGCATGATAGCAATTTTTTAAAATACTTGGGATTAAATAAACAATATAGAAAAAAATGCACGGGTCAGAGTTTCTTCCTAAGCTTTATAGGCTAAGAGATACTTATACTCTACTGGGTGTAATAAAAAATTACAGTGAGGATTTTATCTGGACACCCCACTATCAAAGATCTTAAGGGATAATAGTATAAAAATACTTGATAAATTTAATTTGACTTAAAATGTCAATACACTCTTCCAAATGGGGATGTCACCTAGAGTAGTACCTTTACTTGTATTTCTCAAGAAGAATTAATATCTAATCTTTATGAGTCCTGGAGTCAGTCATGTTCATTTTTAATTTGCAGACAGATTACTTGTATTGATTTGTTTTTATTTTTGCCACCACAGTCGTATATCTATAATGGAGAAAATTACTGGCATTGTAAAGGTTAAAGCATTTTGAAAAATCATTAGCTTTTAACAGTGTTTGCGTTAGATTAGTTTCTCATGCATTAGAAAGGAGGAGTCTTTAGCTGTCTTTTTGTTGTTCAAAAACATGAGCCATGAGTAGCTCAAATGTAGTGTCATTTTTAGGTTTTAAAAAGACGTCTCTCTTTGAAAATGGCTTGGGTCAATTAATTGATTAGAAAAATGAAAGCAAATATGGACCAATTTTTGGATAGTTTCTGGTTGCTCAAGTTTAAGAATGGCAGTAGCAAATTTTAAACATTTGTAGGAATTTCCATATTTATAACATGAAAAGGATTATCTTGCATTTAGTCCAAAATTTCAAAATAAAGAACACAGTTTTTTCAATGCTAAACAGGTTTTCTTTTTCTTCATGTTTAGGTAAATGCAAACTAACTTTACTGAAGGCTAAAATGACTACATTTACATTAAAATTTACAGAAACTTGATAGTTCAACTTCATATCTAAATATGTGCAGATGTAATTGTCTCCCCGTAAGTCCCCCGTGAAAACTATGTATACTGATCACATATTTTGGAAGTAGACTTGATAATAAAAAATTAATTTCATATATCCTATTTCTCATACCAGGGGAGAATTTAGCTTCATATATGCCCTACTTTAATGTGGAAAGGTAATACTATATAATATTAGATAACTTTAATTTTAAAATATTGTTTTAGCAAATGTCACATTCCTCCCCACAATGAGGCTAAATGTCACCTAGAATAAAACTGCATTCCCTTATAATCCCAAAAAGGAATTAAAATTAATATCTAGAAATTGAATAAATTTTAAAACTAAGGAACCTTTCTATTTAAAGTAACTTTTTCATAAAGTCATTACTCTTTTATCATTTCAAAAAGTCATAATTTCCCATGTTGGGTATATGTAAAGGTAGGTATACCTTTGCTAGCATTAGCAGACTTTGCCAATGACCTCCTCAAGCTGACGCCATCTAATTAGATGCAGGAACTGGAATCAGCTAGGAAAATAGTAAATTTATTCTCTGCCCTCCAATCAGAAAACTGCACCATTCTGTAAACTAAAAGCAGAGGTTCTCCCCTCGCCAATGGTAGTTTTCCCCAGCTGGTCAAAACTGTCCACTCTTCCTGGAATGGAGTAGAACCTATAGCAAAAGAAACAAAAGTCAGGATCTTTGCCATTGCTGAGCCCTTTGATGCTCATTTATAGCAAATCAATGTCAGCTAAGACATAAGTTACATAAATCAGTACCTGTCAGTACATCACTCAAACATTCATAATTCCGGACCCAAGAAGAGCCAGGTTGAAAAGTAAAGTCCTTTTCTGTATCTTGTTCTCAGTGACACACTATGACAAAGAGGATTATAGTGGAGGATTCTCTATTTAAATATATGAAGCTCTGGGTCCTAAACTTTTGCAGTTACAACCCCTTTGAGAATCCAATGAAAGTCATGGACCTCTTCCTAGGAAAATAGAGTATATACATTTAAATTTGCATAAACAGTTTCAGAGAGTTTGTGGACTTTCCCAAAGTCCATGGATTGCTCTGTCCAAGAAACTCCAGTTCAAAACTCTGAATTTTGAGCACAGACTTACTGTGCTAAACTTTTCAGCAGGGATCTAAGCTAGTTTAGACATAGACCCATGTAGCCTACTTCTAAGATAAATGTCATTATCCTTGCATACAGAATCGTACTGTATCTTGACAAGAGTTAGTTCAATTTTCACAAAATCCAAATACACCAAATTGTTATGAAAAAGCAGCTGAAAGCAAATAGTCACTAAATGTGTGTGAACCTATCAGAATATTACTGATTTAATGAAGTCATTGTTCCTCTAATGATTAAATTTGGTTGTCCATTTGTTCAAAAGCTATAGTCCACTGATAATGTTTTCTGTTAAACTCATTCACTTACTTCTACAAAAGGAGAAGAATAAAATCACAAATATTCTTGAAATGCTGTACCCACATCAACTTTGAATCCGATCACTTATATCTCAGGGAAAATAGGAAAAAAGCATATAAACATTTAACACATCCCTGTTTCTTTAAGGGAAACTTTTGAAGCTAGCAGTATTGGTGTAGTTGACTTTATCTCTGAAATGCTTTAGCGAATTCTGAGTTGCATCATGCCATGCCTTTCTTTCTTGCCAAAGGACAGAAGAAGCCAGATGAAGAATATTTTCATTATCCTTGACTATGTTTACAAGTAAACACTATTCAAGATATTATCACTTACATATTACTGATACTTTTTTGTTTTGCCTTACAGAAATGCAAATATTAAGTTTTCTTCTATGGTGTCTATCGTGTTAAAGTGTGAATATTGTTTTTAGCCAGGGCTCTTCGGAACCTGAAAATCATTTTCTCTACCATAGTGGTTCTCAACTTTGGCTGCACATTAGAAATAATTAAGCAGCTTTAAAAAATCCTAAATGTCTAGACTATACCCAGACCAATGAACTCAAACTCTCTGGAAGCATGGCCCAGGCATCAGTATTTTTTAAAACTCCCCAGGTTGTTTCAATGTGCAACAAGATTTGAGAATGACTCTTCTACCCAGGAAGGTGTGACCCAAAGGTCCATGGCCTAATTAGTGGGAGCTATTACTCCCTTTGGCCTTGGAACGGATTCAAATGTTGAGATCCTCTGAGCTACGTAGGGCCTGTGTGAGCAACAAGCTTTCCTGGACCCCAGAACTAAAGCAGGGCAAGCACATGCACGCATGTGTGCAAACACACACACACACACACACACACACACACACACACACACATACACACAGTATCTTAGCAGTACAGCCAGATTCTGCCCCAGGGTCCAGGCTTTCTTTCTCAAATATGATATATAAAATATCCATACCAGAATCATCTGGGTTACTCATTTAAAAATAAAATTCCTGGGCCACACCCAAACCTACTGACCAAATTACAGAAGGTCTGGATAATTCACCACTTTACCAGGTGTTTCTGATCAGACTTAAATTTGAGCTCTTTTGGCCTAAAGCTACCTAACACATTTTTTAGTGGGCAGCACAGCCCTGCCCCTTTGGACGTAACCAGCCTCTTGGGGTAGAGTGCAGAAAGGAATAATGGAGAGAAGGGAATGTTGCCCCTGTACCCCTTCTGGAAGCTGGAGAAAAACAGAAGGGACAAAGAGATATGACTGCCTTTTTTCTACCGAAAGAGCAGCTCCCACTCTTTTATCACTTTGGCCTTAACATTTGGACTTAGTTTTAAGCCCTTTACCAGAGACCATGGAAATCTCTTTCAGCTCATGTTAAAGTCGCTTCTCTAAACCTGACTAAAGCCTGGTAGCACTTTGTACTAGGCTGTGGGAAAGGCAAGCAGAAGCTGCTTCTTGAGAGCTGTTGATTCTCTAGTGGTTTGCAAGTGAAAATCCCAGATTGCCAACTATAGCCGTTCTCACTTTGTAGTGGCAATTATGTACCACAAATACAATTTTATATCAGTTGTTCAACCCTGAGGGTGCAGTTTTCTATAAAAGCAAGATCATAAATGGGGGGCAAGTTTCCCAAACTAGCCTTCCCCTACTAGCCTAGCAGTAGGGCACCCCAAATATTGATCTATGGGATCTAGTACATCCCTAGGTTGTGAAAGGGCAGGGGAAGGTAGAACAAGGGTAGCCTGGGTCTAGGGCATAGTACTGAAAACCTCCCGGGGTGTATTTCTCAGCCCCAAACTGGTGCTCCAGTCTCTTTATTTTCTCTTTGTCCCCCATAGATTACCTTGCCAACATCCCACCCACTGCCATCACTTGTTGCTTCTCCTGATCATGGTTTCTTCCACTTGCTGACTTACTGAAGAAAAGGTAACTTTTCCCTGCCTTCTTACAAACTCTTTGAAAATTTCTAAGAGTTGGTATCACCAGAGAACAGGAATATTTGTGTAACCTACAAATGGCAGCTACTAAGCTTCTCTACAGACTGTTTTCACCAGGGCTGGTGATGAAAGGCACAGACACACAAAGCAGGACTACACTGGACAAGGTAGCCACGGAAACTGTCCCATGCACCCATACTTCTAAGGTTTCCTGCTTCTTGGGTATTCTCATTAGGCTCCGCCTGGCACTGCCCCATCCTGATCACAGCTGCTCCATAACTAGCCAGTGATTCTGGGTAACCTGGCTTGAAACTCCAAACTGGACTGCTCAGTCTGTCCCCTCAGGAATGTGAACTAAGAAACATGAAAGGAATTTGCCAGGTTGAAGTGGGAGGAGAAGTTGGAAGAGTCACCTTCCTGAGACCTGTGGTCTGTGCAAGCAAGTGATAAGGAAGAAGGAACCATGAGTCAGTAAAGGAGACTGCTCAGTAGAAAGAGGAGAAACTGAATGATGCAGAGAGCAGATACAGAGAGAGGCAGAGATGCAAGGAGAAGGAGAAAGTGTGAAGCCCATGAGGGGATGATAAGAGCTGCTGGCCCAAGTGCCCTGCACTAAATTTTCTTACTATTTATCTGAGTGGATCACATACCTTGCAACCAAAGAAATTGTACCTTACTCGTTCCAAAAATAATCACACTATATTATTCTGGGTTTTTTTTATCCTCCCTAGTAGACACCCCCACCCCCCAAAAAAATCTGATGTAAGGAAAAGGCTCTTCAAGTGATAAAAATGCTGCTGAGAAAAGTAGATCTAAAACTAGGGACAGAGTTGACTTTTCCCCACTCACTGCCTCTCTCACTCCAGTGTCAGGTCTCACAGTGTTCAGGAGTCCTTCCAACTCTGAAATAAATTTATGTATTTTGTGCTAATCATCCTGCTCTTGCTCCCCTGCATAGAAATTCCTGCGTTCTCATGTTCTACAGGAGATATGACCACAGAAGGAAAACAGGACTCTATTTTTAAAAAGATAGAACTTACAACCTCAAATAACAGTTGTCTTCTAAAAAAATTAGTTACCTCAGGAAACGAATAACATGCTCTGACAATGCTCAAGAATGCCATCTTTGCCAAAGACATTCCAGGCATGAACTCATCTTTGGAAATGATCTTCTGAATTCATTTGAATAAAGGAAGAAGAAAAGCAGTGTCTATTGTTGGCTGAAAACTCCTTGCCATCCTGAACCAGCTAGTTTACTTTAGCATCTGGACTATTAGATCAAATACTTAGCAGGTGCTCAATGAATGTTTCTTGAGTAGACTTGTATTATCAGTGTATTGGTGTCTTCCTTATTCCTTGATCATAAGTTAATTCATTCACCAGACCTGACTTTGTTCTACTGGACTAGTCAGGACTCGCTTGGTTGTAAGGTAGAAACCCAAATTGAACCTACTAGGCAAAGGGGGGAATTTACTGGCTTGTGACACAAGAATTTTTGTTCCAGATACATCTGTATCCAGGAGCACAAACCAGAAGTTGATCTCTCTCATGATATTGATGTGCACATATGTGCATACCTGTGTATCATTGCTCATTTCTCAAATCAGCTTTCTTTTGTATTGACTCTATTTTTAGGCAGACTGTCCCCTTGGAGCAGCAAGATGGTGACCAGCAGTTTCATGCTTCCCTCATAGCTGCAGAAGAAATTCTCTGCCCAGCAGTTCAAATCCAAATTCCAGAACTGGGTGCTATAGTGGTGTTTTAGTTCAATCAATCACTTCCCAATGGTCCTTGGGAACTACCATTCCCAAGTCACATGTCTGTCCCCCTAGAACTAGTGGTCAATCATCCAATCTAGACAACGTAGACCTTGTGGAGAAGGAGGAGTCACCTGAGGTAAATGTGGGTTCAGTCACCAAAGTGAGAAAATGTGGCCATTTCCCAAGACATTTTAAAAATATCTGTCCTTAAGAGCCTTTAGAGACAGAATGAACAAGAGAAGAAATGCAGTCTCTCCAACCATTAATTGGGGAAAAAGATTCTGGGTAGACAAAAAAATAACAGATGTCCACTGTGAATACATTGTATCATTTCCAAAAATCAAATCCACCCTCAAAGGACAAATTTTGTCACCAATAAGGATGTTCAAAAGAACATTCTCCCCTGAGGGGAAGTCTGAAAGTGTTTCCAGACCAATCACATCACTGGAATAAGCATACAAGTTCTCTGAGGACTCGCCTGAAGGGGCCACTGCTCATTTACATGTAAGAGTTCTGTCATGTGGAGAAGCCTAATCACTCACATTAATCTGCAGTCACACTTCATACATCTTCCATGCTGATGAATTGTTGCTATGCAAGTGAGTCAGGAAATTTCCTCTGGTCTATTTCTGGTGGGCCCTGGCTTTCATTATCAGTGGCTGCTAATGCTACTAAATAGAAAAAACAAAACGAAACGAAAAAAACACTTGATGCCACTAATTGAAAACAGTTGTGGCAAAACTGGACAGTTGATAGCCTGGGTACTTTATTTGCCCCTAGTTATGACTGAGCACCTTGCAACCTCAAGAATGGTTCCACTCTGACCCATGAGCTGTGACATAAAATGATTTTGGAAACAGTTTATTCTGAGGCAATCCATGGTGTTTCTTCCAGATAGTTCCATGTTTCCATGTAATGATTTGTTAGTTTACATCTGGAAGTGAATAGGCTGTACTTAGTGCAAGCAGGTTTTTGTAGGGAAATCTTGAAAACACAGGTGACCCAATGAAATGCCAGACCACCAAGAGAGTTGAGAAGTCAACCTGAAGACATAATGAACCGAAACTAAAAAATGGAAGTGATTTTTTACCCTTTCAGTTAATCTCTCAAACGACCTGGGAATTTTGTTTTGTTTTATTTATTTATTCACTTGTGGGCACTTAGAGTTTTAAAAAAATTTTTTTACACAAGACCACCAAAGCAAATAAATCCAAAAAATGGGAGCGGAGGGTTCAATTTTCCTAAAGGCTGAAGTGGATTCTTTTATCTTAAACGATGACTCACATCAATGTTTGTTAAAGATTGGGTCACTAACATTGTAACTTAGAGTAAGACAATCATACTGCCTTTCATCCAGAGCACTCTAACTGGGAATACGTTTGGCATCCTTTTTATTTTCTTCATGGACATCCATGGACAGTAGCTCCTTGTCCAGTTTACCAGTTGTCTGTGAAAAGCCAAGGGGGCTCAGCTCTCACTCTGCTGAAAAGAGGCTTCAGTAGGCTATGTCTCGCCACAAGGGCAACTTCGTCCCAGGCATTACATGTGTCACAAACATTGACAGTAGGATTGGCCGGGTCTAAAATGAATGGCCTAAAACAAAACAAAACACAAAACTGTCCATGTCTGAGCTCAATTTTGATTTGTTCTAAAGTGAGAAAAGGGGATGTTAGAGTTAAAGAAGGAAAGTAATTAAGAAAAAGACTCTTGGAAGGGTGGAAGCAAGTCCACTGAGGGCTAATACCCTTCAGGAAACAGCATCTTGTTTTTGTCCCCCCCACCCCCCCAACTCTGAAGTCTTCTCATTTTTCCTTTTCACCTCAGGAGGCATTTCCTCCCTGCTTTCCTGTCTTCAATTTCCTCCCCATTTGCCGTGTGTATCCACATTTGATTCATTCTACTCAAATTACTCGTAATTCACACTTGAGAATTAAAGTTCTGTGAGAAGTAATCAAAGGGAATTGACTTTGTGCTAATTAAGGACTTCTTATTTACAGTGAATCACAATAAAGCTATCTTTGCTCCAGACTTTCTTTCTGGATGACAAATATGCTTCTTCTATCCTAAAGGCATAGAAAAAGATCAACAGTTACCTTGTGTGTTTCTGCTTCACCTTTACAAAAATGGGGAACTTGGGATGGTAGTGTCTGTGCCAAACAACATCAATTTCTGCATATCGAACCAGAAGCTTGAGGACTGCCCTCATTCCCTGCACCAGGCTGAAGAGCAACGGCTTTCCCGCCAGTTCCCAGATGTGAATAGTGAGGAGCTCCACAGTGTAAGAGGAGGGAAGTCTCCGGAACCTACAATGAACACAGAATGAAGGGTTGTCTACTTCCCTTAACCCAGAAAATGAAGACAGAGTTATTCAGTTATGAGAAAAATTTAAGCCCAATACGCAATTTACAGAAGGAGAGATTCTATTTTCTTTTTTTTTAAATTTTTTTAAATTTTATTTTTGCAGTGATCCAAGATTGTTTATGCACCACACCCAGTGCTCCATGCAATACGTGCCCTCCTTAANTAATTTTTTTAAATTTTATTTTTTCAGTGATCCAAGATTGTTTATGCACCACACCCAGTGCTCCATGCAATACGTGCCCTCCTTAATACCCACCACCAGGCTCTTCTATTTTCAATCTCACTATTTATCAAACAATAATTGTCCACCTATCAGATTGACAAAATATAAAGAATGATAATATGGGTGAGTTTGTGAGAAAATAGACATACTCTATTGGTGAGAATGTAAATTAATATGGTCTTTTTTGTAAATTAATACAGTCAACTCTATACAAATTTGATATAGTTCATCCCTTTCATCAGCATTTTCCACTTCTATTCCTTCTGTAGGGAATGTGGCTTGTCTGACTTGAGCACACACTGGATTTTGAAGAATTATATTTTTAAAAAAGGAACATATTCATTAATAATTTTATATTGACTACATGTTGACATGGTAACATTTTGATATATATTAAAAATAATATATGTATTATATATTATGATACATGTATTAATATATATTATATATTATTAAAATTAATTTCATCTATTACTTTTTAACTTTCTATATATTACTACCAGAATATCTAATGTTACATATGTGGTTTGTATTTGAACCTCACATTCTGTTTGTCTTAGCAGTGATCTGGGCTGTGCAGTCATTTAAAGAAGGTAGATCTCTAAGATAGCTAGGTACAGATATAAAAAGATATAATCTAAGATTTAATCTAAAGATTAAATGAA
The DNA here is from genome assembly GCA_002007465.1 of Ailurus styani. NCBI lineage: Eukaryota > Metazoa > Chordata > Mammalia > Carnivora > Ailuridae > Ailurus > Ailurus styani. The sequence goes on from LNAC01000031.1 coordinate 3,268,183, forward strand.
AAACAATTTTCATAGTGATACATAAACAGCAAACCCATTTGTTCTTTGTTTTTAAAAAACTAAACATACATAAAAAACAAATTTGGCAAAATATGTCCTAAACATTATAGGGAGGTGGGAATTTGGGGTAAAGAAGGAAAATTTTTTAACACTAATCTTTTAAATTGCAGTTTATGTACATCAGGGAAAAATGAAATAGAAATTAAAGCTGAGGGTTAAAAACAAACTCATGGGTGAAATAAAAACAGGTCGTTTCAGGATTTTGTGTTGATTGATATCCAAATATGTATTTTTGTTGTCTTGGCATTCATTAGCCATAGCAATCTCTTTTGAGGATATGTTGCAAAATCAAGCAGTTTTTTTTCCCCCTAGTAGAATGGAAATATTTTTGTACTATCACTATTGGTCATTTGTTTTTACTTCAGTAAAGGAAATAAGAAAAACCAGAAGTAGACAACATTTTTTATCCTGGTAATGAAATAGCAAACCAGATTTCAGCTAATCAATAATTCAGTTCTTGCAATACTCCCTTAGGGATTGACAACAACAAACACCAGACTTCGAATCCATCTCCACTTGAACCAGCTAATACTCCCATGTGCCAAAAGGAAGCCATGGTTGCAAACCACTCAAGCAGGATATGATCTTCATATTCCATGACAGTAAATGTATAGGGGAGAAAGACATTTTACGACACATAACATGGGTACCTCTAACACGTGTTCATACTATCCTGTGTTCTATTTGAGCCATTTAACACTTTCATTTAACCCTTTCCACGTATTACATGCTCCCAAATTTGCCTTGAACAGTACTTCATCATATTTGTGTGCAAGTTTATTTGTTCTTCAGGAGCATTTCTGTTGTTCCCAGTTTTCCTTATCTTAGGCAGCACAATTCTGAACATATTTATAGGAATTCTTTTTTTAAATGATATTTATTTTCCCTAAGGTTGGTTCTCTAGGTATTTCTCAACTCTTTTTTTAAACCTTTATTTTTAGTACTTTTTTATAACATATTTTTAATATAAATGGCCTCAACTCTTTTTTTGAAACCAAGTAATAAATAAACATTTTTTTGTGTTTTACTGTCACTTTTTTTAATAAGAGAATTACATTGACAACTGGTTTGAGTATTTTAAAATCCTTAACACATAATAAATATTTAATACAACATTACCAGATTACTTTCCCAAAATAGAAAACCTATTACCATATTATAACATATGTGGTCCAATTTCCCCACAATACTACCTTTTTTAAGTCTTAGAATTATTGTTCTGCTTTATTAATAGGTAAGTTTCTTTTTCCAGACCTATAAATGCTTTCCATTAAAAAAAAAAAAAAGGTGTTAGATTGCAAAACTGGGGCTGTCATCTGACCAAGGATCTTACTTAGGCAAGAAGCTTTATTTCTTTGTTCTTCTGTTCTTCTATCTTAAATAATAAATTTTTACTCAACCAAATGAGAAAAAACATATAGGATACTTAGAGATGTTTAGAAATAGGAGGTAATTATATAGAAGTAATACATGTTTTTGCAAAGTGACTAATGTTTTCAGTGATAAACAGAAAAATATACAAAGAGTAGAGTGTGTGATTCAGATCAACAAATCAAGATTATTAGCAACATTATACAACAACAAAGAAGACATAATCCTTGTAGAAAGTGCCATATATAAATATGTTATAGTAAATACCTTGTCTTTGCTATTTCTGCCAAATGGAGAATTCATCTCTACATCTTTATGAAAAGTTTATCTTAAAATACTCAGATGAGTCACTGAGTCTCCCTCACATCCCTTCATCATAGGTTAGAGCATGTTCCTACCAAAGGCAAGGAAAGATACAAGAACATGCACATATCAATTTTTGAGGATTCCCCCTTCTCTGAAAGACAACTCTGCCTCTGATAGAAGTGGCTGCAGAGGAAGGAACAATTGAGGCTTCAAAGACTGAAAATCCCATTCACATTGTGCTAGTAGTTTCCCCTTTCTTTTTCCTGAGCCTTCTTTCTTTGCAACAATCCATCTGGTTATGCCAGTGAATATTTTTGTTTCTGTTCTTTGGTTCCTATCAAACCATTATGTTGTTTTGGAATAATGTAATACAGATGTTCCATATTCTAGACAGCCCTTTCTCTCTCTTCCTCTCTCTCTTTCTCTCCATATATTCCCTCTCCTCTGCCTACCAAGGAAAGAGGTGGGGCCTGGAAGTGTGAAGGAAAGGGATATATGAAAAGAGGAAGTCTCACATGGTATCCATGTGCTGGTACATACTTATTTTCCTCCGTGGAGCTGGCAAATGATGTCTTGAACCAATGTATCATTAAACGAGTGAGCTCCTTCACCCTTGCCACAGATGTCTTGACAAAATCCACTTGGTATGGCAAGAGGGCCAAGGCACACAGCTGTGCCATGTCACTGTCATCACAGAGGTACAGTTTGCGGTAAAGGTGAAGTTTTAAATCTATTAACACCAAGGAAAAAAGACCATTGTGAGTATTTGCTCCCTCTTCTCCTTTCTTGGTTTCCCCTGATACAAATGAGCCATGTTACTGTAATTAATTAGACCTTGGTCATTTAAAACAAAACAGTTTTTTTCTTTTTAGGAAAGTTGTTCCAGTTTACCCAAGTCATTAAAAGAGAAAGCTTCAACATCATGACGCTGGAGCAGTTCAAATTGAGCAAACTCTGCTAGGAGCAACTCTGATGAGGCAGATTTTCTGTCTATTCTCAGAGGAAGTTTATTTCCCAGAAGCACATTTCATTACCTTAGGCAAATATCATCTACATATAAGCTAAATGTCATCAGGTTCTCTCAACAATAACTTATATAATCCCCCTTGTTTCGTATCTAAATTGTTCCTGTTTGTACACATACTTGCAGAACAGATTCTACCACCTGGACTCCTGAGGGAATTTATTCTATTTATAAAGGTAGAGATGATTTAAAGATGTATTTAAGTCAAATTTAAAACAAAAAATCCACTTCAGTTAGTCATAAACTGAAGAAGGAGGAAGACTAGATTAAATGGCAAGAATGATCAAATAATCATCTGTAGCTTTAATACTACAATTTCATAAAACACCAACTCAGGTTGTGCTTATTCTACTTGTAGGAAATATAAATGTTTAGTATCTTTGATCATAATCTATTTAAATTTTCCCAATTCAACACAATAAGAAGTTCTAATATGAATTTATTTTGGACAGCCCTTATATGTACCTATCCTTCTGCCCAAATAAATTGTTCCACAATGACACTCTTGTTAATTGTGGCAAATTTTGAATCTACAATACATATTTTAAAGTTAACCGGCCAAGAACTTTATTTTACTTATAAAATACATTTTACAAAAAATAACGTTTATGCCTTGATTTGGAGTCCTAATTTCAAGCATATCTATAGTCTTTTCATACTGGTCCAGCTGTTGAGGGTCAACAAAATCTCAAAATCAGAGATATAAAATAGGTTGATTATCAACAGATTAGAGAGTAAAATCAAATTCTTGTCATAAACATTAGTAAATAAGAGTTACATGTGGCAAATATTCTTACTAAGGCATATTATAACTCACATATTCTAGTCCCAAACTTCCCAAGCAACAATCATTAGAACTATTAAAAAAAGACCTTTCAGTTTTACCGGGAGGCTCTCTGCCTTTCTTAGCAATCAGAATGGGACAGAGACTCAGATTTATGATGATAAAGATAAAAGAAATAATAATTTAACTCAAATTTTGGTATTCAGTAGGTAGGTCAGGTATTTGATGACCTACTCTAGCTGATAAAATGTCATGCTGACCCGGGGATTATCTACTCAAAGCCACTACTCTATCAACATTTCCCCTCCTTCAAAGTTCCTCACTGGCAGGAACCCAAGTTAGGGATCTCTAACTTATTTTTGAGGTTTTGATTTTTAGTTTTCTTCTCTGTGTGACCTAGGTGAGTTTATTAAGCTTTATTTTATTATCATCATATCATCACTACCACTTGTAAAGCAGGATTACTTAGCTGCCTTGCTTTGAATCAAATACTATACTAAGTGCTTTATAATTATTAACACATTTACTCTTTGACATCCCTGAGATACAGGAACAATTACTCTCGCTAGCTTACAAATGAGGAAGCAGAGTCTGAGAGGTTAAGTAGGCTACCCAAAGTCAGAATGGCTGGGAAGTAAAGCCATCTGTTGTCACCCTACTGCCCTCTATTGCAGGTTGGATCTAAGCCCAAATGCTTCCTAAGTGGTGGCTGATTCAGGTGTTCTCAGACTTTAATGAGTACAAGAATCATGTGGGAATCTTTTGAAATGCAGTTTCTCATTTAATAGGTCTGGGATGGAGCCCAAGATTCTGTATTTCTAGCACGTTCCCAAATGACACTGGTAGTGCTGATCTGAGAATCCTATCTGGAGCAGGAATGTTATCAATCAGGCTCTTGGCAGATCTCATGGCTCTGGGCTGCACTGTGGCACACAGGCCATGCTATTAATTGGTTAGCACATACGTAAGATGTGCAGGAATAACATCAAGATGCCTGTGAAGATTTGATGTGATCATCTGAGTCTTGCTCTGACAATTATTAGTAACATATATTTGCCTACTAAAATTCCTTGAAATCCTAGGACTTGTCAGGGTTGCTGGACTGTTGTTGTCCTATAAAACCCACTCCCCATCCGCAGTGGAGAGAAGCAGGGCTACATAATAATTTCAGGCTTTTTCAATTCCTTTCACACAGCTGTGCTCAAGAACTTGAGGGACTTAGAAGCCAGTATAAAAATATGCTTCTGCTCCTCTGGGAGACATTTTCACTTGAGAGCTACTGATAATGCCTCAAGTCATCAAGACAATTACCCAGGAGCTGCTGTTGGCTAACAATGGTGGTTTTGAAGTCTGCACAAAAGAGAAAGAAAGCATTTGCACAAATACAAGAGCATCATGAGGCTATGGTAAGGGGATAGAATTATCTTTTTTTTTAAATACATATTCATTGTACTAAGCATTCTGCTACATGACTTCAACTTAAATCTCATTATTTTAATTCTTGCAACTATCTCTACTTTACAGATGTAAAAAATGAGGCTTGAGAGTTTTACATGACTTACCCAAGGTCTCATAGGCAATATGGAATGGATCTGGGATTTAGTTTCAAGCCTAGGGTGTTCTCTCCATTATAGAACTTGGAGGTTGTATCAGTCTATACAGGTCCTAGACAGTCTGAAGGACCCGGATTTATATCCTAGCCCTTGTACGTACTGGTGACATAACTGTGGGTAAGTTGCTTACGTTTCCTAAGGCTCGGTTTTTTTAAATAGTCAAACTGGAAATAGTATCTTTCTTTTACGTTTTTTGTGCAAGTCAAATGGGTTATTTAATTAGATTAACTTTAGGGCAGTGAGAATTAAATATGGCATATAATGGGTGCTGGATACATCACAGAATTTCAAAAAAATCTGACAGGATCAGCAAGATTATCAGAGCCAAGAGGACTTACTAAACCTGCAGAATAGCCTAAGAGTCCACACTTCCTTTCCTAGCACTCTAACTTATTTCAGAGTTCCCCATACTTTTGTCTTATTATGGATATTATATTAAAATAACCTATTTATGTATCTGTTTTCCCTTTCAGATTATAAACCCCATCATGTCTCATTCGTGTTTGCAATCTGAGTGCTAATAACTTCTAGAAGGTGGCAAGCATGCAATATATGTGTATTAAATTATAGCACAAGAGAAGAGAATTTTAATATGAGTAGCAACTATTCAACAGTGCTGATAAGTAAAAGAACTAGATCAAGAAAGTCAACATGTTCCTCTGGAGTCTGGAGTCTGGCTGAAAGGGGAGGACCAATGTTATGTTTATTCATTCCCTTTATTCCATAAACAGTTATTGAATAATAAAGTGCTACGCTTATGCTTATGTTCAGGGAGCTTAAAACACTGTGGGAAGCCAAAGCCGTGCACAGTGACAATACAAGAGGACCATGCTGCGGNGAAAGAAAGAAAGTCAACATGTTCCTCTGGAGTCTGGAGTCTGGCTGAAAGGGAAGGACCAATGTTATGTTTATTCATTCCCTTTATTCCATAAACAGTTATTGAATAATAAAGTGCTACGCTTATGCTTATGTTCAGGGAGCTTAAAACACTGTGGGAAGCCAAAGCCGTGCACAGTGACAATACAAGAGGACCATGCTGCGGCAGTGATATAAGGAGAAAGAAGAAAAGACCAAGAGGCAGATAGGTCTAGGAAAGATTAGAGAAGGAAACTGAGCTGACACTGAGCTGAGTCTTGAAAGGTAAGCAGAAACTTCAAGGCAGAGTGTAGGATGGGGCAGGTTTAGAAAAGCTTATCTTTGGGGGTGTCTGGCTGGCTCAGGTGGGAGAGCTTATGACTCTAAGATGCCCACATGTGTTTGCAGACTCTTTCTTTCCATACCACATGCTATTTGCCATTACCATCTTCTCTGGATCTTTTGTGTGGTCTGATGTCTTCTATGGCTGCTATTACCAAAAGTATTGAGGGCCCTACCAAAAACAGTAATGCCATCTGGGTGGTCATGCTTGCCAAAGGCACAACCATTTCTGCCAATACCAGAAAAGTAAGAAAATCAAGGAGAGAGGCCTGTTCTTGCCTCTTCTCAAGGCGGAATGAGGGTGCCTCTTGGCTACTCAGGGCCTCTGGATGCCTTCCCCACTCCACGATAGCCCCAGAGCTGTGCTCTACCACCCAGACTGCAAAGCTGGGCTGCCTTGAGCTTTGGCTGCCATAGCAGATAGCCAGAAAACAGCTCCTCCGGTTTTCACTCAAATTTTTTGGAAATCTTTCTCCAAGAGACAGGGGCATGCATCCACTGGTGCTGAGTATTAAGCACCTCTCTCTTCAATACTGATCTGTTGCGTTTGGGCTACGGCTGTGTTTCTAACCATCTCTCCCACTGGAGGAGACTCATTTATCCTCCTGAATCCACCCAATGGTGGGTGAATCCTGGTGCAAACTCAACTTAGGCTCAAGAAGGGATTCCTGCACTCTTTCTCTACTCCATTATACTGGACAAATAGTCAATCCTTGACCACACTTCTTAAATTAAAAACTGGTGGCATACAGAGGGATGGTGTTTACGTGCTATAGAAAAGAAAAGTGGCTCCTAAAAACACTCCATGTTCCAATTCTACTAAAAGCAGTCTGATTCCCTATAACTCATTCAATACGGCATCAGGATGTGATCAGTCCTCCATAAATACAACCCGAAAAGGCAGCCATTTTGGTCTCCTGTGAAACAAAACAAATACCTCTCACCTGTGGAGGGGGCAGGCCCCAGGATGTCACAGTAGGCCATGATCTCAAAGGAATGACTGTGAAGACCTTCCGTACATACAAAATTGAATCTTAAAGACAATGGTGCTCTCTTTCCCATTAGGATCCTTAAAAAAGACCATGACATGGCATGAGAAATAATATAGAAAGAATGAAACACAAGATGATTTTCAACCATCCTTCCCCTTACTCTACCCCTGCTACTCTCTTGGCTATGTCTTGAACATTCTGGGAATGGTCCTCCTCAGGGTCTTTGCAATTGTTGCTCCTATACCTAGAATACACTCACTGAAGATGGCCCACGTGGCTTCAGCCCTGGCTTTATTCAGGTCTCTGCTGCACCAGTTGGCCTTTCCTGGCCACCCTTTAAAACAAGAGCTCCCTCCTCCTGTCCCCTTATCCTGCTTTATGTTTCTTCACAGCATTTAGTTACCACTTGGAATTATATTATTTGCTATTTCTTTCACACTGGGGTGTTAGTTGAACAAACACAGGAGCTGTGTATATTTTCTTTACTCCCCTGTCCCTAGTAGCTGACACATAATAGGTGATTAACAAGTGACTGTTAAATGAATTAGCACCTGAATATGGACTGGGGCACAAGATATTGCTAATCATGTATATGATGAAGTAAAATTTTTAAAAAAGAAATCAGACTTCTACTTCTGGGTATAATGGAGTAGTTTATAAAAGACTGATGCTCAATAGAAAATTAGATTTTAAAAACCATGGATAAACATATTTGAGAGCCACCAGGGAGTTGAAGCTGGAGAGGCTGAGGTCCTGTGAGGGTGGGGGCAGCAGATCATGGATAGATGGACAGATACTCTGCTCTTTCTTTCTGAGGACATATGTTGACTTGGGGAATAGACAAGAGGATGAAAACATGGATTTTGTTTGGGCAAAGAGAAGCTGCTGGGGTTAAAGAAACCAGCATAACCCTGCCAAGCTCCTGGGCTGACACAATGTTAAGAGACTTGGAGGCCACAATCCTGATGAAAAGGGAAGGAGGGAGAGTTGAACCTGAAATATGACCTTTTCTGTTCCCTCCAAACATGTGCTGAATTTTGAAGATGCTTGAGACAGGTATGGCTAAAGAAACAAAGCAGGACGTCTTGAAGAGTTGAATGCAATTGCTGACAGTCTTGCCAGGTTGAGACAACATGGATTAGGGTTCAGTCTCAAGAGCTGAGGAGACAAGGACTAGTGGGGAGTTCCTGACAAACATACTAGGCTGTAATAGTGGTCCATCAACTTGGTCACATATTAGAATCACCAGAGGTGGGCGCCTGGGTGGCTCAGTGGGTTAATGCCTCTGCTTTCGGCTCAGGTCATGATCTCAGGGTCCTGGGATCGAGGCCCACATCGGGCTCCCTGCTCAGCGGGGAGCCTGCTTNTTGGTCACATATTAGAATCACCAGGGGATCCTTAAAATATACCAATGCTCTCACTTCCATACATGTTTTTTTAATAGGTATGAGGTGTGACGTGGGTAATCAGCTCTTACTCTATCCATTTGGTGAAGAAAGAAAGAGTAAACCCTCGTTGGAAAAAGAACATCAGCTGACGCATCTAAGATTGTTTATGTACACTGTCCTGGCTTTAATCTTTAAAAATCACTAGAAATTCCAAGAGGCAGGGCTATGGGAGATGTGGCCACAGGTATGTGAAGCTTACTCTTGTGGATACCAGAGAGTTTGAATGATTAGATCTACTGAAGAGTTTAGAGTTCTAGAATGGTTCAAGATTAATGAGAATGTCAGCACTATCTTAGCCTACCCTGCATGTATCTTACTCTCCAATGAGTGTCCCAAAAGATTTTTGCTAATATTATTAGTAGAAATGAGGCATGGGTCATAGCAGTGCCTGCTCATGAGCCCTCAGGTGATATTATTTGCCCTTCCTGTTCTTGTCAGGCAAGTCCCTGAACATGTCTTGTCTTGTCCATGTCTTATCAAGACAACTCCACCTCCTGCGATGTGGAGTTCTAAAAGACCCTCTAAAAGACAATTTCTCAGAGGAGAGCCTTAAGATGCTCTGACTGGATAATATACTGAAACAGAGATTCTTGTTTTCAAGACCTCTAAATCAAAGCCTTAAGAGATAATTGTAAGTCCCCATTACAACCATAACCATGACAGGCATGACATATATTTTATAGCTGTGTCTCCTTAAAAGCTGAGATTATTGTTTTCCCTTTGTGGTTCTTTAATAATAAACACACTGATGTGTAAAGAGAGGAGCACAGTTCCTCTGGTGTGTAAATGATTTCCAGTACCTTGGGCTTGCTTAATGGGCAAGTCTCCTGAGATTTCATTCACAAGCAGGGCCGTGCAAATGACTGACACAGAACAGTTGCTGTTACTGGTAGGTTAAGACATAGAACAGTTTCAAAGGAAGAGAAAGAGTTTTTTTTCTCACACCCATCTCTCAAAATAGAGTAACTGAATAGCTTTAAAAATAACAGCAACAAACAATATATCACCAAAAACCAGGCATCAACTGAAATAATAAACTCTACACTCTCAGTGGGTGGGAGTCAAAACCAACTGTCAGACCCACATATCTGCTTCTTTTCCACGTTTAATTCAATTTTCCCTTCAAGTGAATTGCAGTAAGGTCCTGGTTGCTCTGAATAGTTGAGAAGAAAGCCCCCCAAAATGCCTGCTGCCTATAGATCTCAGCACAGGACAACACCTTGGACAACCTGCTTCCTTCCCTGCCTTCACGGTCCTTCCTCAGTTCCTCTCGAAGCCTCATTCCCCAACAAATATGCTCCTTTTCAGCCACAGGAACCGTTCAGCAAAATAAAATGTGCACTAAAATAGATTCTGGGCTGAATTAAAACAATTAGTCCCCGGAAAAATCACTCGGGGGGGAAAAAATGAATAGGCACTTAACAGGTGTAAAGATGGTGGTTACCTGGGAATTCGGTTCAACTTTAAAGGGTTTCAATTAAATTACTTAATGAGTTGAAAGAATAGAAGGAACACAGTTGAGAAAATGAGTTTGCTTGTTTTTAGTCAGGAACAATTAGAGTAAATGAACCAAGGTTTTCAGGGCTGTTATTTTTCATGGGTTTTACTTTAAAATTCATTCTGGAAGTCTAAAAAGTAAAGACCTTCAAGGATTGTTTTTTCTTTTCTTTTCTTTTCTTTTTTTCCTCCTGGAGAAGGGCACCTGAGTTACGGAGGAGGGGAAAAGCTTTAGGGAGAGTGTGTCCGTAAGGTTCTTTGAAGTTGGGTGGGCAAGAAGTATAGAAAAAGGACCTAACAATGAAAAACAAATATTTTGATTCCAAATAAGGTCACCATAGAAAGCGTATAGCCTAACTCTTATTTTAATGTGCCTTTAGAGTACATTAACATTCTGTTTTGATAAATAATAATAACAATGGTATAATGTACCCTATAGTTTACAGATTTAATGGGGAAAACTTGGAAGAAGCAATGGGTAAAATGAAAAACACATTCTCCCATTTCTCCTTTTTTGTTTTCTTTTGTCTTAAAGGTGGTCTTTCTTCATTCAAAGCGTAATCATATGTGAAACTTCATCATTTCCCCTTCTGCCTTTCCAACCCAATGGACTTCATTACAGTTACCATCATGCCATTCATCTGACGTCTTTTGCTAAATACCACAATTTAGTAGGTGTTTGCTATTCCTGAAGGTAGTGTTTTTCAGTAAAAGGCACATTCAAGCTACTTCTCTATACTCAGTTGAAGCAAGGGCTTGGTAATGAATCTATTATTTAAATTAAGAAACAGTTTTGAGACACTCTTTTAAGACACGGATCTTATTTTCATATTCAGGTGGCACCTAGCCTGGTCTGTTTTACTCAGGAAAACTGTTTTCTTCATTTTACAACACAGATATTTGCATTTTTATTCATCCACAAATCACTAGACTGAAAAAAATAACAGATGTAAAAATGAAATAGAAAAATAAATAACAACAAGTCAAGGCTTTTTCATTTCTTTTTCTCTTTTTAGAAATTACCAAAACACACACACACACACACACACACACACACACACACACACACACACACACACACACACCCCAGGCCTGATTAGTTCAACATTTGGAGCAGAGGAGACATTGTGTGTAATGTCAGCAAAGCCATTATCAGCAAGAGACCCCAGGATACTGCTGAAGGGAATGTTTATCAGACAAATGTGTCTCAAAGATTCTTGGTACTTGGAGGCACCTTTCCCACCCCTTCCTGTTTGCATTCCTCAGAGTCAGATTTCAGCTAAAGGGATGGAAATTAAATAAAGGTGCGTTGGAGAAGACATAATTAGTCCTTAAATCATAAGATCTCAAATTCATGAACTTTCATTGAAAGTTTAGCTGGAAGTCTTTAAAAAAATGCCTCTGAGGCAATCTCCCCAAGTTTCCTCCCAAGAATTTAATGTTAGCATACACAACTAATTATTACTCAATAATGCCCTTTTGTGCCAAGCTAAGAGTTTCCCTTAGCTGACTTTTCCACCTGTGGAATAAAAGAATTCACAGTAACACCTTCACCCAGACCTGCTTCCATGTGAAGTTTGCTTCAAGTTTTCTCTTAGAACATCCAACCCTTCTCTCAGTTGTTCCTTGCAATGGTTCACATTGGCAAACACATCACTGAACAACACGATGTCAATTTTGGAGCATCCTTGGGTATCAGTCCCCTTTACATAAGAACCACCCTGTGAAGACGAATGATACAGTGTGGGTAAAACCAAACTACCCTTCAGGGAAGCACAGATTTCAAGTTGTAGCATTTTAGGGTCAATTAACATTGTGGAATAGCTTAAATATATGCAGTTAAACCCCACTCACCCTGAAAAAAGAAAAAGACGGGAGAAGGAGGAAGTAATCTATCATGGTCTACTGAGAATTGAGTCTCACCTGTGAAAAAAAAAAAAGTATACTTTGCAGAAAAAAAGCCTGAAAATCCTTGTGAAGACTTAGAGCCACAAGTTCTTAGACTCTTTCTGCTTGGGAGACACTGGCCTGGGACAGGAATCAAATTCACCACTGTCCAGCCCAAAGCTCATAATGGCAGCCCTCAGTGAACACCTAGACAGGCGGCCCCAGCCCTAACACAAACAGGACCCATGAGAGTTATAACCGGAAGTGACTACCATTCCTGGTAGATGTTCGTTTACTATGCTTCTAAATAGATCTCGAATGATTTTTAATAAAATGTTCTGTAATTATAATTAATGAGAATTTACTTCAGACCTCTTGTTAAGTGTAATTTTATAAAAGTTAAAATGTTAAGTAATTAACAGTACATTGTTGCCTGCCTTAGCACTCAAGGAAAATTTAGGTTGCCAGTTCCCGAAGGAATCTCTCTGTCAGTAAAAGCTGTTACCTGTTACCTGAAACCTGTTACCTATGATTTGGGAACCATCATGTCCCACGTAAGGCAAAAGCAATCTGTCAAAGGTGGACAGCGACACACAAAGTGACAACGTACTTTCACGTGACGTTAGAAAGCATTCCAGAGCTTGGCTCCAAAGTCGTTCTGTATCTGCTAGTCATGAGGACTCGCTTAAATGGGTGCCTCGTGCCCCCCTAGGGCTCTCTCCCCTGCCAACTCCATTCTGAACACAGTTCTCACTAGTGCAATTATTTTATGAAACCTATTTCCCATTAGAAATCACAGAGACAAAGGAATATGAGAAATGGAGTTTTGAGCAGCCTTAACTCAAGAGTTCTCAATACACTACTGTGTGCTGTCAGTCTCCAAGAACGGAATAAAGGGCACAACAATTCTGCAACTTAATCTATCAGTGGCCCTTGTTTTGAGCCAGTGTCATGCAGAACCGGAATTGAACACTGGCTCCCAATATCCAGCTCTGTGTTCGAACCTCATCTCTGTAGAAGGAAATACAACGTTCATATGCAGGCTTTTGCCACTGCTAACTTAAGGAAGAATTTAATCATACTCATAAGTCATATTTGCTATTGAGTTACATTAAAATATCACTTTTTCTTTCAAATAAATGTATGGCTTAAGGATGATTCTATAACAATTATATGTGCATTTGGTGGCATCTTTAAAAAATTTTTTTTATTTTTTTAAGTAATGTCTACCCTCTTCTGCGGGCTCAAACTCACAACCCTGAGATTAAGTCTTCTATTCCACCTACTGTGCCAGCCAGGTACCCCATGTGTGCATTTTTAAATGAAGGAGTAGAAAAATTATTGGAATGAAAGGCCCTCATAACTGCCCTATATTTTTTATCTAAAAACTGATTCAAGAGTATGCACTGATGGTATTGACGTTAACAATAATAATAACAATAAGGGGGAAAAAAACATACTATCCTTGTTATTGGGATCCCTTTCCTGTGTTCAGGCCATTTTTCTTTCAGGAAATTTTCTGTGCCCTGCAGACAGCTGTTCCTGGACACATGGAGTTGTCTTTAAGTTGACAGGGAGTCCATCAGCACAGCACCTAATTACTTCCACGGGCAGACTGCTCAGCTTTGCAACAGGGCCCGGGGGGGCAGGCTCACCGCCTTTGCCTGAAAGTCCCTTAAGCATTTACAAACATCGGTCAAGTGTGAGCCAGTCCCCTGGTCCTGCCAATGTAAAGGCACTTTCATCCTTTGGGCAAAAACTGCCAGCCCTAATGGGCTCCAGCTGTCGTGTGGTTGAGTGCCTGCTCCACCAGCCTGAAGCCCACCCTGGCATTTCAAAGGGCTCCTTGCCGGCCGTGTCACCCCACGCAGGAGGCAGCGCTGGCCTTTGAACATGTGACCTTGCCGGGTTGATGTGTGTTACCTCCATGAGAGAAGACTGGCTTCCGTAGGGCTGTGTGGCCTGGCCACAGGGCTGGGGGCTCGGATTACCTGGATCACTCTGGAGGCCGGCACCGGAAAGCCAGCCTGGATCAGCGTGAGCAGGGCCCTGATCTCAGCCACACAGGCGGCGCTCCGAGGACCCGAGGCTGGGCGGATATGTTTATCCACAAATCTCTGTAGCTCTTGGGGACTCTTACACTCCAACATATTACGAGGTGAAAATCCTATAGACATTTGGGCTGCATAGAGAAATAATCAGGGTTTGATATTCACTATACAGAATAGATGTGTGTCAAAGGCAAGAATCTAATTTTTCATGCAAAGTATGTCCAGTTAATCCCCAGGACTGCCTAATTATGACAACGGGGAGGCTGACTCTGCTTGCTGGTAAAGCATCAAGTAAACAGCAAATTTCTCTCCCTCTAGACTTAGCTGACATTTAACCCTAGGTCTTTATAGAAAAATGGCTGAATTTTTAGAAAGCAGATATTCCATCGTTGTTATGTGAGGAAAGAAAAAATCTTTGCCTCAGTTAACTAAATCATTTTAAGTTTCTAAATGAAAAACATGTATGTTAACAAGTTTCAACAAAATGATCCCAGGGTACAGAATTCCAAGTTAAACCATCTATTAAAAGTCTGAAACTATCAGCCCACAGGCCACATTCTGCCTACAGAATGTTTCATCTGGCCTGCACGGTGCTTTCAAAAAGAAAAAACTGAGCCAACGTGTAGAAATCTGGAGATAGTGTATTGTTTTTAAAGGGCGACATCGTAGGTGTGTGGTTCTGTTTGTTTTGAGCCAGAAATGCTGACAAGACTGCCCCCACCTTCACAAGAAGGAAGTGAAGAACTGAATTGCTAGGTTCAGTGAAAGGGGCATGTGAACTAAACTGACAATAGACAGATTCACAGGAGAAGAGGCATACACATTTTACCAAGGTTAACATTTTTTTAATATGCACAGAGTTCTTTACAGAAAAGAACTCAAAGTAGCAGTGAGACCTGGTGGCTGTACACCACTTATACAAAGTACAATAAATTGTAGACATGTGACTAGACAAAGGGAAGGGGGTGTGGGGCTTCTAAGGCCAATAAATTGTGGGAAAGTGACTAGGAAATATAAAAGGGGAACTAATGGCAGTAAAAGTTATTAAGGCTTGTTTCTAAAGAGTCATGTGCCATCTGTCTCTAGGTCTCCAGTGATAAAGGTTACTCTCCTGGTACCGGTCCAGTGGAGGGGGGCATTGCTGGCTTGCTTTTAGGTAGAGAGAGCAGAGTGTTCTTGCATTTACTCTTTCCTAATTGCCTTACCTCCAAAGAATCAATACACCATATTGGCATAATTTGGGGTGGCATATCCTGAGCCCCTTCAACAGCAAAGAAACTTTCATAATTTCTGCATTGGATGGACCAGGAAAAAAAAAAGTCCCTAAGTATCTGTGGTCACAAACTGTCCCTCAATCAGATTTATACAACCAATTCATATTAGCACTGAGAATTAATTTTAGCTTGGCCTCTGGCTAGAGGAGAGTTCAAGTGCCTTGAAGGATTCACTAATGCTCTCTGGGAATGAACTTCCTCCTCAAGCATGCATGGAACATTCACAAGAATTGAATATATACTCAGCTATCAATAAAACTCAGTGTGTGCCAGAGAACTAACATGCCACAGATTACGTTCTCTAGCCACTATGCAATTAAATGAGAAGCCAGTAATAAAATAACTAAAAATACTCCAAGCTTTAAGAAATCTTAAGAACCACAGACTTTAAATAAATCATGGATCGCAGAAAACATCATAATGGAAATCAGAACATACTCAGAATTAAACAGTAACAAGAAACTTTGTATCAGTGCTCAAGGGATACAGAGCCCCTTGTTTAAGCTTTATCAATTAAGCCAAGTTAACAGATTGTTGGTTTTTGTTTTTGTTTTTTGACACTTTGATTCTTTTGCTTGAAACAATATCCAATTTATATACTACTCTCTTTAGGGAAAGTTCATCAAAAAATGACTACTTTTCAGTGATACCACTGTATCCAGAATCAATTATTACTTCCTGGAAAAATTTTTATTAAGAGACTTTCAGAGAGCAGCAGTCACCACTTAGTTTAGAGGACAGACCACACATATAAGAGCAAAAGGTGTTAAGATCTTGGTTCTGTGGTTATTTTTGACATGGATAGACCATAACCTGACTCCCACCTGAATTCCTGACACAGTTCCACTTTTGACTAACCCATAGAATTATGGTGTATCATCTCTTTGAATGATACCTTGGTTCCCCAGATTCTTCTTCAATTTTGGCTTGGCAAAATTATTCTTCATCCCTGTCACTCCGAGAGTGTGTAGTCCCAAGCCACACCCGGGTTCCATCCTCCATTCTCTATTTCCTGTTCCCGGAAGCAACTGCTAAAGCCTTGCACTGAGGGAAAACCAAAATATGGCTTCTATGTTCCATAAATATACACAGAGAAAAAGAGCCAGGCATCTTTTTTACCTCTTTTGCTGGCTGTGAATCGATGCTCTTTTAGTTCATGGTTCTCCCGACTAAGGATTGTTCCAAAGTGCCTCGAACACATCCTACAGGATTTTGATATTTCTGTACCCATATGCTTTATATTCCTTTCTTCTAGATTTTCCCAGCTGAGCTGGTGTATCTTCATGGTTGACCTCTCATGTACAGACTGAGAAAAAGTAAACACATAACACAGGAATTAAAAGAGCAATTTGAAAGGTCTCCTCATCTTCATTTGGCTTCTGACTAAATGCGCCTAATCCTGAGTGGGGGGAGTCTCATTCTGTTTCCTAAACACAGCAGAGCCCATTTGTTCTTTAGATATAGATAGAACACTGCTGTAGTTTGTTTTGTTTTGTTTTGTTTTTTAAGATTTTATTTACTTATTTGACAGAGAGAGCACAAGCAGGCAGAGAGGCAGGCAGAGGGAGGAGAAGAAGCTGTGCTGGATCCCAGGACCCTGGGATCATGACCTGAGCCAAAGGCAGATGCTTAACCAACTGAGCTATCCAGGCGCCCCTGACCACTGCTGTAGATTAATAAATGAACCATGAGAAACATGATGCTGAAAAAAAAGATACATTTTTTTTTTAAGCCCTAGTTTTGTTTTATAAAATCAGAAGAATGACGTCCTGGCTCTTTAACTGACATTTACTCTTTGGAGGCTTTGGGCAAATTGCTTCCCCTAATTGGGTGTCTGCTCCCTCATTTGTGAGAGGGGGAGGAGGAAGGAGGGAAGTACATTCATGTACCTCTAAGGTTACACCGAAAGTAAAAATTCTAGGATTGTGAGAATCCTATCACATCACAAGTATTTTGGAATAATAATTACAACCACAGCAGCTGCTCTGGATACACCACTTGTGTCCAGTGAATTCTGCTGAGCTTCCTTAACAAAGGGCAACCCCGGGAGGCAGGCGGCTCCTTCCTAGCAGCGCCCAGAAGTGCTGCGCTTTCCTGCTTTCACCACCTGGCCTGTGGCCACGAGTTCAGTTCTAATTTTTAGTCTCCTGTCAACAAATCTCCATGAAGAGAATTAAAAACCAAATAAAAAGCAGGGGTGCTTTCCCCACTTGTACCTCACTGCGATCCTGCAATCTCTCCCTTGGGACTTCGCGGCCACATTCTCTGCAGTGAACTTTTCCAAAATGCTTCCTTCGAAAGTGATACTTCAGAGCCTTGCAGCTGACAAAATCACTCCCACAGCACTCACATTTATAGTATTTAAGAGCCCACATCCTCTCCCAATGAAGTATTAGATGGGGATCCTACTGATGACAAAAACAAAAAGCATAAGCCCTTTGAAGAAAACCTAGCCAGTCACAGTTAACTAGAATACAGATGTCACTTCTACTGTGCTAATTTGTGCTCAGCCCCAGGCGTGTCTTCTAAGAAACTTCTCCCTCACTAAAATCAAACACAATACCTATTTAGATGAGCTGTTTGTAAACTTGGGCTTGTAAACAGTAAGGAGGCTGTAACATCAGTAAAACCAAATGCAAAATTGTGTCTAGGTATATATGCACACTCTTCTGAAAAGGATTTCAAGTGAATCTGTGACCCAAAAGACGTTAGCAGCTGCTGCTTTAGATACACTCTTTACTCAAGGATTCTCCAAGAGCCATTGTCTCTTCAATTTTTACCACCCCATGAATTCCCATATTTGAGAAAATTATCATGATTAATGATTTATATATGTCTTTTGAATCACTCCCTGGATTTTTAAAAGTAGTTAGAAACAGATAAAAAGCATAAGTTTGTACCAAGAGACGCAGTCAGGAAGAAGTCCACGATTACAGTCTGCAGCAGGCCACTCCTGAAACTGTTTATTTTTCCAGTTGCCGAGTAACTCTGCTTGCATTTGTAAAGCTTGTCCTGAAGCTCAGAGCTCCTTCCTCAGAGGTTAGAATTCTGGGATTTATAGTTACCAGCATCTCAGCAATTGATTAGATCCAACTTTTCTTTTGATTTTTAAAAAATATTTAATTATTCATTTTAAAGAGGCAAGGGGAGGAATAGAGGGAGAGAGAGCGAAAGAGTCTTGAGCGGACTTCCCTCTGAGTGTGGAGCCTAACACAGGGCTCCATCCTGGGACCCTGAGATCAGGACCTGAGCCAAAATCGAGTCGCCGCTCAACTGACTGAGCCACTCAGGCACCCCAAGATGCAACTTTTCTAACTGCACTCATAAATTATTTTCCATCTGCTGCTGTAACAACTTATTACAAACTTCAGTGGCTTAAATACACAAAATTATTACCTGACAGTTCTGTAGGTCAGAAGTCTGATAGGGGTCACACAGGCTAAAATCTAAGCATTGGCAAGGCTGAGTTCCTTTCTGTAGGCTCTGGATAAGATCCACTCCCTTGCCTTCAGCTTCTAAAGTCAACATATATTCCTAGGCTGGTGGTTCCCTGTCTCCATCTTCAAATGCCACAAAAGCAAGTGGAGACCTGCTCACATTGCATCGTTCTGATCTGTCTCCCTTTTACACTTCTAAGGACCCTCGTGACTCCACTGGGCCCAATAGATAATCCAGGATGGCCTCCCAATTTTAACGTTAGCTACTGACAACCTTAAGGCTACCTGCAAGTTTAATTTTCCTTTGCCATAAAAGGTGACAAATTCAAAACTTCCTATGGTTAGGACATGGACCTTTGGGGGACCATTTTTTTGCCTACTACATTGTAGTTCTGAACTTCAATCAGAAGCAGAAATGAGTCCAAAATGTATCTGTATACAATGAAAGCAAGGCAAACTGTTTCCTCCCCTTGCAAAAATGCCCATGCTTAAATGGTTTTGGAGTCTGTCCCATAAATAGAGAACTGCCGAGCATGTGTACTTCTCACTGAAGTTTGGTAAAGCTTGCCAACTACAGGTCCTATCTCATTAGGAAGATGTGAAAACAATGTAGTGGGTTGTGACTCATGTTTAAAAAAATCAAATAAGACAAAACTAGAGCATACTGAACGTAGTGAAGGTAAATAATGATTTGTGAAACATTTGTTAGAGCTAAACATAGGTTGCAGGGTAAAATGCATTTTAAAAAATCGCAATTACTCTAAGTAGTTCATTTCATATCTTCTCGTTGGTCAGCAGAAGTTCCATCTCTTGTTTTATTTCCCTTAATCCCCCATCCTCCACTTTCATTTACCTCCTTGTTCCCCATAGGCAACCATTATAATATGTTAAATGTATTATCTTTTTTTGTTATATGTGTATGTTTTTGTAAAATATTCCTTACTCTGGGTTCATGTTTTTTATAATTTACATAAAATGAAACTAAAAAGGCACTATCTATAGTCCCTTGCTTTCATTGCTACAGAGTAGTCCATGGCGATATCTACCATATTTGCTGTGTGTCTTTCCTGGGGTAAAAGTAAAAAACGTCGAAAGCCACTGGTCTTGTGAGAACACCCAGGATTCATTGGAGACCTTTTAGAACAACATTGGAAGTTTTCTTCACCCAAGTTACATGTCTAAAATGTTTGTTTAGTCTTCCTGTTCCCGGTCGTGAAGAATCTATGGATGTCACTGTTCCCAAACTTGGTCCCACAGGAGGACACAAGTTGACACATACCATAAACAGGAGAGTCCTTTATGCACTGATGCAAAGAGTTGTGGAATTTTTAAGCTGAAACACCTTCTTCCTGTCCTCTTCCCTGTGCCCTCCATCATTTTAACTGACAAGTATTTTAAAGATAGTTTGGTTGCAAGGAATACTCACATAAAATGGAATTTATTGGAAGGAGTTCGGGTATCTTGGAAAATCCAAGAGTGGGAAGTAAACCCAGACCTCAAGACTATCTATGTCCCTACCAAATTGCCTAAAACAAGGTGAATGTTCAATAAACTTTGGTCCAGTGAATGGATGAATAGGTGGGTGGAGGAAGGAACTGGAAAATCATCAGGAGAAGAGGCAGCAACTCTCACTGATTCTAGGTTTGGGCCTGTAGTTCTGCATCTCTGCTTACTATGTCTTCTTCCCTTATCTACTTCTACATGCATATGTACACTTGCTCCATAGTGACACCCTTCTAGGGTGACAAGCTACCCAGTTTTCAGTGTTAAAACCAGGAAAGTTCAGGCAAACCAGAAGGAGTTGGTCACCCTCCCATTGCATCAGAGTATGCCTTAAAAATCAGCTTCATAAATGCAACCAATCCCTGTGAATTGATGGATTGAGTTCCTCCAAGCCCCAATATTGTGAAGTTTGGAGAACTTGACTGGATCTACCCAAATTGTGATTTATTTCCCCTACACCAGGTGTTCATTCCTGGGCCAATCAATCTTGACTGAGCTACAGTGAAGAGGACAGGCAGGTACATAACTCACCCATAAGCCAATGGACCAACTTTGCCAAGAAAGGGTGTTGAGGCAATGTTGGGCATTTGTAGTTCACAGATAGGACCTAGAACATCACTCAGAGATTTCCAGCATGACCTCTCTGTCCAGAATCAAGAGAGTGAAGGAATGATAATAGTGGAATTATTAGACTTTCTCAATGAGATCTCTCTCCTCCTACCTTTCACTTAGTATGTTTCCAAGATTCATCCATGTTGTAGCATGTATCATTACTTTATTCATTTTTACAGCTGAATACTACTCTGTTGAATGGATATACCACTTTTCTTATTAACCCATAAACTAATTAATGGACATTTGGATTGTTTCTGCTTTTAGCTAATATGAATAATGCAGCGATGAACTTCCACACATACATCTAAAAATTTTTGTATAAACATTGTTTTGAATTCTTGGGTACCTTAATGTGGGTCTTACAGTAACTCTCTTTAACCCTTTGAGGAAGAGCCAAACTGATCTCCACATTTTACATTCCCACCAGCCTGTGTATGAGGGTTTCAATTTCTCTGTGTCTTCACCAACATTTATTATTTTCCAGTGTTAAATTATAACTATCCTAATAATTGTGACGTGGATCTCATGAGTTTTAATTTGCATTTCTTGATGACTAATGATGTTAAGTATATTTTCATGTGCTTGCTGACTCTTTTTATATCTTCTTTGGGAAAAGTCTATTCAGATCTTTTGCCTATTTTTTAAGTGGGCTGTCTTTTTACTGTTAAATTATATGAATACTTTATATATTCTGGATACCAAACTCTCACAGATATATTATTTGAAAATATTTGGTGCCATTCTGTGGTGTGTCAATTCATTTTCTTCATAGTGTCCTTTGATGCACAAAAGTTTTTAATTCTAATGACCTCCAGTTCATTTCACTTTTGCTGCTTGTGCTTTTGCTGTCGTATCTTAAACATCATTGCCTAACTGAAGGTCATGGTGATTTACAGCTGTTTTTCTTCTAAGAGTTGAATCGCTTCAGCCCTTACTTACATTTAGGCCTTTGATCCATTTCGATTAATTGTTGATTTTTGTATATGATATGAAATGGTGGTTCAAATTCATTCTTTTATATGTGGGTATCTAGTTGTTCCAGCACCATTTGTTGAAGAGACTGTTTTTCCCCCATTGTATTACCTTGGCATCATTGTCAAAAATCAATTGTCCAGGGTGCCTGGTTGCCTCAGTCTTTGGGGCATGCAACTCTTAATCTCAGGGTTCTGAGTTTGAGCCCCACAATAAGAGTAGAGATTACTTTAAAAAATAAATCTTTAAATAAAAAAAATCAATTGTCCATAGCTGTATGGGTTTATTTCCAGACTTTCAATTCTATTCCATTGATCTCTATGTCCTTATGGCTCTACCACATTGTCTTGACTACTGTCGTATATAGTAGGTTGTGAAATTGTGTAGTGTGAGTTCTCCTTTCAACATTGTTTTGGCTATTCTGGGCTCCTTGAGTTTTCATGGAATTTTAGGATCTGGTCATCAATTCCTACAAAGAAGCCAGCTGGGATTCTGATAGAAATTGTGTTGAAAAAAAAAGAAAAAAAGAAATTGTGTTGAATCTCTAAATAAGTTTGAGGAGTTTTGATTTCTTAACAATATAAAGTGTTCCAGTGATCCCGTGAACATGGGATCTTTCTATTTATTAAGGTCTTCTTCAATTTCCTTACGCAATGCTTTATAGTTAACAGCATACATATTTTGAACTTCTTTGGTTAAATTTATTCCTAAGTCTTTTAAATTTTGGGGTACTATTATATATGGAATTGATATCTTAATTTCATTTTTGACTTATTCATTGTTAGTGTTTGGAGACACAACTGACTTGTATGTTGATATTGTCTTCTGTAATCTTTAATACTCATTTCTTAGCTCTCATATATTTTTTGATACTTTAGGGTTTTCTATGTATAAGATCATACCATCTACAAATAAAGATGGTTTTATTTATTCCTTTCTAATCAAGATGCATTTTATTATTAGGTTTTTGTTGTTATTGCTGTTGTTTGTTTTTTGTTTTTTGCCAAATTTCTCTGGCTAGAACCTCCAGTATGTTGTTGCACAGAAGTAGTGAAAGTTGGCCTCATCATCTTGTTCCTGATCTTAGGAGAAAATCTCTCAATCTTTTACCATTAAATGTGATATTAGCAATTGGTTATTCACAGAGGCCCATTAGCAGGTTGAAGAAGTTCTCCTATATTGTATGTTTTGTTACGGAAGTGTATTGGTTTTTGTCAAGTGTTTCTGCATCTGGTGAGACAGTCATGTTTTTATTTTTTATTCTATGATGTGTTATTGATATGTGTCACATTAATTTTTGGGTGTCAAACCAACCTTGTATTCCTGGGATAAATCTCATTTGGTCATGATAAATAATCCTTTATATATATTGTTGGATTCAGTTTGTATCTTTAGTTGATTTTTCCATCTATATTTATAAAGAATGTTGATTTGTAGCTTTCTTTTCTTGTGATATCTTCTGCTTCTACTACTTTGCTAGGGCCAGAAATGATTTCTTATCCATAATAGGAAAGGACAAAGAGGCTATGAGGAACTGAGTAGCACTATACACTTGAGAGGTTAAAAGCCTTAATCTATACCTGCCTCTCTCAACCCCATCCCCAGCACAGGATGGCCTTCATGAAATAAGGGAGAGGCTTCTGGGCTCCAGAGATGCTTCTTACTCTCCAAGGCAAGTCTGCAAAAGTGGACTGTTAGTGTGTATGGAGCATCAATAAGCTTAGTATTCCAAATGATGAAACACTGGCCTCAAAGCATCATCACCTTGAACAAACACTTGTGGAGAGTGGAGCCACAAAAGTCACAAGGTCATGTTTGCCAGACTGCCTTCTCCAAGTCCAGTGCCCCATGTGTTTTTCTAACAACTATTTGCAGAGCCGGCCTGGTAACAAGTGACAGAGGACATTTGCCCGGAGCACCTGGAGGCTGAGGACCCTGAGCTGCCGTTCTCTTCTGTACACTCAGTGTGATTTCCTTTGGAAGCACATTTCATGGCAAATAGTACTTTGGTCTCAGTATGGATTGTGCATGCTCCTGGGCTAACTTGGGACAACCATTTGCAAGGCAACCAAGTAACACCTCTGAGGACCACGCTCTTCTTGCCTCACACTTCGGAACCCTTATTTCACAGATCCTAAAGATCTGGTCCCCTGCAGGGAGGGACCTGGCACCACGTTCCCATCTCGGGGAGGTTCCCATCTCCACCCAAGTCCATGGCCTGACTCCTCCTAGAAGGGATCTGGCTGTCCTAGGAAAGCACCGCCTTCTCAGGCTCCTGCTGCAGCAAGTTCTGCTTAGGACAACTCATACCATTTTTTGTTATTGGTGATTTCTGGTCTGCCTAAATCAGATCACAGCTCCAGCCACTTTGCAGGAAGGTATGAGATGTCCATTAGAGCTGGCTAGCCATCATCTCTTTCAAACTAGAGAGAAGTATTTCTGTTTTTGTCCAGTCTTCATAAACTTGTTTTCTTTAGTGTCCTCTCACAGAAGCACATTTTCCACGATTCCTTCCATTTCACTCAAATTTCCCTGGTCTCTGTATGAGTCTAGGATTCCTTCCACACAGGCTGTATAACTCTCCATCATCTCAGGACAAACAAGTCTTCCCACCTGCTCCTGGTCACTCTTCCCACCTGCTCTTGGTCACTCCCGGTGAGCACTGGGCAAGGATAGAAGCCATCAGAGTTTGGGTTTTGTTTTGTTTTTTATCCACTGGCTGCTGACAATGCATCCCAAGCACCTTCTAAAGATTTCTGCAGACCGCTCTTAATTTAAAGCAGGGAACTTGGAGAGGTCAAGCCTCCTTGCTGAGGCTCAGGGGCAGTCACTGAAATAAAGGAGGCACGGTACCCAGCCTCTAGAATCCTCACAGACAAACTGCATTTCCCATATGGCGCATTTAACTCATCATACTCTGGGACATCACCTATTGGTTTTTCCACGACAGGCAGCTACAAGCCCTCTACCTTTTATTGAACTTTGCTGTAAATCAAGACTCCCTGATTTATGAGTCTACCTTGAAACACTCTCCTTATTCTTGCTTGGCTACACAGAGCAACTCAGACAAGAAAGCACTCTTACAACTTAGGTTGAGGTGAGCCAAGCTCATTTATGGCTAATTAGAACTTAGGGGGAACCTGGAGTGAAACTGCAACAGGCAATTAACTTCCAGCCTCTTGTCATTCACTTGGAACACCCTCAGGAATGAATACCTGTGAGGTTACTCAGAGCCAAGCCAAAGTGCCTTTGGTTCCCAGTCAGTGACAGGAGACGTTAAATGTGGCCACTTACACAGCCCCTGGGGAGAGGCCTCTGTTTTTCTGGCGCTGCACACCCAAATGAGCAGAGGGGAACTCTCGCGGGGGTTACGAGGGTCCCCCCAGCCCCGCCCCACTCAGGGCGGTGCTGTTACTGAGGTGGCTGCAAGGACGCCCAGCCTCAGAGTTAGAACCCCCCAAGGGGACGCCCTTCACTTCTGTTCCTCATGAACCCAAATGCCCTCGCCTGTTCACCACCCACCACGCAGGCAGTGTTTATAAAACCCAGGTGGCATTCTCCCAGCTGGAGCCAGCTGCTCACATTAGAGTCGAGCCTCACGTACCCACCTCGCACAAGGCCTGGTGCAGAGTAGATGATTACAAATATTTATTGAGTGAATGAGCCATGAAAAACGTTTGAAAACGATGGCCTGGTTTCCGTCTTCTACAAGTTCAATTTAGGGCTGCTATCTCTCACCCAGAGTCAGGATAGGCTCAGATAAAGCTCATTTTCATATTAACCTAGAAAAAACATGGAGAAATTGGTTGCTAATCAAATGAGGTGGATAAAGTTCCCTTTTATGAGAACAATGTGCTTGTTTGAAACATATAGTTGATAAGGTGCTGGGAGTAAGATTCCAAGGAGTATAACAAAATAAATAGCAAAAGGCCACAGAGAGGTCCTCTAAATCAAGGGGCCAGCTGCTCACTGCAGGTCATTAGCTTCCCCAAGCTCCTGATGCACTTGGCTGTGTGCATCAGGGTGTAGCTGCTGACGCGCAATACCACAGAAGAGAGACATCTCAAGTTCAAGGAGATGTCTAGGAATAATAATGAGCAGTCTGCAAGGCACGCATGTGTTTGCATGTCCATGTCGTGTGTGCGTGCATGCTTTGGTGGAGTACAGTAAGTGAAAATATCCCACAGGAACAACAAGGTGAGGGAGAGGCTCTGGAGAAGAGAAATATTAAGTGAGGATTAAGCTGTTTGTTGTGGCATGAAAGAGATTCTCCCCTATGTAATCCTTCGGAAAATTTGCAATGCTCAGTAATGCTTTGGCTGCAGTGGATTTGTGGGAGGGAATTGTAAGAGGCACTAAACTCTAAGTTCAGGTTTGCTCAAGACAGAAAAGAGACAATGGCCATGGATGCAGGGCAGGGGAAGGTCAACTGACATCCATTATACCCTCCCAACTCTCAATAAAAATTAAATACGTGAAATTGCATGTTAATATTGTGTCTTTTCTCATGACTGTAAACTTCCTGTGAACTTCCTCATCTTCTACCTGCAGTTGGTGAAGCTAATATCTATGTTCCTTCCATCCAGTTCATCAACCATGATGGCAATGGCCCCTCACCATTGTCAACCAGCCCTTTCTCCTCCCTTGGGGGTGAGGGAAGTCTGTCTGAACCTCCCTGCCATTAGCATCTTCCACCTGAGAGAGGTTACTTCGTTGCAACCCACTTAATTCAAACATACACAAAAGAGTATATGGATGAGGTATATGGATGTTAACATTGGTATACCAACGCTTTTGAGATGTAGTAGATTGTTCATGTTGTTGAGTTTGTTTTTTTTTTAAGATTTCATTTATTTGAGAGAGAGAGAGAGAGAGAGAACACAAGCAGGGGGAATGGCAGAGGGAGAAGCAGACTCCCCACTGAGCAGGGAGCCAGATGCGGGGCTCGATCCCAGGACTCTGAGATCATAACCTGAGCTGAAGGCAGATGCTTAACTGACTAAGCCATCCAAGTGCCCCCACATTGTTGAGATTAAAAGTTAAAATACTAGGATAGTTTTTAGCTCCACACTCTACATTAAAATAATCAAACACCTCTTTTAGGAGTAAATTCTACTACTCTTGTTTCCAAGAAAATAGTATCCAGTAGGCAACTGCATGTAATTTTTCTCAAAGATGACACAAACTTTTTCTAATACAAACACATATGCATGTCCAACATATAATGTTATATTCCGGGGGTCTTAGCTAAGGCATAGCCTCTGGTGCCCTTTATCAGTAAAAGGAGGGAATTAGACTATGTAATATGGAAGGTTTCTCTAGCACGAAGAGAGATCTTAACACATTTGGCCAATTTCTCTGCCACGCACTAAGTTGTACACAGATTTTCTAGCTAGAACTGAGACTTGTGTATGCTTGATTCTTTTACATATTTAAGGCAAACAAATCGTTGAAAGGAAAAGAGAGTATGTACTGAGCACCTGTGAAGTACCAGATTTATTTCCCATATACCTGTGCCTCCCTGATGTTTTTACTGCAAAATGGATATTATTACCACCATTGCAGATTAGTCAACAATCAGGATTTTATTTCATACTTATTTATAAGTAACCAAATTCAGTGACAGGATATTATTTCAGTTGTGAAACTTGTATAACTTCATGCTTTTTCTAATATACTACCAATAACTCTCAAATTAAATATGCATATTTAAGGCTTAAATTTACAAAGAGGATTAGACCGAAATTATTTCTCTAATTTCCTAACTGGCAAGTTATATGACATATTCAATTAAAAAAAATTCATTTCCCTCTGTGACTGAGGGTATTAACATCTGTGTACCCCAGAAAACACCAAGAAGTTTTATCAATAGCAGGTGACATTTACCATCTCACTGTGATATTTACAGGCACTGTGCTAGGTAATTTATAGATATTTTATTTAATGCAAGGTGACCAACCTCATAAGGTAGGTAGTATCCCTGTTTCATTACTGGAGGAAACTGAAGCTAATGGGAATTAAGTAACAAGCGGCAAATGTCCAAACCGGGAGTCAATTCCAGTACTGATTGATGCCAGTCTATGTTCCACGGTCTTTCAAATATTTTAAATTTCTAGGAATCATTACCTTTTGCTACTATGTCATAGTAGTGATATTCCAAGAATTCTGCTTAAATCAAAAAATCACAAAGGGGTGGGAGGTAAATGAAGATAGAAGCAGCCACTACACGCCCCAGGCAGACCACGCACCATCCTGCTCGAAGCACCCAACACTGGCTACATTCACAGAGAAGGGTCATGTCAGCAGACACCGAACTGAAGGGCTCGCAGCTTGCCACGCCTGCTTCTAGACAAACAGCCTGTGAATAAGCAATACCTGGGTCACCTTTCCTAAGCAACATCATCTACTCTACCCCATTGTTTGGATTACTTTATTATGTTAATTACATTATCACCTCACACACAAGTTTTAGGAAGCCCTGGATATGTGTGTGTGTGTGTGTGTGTGTGTGTGTGTGTGTGTGTGTGTGTGTGTGTGTGTGTGTGTGTGTGTGTTTTGCAGTGGAGGGGGGGCAGGTAGGGCTTAACAGTAAGAATTGAAGTAAAGCAAAAAGAAAATATAACCAAATCAAACTCTTCTGTGCCATGAATCCTAAAAAAGACTTTAAAAAATAAAGTTCTATTAATCTCATCAAAAAGTCCACTGAAATCAAAATGCTTTTCCCTAAATTTATAAAGGGTTTTACTTCAATTGTTTTTGCAGATATCCATGAATAAAAAAGGATAAAAACTGTAACCGGTAGCTTTCGATCAAAATCTTGGCAACTCCTAAGAACATTTATTTCTCCAGTATATTATTATTATTAATTGAAGTATGGTTGACAACACAATGTTACATTAGTTTCAGATGTACAACATGATTCAACAGCTCTTTGTTAAGCTCCCCACAAGTATAGCTACCATCTGTTCCCATACACCACCATTACAATACCATTTACCATATTCCCTATGCTGTGCCTTTCATCCCAGTGACTTACTCATTCCATAACTGGAAGCCTGTACCTCCCATTCCCCTTCACCCATTTTGCCTATCTCCATACCCCTCTCCACTCTGGCAACCACTAGTTTGTTGTCTGTATTTATGGGTCTGTTTCTGCTTTGTTTTGTTTTTTAGATTCCACCTATGAGCAAAATCAAATGGTATTTTGCAGTCTCATTTCACTTAGCATAATAACCTCTAGATTCATCATGTTGTTGCAAATGGCAAAATCTCATTCTTTTTTGTCTGAATAAAATAATATAAAACCCATTCATCTATCGATGGGACACCTAGGTTCCTTCCATGTCTTGGTTATTGTAAATAATGCTGCAATAAACATAGGGGTGCATATAGCTTTTCAAATTAGTGGGGTTGTTTTTTTCCTTTGGATAAATGACCAGTAGTAGAATTACTGGATCATATGGTAATTCTAATTTTGTGAGGATCCTCCATACTATTTTCCAAAGTGGCTGCATCAGTTTACATTGCCACCAACAGTGCATGAGGGTTCCTTTTTCTCCATATCCTTGTCAACACTTGATATTTCCTGTCTTCTTGATATTAGCCATCCTGACAGATGTAAGGTGACTTCTCATTGTGGTTTTGATTTGTATTTCTCTGATTATGAGTGATGCTGATCATCTTTTCATGTGTCTGTGAGCCATCCATATGTCTTCTTTTGAAAAAATGTCTATTCAGGTCTTCCGCCCATTATATTCAGATTATTTGGTTTTCCAGTGTTGAGTGGTAGAAGTTATTTTTATATTTTGGATATTAACCTCTTAACAGATCATTTGCAAATATCTTCTTCATTCAGTAGGTTGCCTTCACTTTGTTGATTCTCCAGTATATATCATAAGAGATTTTTAAAAGCTTCAAGGTAGTTTTGTGTCCCTGGAAATAGGGTTTTGGGTAAGGGGATGACGAGACACTGTATTTGCCCTAAAATGCTCAACTCTAGGCCTTAATGATTACTGTAAGAGAATACTAGTTCCCCTATCTGGAAACCTAAGAAATTCTTAATTGTCCCTCAAGACCACTCACGGTGGGTTAGAACAGAGAAACTCTTTTTGTCGACCTGACCAGGAATGAAACTGACTGTGTTCCTTGAAAAAAAGCTGTGCACCCCGGCTCCAATTACATGTGAATCAAAGCAAGGGTGTTTGGGGGTCCCCTGGATAACATTCAGTGTCCTTTCATCTTCGAATTCAGACAGTGAGTGATCTTTGGTTTCACTGGCATAAGTCATTACACATCTCATATGGATTAAAGTACTTAACTATTACTGTATCAACTGGTACTGAGCATTCTTAAGAAGGAATTCAGTCTAAAAAATAAATCATTGCCCTAGATAGAGTTCCTGTAACTGTTACTGAGCCCTCCGCTCCAAGCATCCACTGAAAGTTTCAATCCCCACCCCATCACAGGAGAAATTTGGCAATGTCCAGATATTTTTCGTTGTCACGCTGGAGCTGCCATTAACTTGTATTTGCTATTTACATTAGAGGCTGAGGATGCTGCTAGTCATCAGAGAAAGCACAGGACAGCTCCAAATATCAATAGCGTGAGTTGGAGAAACCTTGAGTTACAGGCAGTAGAGATACTGGGGTACTGGTGAGGTAGAAAACAAATCATGCAAGACAGTGAGTACGGTCATTATCCTGGTAGAGTGTGTAATCTGAGAAGATGCACCATTTTACATACCTAATTTTTTTTCATCCAAATAGGCCACACAACATTTATATTTAAATACTTTTATTTTCATTTCACAAAAAAAAAAAAAAAAAAAGCAACAGTGTTTGCAATTACACATGCCTTTCAGTCAGTGCTGGTCATATGCAAAACAAGTTATCAGAAATATAAAGAAAAATAAGCCTTTTCCCTTTACAAGTGACACAACACAATTGCATATATATTATATCATACTGTTTTCAAAAATTTCCACAAAAGACAGATTATGATACAAATTTAGAATTCCACCCACAAGCTCAGATTCAAAGTATTGGAGATCCGTATAGGTGTTTAAATACAAAAATGTAATACTTTTACAAGTTTCCAAGTAATTACTTTTCAAAGTGTTTGCAAGAGACTACTCTTCATAGCAACATGGAACACTTGGCTTTAATCAAGACAGCTGTAAGACTAAGTTTTGTCTCAGTGTGAGTTTGCTGATTAATGCAAATGCTCCAATTATGCTATAATTCTCATTGTATATATATCTCTGTATGCACACACACACACACACACATACACACACAAGTGTATTATTGTACTGATGGTTTATACAGTGCAACTTCTGGAGCATTTCTCTCAGCTAAGCCATGACCTTTACTTCTTTGAAGTATTTCAAATTAAGAACTGCTCAGAAATATCACTAATGACTACCACAACTAATTCCAAAAAGGTGCCCCCTTTCTCGCTTATTTATGTTCAAAGTTACATGTGTCATGAACAAACTCTTATTTTTTTCTACAGCAGCAGGTATAAATAACAGCAAAGTATAGGCTAATTTTGAACACTAGAACCTGAGAGTTTGATATGGTAAATGACATCTCTTTGCAAATGTTCTAGGAGTCCTACCAACATTTCTAAAAATATATATATAATAAAATAATATGGCAAATCTTCAGCATTATATTCATTATAAACTGCAGAACAAAGATTGCTCAGAAGCTTGAAGAAAAAAAAGCAAAGAAGGAAGAAAGAGAGGTGGGGGGGGGAGTGAGGGATTTTACACATGCATTTTCTTTGATACAAACGTGGAGTCCTAACATTTACCATGTGGTGGATGAAGAGTTAGTAAGACTCGAGAATGCTGAAAGTGAACACGCAAGTCTGGATGTATGAAATGCATGCCAAAACATACAGCTGATGAGGCAACATTGGCTTACATTTTTAAGTGTATGTGAGGGTAACATCTAATATTTCAGGCACTGAAGACAAAAAGAAAAAAGAAAAGAAAAAAACCAGGAATGGTCCAGCTAACGGAGAACTGAGGGGAGAGAAGCAGCCACACAGAAGAGCTCTGGGTAGTAAAGGGCCAACCTGCCTTACCATAGCTGGACGTTGAAAGAGGGCCTGTCCCCCAATTTGTTACAGAATGATTTTGGGGCCCATGTGGTTATTCACCAGAACCATGGCAATAACTCAAAATATTCATTCCAAAAATCAGAGTAAGTTCTACCAGTTACATAAGAATGTGCTATCGATGGAACTACGGGAGACTTCTGTACTTCTGTCAGAATTCCAGGCCCCCAAAAGAAGCTACTCTCAAAAGTCTTCACCTAATTTCCAGGTAGCACTTTTACTGGCATACCAGTTACTGAAAGACTAATCAGCAATGACCTTTAAACCTACTTTTTACTTAGTATTGTCCTCTTGCCTTTCTGGAATCTCCAAAGTACAGGTCCCTTCTTACCATTTCCTTCAGTTTGAATCAGCACAAGAGATACGGAATCTGATTAGCTTTCCTAAGTCAACCATACCCAAGTGTCTTCTCCCAACTTATTTCCTATATACCTGCTGCCATGAGTTCCACCACCCCATGCCTCTCAAGTCAGAGGGCAGGGACTTGGTGGGATTTGATTTTTGTTAGATCCATGCACAGCCCTGAAAGGGACTACATATTAACAAAAAATAATGCAAAAAAAAAAAAAAAAAAGCTTAGACATGTGCTTATATATATTTACATTTTAAAGGCATATATCCTAAAGAATAGAACAAAATAACCATAAAACAACAACTATACTCGGCACTGCTAAATGAGGAAATATGTGGGAAAGGAAGAAGTGATCTTTCAATTTATGAAACTCAATTTTCATTAGGTCCCAACAGAGATAGCGATGCAAAGAACTAAATACAAAATGAAACAAAAAATCCCACCCATATTCATATGTGTTAAGAATATTCCCCTGCCAAAAACATAACCCTTTCCAAAAAACCAAGTAAATAACACACAACTATTCTACGCACTATTGCCAACACAGGCAATAAGGGAAAGGGGAGAAGGGGAGATCTGTCATACACTGATCCTCAATTTTCATCTGGTACCTATACATCATGCTAAGACTAGGTACAAAATCAATAATAGGAAAACATTTATATACAATTTTTAAAAGTTCATACCCTGTCCTTTTCCCCTCCCCACGACCCACCCAAATCATCTCTCTCCCTTAAAAAAAACCACCCCAAATTATAAAACTATTGCCCATGCAGGCAGTGAGGGAAGGGACGCAGAGGAGATTTATCATACGTATGGACCTCCATGTTTCATTATGTACCCACAAGTCCCTCAAAGGACTGAGTACTAACTGAAATAACACACAAAATATAGCAAACATTTATATACATTAAAAAAATTTTACACACACACACACTCACTCTGTCTCACACTCAGACCATGCCCACCCCCCCACCCCTCCAAAAAAAGAAACTAAACATCTATTCTTCTACCACTGCCCACCAGGCAATGAGGGAAGGGGAGTAGGGGAGATTTTTCATAGAATCAATCTCAGCTTTCAGTAAGTACCTAAATTGTCATGCAAAGGACTAGATTCAAAATGAAGTAAACATCAAAAAGAGGCAGAAACATTTATATACATTTAGAAAACCACCTATCTTACCTAACAAGCCCATTCCCCATTAAGAACTTCAAACCCAAAGCACAAACACTAGGCCCTCCAGTACTCTCCTACAGTCGTGCACAGGCTACAAGGGAAGAGAGAAAAGGTTTATCACGCCTCTGGATCTGGGCCTCTGTACTACACTGCATATCTACAAATCCAAACAACAAAAAAAATCAGTTTAAAGTAAAAGAGCAAAACAACAACAACCACCACCACAGCAGACATATATACACATTTTTGAAAATGTAAATCCAGAAACCCCACCACCACCCTGCCAAAAAACCCCTCTGAACAACTACGCTGCTAGTCATTGCCCGAACAGGCAATAAGGGAAGGGGAGAAGAGGAGATTTTTTTCATAGAATGAACCTTAATTTTCATCATGTACCTAAATATCCATGGAAAGATCTAGGTACAAAATGTAGTAACAGGAAAAAGGAACAAAAATATTTATATACATTTAAAAAAGTACATATCCCCACCCTCTGAGAGGAGGGAGTGGTAGAGTAAAAAAATTAATCTAGAACTACTCTAAAACTATTGCCCATAGAGGCAATAAGGGAAGGGGACAAGAGGAGATTTTCATACATCCGGACCTTCATGTCTCATTAGGTACCTCCACGTCCAAGGAAGGGATGGGGTACAAAATGGAGTAACACAATGTAGTAACAAACACTGTACATACAGTTTTCGAAAGTCTATATCCTGCCCTTAGTCCCTTCCCACCCCCCAAGACCTCAAAAAACCCAAACTACTTGAAAATTATTGCCTACATAGATAAAAAGGGAAAGGGAGAAGAGGAGACTGCTACACATCGAGAACTCCATGGTTCATTAGGAACCTACGTGTCCAAGTGAAGGACTGGGTACCCAGTGAAGTACTATAATAAGGAAGTAAAAACACGTGTGTGTATGTATATATATACACATATATATGTATACATACATATATACACATATATGTGTATACATACATATATACATACATATATATATTTAAAAGTACCCCCAAACCCACAAAAGAACCCCTGAAACTAATTAACTACTCTACTAGCTATTGCCCACTCAGGCAATAAGGGAAGGGGACAAGAGGAGATTGTTATACATCCGGACCTCCATGGTTCATTGGGTAACTTCCCGTCGGGATACCCAATGAAATAATACAACTTGGTAGTAAAAACATGTATATACAGCATGTACACATCCCTTCCCCCACCCCACCCAAACCCCACTCCCACAACTACTCTACTAGCTATTGCCCACTCAGGCAATAAGGGAAGGGGACAAGAGGAGATTGTCATACATCCGGACCTCCACGTCTCATTATGTACTTTGACGTCCTCTGAAGAGGACATAGTACGAAATGAGTAAGTAATGCAAGTAGTACGAAGTCTATGTACATATAAATACATACCCTACTTTCTCCCACCCCACAAAACAAAACAAAACAAGACATTAGCTACCATCTGAGGAGGCAATAAGGAAAAGGGCAAACAGGAATTCTGTCATACTCTGAACCTCATTTCACTAAGTATGTATGCACACATGCCAAGGAACGTATATACAATGAAACATAAAGAAAGGAGCACAACACATCTGAAAGAATGATACACAACCCCCACCCCGCAAGACCAGATCCAAACAAGAGCAACTACAACCAATCTATTAGTCACTGTCCGTGCAAGCAACAGGGGGAGCGGGACGCGGGCCATCTTTCAGACTTCCAGACGGCCACAGTTCATTAGGTATCTACACACCCATGAGGAAGACGAAGGGATGTGTCAAATGACATAACACCCACAAAATAGCAGCAAAAGCATTCCGTACACATCTTAAAAAGAACATACTCTGCTCTCCCCCCAGTATCACCATCAACTTCCAAAAAAGAAATATCAGATAACTACTCTGCAGGTGTTGCCCACACAGGCAATATGGGAAGGGCAGAAGAGATTTTCGCAGGACAGTATCTCAGTCTTTATCAGAAGAAAGGATACAAAATGAGGGAAAATAAAAATAGACCAAAACCACATATGTACATTTAAAAAGTATATACCCCCTCCCCCACCAAAAGCCACTCAAAGACATCAAGCAACTATTGTATGAGCTATTCTATGAGCAACTATTATTGCACATGCAGGTGAGAAGGGAAAGGGAGGAGAGGAGATTTATCCCACGTGTGGACCAAACACTTCTCATTCAGGATTTACTGCTGACGCAGAGAATGAAGCACAAAATAAAAGAATGCAAAAAATAGCAAAAATACACACATTTGTTTTTTTTAAAGTACAAATGGGAGTGTCAGAGTGGGGAGAGAAGTAGCTCTTTAGAAAGAGAATTCATTGCAATAAAAACCAAATGACGAAGGCAAAGGGGAGAAAAAGAACTCTATCATACCTACGGAATTCAGATCTCATTTTGCAAACTCCACCCAGGAAATGCTGTTCTCGGCGATGATACGCGTCCTGAACTCATACGCCTTCTCTGCAGCCCCATGAAATGAATGGGGGTTACATGAATACCCAGCGATCTGACGGCACATTATGGTCCCAGGTGCTTTAGTTCCCGTCGGCTCTTACAATACAACTCAGTAACAGGCTACCACCGGTAATCGACAAACTCAGCACTTAACTTTCATTTCTTACTTCCCAATATTCAGAAGGGACTCTGTTCTGTCCCCAGGGAGACTGAAGCAGCCCCAGAGCCTCTACATACCCAGAACTCTTCTGACAGCTCTTTTGTTCCTGCAGAGGCTCAAGTACAATAAAATGAAAACATGAATGGCAAAGAGTATTAGGATTAAGCAGAACCTGGGATGGTAAGAAAGTTCAGGAACACTCACACAATAGCAACAGTTTCACTTACAGGGATTTATAGAAGACCATGAGATGGGGGCCGGCCTGAGCAAGCACGGGGTAGGGGCTGGCAGACACCACCTGCAGTTTAATGTATCCAATCTCTTGCTGATGAAAAACTGGATGCCTTAGATTTCTACTTCCAGATCTCCAAAGCACAAGTTTCTCTTCTACAGTTCCAAACGTCCAACTTTACCTTTCTTAATCATCCAATAATGGGCCTCATCTACTACGTTCAAGCAGCTCGTCCCTCTGCAACGAACATTCATACCTAACCACGTCACGCTGGGACTGCCGGGCCACAGGCACATAGATGTGAGTTCTCAGAGACATTGTGGCTAAGCCAATGTGTGGGGGCATAAAACTTCAAAAGCTACAGTTATGCCTATTATGTCACATGTTCTACCTATTTCGTAGCCTTATATTCCTGACTTAGAGTTCGTTTTTGGAAGTGCCATAGGGATGGGTTAGCTTGACATTAAAAATCACAAAATTCTGTGGGAAACAGTGAGGTGAGGGCTACTAAAACTACAAATGCTTTAGGTGAGGCCTGCAAATAAAACTACAACCAGCAGGGATCCCATATTATGGGAATAAACAGGTTGAGTACAAAGAAAGCAATGGATTACAAGTTAGCTCTTTTTTTAGCCCATGTTTTGATAAGGATTTGCTTAAACATTACCCTCTGCCCGCCCACCCACCCACACACACACACTCTCTCTCAGGAAAAATGATAAAATTCAGGACGAGATCTGCCAATATGCACAGTTAAC
Source organism: Ailurus styani (assembly GCA_002007465.1). Classification (NCBI taxonomy): domain Eukaryota; kingdom Metazoa; phylum Chordata; class Mammalia; order Carnivora; family Ailuridae; genus Ailurus; species Ailurus styani. The sequence continues at coordinate 3,305,500 of LNAC01000031.1, forward strand.
ATGTATTACAGGAGCAATGTAAAGATGGGCAGGTATAACTGAAAAATCTTAACTGATGTTGAGAAGTAGCAAAATTTAAACTCTGTATCAAAGTGGAATTCAGTAATAGAACATGGTAAAAAACCAGCAACCAAAGAACTCCTCAAAAGTTTAGTATTTTCCCCACTCTAAAAATATAAAAACACACTAACTTCCAATATCAACTAAACTATAATTCATCTGCTGAGCACAAAAGGAATAAAGACCTACAATCACCCCAGTTTCAATAAGACATCTTTAGAGGATTCTGCAATTCTCAGGATATAATATTTTGTACTCTGAACCGGAGGTAAATGTTTAGAAAAGACTAACCTGGGGGAAAAACACACTAGAATTAAAGAAAGCTACCTTTTAGCTAGCCAGCATTTAAAATTTTGTTATATAAAAATATTTTCATAAAGTAAAATATAATTCTATACACAATCCCACATATTTTCACTGTATACCTGCTAACTTAAAAAAGGTGACCTTTCCCATTGATTCTCTGGAGTGTTTTAAGTGCTCACAAATGGGTATCTACCCTTTCTATGTACACAGAAGATGTTTTCAAACAAAATATACTCAAAAATTATTAGGAAGAAAGCTTTTCCCCTAAGAATCAAAGAAACTCAACACTCTAGGTATTATTAAGTCTGCATAGCTCAAAAAATTCAAGTACAGTATTTCTCCTTTACAAGGAGTGAAAATGCCATACAGTTTCAGAAATCTTCCCTTTCTTTCTTTCCTTGGCCATTCCTTTTAATCAGTTAGTTTGGCCATGATAAAAACAAAATAAAACAAAACAAACAAAACCCACCAATTTTTCAACTAAAGAAAAGTACTGTTTTGATAGTAGAAAAAATTCAAAGCCCACCATATTAAATCTGAATCAAGTTACTCCTATCCCATATTCTCTTTATTCCTTTAAGGTACTATGGTGAACTTCAAATAAAAATGTTCAATTTCTCAAAGGCCCTATTTTAAAATATGCTTCTAATATACACTACCATATAACATGAAAATCTACACATGAGTACGACTCACAGAGAAAGTGTCTATGATCAGCTAATGTCAAAGGCAACCTAAACTAATTTTTAGTAACAGTGATAAAGTAGTGATAAAAGACAACACTATTAGCAAAACGCTTGCCATACATGTAGACATATTCCTCTATAACATAAGATATATCTATAGCAGGGAGTGATAAAGGTGTACAGATTTGGGGAATATTGGAATTCATAAATAAAATAATTATAATTAAAGCTAACTCAGTTCAAAACATTTTCCTAAAAGGTGAAAAAAATAAGTATTACATATTTGGAAAATTTAATCTTTTGTCTTTGTTACTTAGCTTTTCAGTAAAACAAAAATTTAAAAATTCTGTAGCACCTGGCTGTCCTGCAGAAAAAAAATAGAAGCTATAGATCTATTTAAACTTTGTTTCAGAAAAGAAAAGATTCATCAAAACCTCAAACCAAAGTAGATCTGCACACCTGAGCTCAGTTTTCTAACAGTTGTAGGATTCGTCGACTTCATTGCCATAGTTTTTGAAGCTGCGTTCTGTACCACATGCAAGGAACATCTATCGTCTGTCACTAGGAAGCAACAAGGCTGGCAAAGCAGCGTCTGCAGAGGCCGGCTCCCACGGTAGATCTTTCCTTGTTTCATGGGTCAGTACTTTCCAAATACTGAGAAACGGAACAGAACCAAAACAGACGTGTTCCCACCATTTGTGTATCTTCAAAGTAGAAAAATTACTCACTGTTTTTGTAGATGTTGGCATATAGGTGAATATAATTTTGTAATAAATAACTACATACTGCCCAAAGACAATTCGAGAAAGACATGAAAAACAGACGTGCCCTGAGCGAACTAGAACTTCCTAAAGAGTATAAACGACTCGGCAGCAATTCTGGCTTCACCTTGGCTTTTTGCAAAAGCAGCAGAGCCCACATTAACAAGCTCTCTGAATGGGCGACAAAATGGGGCGCAGTTGTGCATGCTACAACCACCACGTCAGAGTTTTGAGGTTCTTCTCCATCCAGCGGATATTCAACTGGATGACTTCCAGAGCCTCCTGGACACAGCGAAGCCGAAAGGTTGCTTCCGACTGATTTTCAAAGAACGCCTGGACCTGTAAAAGTTGCACGCAGAAGTATTTCAAAAGAACAGGAAATCGCAGGTTATTCTGAATATCCTTTTCAGATAAGCTTTAACTGAGTCATGGCTATGCTGAGTTCTTGAAAGAAGTGTGGACAAGAAGGACTTCATTTTTTTTTTTTATTTTTTAAATTTTAAAAATATTTTATGTATTTATTTGAGAGAGAGATAGCTAGAGAGAGTATGAGCAAAGGGTGGGAGCAGGGAGAGGGAGAAGCAGACTCCCCGCTGAGCAGGGAGCCCAGTGCGGGGCTCAGTGCGGGGCTTTAAGGACCTCAGGATCATGACCTGAGCCAAAGGCAGACGCTTAACCAACTGAACCACCCAGGGGTCCCCAAGAAGTACTTTAATATTTGAAGTATTTACATCAAGTTCCTGATTACGTATGGTGAAATATGAAGTAATTTTAAAAATGAATTCCCGTTACTTCCACAAGGATGAATTTTTCCAGTTTAGAATGGAAAAAAAAAAAAGCCGAGTAATGGTAAATGAAGCAGTCTAAAGTTAGACTTAGTGTCCAGTTCTACCCTTGGAATGGAATTCTTTTTTTTTTTTTTTAAGATTTTATTTATTTATTTGACAAAGAGAGATTACAAGTAGGCAGAGAGGCAGGTAGAGAGAGAGGAGGAAGCAGGCTCCCCGCTGAGCAGAGAGCCCGATGCGGGCCTCGATCCCAGGACCCTGAGATCATGACCTGAGCCGAAGGCAGAGGCTTTAACAACCACTGAGCCACCCAGGCGCCCTGGAATGGAATTCTTTAAAACCATTTTATTACCACTTAAAAAGAGACTTGGCATATGCTGGTCTTAATTCAAAAAATGATTTGTATCAGGCAGACGTGGGAATACTGTTGAGAATGGATTCAGAATTCTTCCTCATCAGAATCTGTCCTCGTTGCTAAGTATCCCCACCTTAAGAAGTAATCCCAGGGCAGAGTCGCTGGCACTAACCAAGGCCGACAGAGAGAAGGGGCAGACACTGGCATGACAAGGCACTGTCTGACTTAGACTGAGCAGCCTAAGGGGAAAGGGTGACCCAATCAATCTCCCTGCTAACATTTTATACAACCAACCTCTGACAAATGCGCCTTTGTTGAAAACAGGTGCGTCGACCCAGCAACAATACTTTGTATGGTATAGGACCCCAGATGAAACCTGAAGAAACACAAATAACCAGAGCCAAAAGAGCAAAAACATGAGACAGCTGTTGGGAAGCAAATTTCTTGAATGCAGAGGAATTACTTGACCGTACATTATACAGGCCAAAGGCGGACTGGGAGTCCTGCTCCTGGGTAACAGAAGCTCAGTAAATCAGAAGTAACCCTACTCACATTCCCACTACCAGTGGGAAGGAAAAGTGGGCAGACAAAGGCAGGAGTTACAGACACCCAGATAAATTTTTAATTCATTTAATTGATTCAAAAATCACACCTTACCCCAGAAATGCCATTACTACTTTGGAACAACAACAACAAAAATCCTCCGCGTGCTATCTGGGTGGCTGTGAGTTCTTACCCAATCCCTTGGCAATGAACAGGTATTTTTCAGTCCACATAACTAAACAGCTATTCTGAAACAGTCGATGGTCACGTGAAGTGAAGTGACCTAAGTGTCAAGTGTGGCTGGGCTTAATCAGTACCTGAATGGAGCACCACTGTCAAATGACTCACATCATGGGATTACATGTACAAGGGTGAAAATTTCTGGGTGTTTCGGTTAAACTGTCACTGAAGCATTTTTTCCTCTCACAGCAGATCTTAAATCCTCTGAATCAATACAACATTGGGAACAGTTTCAAATGAAGAATTGGAGAATACTAAAAATTAGTAGTTATCGGAGAAACTTACTTCTGTACAAGTTTGTTCCAGTTCTCTTTGACAAAATCCCATGCCAACAAGTGTCCAGGAAAATGTCGGCCAACTGTTCTAATGATGAAAGACAGCTTTTGCGTTCGGATGGTATCTCCACTGAGGCTATTTTTCATTAACCTGAAGAGCAAAGCAGATTTAGTTTCCAAAATAAGTATGCGTCATGAAGTGATCACTGAACTTAAAATCAGTGCCAGTCTCCTAATTAAGGTTCTGAAGCAATTCAAAGGATATAAGTTTTGGGTTGGTCTAAGATTGATCAATAGATTGAAAACTTGTCATTTTTTTAAGTGAAGGCAGAACTCACCAGTAAGATAAGGACTTAAATATACTGTCACATAATAATAAATAGTTCTTGATTTAGTAAGGACATTTAGGAAATAAATTCAGGTAAAATTTATTTTAACTCTGAAGACCAGGAATTTTTTGTTGCCGTTGTTAAAAACCTTATTTGATATGAGTAGATAGGTATATTGCTACTCTTAAAAAACTGGGCTGTTTGATATAAAAAAGCAAGATACACTTTAGAATACACTTTAGAATATCCTTTTAGTATTAATAGTTAACATTTATTGATACTTTATATGTACTAGATTATGTTCTAAATTCTCGACACAACAAGGCTTGAAATAGGGAATCATTACCTACCTCCATTTTACAGTTTAAGAAACTGAGGTTATGTAAAATTGACACAGGGATACAGCAGATAAATACCAAAGCCTGGTACTTAAACAAATGCAATTCTTTTTTTTTTTTTTTAAGATTTTATTTATTTATTTCACAGAGGGAGAGAGATCACAAGGAGGCAGAGAGGCAGGCAGAGAGAGAGAGAAGGGGAAGCAGGCTCCCCGCTGAGCAGGGAGCCCGATGCGGGCCTCGATCCCAGGACCCTGAGATCATGACCTGAGCCGAAAGCAGAGGCTTTAACCCACTGAGCCACCCAGGCGCCCAACAAATGCAATTCTTATCTATCATGCTAGCACATCTGTCTCTAGCGGGAAAACACATATCCCCAAAAGAATGCAGAATGATTTTTAAGGGGAGGAAAAACCCAAATGCCCATTGAGATGTGATGGATTAAATAAACTGTGATAGAGCCATTCTGTGTAGCCATAAAAACAAATGAAATAAGCTTTATGAATGAACAGGGCAAATCTCAAAGACTGATCATTCACTACAAAGAATGCTACAGAACACTGGGTACAGTATAAACTGTGTTTAATATATAAATACACACAGTGGGACAGATGCTGTTAATGCAGAAAAGAGAGTAAGATTGGAAGTGAAGGGTCATGTGAGAGGTACTTTCACATTTTATTCAGTTCCTTAGGTAGTGTTTAAGTACTTTATAATGGGGAACTTATCAGTGTACTACTGGTTTAAAACAATATTATTATTGATTTAAAAACAAAAACTTTTCTCTATTTGCTTGGGTCAGAAGCTGGCTACTTCTTTACAGTGCGTCCTCTGGAAAGTGGGTCTGGACAGGTGCTCAGAACATCTCTGGAACACTAGAAGGATTTACCTGAGCAAAGTTATACAAGAGAAGCAATGAGAGCCATGTGCCTCTCCTTTCCTTTCTGCTGCTGACTTTCAAGACACCTTCCTATTTCTCCTGGTTACCTACAGCTCCTCTACCCTGACACTGACTGTTCTTCCTGCCAGGAAGCACCACCTGCTGCCCCTCTTACCCGTGTGAAACTACCACCTCTAGCTTTTCATCTGCTGGATATTAAAAAGAAAGGTCTGGGGTGCTGGGTGGCTCAGTCGGTTAAGCGTCTGCCTTTGGCTCAGGTCATGATCCCAGAGTCCTGGGATCAGGTCCAGCATTGGGCTCCCTGCTCAGCGGGGTGTCTGGTGCTCCCTGTGCCTGCTGCTCCCCCTACTTGCGCACTTTCTCTGTCAATTAAATAAATAAAATCTCTAAAAAAAAAAGGTCTGACAAATTCACATGAATGTATAACCTATGGCTTTTACATGTTATCTTTTACTGAAGTGTCTGCATTTTCGAAATGATAGCTTGGACACAGCAATGCCTTGACCAAAAAAAAAAAAAAAAAATTAAGCACTAACTATGGAATCAAAGACAACATGCCAAGCAGATCAAAAAGTTTTTAAGCACAAAGTAGAAGGGAGCTGTGATTTTTGGCATCTCCCAATCTCTTTTAGGCAAAGCCCCTCCTGCCTATCTGTACAGGTCCAGTCCCTGAGACGAAGCCCAACACATGCGGGCTCCCCCCTACACCGTCCAAGTCAAGGCTGGTCCACAGGTAAAGGCAGAAAGAGGGAGATCCCAGAGAAAATGAGCTCCCCAAACCTAGGAGCACAATGCTTTTATGCTTTTGGTTTCTATATATCATATTGCTTGGGTGGTTTCATACCAGTAAAGTTTCCGTACATCCTCTGAGCTGGCAAGAGCTTCAAGTATTTTATTCTTCTCTGCTTCAGAGTCTATAGAGACATACTTGCTTAACAGGAATGACCAGCCTTTCTCTGTTTTTGCTCCAACCTTGAACACAGTACTCATGACATCAGTAGGTAGGCTGTAAGAAAGGTACGAATATGAGAAAAACAAGGAAAAGAAATCCTAAATACAAAGGCAAGGAATTGACTAGTGGTGCTTGTGGAGTCAGAGCACATAACAGAAGAGTCTTTTACAACTCATTGTCAAGAAAATATTTAATTCAGTGGGCAGCTACTTCCTGTGGTGTGACCATGAAGAACAGCAATTCAACTTAATGCAGTAATTATTCACTGAGTACCCACAATCAGGTAGACACCTGGCTGGAAGCTGGGAAAGAGAAGGAGACCCAGTCTCTCTCTCTGGGAACTCAGAGGCTCTCACACCGTACAGAATAAATCAATGTATTACCATGTAGTGTGATGAGTTCCACAGTGAAAATAAAGCAGCAAATGTGAGGGGAGCAGTGAGAAGAGGGGACGAAGCACAGTTTTTTGGCCTTATTAAGGTCTCAGAGCTGAAAAGGATTTCAGTAGGTTATCCCAATCCTCCATCCCAACTCTCATCTGATGCTTGAATCTATTTCCATAATGCCCACTAAGGAACGTGGAGAGAACCAATCATCATCAAAAACATGTTTACTAAATGCTAACTCCACCTGCTATGTTACAGTCCTAAATTACAAGAGACTTGTTTGACAGCTCACATCCATTCTGATGGCTGCTATAAAGAAGCAGAAAACAACAAGTGCTTGGTGAGGATGTGACAAAACTAGAACCCCTGTGCCCTGCTGGTGGGACTATAACATGGTGCAACCACTATGGAAAACAATATGGCAGTACCCCCCAAAATTAAAAATAGATCTATCATATGATGTAACAATATCACTTCTAGGTATCCATCTGAAAGAATCAGAAGCAGAGTCTTGAAGAGGTATTTGTACCTATGTTCACAGCAGCACTATTTGTAAAAGCCAAAAGGTGGAAGCAACTCAAATGTCTATCAATGGATGAATCAATAAACAAAATACAGTGTATACACACAATGAATATATTCAGCCTTAAAAAGAAAGGACATTCTAACACATGCTACAACACGGATGAACCTTGAGGACAAGTCAAACAAGTCAGTCAGAAAAGGACAAATACTGTACATTTCACTCACATAAGATTTTTAGAGCATAAAATAGAACGGTGGCTGCCAGGGGCTGGGGACTGGAGAAAACGGAGAGTTGTCTGGGTAAGGAGTTCTAGTTTTGCAAGATAAAAATTTCTGGAAATTCGCTGTTCAACAATGTAAATATACTTACACTATTGAACTGTACACTTAAAACACGTTAAGATAATAAATTTTATGTTTTATGTATTTTACTACGGCTTGAAAAAACAGTCTTGTTTGACAATACAAGTATACAGAATTCACCTACACTAACGCTCAGTTTTACAACATTTATGAGACAGGATGAAGACACCCTGGTTTCAGTATATGATACCAAGGTAAGGAAGAGGAAGAGAGCTCATCTGAGTAGAAGGATGTGTCACCTCTGAGTTCCGTTGGATGCCATCCAATTGTCAAACAGCTTCATGGCCACAGTGCTGCAGTTCTCCAGGCTGTGGGCGCAAGCAAACTCAAGCAAGACGGACCGAAGCTCCCGGGCAGATGGGGTGCCTTCATCAGTCCAAGTCTGCTGTTGGATTTGGCTTTGAAGTAATTTAAATACCCTGGTCTACGGAGACAAATTGTTACCAATAATTAGGACAATCAGAAAAATCAGGATGGCTAGATCTTTTTTCCCCAGGGAGAAAAAAGGAGGGCCTAGGATTACTTAATAAATATCAACTGAACAAGATGGGACTCAGGAGGGAGACAAACAATAAGAGACTCTTAATCTCAGGAAACAAACTGAGGGTTGCTGGGGGGTGGGGGGGAAGGGATAGGGTGGCCAGGTGATGGACACTGGGAGGGTATGTGCTATGGTGAGTGCTATGAATTGTGTAAGACTGATGATTCACAGACCTGTACTCCTGAAGCAAATAATACATTATATGTTAATAAAAAATAAATATAGGAGCACCTGGGTGGCTCAGTCATTAAGTGTCTGCCTTCGGCTCAGGTCATGATCCCATGGTCCTGGGATGGAGTCCCACATTGGGCTCCCTGCTAAGCAGGAAGCCTACTTATCCCTCTCCCACTCCCCCTGCTTGTGTTCCTTCTCTCACTGTGTTTCTGTCAAATAAAATCTTTAAAAATAAATAAATAAATGAATGTCATATTATATTAAAATTATATTATATAAATTATAATATTTTAATAAATATAAAATTATTACATACAAAGCCCACGTACAGCTGGGTAAAACCATTCAATAACGAAGACTATACATCGGCTGCTATAGCCAAGGGGGCGGGGGTTCTCTTAATCACCTAACACAGAAAGAACTGACAACTTCACTGCAGTAGAGAGCCTGTCTTCTGTGTGTACTCAGTGAGAAGATATTTTCCTGCCAAAAAGTATCACCTACAGCCGCTGCCAGAAGTGAGGTGAAACTTTCTGACCTCGTGACTTTAGACTCCATAAATCCATAAAACAATGAGAGAAAAATTTACTTCTTTACCGACAGGTAGATGTTTAAATGTTTCTGAATGCAATATTAAAGGAATTTTTCAAATATCAGCTAGCTTGATGATCTAACAAATTAATCTAACTGAATTAGCAAGAAAATGAGGCATGCAGGCAAGAGTTGTTTATAGTTATTTCCCCGACCTCAACTTTTTATTTAAAAAATTTTCGGACCTGTAGTGAAGCAACAAGAGTAGTACCGTGAATACCCACATGCTAGATTCATTGGTTTGTAACACTCATACGCCCCAGAAAATTAGTTCAAATTCTTCACAGAGCATCTTATTCTTCCAGAGTACCACTGCCAATCCCTAAAATGAGTCCTAGCTGGAGCGTTTTAAACTGCTGACACCATTTTCTCAGCAGACCTTCTTCTCTAAGGAAGTCTCCTGTGGAGCTACGAGAAAGAAACAAAGGAATCTGGGCGAGGAGAAGGACTCAAAGTTTGTGATGACATGTCAACTCGCTTTTGTTTGCTTCAAAAGCAATGAAATAGAGAACAGACACCTTGTGGAATGTGTGAGTAACAAAGCCAGCGAGTCACTGAAGCGGAAAAATACTTGCCACGCTGATGGATAATCCCAGGGACATAAAAGCAATGCAGGAGACCCTACTGATACACACGGCTGCACTGGACATGCTGTCTGCCACTGGTGTGACACTCTCAATAGCGCGAGAGCAAAACATCCCCAATGAACAAAGAAGAAAAGAAAATTCAGAGCTACTCATAACTGTCAAGTAGAAACAAACGAGGAATGAGAAGAAAAAAAGTTACATGCTTGAGATACTAAAAAAAAAAAAATTCAGTGGAGAAAAATGTCAGTGAGAGTTTACTAAAACATACAGAAATGAGTAGGGGAAAAATGGCACATTAAGTACTGACAGCAAGGGAAGCTTGACACTTGAAGAAGCTAAGGCTAGTTCCTGAGCAGTTACTCCACTGGAGTTACAGGGTGCAACTTTATTAGTTATTTCTGGTACCAAATAGTTAAGATGAAATCCCCAAAGAGTTGATTTTATATATATTTCTTTTTTTTTTAAGATTTTTGTTTATTTATTTGACAGAGAGCTATAGAGAGAGAGAGAGAGAGAGAGAGAGAGAGAGAGAGAGAGAGCACAAGTAGGCAGAGAGGCAGGCAGAGGGAGAAGGAGAAGCAGGCTCTCCACCAAACAGGGAACCCGATGTGGGACTCAATCCCAGGACCCTGGGATCATGACCTGAGCCGAAGGCAGATGCTTAACTGACTGAGCCACCCAGGCACCTCAATTTTATATATATTTCAAATGATAACATAATAGAGCAAAAGATTTTATTTTAAAAATAATTCTGTTTTTAGAAAACTCCTGTTTTATCATTTTTATAAGCAATCCAGGTTATATTTTTAATATTAATAAATCATATAGCAAGTGCTTCTTTGTTGAAGCAAGTGGTTCAAAGAGAGAACCTGTTTTTCCGTGGTTCTAAATTATGTTTTTTAAAATTTACACCCATTAAACAATAGAATCCGATCTTCTGATTTCATAAAATGAAAAAGGCGAGTGGGGAGAGAAAATAAACAGATGGGTTATACAAGCTACAAACACTGGGTATGTAATAAAACGCAAGAACAGTTATACAAAATGATTTTTAAATAAAACTGACAGGAAAGATGGTGGCACTTATATTACGTATTACATTTTGATTTACTGCTTTAATTTTACACTGATATGGCCAGGGAGTTCTTTCTTGGGTCAACTCAGCTTCTTAAAAGTGAAGTGTCAGCTTGTATTGTGTAAGGATTATCCCACCAATCCCTCATATGTGAAAGAATGACAGACTTGTAAGTGATGAAACAGGAATATGGCTGGGATCAGATGTTAACATCAGATGTGAACAATCTGACACAATTCAAAAGTGCCTCCAAACCGTATCCACCCCAACACCACAGCATACATCACAAGATGTGATATAGATGTGTGTGTTATGCAGGTATGTGCAGCCTAGATAACAAAATGACCAATATATATCCACAATGCTCTGGTGACAACAACACAGAAAATTAATTAGACACCCATCTTAATCACAAATACTATTTGAAGGTTGGATCCAAGGACTCAGAAATGTCTGCCATCCCTATCTCTAACTACAGTATCAGATTTTATATTTTGAGAGCTTTGATGGTACCAGAATGCCCTCCGAATTTTAGACACAGTTTCTCCCTCTCGATTACCTAAAGCTAACCTGACTTTTAACCAACAGTCAAGTGTACGAAACCTCCAGCAGTTATGGGCCCGTAGACTCATTAATACACACTAAGCCTGCCCTTGTCCTCTAAGCATCCATCCCCTGGGCCCCACCCTGACATATGTTCTTAATAAACACATGCCTGTCCAGCAAACTGGAAATCATGTGGGATGAAGACTCCGAGTTACTAGAGTGTCACTGAAAGAAAATGCTCAAAAGATCTAACTCCTTAGATTGAATTAGCATCTGTGTCCCCAGCATACAGACAGCCTGAGGTAAATATCAAGAGCTTTCTGCCACTAGGCCCTCAACAGAGTTACTGGAGAGAGGCAGGGGGAAGAATGGCTTCTGTCACCATGAAATTTAACTAGCTGAGCAGTTTTAAGAACATTCTGCTAACTTCTTAAAGTATATTCACTACCAACATGATCCTTCAATAGTGTAAAAAAAAATGAGTAATATGTCCTCAAGTTATTTATTGTGCCCCCCCCCTCCACCATTCATGTCTGCTTAGAATCTGTGAATGTAAACTTATTTGAGTATAGGTTTTCGCGGAGGTATCTATTTAAGATAAGGTCATAGTGAATTATGGTCTACTGACTGGTGCCTATTTAAGAACAGGGAAATTTGGACACAGAAACAAAGAGAGAATGTCATGTCAAGACAGAGGCAGAAATGGTAGTGAAGCATCTACATGCTCAGGAATGCTAAGTACTGCTGGCAACTACCCGAAGCTAGGAGAGATGCATGGAAGAGAGTCTCCCTCAGAAGGAATCCATCTCCCCTGCCAACACCTTAATTTTGGCCTTCTAGCTTCCAGAACTGTGAGAGAATATGTTTCTGTTGTTGTAAGATAACAAGTTTGTACTAATTTATTATGGCAGCTGAAGGAAACTAAATTACTACCCCAAATGGTGTTGATTCAATATGGCACTAATAACCCCCAAAGTAATCATAAAAATTCAATAATAAAAAAATCTATGTATACAATGAAACACACTAGTGCTGGATCAACTGGATGGCCATATCAAAAAAAAGAATTTTTGTGTGTCTAACTCATACCATACACAAAAATCAACTCCAGATGGATCATAGTTCTAGATGTGTAAGGTAAAATCATAAAGTTTTCAGCAGGGAACAAAGGAGAATATCTGCGGGTTGGCAGATTTCATACACAAAAATTAAGAATTTACCCTAATCAAAAAACATCATGAAGAGACTGAAAAAGTAAGCCTAAGGGGGAGAAGATACTTGCCAATGTACATGAGCAACAAAGGATTCCTATCTTGAATATATAAAGAGCTGTACAAATCAATCAGAAAAAGGCAGAAAATTCAACAGAAAAAACGTTAATGACCTAGGCACTTAACCAAAGTGTACCTTCAATGGTCAATAAACAAATCAAAAGGAATTCATCTTCACTAGTCATTAGGGAAATACAAATTTTTTTCTAAAGCTTTTATTTATTTACTTGAGAGAGAGAGAGAGCACGAGAGCACGGTGAGGCACAGAGGGAGGAGCAGGGTCTCTGCTGAGCAGGGAGCCAATGCAGGACTCGATCCTGGGACCCTGGGATCATGACCTGAGCAGAAGGCAGACGCTTAACCGACTGAGCCACCTAGGCACCCGGGAAATACAAATTAAAGCTAGAATTGCAATACCACTATGCATCTATCTGGATGGCTAAAAGGAAAAAGATTACTATTAATACAAAGTGTTGACAAGGATACAGAGCCAGAATAGAACTCAAATTCTCACACACTGCTGGTGGAGCACAAATTGATATTGATATAACATTGAACAACGATTTGATAGCACGATATTAACTATAAATATGTTATGACTCAGCAATTCCACTTCCAGACACAAACCTCATGGAAATGCATACATATATTCAACAAAGATATATATAAGAATATTCATAGCAATGCTATTCGTAATAGCTCCAAATTGCAAACAACTCAAAGGTCCACCTACAGAAGCTGAAGTGGCTACCAAGAAGCCTATCTCTTTCATATACTAACAGTACAAAGTCAGTGTTGGATTCTAAGTTTGCCCTAAAGAGACCAATAAGTTATTTGCATACTTCTTGGAAATGCACAGAGAGACTAAAAAATTTTATTAACATTTTAAATATAAAAGAAATCTCAAATATTAAGTTGACAACTTTATTTACAAGGGCACTAGATAAAAGTCTGTCATCTTAAACCTTAAACACATGGCCTACAAATTTTTCAAATGGTTTTAATTTATAATCTCAGTTTAAAAAAATGATAGCAGCAAAGAAACAGCCCAGATTTTTCCAACCTAAAGGTATCCTTTGAAAGATGACATTGCTAGAAAACAAATTAATTTAAAATACAGCAACATAACACAAAAAAACTGGGCTTCAGAGTGGAACTGATCTGGGTCTGAAGCTCAGTTTTCGTAATTTACTAGGTAAGTGATGTGGGGGAAGTTATTTAGTCTCTCCAAATAGGGTAGGATCTGGCATTGTGCGAGGATTAAACGAGGTAATCTACATTAAGCACTTCAGCATGGTGTACAGAATATAACAAGCACTGAAAGGAACCAGTTTCTGGTGTGTTTAACTCATTTGTTTGCTCAATATTTACTATGGGCTGAGTTGCATTCTGATGACACTGGTTTTTATTAAGGATGGTAAGAGCCTCATGATACAGAAGAATGATAAAAATCTTAACAATTAGGGGCATCTGGGTGGCTCAGTGGGTTGAGCCTTCAGCTCAGGTCATGATCTCAGGGTCCTGGGATCGAGCCCCACATTGGGCTCTCTGCTCGGCGGGGATCCTGCTTCCCCCTCTCTCTCTGCCTGCCTCTCTGACTACTTGTGATCTTTCTGTCTCTGTAAAATAAATAAAATCTTAAAAAAAAATCTTAACAATTAGAAAAGACCTCAGAAATCATCTAACTTAAGCATCACACTTATGGGTAGGGGTAGGCGTGGCTCTTTTGGGGTCAGGTCAAAGACCTGGGAGGAAGGAAGGGTGCTTCTCAAGCTCCATATGGCCCACCAGCTGTGCCTTGCCTCCCTGCACTGAGAATAGTGTGTGATGGGAGAACTCATCACAGAAGACGTGCAATAGCCTACTAAGAGGCAGAAAGGGTTTTTTTGCTTGTTTGTTTAAAAAAAAAAAAAAAAAAGGATGTAATCCAAACTCTTCCCTTCACTAGTGAGGACACGGAAACCCTAAAAGACATTTTAATTTCTGCTTCAATACTTTCTTCCTTTTTCTAAAGTCTGCTTTTTGCCTAGTCCCTGGAAAACCTGACTGATCTCTAAAGCAAAACCTATTGTCAGAAAGTACTGATTTGGAGAGTAAGATGAAACAAAGAATTCATCTCTTCCTCCTAAGCTTTTACTCTGTCAACAGTTTAGTACTGAAAGATCAGTATTAAATCTAATTTAATACTAATTAGGCAACTGGTTTTAAAAAAGTAAAGCAGTCACCAATACCAAGACTCCTTTAGTACTCTGCAGAGAAATGTATCTACCAGCATCATCCTCCATAAGAGAGGTATCAGTAAGAACTCCTAAAACAGAATATTCTCAATACAAACATCACTGTCATTTCATAATGACCACTAGGCAATCAATGGGGACCACCACATTTATTACATAAAAATAAACTGGGATTTGAATAGAGAAGTTTTTTCATGTGACCTCATTCTGACAGTAGGGTCGGAAGTCTTTATTTTGATATTCAAACAAGACCATGTTTAGCTAAGCCTTTTATCAAGGCTTCCTGCTAAGCAATGTAATTATAATTCAAAGTAAAGATTTCACAACCAGGAAAAGGAAGAAAGGGAACTTGGCTGGTTGCTTTTTCAGCGGATCTGCCAAACAGAACTGTGAATCACAAGGTTAAAGGCAAACAACAAAGACATGCTGGCAATAAGGGAGACTTACCACTACTCTTGAAGCCAGATCCATGTATCCTAGCTTTTCAAGGAGGTTATAGATGAGGCCTGTCTGGAACAGGGCTTCAGTGATGGGTGCGGTATAGGTCTCATTTCCAAGGTAATCAATCAAATCAAAGGCCCTCTGAAGAGATACCTTGCCTAAGCTAAAGGGTAATGGAACAGAAAAGTCAGTATGGTGAGGGAGATGAACTCTATAGGCAAGCAGAGAAACTTTATGAACAGATGGTGAGTCTTGAAGAACTAAAATTTAAGCTTAGAGTGGCATTCTGTAAAGTTAGACTAAATATTATTATCTTTGATTAAGTTCATGTGTATGACCCAAGGTTAAAGATAGATTTCATGAGAAAGATAAACAAGAGCTCAAGTTTTATTCCCCAAGTCACCTGTAAATTGCTACTGACTCATGAAAAGTACTACAATGTCTTCAGTGGGAAAAAATGAAGAGTACTAATTTTAGTTATTTATTTATTATTTATATTTACCAGGTGAGGACAAGTGGCATAAAGAAGGTTTGAATCAAAAAGAAAATATTTCGTTATTTGTACAGGAATTTGTCTAACTTGTTTCAGCAAGGTCCACTGTGAATTTATGATGAGTATATTTTAAAAATTAACCATTTAGGAGAAGTCAAAACAATGATGGCTCAGATGATATAAGGTCACTTCATAAAAAATCAACCAAAATAAGATGGTCAAGAATGGCCAGAAAGAACACTTTTGAATATTCCATGTGTCTCTAGACCCATTAACAACCTAAGTTGGTACTCTCACTCTTCAGAGGATAGCTACACACATCAGTGCCATACGTGCCCAGATTCCATAATGCACAGAGTGGTTAGGAGGCCAGCTGTACATAAGTTAGAAGGCCCCAACTCTCAGACACATCACTCAAACCAGTGGGTAGGCACTAAGCTTCACGCCCAAACTAAACACTGCTTGAAAATAATGCTCTCGTGAAATAAAGCTTGAATGCCTACATTAATTTATTCAGCAAACAGGTGTCCTACTTGTTGGTATGGACAAGTCTTGTTATTTAACTGTTCACTGTTTATAGTGGATGTTTCTATATAGATTATAACACCCCTGAAGACAAGAATTATATTTTACATCTTCCCAATCACCCAAAATGAGTACCACCTAACAGGCAATACATGTGCTAGTTCTCTTGAATTGTTTTTCTAAAGTGTTCTTTATTGCAGAACACGTGTTTAAAAACCAACCAGCCAACCCAAACCAAGCTCACATACCCTGCAAGTTCAAAGATGTTGTTGATGAGGTTGGCTCGGTCTTTGTCACTTAGGACATAAGGATTTGTTTTCAGTTGTTTGATCAGTGCTTCCCAGTCATCATCCTCATAGTGTACAATATAATAGCCGTTCATGTTCGTATTGACTTTGACCCACTGCACTTCTTCTGTAAGATTGATGACACCTAATACAGACCGAAAAATGAGAGAGAGAGAGAGAGAGAGTAGAGACAATAGGGGAAGAAAAAGTATTGAATGGATGTTTTGTTTCAAAGTTAATACAGTATATTGTTACATTTAATTATTCTACTAAGAAAATGTCTGCCTCCTAGTGAAGTTATTTTAATGTTAGCAAAGATCACCACGCATTCATTTAAAAAAATATTTTTACTATTTTTTTTACTTGAATTCAATTAGCCAACATATAGTACATCATTAGTGCTTGATGAAGTGTTCAATGATTCATTAGTTGCATATAACACACAGTGCTCACCACATCAAGTGCCCTCCTTAATGAATAAAGAAGATGTGGTTCATATATACAATGGAATATTACTCAGCCATCAGAAAGGATGAATACCTACCATTTGCCACTCATTCATTTCACAATTTTTTATTTAATGGTGAACAAGGTAGAAATGCCCCTTCTTCCATAGATCTTATAGTCTAATGTAGCCAGGCAAACAGAGTATCATATACATGTTATTGATGGAAAAAGAAAATGTGGCATTCTATGGAAGAACATAGAAGAAATGCTCCACCACCTAGTGGAGGTTAGGAGAAGTTTCTGGGAAGAAATGACAACCAAGTTGAGAGTTCAAGATATACAGGTGTTATAAGCAGGTGATGAGAGTCCCTAAGTGTTCAAGGCCCAGAGATAAAGTATACATGGTGTCCATGCACTGAACTGGCTCCCAAGTTCACTGTGGCTAGAGGAGAGAAACAGGGAGAAAGGGTAGGGGTGTGTAGCGTGAGGAAGCAGGGAAGATAGTGAAAGAATTATGTAAAAAGTGTTCCATCTCAGCCTTTGTCTTTAATTACATCGGAGGAAAAATAAATGAAGCCATTTAGAAAAGTCATATAACTCAAAGCTAGCAAAAATAAACATTAGGGGAGGAAGAAGATCTCATTAGGCACAAATAAACAAGTCTGTTAAAATAACAGGAAAGTGATATGCATTTTTGGGTCTCTAACATTACATATACAAATGCTAAAAGAATTGTTGGAAATTTATATAAAATGATTTCAACTAATAAGGAGTTATAAAATGTATGACTACAAAAATATATTACTGCAAAATCTTACTACAAAATATATGTAGGAATTTTAAAAATCCTTTTAATTACTAATTGAGAAATCTCCTTTAAATAAGTTGGCAACAAAGACTTGGATTTAATATAATAGTTAAGAGTATGTTTCTAAGCATCTCCAGATTTACTATTTATTAGAATCTAGTTCCATGAGCTTACTATTTTGTTTATGGGTAATCCCTCAGTGCCCAGAACAATGTTCTTGGTAGATACTTAAGAAAATCCTTGGTGAATTTATAACTGAATGAACAAAATAACCATGTCACAGTAAAGGTTTTCAAAACAAATCTAAATAAGGTTTATAGATATTTATGCAGTACGTTTTCTTTCCAACTTTAAAGTAAGGAGTACTGATTTTTAAAAAATTATTAAGAGGAACAGAGACAAGGAAAATAATCTAAACTCAGACAATGATAGCTTTGTGGGGTGTATTTCGTGCCAAGACTTTTCCCATACACATTTTAATTAATGTAATATTTCACACTGTGGATAGATATGCATTTATTTTTATACTGCCTTTTTACCTATCAGATTCTAGCCCCAGCCATTTTCCCACTGTCTTCATATGCAGTATTCAAATATCTTCATACATTCCATTTAAAAACCTACCACAGTTTAACCCATCTCCTATTTAGACTGTTTTAAAATTTTCACTACTGTAATAACTCTATATGATGGTTTTTGCACATAAAATGCATTAGGAACACATTTAAATTTGGTACCTGAAATCTCAGGGTCTATCAACTTCAAAAGCACAAATTATTAAAATCTATCAGATTCTCCTAATACCTTAGTTACTTCAATTCTACCGAAACTACAAAGGATGTTTAATATGGAAAAGACTTACATTCTGATCATGTCTTAACATAACATACCAGATAATCAGTCTTTTTCACTAAAAAATTCTATACTAATTTCTGTTCCATGGCTCATATAGCCCCAGATGGGAAAGGTCAACTACATTAATAGGATTTATTCCTTTTCATAGAGCAGAATGCAGTTCTAAGGAATAATAGGGAGACATTTTTTTAAAAAAAAACAATGACTAATGAAATAAACTTTATCATTAACTATGGCAAAAATATTGACATTTTCCAGGTCACCCAACACAATTTCCTGCAGAGCTTTTATCAAGAAAGAACCTTGGGAATCAGGACTAAAGAGCTCCAAATCTCCATTTGCTAAAAAAGAGGCAAGAAATGATAAATATGGCAATTCTTCCATTGGATGGATGCAGGAAAATACTGAAATACAGTGTATTTTGACTGATAAGCAATTTGCCATGTTGTCAACTTGGCCAAGTCCAGACGGTAGAAAGGAGGAAGGCAGCTGGGAGTGTACTTGAAATTATTACTGTCATCTCGATGACAGAATATAAAGCAGTGCAGCCAACAACAGAGAGAGGAGTTATCATTTAAAGAATCAACATATTAGTCTCCTTCAGGTCTTCTGAATGATCCAGAATGAAGGACCTTAAAACCACAGGTATCAAAAAATAATAGCTTTGCACACAAGGGAGGTAACTACATCCTACAGCTCAAATGTGGATGAGGCTACCCTCATATGTTTTTAATTTATCATAATCATTAACAGATTAAGAGTTCAATTTTCACAGTCCATTGAGTATTAAAAAAGAATAACTCCAATCTTAAATGGCAGAAGCCCAGATGAAGCAATTTAGTAGTGATTTTAAAAACCATTTGTCAATGAGTTATGAAAATCAACTACTGTTTTATACAGAAACATTAAAACACAGAAACAAAAAACAAGTTCTTACAACAAAGTTGAAAAGTTGCCTGTGCAGCTTGCTCCAGAGGACTAGTGCGATATGTGCAGTTAAACTACATCCCCTCTTGTTCAAAAGCATTCCTTTCTCCAATACCCTTTATTCTCCTTTATTTTATTACGGGGAAAAAGGCAAGAGCAAAGGATGGCACATGATAAATATCTTAATTATATGCCCTTCCTTCTTTTTTTTTTTTTTTTTCCCAAATGCCTTTTATTCAAAGACAAAGACCTTTTAGTTTGAGATACATACTTCTGGCTCAGTGGTATCATCAATGTTTCAAATTAGATTTAACATAAGGATTTCCAACAGTTAAAGAGCTTAGGTCTGAGTAAGATATGGATGAGGGAGGGGCTGGGGAGGGAAAATGGGAGAAAAGGAAGAGAAGGGAGAGGGAGACACTCACTATTTTAGTGAAATCTCCTCCATATGTAGCTTGAAAAAATGGCCCCTTTCACACCTTCTTAGGCCCAACTATTAATCACTCAAAATTCATGTATGTGGGGAAAAGTGACGATATTGATATAACTCCTATAGTTGATTGAACAAACAGACTAACCCAGCAACCCTGGCATTAGAACATATGGAAATATACTACAGACTTAACAATACACATGGAAATATACTATATACTTAACAAATCACCAAGATAACACACCGTACTAAAGTCATACAGCAAAAAATAAGCCTCTATAGCCCCTGTCTCTGCTACACTTCTTTTGAGAATAGAAAAAAATCAAAATAAGAGTGCTTCTCACCAAAGCATTAGGAACCAAGAAGACCCAACCATCCTCAGGGTCAATAATCTTTTATGAGGACAGAACATTTCCAGTGTGGACTCTCAAAACCTTGAACTGCCAGGGATTAAAACAGCAGCAGCAGCAAAGGGAATGACATTTGAGAATAGGAAGTAACAGACACTGCTTTCATCATTTGTGGGCTCGGTTCCAGCTCCAGATTAAACCCATTATATTATAGTACATTTTGCATATTCCCCTTTATTAAGAATACTTTCAAAGGAAGGAAAATAGAAGTTGTCATTTCATCAGGCTTTGAATGCTCTTTTCCTAAAACTTTTTACAGTGAGATCTGAAATTGAGTCACCTCATTACACATTAAAATTTATTCATTTAAAAAATGTGTGCCTACTGGGTGCTGAAGTGATTCATACAGCCAGGCACTCTACCTTAAAAAGGGAACACATCTAATGTGGGACAGACATAAGTGAAACAGTATTTACAGTATCTCAAAAGAAGAAAAGTAGAGGGTATTATTAGAACACATACGAAGGCATCTAACCTGTCTTGAGGTGCGGGAAGGCTGCCGGGAGCAAGCAGTGGGCAAGTTGAGATCTGAAGCATGAATAGCAGTAAATCAAAGGAGTGGGGAGGCAACAGTGTTCTTCTGGGAAAGCAAACAGCACATGCAAGGGCAGGAGAGCACGGCTGAGGTGTGAAACAGTTTCTGTACAGCAGAAGCACAGAGTGCCAAGGAGGGGCGGAGGGAGAAAAGGCTACAGCAGGAAAACAGGAGCTAGACTTTGGGATGTGAGTCTCAGAAAGAGTTTTCAAAGCTCCCATTCAAACTGAGCTAAAAAAGTTAAGGATCAATAAAAGCAGATTTCTTACTGTCCAATTATTTCTAATACCACCAAAATTTTACATACTATTGGGAGGTTTGGAAAATTTCCTTATTGGTCCAAAAAGGAGTTAGGATTAAGTGTTCTTTCTTTAGTCAGGGACTGTCCTTCCAAGGTCACTTAAAAGTAAGGAGTTTTGTTTTCATCAAAGAAGGCAGCCCTTCCTTGAACCTCTGGTTATGTTATATTAATCAAGGATATAACACTATCAAGTATTCTTAGTGTTTTAAATAATGAGATTGTTTTAACACTCCACTCTAGTTAAACGGCAATGCCACTGGCATGCTCACATATTTCAACTGGCACTACAAATTATTACATCTCAGAAAGGCAACTCAGAAATGTATATTAAATCACAAATGATAACACAGTCTTCATTTCTGAGAGGCATTCCTATGAAGAAGTTCATATAATGACAAAACAGTTAAGATCATAAATTTTTTCTCATTTTTTTAATAGAGACAAATGGTGAATCAAGTGTCCAACAGTAAGGAAAAATCAAATCAATATTGTACGTGTTTTTTAAAAAAGGCAAGATATAAAAATCACTTGTACACAATGGTATCAACTAAGTAAAAAAATATTTAAAAATTATTAGAAAGAAATAATCATGAAAATAGTTGTGATGGGGTGATCTGTTCTCCACTTTCTAGATTTTATATAATGTGGATATACTATGTTTAAGGATTTCTTTTTCAATAATAACACGAATAACAACAGGTAACATTTATATAGCACGTAACACACGCCAGACATTATTGTAGGTGCTTCACATAAATGAACTCAATCTTCACCATAAGACTATAAAATAGGATCACTATCTCCACTCTGTAGCTGAGGGAATGAGGCTCAGAGAGTCACAGAACTACGAGCGGTCATACAAGTGAACCAGACAATCTGGTTCCGAAGTCCATTCCATTAACCGCTAGGCTACACTCCCCTCTCAAAAATATAGGCTTGAAAACCAGAAACAAATTCAAACAAGAAATTTTCCCTTTCCATAAATCTAGAGTATCACTAATGATTCCTGCAGGATGCAAGATCGTCATGTTCTTTCAGGACGTAAATTAAGAGGGTGCATGGTGTGGCATTCACAGTGGTATTTACATAAATGGTCAGAAACTACATTTCGATTTTGTGTTTTATAGACTCTTATGCGTCCAACAACACAGACAATCTTTACGTTTTCTTATCCCCCTCTCTGTAATCACAATTTCTTAGGCCATTTTCTTATTAACAAAAAATGTATACTATGTTCATAAGATATTTTGTAATGATCATTTACTCTAAATCTAGATCATGAATCAACCTTTATTATGCATGAAAATCACCACCAAAGGTCCTTGTTGAAATGCAGTTGCCCAAACTCACCCCAAAAAGTAGAGAGCAGAGCGTATTTGAAGAGACTGCTCTGCTTCTACTACTTTATACTTGGTAACATAAAATATTTATCTAGGATATTAAAAAAAGACAGCACTTGCTATTCTCTACCAAGACTGCTAGCATATTCAGCGCAAATTTCTATACCTCACTTCCCATGAACAAGAAAGACTAACTTCGTACATGATATAGGGACCAATCTCACTTTAGTCCTATCGTGTGTAGGTGACTCGTAAAATCAGCTCCGAGAGTGTACACTTTGGAAAGCATAATCTCCTTCCTGCTGCTAGGTCAGAGTTTAAAAAAAATATGGTGTTTCAAATTTCTTATCAGAAAAGAGTTAATTAGAGTCAAACCTGATTTCTTGTCCAGTAAAAATACCGATGGGTATTTTGAGTAATTTCTTCCCTCAGTGACATAGGATAGTGGAATATGCCAGAGATAGCTGTAAAAGAAAATATTGGAAGATGATTACTCTCCAGTATTTCAGTCAGTTACACATAATTTGTTGGGTCTTTTTTTTTTCTTCCTTTTGGCAGGAAGAAGAAAATTTTCAAGCTATTCCCAGAAAAAGATAATCTTGTTAGGTTTCATAGAAACTTGTGACTACAAATACTTTAACCCAAGGGTGCAAAAGAGATAGCAGGAAGAGAAAGCTGGAATGTACCTTGCATCTGAAGGCTGAATTTCAGGCTTCATATTTAAAAAGTATCTTTCTTGTTGCACATGAAGTTCCCTTCCCTTTCTTTGAACAGTCACTAAAGGAAATCCTTTTTGCAGGGTCCAGGTTTTCATCATTTTTTTTACATCTAGTGTTTTGTTTGTGATCTATAAAAAAAAGAATAAATTATTTTTGCTTAAAAATGAACAGCTTAAAAACTACAGTTTATACCTTTCCTTCTCTGCTTACCACATTCTATGAAGACTATATGTTCTGTTAATAGAAAACTAGAAGCATGAATACGGAGTTAAATTTACACTTCCAATCTCAGTGAATGAGCAGCTGCCAAAAGGAAAGTCACCTGGAACAGAACTAAGTGATAACTAGAGAAAGTGAGAGAAACCCTGCGTTGAAAAAGAAGTACATTCGGTGTTGGTCCAAGTCCCTTAAGTTGGGACAAACTCTCTTTCAGCTCACAATACCACCCTTTAGAAGGTATGAACCATGACAAATACTCTAGAGGAAGAAGCACAGCTACCTTCTCCTGTGCTGAATTCAGAGCCTGCATTCAGAGCTCTCTTTACTCCCCAGAGCCTCTGCTTTCTGTACCTGTGAGCGTCCATCTTGGAAAGAACTATTACCGAGAGGAGCACCAGAAAGCAGCCGCAGAGTAAGATGTTAATGGGCTGGGTGCCCTCTCCCAGAAATTGCATCAATGTATCTATAAAATCTAGAATCCAGTGTCAAAGGTTCACAGACCCTCCAAAGCCCACTATCCTTATGACACTGGGATCGATGATTAAGAAGAAATTCTGAAACAACTATCTCTTTAAAGCAGGTGAGTTAACCTTCCGATTCCAACCATTTTCTAGGTTGCATATGGATTTGAACTGCAAGCACCTAAAATCATTAGGCACTTTAAGTGTTTGCTAACAGTATCACTCCATGATGGCAGGCCTCACCTCTGCCTCCATATGCCCATTTATTTAAAGCAGAACGGATGGATTAAATCTATCCAAATTCATTGCAATATTAATATTACATTTCTCATGGCTCTGATCTATTCATTTCTAGATAAGGAATTGGGAAGAAAACAAACTTTGCCAAAGGCACTTCTGGGCCTTTCAAACAGGATGGAAATGAAAAGGCCAGTGCATAATTTGATGTGGATGCTGAAAGACCTGAGGCTAGTGTTAGGGACGAGGTTGAGATAGGAAAATACTATAATGCAAAAGTTGAAGTCAGTCAGAAAGGCAGAAATATATTCTAAATATCAGGAGATAATGCAATGTGTATAGAGTAAATAATGTGGCTTTTTTTTAAGATTTTTTATTTATTTATGAGAGAGAGAGAGCACGAGTAGACGGGAGGGGCAGAGGCAGAGGGAGAAGCAGACTCCCCGCCGAGCAGGGAGCCCAACGCGGAGCTCGATCCCAGGACCCCAGGATCACGACCTGAGCCGAAGGCAGATGCTCAACCGATTGAGCCACCCAGGCGCCCCAATAATGTGGCTTTCAATTAAAATATTATCATATTATGAGAGAAAAAAACAATGATTTGGAAGCAATTCTTAAGTAATAGGGACTAATTCATCTTCTCAAAGAGAACTCAGAGAGAAGGGAAGGTCTATCTTAGACCTTAATAGCTAGAAAACGCAGGGTTTCAGATAAGATAAGGAAGCAGAAAGAGTATATGGGAAAGATTCAGAGTGGGAGTTTTCTTTCTTTCTTTTTTTTTAAGATTTATTCACTTATTTGAGAGAGAGCGAGAGAGCTTGCCCAGAGGGGAGGGGCAGAGGGAGAGAGTCTGAAGCGGACTCTGCGCTGAGTGTGGAGCCTGACACGGGGCTCAATCTCACGATCCTGAGCCAAAACCAAGAGTCAGACACTTAACTGACTGTGCCACTCAGGTGCCCCAGAACAGGAGTTCTTAATCCAGGGCCCTAAAACTTTGAAACTTTGTGCATATATGTGGTTTTTCTGAGGAATATGTCCAGAATATTCATCAAAGTTTCAAATACATCTGTGATCTTCCAAAACATTAAGAACCATTGATCTGGATCTGGGTGACATACTAAAATGCTCATAAGGGTTATGCAGTTAGCATCAATGCACAATGTAGGTGGGTTCATGCACTGCTCTGAAGCCTAACTCGACCCTATCTGCACTGCCTGTTAGAATGTGTGCAGGCACAACAAAATCCAAACAGCAAAATGATCCAAGGGCAATACACAGCTCATGGCGGCAGCTTATGATCTATCATCTGTAAGGAAGGCCTTGTAGGAACATGGCCACAAAAGACAGGACGATTCATAGGGCAGAGTGTAGGAAAAAAAAAATCATGAATCAGAGGTAGATAAAGATGTAAAAGCATAAGAAAGGAAAATAGATTTTTGAAAAAAATCAAATAATGAAAATATACTAATATATATTAGTTCAGGGAGGGCAACTTTCCTACAAAATAGGAACTGAGATTAAGGTATCGAACAAAAATAGTTCTACAAGGCCACACACAATAATCTCAACACTTAAGATGAGTACTTCCATTTCTTGACTTTTAACTCTGGGTTCCATCCCCCTCTCTCTCAAATAACTATCTGTGGTCCATAGCTTAGTTATATACTTGATAAAAATATAAATAGAAGAACTCTTGTCTCAGAACTAAATAAAATATTCAGGTCACTCACCTCATTAAAACTATCCCACAGATCATCACTTTGAATGGATGCATAGCTATGATTATGCAGGTAAAAAACAATAGCATGTTGAAATACATCTTCACTGAGATAAGTTTTCAGCATCAACAAGAGGGAAGCTCCCTATTAAAAAAAAAAGTGAGAAAAGGGGAAAAATAATAGGAAATGAAATAAAAGGTTTATAGAATTAAAAACCTAAAATTGAAAATATAATTATTCTATGTGTATTCTTACATATAGAGGACCCAGTTATAATACACAGTTATTTACTCTCATATAATCAGACATGAATTGTGCTCAGATTGTCTGAAAAATTATTTTAAGGGATTCGACAAAAGAATAATGGAAGCAGATTCCTACGTGCACTAATTCTACTATAAGCTACTTTATGTGGTCTCTCAGTTCCTGTCTCAGTGTTATGATAAAAAGATAAGTGTTTATGAATATATCTATTATTATAGATTTCTATATTTATTATAAAATATTCTATAATTATAAATATTAATAGAAAAGCCTGCCACATTTTTCTGTGGAATCCCCGTCCCTATCCCAGTGCTCAAAATACCAGTTGAATTCACAGGTTCACTGCCAGAGATAATCAACAAGGAGAGCTCCAGAGCCCTCTCTGCATGGGAGTACATTAATTTCTATTTCTAGTACATCATGTTGCTAAAATAACCAAGATCTCTCTTCTTCCTACAGAGTCACTTTAGATACACTAGGAACTAGTGAGTGTATAGGGCAGAAAGACCATCGCTGAACCCCATGTCATTATTTCCAAACAACATCTTTGGGAAGCCTTCCCCGATTCAAGATAGAAATAGTTCTCCATCTTCAAGAGCAATTTATATCACTCCCTGCATCTGCTACAGACATATATTTAATACAGATATTTAGATAGATATTTAGGTAGATAAACATTTAAGTATGTGTTTATAGACGTAGATATATATTTATTTCCTCTCCTAGACTGTATGCTAGTTGAGGGAAAATCTAAGAAGCTCAATTCTTGACTAAAACAGCACCTAGTAAGAGAAGGAACTCAGTCTTTGAATTTCACTTCTGGTAAAAATGTAGCAGTATTAAGACATCAAGATGATCAAATACAGACAACTGAATTTAATACCTACTACTCCCTTTTTTTCTATATCGCGCTTCATGTTGTTACTTTTTCTATCACCTTAAGTACTCATTCCTGTTCCCAACAGATCCCTTTCCCTCACTAGTTATATTTCCATCAGCAAAACTATGGAACATTCCTCATTTAAAACAAATAAAAAATGTCCTTCCTTTCTTTAACCCCATGCCTCTTCCAGTTATCATCCTATTTCTTATTCCCCCTTTGCAGTAAATTCCTGAAAGAGCTGTCCACATCTACCATCTCCATTTGCTCTCTCACCACTTTCTCTAGAGCCATCATCCAACTGTCACTCCACTGGAAGTGTTTTTATCAAGGTCACTGGAGAACTCCATGGTGTCAGACCAATGGCAATTCCCACACTCAACTTAATCGACCTGCTAGCAGCATTTGATATGACTGATCACTCACTCCCTCTTTAGAGTCTTTCTGCACTTGGCCTTGGACCACCCCTTCTTGATTCTCCCCTCTATTCACTGGCCATTGTTCTCAGTCTCTTGCTGTGGATCCTCATCTCCATGGAACTACCTCATTTTGGTGGCCCCTGGCATTTAAATTTTAGACCTTTTTCCTTTTCTTTCAAAATTTACTTCCTAGTTGATCTCAACAGACAACCTATGTCAGAATTAGGCTTGGAGATTAAAAAACCCAGAAAGAATGTATCTGTCAAACACATCTCCCTGGTGATGCTTACTTGTTCCTGCATACAATATTGGTAAATTACTCAGTGTCCTACTTTTCCCAATTATGTTGCATATTTGCCAGATTCCCAAATCCTGAAATAAGTAGTTACCATACTAACAGGCGTTAGATACGCTGTGGAGACCACACAATCAGAAGACACTGAATTTGGGGCTTAGGGGGTGGGGGGCAGAGGACGACAGAGCTCAGTCAAAACAAATCCTGAAGTAACAGTTCTGCAGAAGAACAGAACCACAAGTTTAAACATTTTGTCAACAGATCCAATATGGGGCTTTAAAAATCACAGCAGCAGCTCTGATTGGAATATATTTAATATAGCTAATTAAACTCCTGATTCCTTATTTGTTAACAGTATAACTATTTTCCATGCCAGTCGGGTGTTAACCTGGAAAGCATGGCTCCCTCTTTGTGTACCTGCCTTACCCTGCCACTGAATCCTTCCAGAACTTCCCTCCACCCAGAGTTTCTTCACTCATCCTTTTCCTTCCATTTTCACTACCGCTCCTAATTTCACACTTTGACCACATCATGCTTGGACTTTAGCAGCAATGTCCTGACTTTAGGTCTCCCTCGACTTAAATCTACTTTGTAAGCTGGAACAAATTAGTTTTCCTAAACAGTAACTTTAATCAAGGAATTCCTCTGTTTGAAAAATCTTCTAAAGCTTCCCATTGTTTACAGAAGAAAGTCCACATTAATGATGGCATTCTGAACCTTCTATAACTTCCCCAACCTACCTTTCTCATCTTCCTACTCCACATATGGCTTCCGACGCAGTCAAGCATTTATTCCCTAAACAAAAATGTCTTGCCCATTAGTGTTACTGACTTGTTCTTTGTAGACTTCACTGCCTCATTCTGCCCTCTTTAATGCTTCTCATTCCTCTTTATCTGTATTCTTTTTATTTTTTAATTCCCTTCAACTTCCATGTTCCTCCAAAAAAGTTCTCTTCATAATCTTAGGTAAAAAAAAAAAAAGTCTATACCATTCATTCCATATGCATCAACTCTTACTGCTTTACAAGTACCCACCACCTAAACTTTGAGTATCTTGATGATATGGACTGTATCTCACATGTTTTGTGTATTTTCTCTGTCCAGTACAGGAATTCATTTATTAATTAATTAATCTGACAGTCAGAGTAAGGAGGCAAGTAAGTCCAAATATTCATGACTCCCATCACAACTGTGAGGGGCACTGTTCTTCTGTTCTCTGACATATGGTGATCCTTTTTTTTTTTTTTAAAGATTTTATTTATTCATTTGAGCACGAGTGAGGGTGGGGGGAAGCTGCAGCAGGAGAGGGAGAAGCAAGCTCCCCACTGAGCAGGGAGCCCAACACAGGGCTGGATCCCAGGACTCAGAGATCATGACCTGAGCCAAAGGCAGATGCTCAGCCATCTGAGCCACCCAGGCGCCCCCGATCTATGCTGATCCTAATCAGGTTTCTAGTTTTCTGTTTTGCTTCATTCCCAAACCTGGAGTCTATGTTTCTGATCCTGCAATCTAGTTTTCAGTTCTTATAATCTCTTTTTATTTATGTGTTTTGGCAATTGTGACTTTGGAACATACCTCAATTGTCAATAACCCAAGCAAGGGCTTGCTTAGAACGTCCCCTGGATATATTCTACCTGTAGATCAGGAGACTGAACCAACTTTAAAAGATATATGGCAGGGCTCCTGGGTGGCTCAGTCATTAAGCGTCTGCCTTCAGCTCAGGTCATGATCCCAGGGTCCTGGGATCGAGCCGCGCATCAGGCTCCCAACTTGGCGAGAAGCCTGTTTCTCCCTCTCCCACTCCCCCTGCTTATGCTCCCTCTGTCGCTGTGCCTCTATCAAATAAATAAATACAATCTTAAAAAAAAAGATACCTCATTTAAAAAAAAAGATATATGACTGTATAATCTGATTAACTGCCCAGAATACCAGTCAGAGAACTTAAATGAGAACAGAGAAATGGAGAAAAACCTAGAAAAGTTAAAACCAAGATTTAAATAGAAGCAAACATCTTAAAGTTTAAAAGCATACATGAAAATAATCTTAAAATAATCTTTAATCTTTAAAGTAATCTAAATCATGCAGCTTGCTCACATATGAAATTAATTTGAAACCCACTCCAGGTACTTGGTGTACAGAGCAGTACCTTAAAATAGGAAAGAGAATCAAACATTTCTTCAATCTGTTCTGAAGACTCAACAGATGATGATGATATTGGGTGAGATGAATTCAAGGAATCTTTCTTCATGGTTTTAAGTCGAGCATCTAAGAAGTCTTCGTACTAGCAAAAACATCAAACAGATTAAGAAAGCACGAAAAGTATCAAAGGCAAAGGCAAGTATAGTAATTATTTATATGAGTTAGACAAATTATTGTTTAAGGTCATTATAAAAAACCATCTTCATTAAACTTCAGAAAATAAGCTTTTGAAAATGTAGGAATACAGCAACTTTCATTCATATTCCTTAAATTAAAAAAAAATTATAACTTCCTGGCCACATGAAAAACATTGTTTCTTAAACCACGCCATAATGATAAATTAAGAATTATTGCTAAAGCAATCAAATGTGCCAAATCTGGATAGAAAATCAAAGTAAATATTCTAAAATGGTTAGTGTATATTTTCAAAATCACATCTGAAATTAAAAAACAAAAATAAAAACTGGTCCTTAAGCTGACTTCTCATACATGGTCCAGGTTTCTATTAAGACAATAGATATTTCCCTTAACTGAAGTTCATTTGAAATAAAATGTAATACTTAAACAGAATTCATTGATAGCTCAGCAGACAAGCTCCCCTAGATAATACATTAGGTTTTAAACATTCTGGGCACCACCAAGTGGTGAAACTATATATCTCATTGCTTAATTAAGTAACACACACAGATTTAGAATACTCGGCTTAGTATTCTAGTTCCTTCTACCCACCTGAAGTTTTTGAACAGGACTTACATAAAAATTTCAAATTAAAAGCTCTTAAGAGTATCCCTATTTTGAGGCAGTCTTGGATCATATATCCAGGAAGGTTAATACAAAGTCAGAGAATTTTAGGGTTGAATGGGATCTTTATTTATATTCTCCCAACTATTGCTTAGATTATTTGACAAATACCTATTGTACCACAGCCTGGTGTGTTCAAATATCGCTTATGGTAGGAAACATCTCCAGAGTCTCATAATACAGTATCATTATTATGTTCTCTATGACAGAATGATATCCCAAGTCTTTGAAAAGGGCAAAAAATATGGTTTGTACCTTAACAGTGCAAATTATTTATCTGTATCAATCTATGTATCACTGTTACAAGAACAAGAAGGATCACAGTAATAACAGAGAGACAGCATTGCTACAAAGTGTCTTAATTTTTTTCTCTCTTTACACAAACGATAAAAAGTTTTGTTTTGCAAAAAAGGCTTTACAATTCTATCTAAATTCCTTCAAGGAGAAGGCTACATCTCTTAAAAATAAAATGTAGCAAGGCGATTTAAAATGTTCATCATAACAAAGTATAAAATAATGTCACATAACTTCAGCTTTCAATGAAACATTTCAATAAATAAAACCTTAATTTTCACTGTCAAATCTCAAGAGGTAGAAGATTTGTCAGTAACAACTATCAATTTTATTTTATCTTTCCAGAAACACTTTCATTTCTCCAAATGGCAAATATGAGAGTATGTGTAACCAATGGTGTACTTACACTGGAGAGCTCTTTGAATATTTTTTCCAAAGAGAAATACTCCATGAAAGTAGCAAATCCTTCATTTAGCCACAGATCGTTCCACCACTCCATTGTGACCAGATTACCAAACCACTGTGGGGAAAAGCAAACTACTAACCAACACAATATTTACACTCCTAAAAATGATCTAGTAATTGAATTGTCAGATTAATTGCTTATACGCACATTATAATTACTTATTATTAGTTAAAACAAACTACGTTCCAATTAAAGACTTATAAGAAAATTCATATACATTTACTCTAAAATAAAAAATAAAAATTTTAACATTTTACCGGGCTGAATGGGAAAACAAGCAAGAAACACAATTAGCATATTTATCAAATTAACACACACACTGTTTGCTAGGTACATAAAAACAGTTTTTAGCCACTTCATTAAAACTGTTATTTCCTAGATAATTAAATTCTTCTACTTTCTAGTATCAAGTTACTAAGATTATTTCCATTGTATCTACAACCATCCATGACAACTAAGAAATAAACTTGTATGTGACAGATTTTCCTACATAGCCCAGGCTTCATATTTGTCCTCAGGCACCTGAGGTGAGGTATTTACATGATTCAAAAAAGAATTCAAGTAACGTTCCTTAAGATAGTTGGCATGCATATAAATAAAGGAAATTAGAAAGTTCTTTAAAGGTCTTCTTCTATGATCTAAAAATAAGAAGGAAAACAATGACAGGAGACTCTCCTAAAAAAAAAAAGTGTCTCAAAAATCCCCCAAACGGAGAGTGATGGGAATGCAATTTAGTGTGGCCTAGGGCTCATCTCAAACCAGCAGCAAAATAACGTTACTAGGTATTGAAACAAAACACTTTTGAGAATTACAATAACATGCTTTTCAAAGATATTATTTTTAAACCTGTTTCAGAGAAATATGGTTTCTAAGTCTTTTTTTTTTTTAAGATTTTATTTATTTATTTGACAGAGACACAGCAAGAGAGGGAACACAGCGGGGGAGTGGGAGAGGGAGAAGCAGGCTTCCTGCTGACCAGGGAGCCTGATGCCGGGCTCTATCCCAGGACCCTGGGATCATGACCTGAGCTGAAGGCAGACGCTTAAGGTCACCCAGGTGCCCCTAGTTTCTAAGTCTTAAAGCAGAAGTAACAGAGAAGTGGTGATGGGTGGCCCTAGGCATAACAGACCGAGAGAACATCCTCTGAAGGACAACTTGGCTACATGCCCAAAACCATATCTGTCAATAATGATGTGCTTCAGATGTCAGCCTGTTACAAGTGTTCACAAGGGCTCTAGAGTTGCACACATACGGTGTTTGAGACAGGGAGCAAACTGACCAGAGCATGTGCTACTCTTCTTGCAAGTCCCCGTTCCATCATGACACCCCCAAACCATACCCAACACTGTTAAGCCCCTCAGCAAGATATAAAAGAAAGACAAGGTGTTGAGGAAGAAAACAGGATGTTCACATACCTACATAATTTTTTTTTTCTCCCTGTCATACAAGAGTACCCTCCCTCTCTCAAATTAACAAAGAACACAGTTTGAACAGGAGAAGAAAACATAAATCTAGTCCTTACAACTACAGTCCAAGAGCTGTGAGAACAGAGTGAAATTTAGGGGAAGTGTTTCTCCACCACAAAGCTATATGGAGCAGCTGGCATCTGTCAGGAGTGAAATAGCTCTCTATTATTACAGGGCAAGAAAGGAGAGACAGATCTTGAGTAGACAGTGGGCTTCAAGCCCAGTGCTGCCAATTATTAACTGTATGACTTTGGGTAAGTCATTTACTTAAACTGAGTCTCAGTTTCCACATCTGTAAAATGGGATTATCACCTACCTCAGAGCAGTTATGAAAAGTAAGTGAGATAATGGATCTGCAAATGCTTTATAAACTATAAAATCCTATACAAACATTAGATAGTATTTTCATTTGAAAATCAAGTTTGTGTTAGAAAACACCCAGGGGCGCCTGGGTGGCTCAGTCACTAAGTGTCTGCCTTTGGCTTAGGTCATGATCCCAGAGTCCTGGGATCGAGCCCCACATTGCGCTCCCTGTTTGTCGGGAAGCCTGCTTCTCCCTCACCCACTCCCCCTCCTTGTGTTCCTGCTCTTGTTATCAAATAAATAAATAAAATCTTAAAAAAAAAGAAGAGAAAACACCACTTTATTATGAAAGAAGGCAATACTACAATAAAAAGCTGAATTTCTTATTAGCATCTAATTCTACTCTAAAACTCTAGGATATAAAATAGAGGTATGAAATATAATATCCTTGGCTACTAATACCTGATGGGATAGCTCATGAGCAATGATTTTAGTAACCAGTTTTCTGTCCGCCACTGAAGAAGTATCATTGTCATACAGAAGTGTTTCTTCTCGGAAGGTGAGCAAACCCCAATTTTCCATTGCTCCTGCTTCAAAGTCAGGAATAGCCACCAAATCTGGACATAAGAAGAAAGAAGTGATCAACTTCCCTTCATCTAGGGCACTCCCTAAATAAAAATATTTTACCGATCGGTTTATCACTGTGATTCAAGAGACGGTGAGGTCATTTTATCCTCAGCAAATGGAAACCTACTCTTGTCTTGTATGTTCCCCACCTGTCAGTCAGTTGAGAAAGACCTGAACCATCCCTGTAGAGTCACTGTTCCTCTGTCACTTAGCAAAGGAAGAGAAACCTAATCCCTTCATAATGAATCAACTTTCTAGAGCACGGAGGATAAAGTGCAGGTCCAACATTCCCCTATCTAGCTCCTGGCTAAACAGTCTGACATGCTCTTGTTTTCCTGAGCTCCCAATACTCAGTTTTTGTTAGTTGAATCAGGAATTTCTTAGGAGGTTAGAATTAGTCAAACTCCAGACTAAGCCCTAAGCAAATTCCCAGGTACACAGCACCTGCATAGCCCTTTTAACAGCTCCATAAGCTTCTAAATGTTTTAAGCTCCACATTCAGATGCTTTCATGGACTCTGAATAATCTTAACAAATATAGACAAATTTTAAAGATTTAAGTGTTTCTTCATTTTCTTTTAAAATAATTTTGGCAAAAGTTCTCTAAAAAACATTTGCAAAATGAATCTGGGTTATAATGGTAATGAAAATCAGAGGCACTGTTTGGTTCTTACCCAATTTTTTAAGTGGGTATTGAATTTCAAAGTAGTTTTGATAGAATTCAAGAAGCTTCACAGTTGTTTCCAAGGCATGGTGAACCTGACCGATCTTTTCCGGTACAGCATATATAGAAACCTAAAAGAAAACATACATATATATATATATATATAAGATGTAAAGACAGGTACAACCAAAATGGCACGATACTCAGGTGAATACTGTGAAGCATATGTGAGAACTGAAAAGAGTTTTGTAAGATTTTATAGAACAGAAACTCTTGCTTCCAAATCTTTTAGCCCTTGGAGAATTTAGCAAGTCACTTCCACACATACCATAATGCTCAAAAACATACTGACTTTTTAAAGTTAACATAACATCCCAAATAAACTATTTTGGGTCATATTATAGCAACATACAAGCATTTGCATATTAATTTTATACTTGTCGTTTCCATTACCTAAAGTTGTCCTTCCTTACCTATGAGCTATCAAGACTGAAATATTTGAAGGACAAAACAAATTTTCATCTTTTTAGCACCTATTTTAGTACCTGGCATCAAAAGGCAGCCAATACAGAGGAGTCACATAAGGGAGTTAGCTCTAAAGCAAACATACAAGGCAGAAATTGCACATTTGTTGAAATTACCCTGGAAAAAACTATTACAGACCAAAGCATGCTCTGTCAGTAAGTACAGCACAGCCTGTTTTTCTTCCAGCCTCGGGACAGCTTACTTGTTTCCGGTTGTTGGCTTGTTTTCATGGATCATGTTGTATAAGAAATAATCATACCAAACAGAATCCAACGCTCAGTGAGTGGCACACAGTAACTAAAACCAAGGGGATGATAAATTCATATTCTCATTGCCCACTCCCCTCAGGATACATGCTCACAAAGGGGATACACAGATCCGATCGCCCAGGTCATGTAAATTGCTATTCTTTCTCTTTTTCTAAGTGCCTGAGTTAAACACAAAAGCTGTAACTAACTAGAAACATTTTATTCAATAAGTATCAAAAGGCAAGTTTTAAGCAATTCTATGTTGAAAGCAATGGGTTTTAAAAAAGTATTATTTATTGTTTTTCAGTTGATTGAAAAAACAAAAGCCCTCTATACTCACCTGGGTATGTGAGATATGGCCAAGGCATAGCAGAAAATAAAAACTTTAAAAAAAAAAATCTCAACTGGTGGGAAATGGAGACTTACTGAATAATTCATTACTTGGACAGAAAGCACTGAACTCTAACTCTAATTTAATTCTCTCATTAAAGGGCTAAAAAACTGTCGACAATTTCTAAAAGGTCAAACAGATTTCAGTTATAGTTGTCCTTATGTGGGGCTTTAGTTAATGCAGTTAATCACAAAGACATAGAGGTAACATAGCATAAAAGTTAAATGTAAAGTAAAAAAAAAATAAGTAAACAAAAAACAAATCTCTGCTAGTTGTGTGACCTTGAGTAGTTTGGTTAAGTCTCCTTACCAGGTAATAAAAGTAACTCCTACCCTCACTGCGTTGCTGGGAAGATTAAACGGGCTAATACATACATAGAACTGAGAGTAGTACATGACATGATATAAGTGTTCAATAAATGGTAATTATTATCATTATTAAAAATACAGTCCCAACAGAAATGGGGCAAAATATGTTTGAGTAGAGCATTTGTGCCAACAGTTGCTGGAAAAATAACCTATCTAGGACTAGAGTTAATCAGTTAAAACTATGTTGCTTCCTAAGGGAACTATGAAAGAAATTTAACCTCCCGCCTCATGTGGCCAAGTGCACTTCACCAGCCCAGCACTCTACCATCTGCAGCCCTTGGTAAAGAGCTGTGACCAGTTTACTGAATGCTGTCACCATCTGCCAAAGGAACTATAAGCTCATTCCATTGATGTGTGTACTGCCTCCATCCTTCCCCTCTGCAGTCAATGTTAGTGGGGGGATGGGGGGAAGACTGACATATACTTTTACAATCTCTAACTTCCATTGTAAATGACTATACCAAGATCACTAGGAATTTGAGACAAATCTTCATTATCTCTGCCTATTCTTTCCAGAAACACATATTTTATATTACAGTCAATATATTAACCTCAAAAATGCTATCCCAGTG
Organism: Ailurus styani; assembly: GCA_002007465.1. Taxonomy (NCBI): domain Eukaryota; kingdom Metazoa; phylum Chordata; class Mammalia; order Carnivora; family Ailuridae; genus Ailurus; species Ailurus styani. The sequence goes on from LNAC01000031.1 coordinate 3,342,266, forward strand.
GAAATACCATCCATATCCCCCAGATTCCTCCTCCAACATCCTTCCGCCACACATACCCTTTGGCCACTCCTCTATGTGTGAAAGCACCTTTCTTTAGAGGAAAAGTAAACGAGGAAGAAGAAGTTCACATGAAACTAAAGTCTGACCAAGGGATCCATTTAGTTCCATTTCTGGAATACATGGTTAGGAAAAAAGGTAGTTTGGTATTTTCTCTTCTCTCTCTCTTTTTTTTTTCCCTGTAAAGAAAATGTGCTATGAGTTCTCACTAGAGATAAATCATCTGGTCATTATAATTATTAGCAAACTTGTTTTAAGAGCAACAGAAGCAGTAAGAAATAGAACAACCTAATTCAACAACAACAAAAAGTCTTGACCAGTATTCTGGGCTTGATAAGAGCACTCTAAACACTGTCAAATGGAAGTCATCTAGCACTCAGACCTCAAGACTTACAGCTTAAAACACGGTGTCTACATCTGACTAACCAGCATTGCATTCTGATTCTACAAATTAGACCTATGACAAAAAAACAAAATCAGGCAATGGCAAAAATAAAACAAAAACCTCAAGACAAACAAAGCAGTGTATTTCAAAACTGGCCTAGAATTTTCTAGGTAATTCTGGCATTTTTGAACACAGAAAGAGGTGTAAAGAACACTGAAGACCAGACAGAAATGATAAAAACAAATGTTCTTCTTTCTTTAAAACTTTGACAATGTAATCATCTTTATCACGAAAGAGGGAATGTTTAATAACTCTGACATTCCTAGTTGTTTGGTAAGACTGACATTAGTAAGTAAAGCCCCACTGCCTTATTCCTGAATCTTGTGAGATAGGCCTAATGTCAACTACTACACAAAATAGAATCCATCCTAAAGATTACCACATTTTAGTGTAAGAAAAATCCTTTGTTAGACTTCAAGTCGAAATTTCTGGTCACCATACATACAGAAGTTATTTCTGTCACTGGGTGTAAGCAGCAGCCCATTGTGGTGGACGGTACAATCCTGACTCTCACTTACTATGTAATCTTGGGTCAATTACGCAACCTCTCTGAGACACTGTTTCCTCCTCAGCAATATGGGATTAATGCTTCCCTCCCGTGTGGTTTATGAACCGGAAAGATATTTATAAATGAGTGCCTGAGACAGGGGCCAGCACAGAGTGTAGCTCCATGCGTGTTAGAGTTTTCCCTCATCCTAATAAAAAGAGAAAAAATTAACGAAAGAACTGTTTATTTGTGTAATAATTTTTTTTCAGAACACATTTTGAAATATGTGGATGCTGGGTAGCATTAGAAGTTATGACTATATTTGCAGACATACAAGGAAGTTCATATATGTTTGCATATGGATAAAAAAGTACACTTTGTTGTGTGTGTGTGTTTGTGTGTATTACTATCTCCCAGGCACTAAGTATTTTACAAAAAATTTACCATTTAATCCTTGAGAGGGCAGGCTAATATAGGCAATACAGTACTAGATTTGTAGAAGGTAAGGTTCAGGCAGAAAAACAGAGGAATATGGGCGCCTGGGTGGCTCAGTGGGTTAAAGCCTCTGCCTTCGGCTCAGGTCATGATCTCAGGGTCCTGGGATCAAGCCCCGCATTGGGCTCCCTGCTCAGCAGGGAGCCTGCTTCCCCCTCTCTTTCCGCCTGCCTCTCTGCCTACTCATGATCTCTGTCAAATAAATAAATAAATAAATAATCTTAAAAAAAAGAAAAAAAAGAATAACAGAGGAATCTGCCCAAGAGCACATTCCAGTAAGCTGTAAAGGTGGGACTCCAGAGTCCATGCTTGACCATGTTGCTTCATAATACACATAAATTAAAAGGAAAGAAAAAAAGCCACCCCATTTCCTCTCTCAGTCTCAATCAATCTCTTTCCCTCTCTCTCCACTTCCCCTGCCCCTCCTATATATGTGAGAAAAAGGAATATATCTGAGCAGTGAATAGTTCAGCTTGGCTAGATGGAAGAATCCATACTGGAGCAATTAGAAATAAAGACAGATCTGTAAGAGAGCCTTGAAGATCCAAATGATGAGTTTGAATGTAATCCTAGAGGCAGTAAGAAGGAAGAAGGAAGGGAGGCATAGACAGAGGGGAAAGAAAAAGTCAAGGCTGCATATATTTTGGGATACAATAAAAAGTGCTGGGGGTTGTATATCAAAGAGTGTGATAATTACAACTGAGATGTAACTAAAGTGCTATGAAAGATCACAGAGGGAATGATTAATCCCAGCTGGGGCAAGAATGAACTGCTTCAAGGAGGGGATATTCAGCTGGGTTTTGAAGAAGCAAACCTGACTCTCCTAGATTGAGCCTTTTGGATCTTTATCCAGGCTGCAACGACTGAATCAAGAGCTAAATCTGTGATGTGATGCTTGAAGAAAAATTAATTGAATTTTATCAGATTTAAATCAATCTCAATATACTTTTCAAAGGAGTCTGAAAATTTCTTGGGTTTAGACTTGGCAAAAACTTTTTCAGGCCAAAGGTTTGTAAATCATTTGAGCCCCTGGCCACTACGTAGTCTACACTTAACCGTGAATGCTGAAACTTTATGAATCGTTCTCATCCTTTACTGTTGAGCATAATGGCACAGGGTATCACTGCTGATGAACAGCCACATAATCCTCATCTCTGCACTTACCTCTAAGAGTTATGTGGTAGACATGATAAGCTTTTCTAACAGAATGAGTGTATCCTTTTTAATTAGCAAAATCTAAATATAATGTGATTAAAATAAAGCTTTAAATCTCAAAAGGAAAGCCAGATCCAACTGAATGTGTTCAATGGGTAGAAAATATTCCCTGGGGTGATCAAAAATATGAAAAAAATTTTTTAAATTATGTTTCTATCATGAGGAATATTCCTTTTTAGTTTAAAAAAGACCCTTTCTCCTATATTGCCAGTATATAAAAACATTAACTAGGTCTCTACTGTGAAATTAAAGCATTTAGTCTAAATAAATAATCATTTACAGACAGGGACTAATGATAAAGAAAAACAACATTAGAACATTAGAACAAATAATCAATTTTTACAAATTACAGATACACAAGACCTTTAAACAATCTTACTCATTATTCTAAGGAAACTCATTCTGGACTTGCTTTTTAAAAAAGGAAGAGTAAATGAACTTTTATAACCTGGAGTTTATCTTCTAACTACATTTGCACACTATCTCTTAAGTCTGCACAATGTTTTAGATTTAGTGTGGTCCAATAAAATTTTTTGCATCGATGGGAATATTCAATATCCATGATACCCAATATGGTTACCACTAGCCACAAGAACACTAGAAATGTGGTTACTGAGACTTGAGGAAGTGAATTTTAAATTAAAATTAATTTTTTTGCAAGTTTACATATTGATATAATTAACATATAATATTGTGAAAATTTAAGGTGTGCCATGTGTTGCTTGGGAACACTTTTATATCATGAAATGATTACCAGAGTATTAGTTAAGACACCTCCAACACCTCACATAATTACCGATTCTTTTTTGTGATGAGAATTTTTAAGATCTAGTCTTTCAGGATCTTTCAAGCATATAATGCAGTATTCTTTTTTTTTTTTTTTTAAGATTTTATTTATTTACTTGACAGAGAAAGACACAGAGAGAGAGAGGGAACACAAGCAGGGGGAGTGGGAGGGGGAGAAGTAGGTTTTCTGCTGAGCAGGGAGCCTGACTCGGGGCTTGATCCCAGGGCCCTGGGATCATGACCTGAGCCAAAGGCAGACACTTTACGACTGAGCCACCCAGGTGCCCCATAATGCAGTATTCTTAACTACAATCACCATGCTATACATTAGATCTCAAACTTATAACTGGAATCTTGTACCGTTGGACTAATTTTTCCTATTTCCCCCCACCACTCAGACCTTGGCAACCACCATTCTAATCTCTAAGAGTTCAGCTTTCTTAGATTCCTCATATAAGTGAGATAATATATAAAGTCTTTGTCTTTTAACTTATGTTATTTATGTCATTTAACATAATGCCCTCCAGGTCCATCCATGTTGTTGCAAATGGAAGGATTTCCTTCTTTCTCATGGCTACTAAATAATAATCCATAGTATGTTTACCACACCTTTTTTTATCCATTCACCTGCAGACAGACATTTAGGTTGTTTCCATATTTTGGCTATTGTGAATAATCCTACAACAGACATGTGGGTGTAGATATCTCTTTGAGACCCTGATTACATTTCCATTGGATGTACACCCCTAAGTAGGATTGCTGGATCATATGGTAAGCTCTATTTTTAATTTTTTGAGGAACTTCCACATTGCTTCTCATAGTGGCTTTATCAATTTACATTCCACCAACAGTGCACAAGGGTTCCCCTTTCCTCCACATCTTCACCAACATTTGCTAACTCTCACCTTTTTAATGGCAGTCATTCTAACAACTGTGTGAGGCAAACGTGATAACCACTACACTACGGAAACTAACAATTGTGAAGTGATATCTCATTGAGGTTTTGACTTGCATTTCCCTAATGATTGGTGATGTTGAGTACCTTCTCACGTACTTGCTGGCCACTTGTATGCCTTCTTTGGGAAAATGTCTATTCAGTTCCTCTATTTTTTTTTTTAAGATTTTATTTTTAAGTACTCTCTGCACCCAATGTGGGGCTCTAACTCACAACCCCGAGATCAGGAGCTGCATACTCTACTGAGCCAGCCAGGCACCCCTCCTCTACCTATTTCTAAATCAGATTGCTTATATATATTTTTGCTAATGGATTATAGAAGTTCATTATATATTTTGGATATTAACCCCTTATCAGATATATGATTTGCAAATATTTGCTCCCATTCTTTAGGTTGCCATTTCATTTTGTTGCTGTTTCTTTTGCTGTGCAGAAGTTGTTTTGTTTTGTTTTGTTTTGTTTTTAAAGATTTATTTGACAGAAAGAGGGATCACAAGCAGGGTGAGCTACAGAGGAAGGAGAAGCAGGCTCCCCACTGAGCAGGGAGCTCGATGCAGAACGCAATCCCAAGACCCTGGGATCATAACCTGCGCCAAAGGCAGATGCTTAACTGACTGAGCCACCCAGGCACCCCTGTGCAGAAGCTCTTTAGTTTGATGTAGTCCCACTTACTAATTTTTGCTTTTGTTGCTTGTGTTTTGTGTCATATACAAGAAATCATTACCAAGACCAATGTCAAGGAGTTTTTCCCAAGTTTTCTTCTAGAAGTCTTACAGTTTCAGACCTTATAACTTTAATATGTTTAATTTCTGTGAGTGGTGTAAGGGTCCAGTTTCATTCTTAACACATGTGATTATCCAGTTTTCCCAGCGCCATTTATTAAAGAGCTTATCCTTTCCCCACTGAGTATTCTTGGTTTCCTTGTTAAATATGAGTTGACAAATTATGCCCTTTTTTTCTGGGTTCTTAATTCTGTTCCTTGGTCTATGTGTCTATTTTTATATGAGTACCATAGTCCTTGATTAGAATACATATGTATACTTATACATATAGTAGTATACATACATAGTTTTGATTACTATAGTTTTGTAGTATAGATTGAAATTTGGAAGTGTGATATCTCCAGCTTTGTTCTTTCTCAAGATTGCTCTGGATATTCAAGGTCTATGGTTCCACACAAATTTTAGTTTTTGTAAATTTTTAGAAATTTTCTTTCTGTGAAAAATGCCATTGAAATTTTTATAGTAATTGCATTAAATCTATAGATGGCTTTGTGTAGTATGGGCATTTTAACAATATTAATATTTCTGATCCATGAAAATGGGATATGTTTCCATTTATTTTGTCTTCTTTAATTTCTTTCAACAAAATCTTACAGTTTTCAGAGTACAGATCTTTCACCTCCTTGGCTAAATTTATTCCTAAGTATTTTATTGTTTTTGAACGGTATCATAAATGGGATTTTCTTTATTACTTTTTCAGATATTTCATTGTTAGTTTACAGGAATGCAACTGACCTCTGTATGCTGATTTGTATCCTGCAACTTTACAAATTCATTGATTAGTTCTAATAGTTTTTTGGTGGAGTCATTAGGATTTTCTATACATAATATCACTTGCAAACAAAGACAATTCACTTTTTCCTTTCTAATTTGGATGTCTTCCATTTCTTTTTTCTTGTCTAAGTGCTCTAGCTAAGATTTCAAGTACTATTTTAAATAAGAGTGGTGAGAGTGGGCACCATTTTTTTGTTCCTGATCTTCAGCCTTTCACTGTTGAGTATGATGTTAGCTGTGGGCTTGTCATATATGGCCTTTATTAGGTTGAGTTATACTCTTCTATACCTAATTTGTTTTAGAGGTTTTTATTAGGAAAGGAAGTTGTACTTTGTCAAATACTTTTTCTGTAGTTATTGACATGATCATGTGCTATTTATCTCTTATTCTATTAATGTGATATATCACATTTACTGATTTGCATATGTTGAACTATCTTGTATCCCAGAGGTAAATCCCCCTTGATCATGGTTTGTGATCCTTTTAGTGTGCTATTAAATTCAACTTGCTAACATTTTGTTAAGAACTTTGTGCAGAGACATCTACTGCATGTATATTCATCAGGGACACTGGCCTATAGTTTTCCTGTAATGTCTTTATCTGGCTTTGATATGAGGGTAATGCTAGCCTCATAAACTAAGTCAGGAAGTATTTCCTCCTTTCCAATTTTTTAGAGAGTTTGAGAAGAATTGGCATTAATTTTTCTTTCATGTTTGGTAGAATTCACCAGAGAAACCACCTGATCCTAAACTTTCTTTACTGGGAGGTTTTTGATTACTGATTCAATCTCTTTACTCATTCCTAATCTGTTCAGATGTTTTATGTCTTTATGATTCAGTCTTGTTAGATTATATGTTTCTAGGAATTTATTCATTTCTTCTACATTACCCAATTTGTTGGCCTATAATTGTTCATAGTAGTCTCTTATGTTCCTTTGTATTTCTGTGGTATCAAATGTAATGTCTCTTTCATTTCCAATTTTGACTCTTTTTTTTTAGTCTAATTAAAGGTCTATCATTTTTGTTTATCTTTCAAAAAAAAAAAAAGAAAAAACCGAACAACCCAGCTCTAGTTTCACTGATCTTTTCTAATGTTTCTCTCTTGCCTCTTTCGTTTATATGTGCTCTGATCTTTGTTATTTCCTTTCTTCTGTTAACTCTGAATTTAGTTTGTTCTTTTCTGGTTCCTTGAAGTATAAAGTCAGGTTGTTTATTTGGGATCTTTCTTGTTTCTTAACATAGGCATTTATCATTCTAAACATCCCTCTCAGAACTGCTTATTATGCCTTTTTTTGGATGCACACACCACCATACTATACTGTAAGAGTATTCTGAATTTGGCTATATACTTACCTTTACCATTGAGTTGTGTATTTTCACAAATTTTCATGTTACTAATTAGTGTCCTTTTATTTCAGCTGGAAGCACTCCTTTCAGCACTTTTTAAGGGAGATCTAGTGGTGAAGGACTCCCTCAGCTTTTGTCTGGCAAAGTCTTTATCTCTCCTTCATTTCTGTAGGAAAATTTTGTCAGACAAGAGTCTTTTGACTGGCAGTTCTTTCTTTCAGCACTTTGAATCATCTGATTCTCTTCTGGTTGCTAAGTTCTCTGCAGAGAAATCCACTGACAGACTTATCCCTTGAAAGATACAAGCTTCTTTTATTTTGATGCTTTTAAGATTTTCTTTGATTTTTGACAGATTTATTATCATGTGTCTCTTTAAGCTGTTTGCTTGATTACCTGTGAATTTCATAAACTTGATTATCTAAATTTCTCCCCACATTTGGATAGCTGTCAGTCATTACTTCTTTGAATAAGCTTTCTGGCCCCCTCCTCCCTCTGTTTTCCTTTTGGAACTCCAGTAATTCACAAATTGTTTCTTTGATGGTGTCCTATAAATCACACAGGCTTTCTTCACTCATTTCTCCCATTTTTATTTGTTCTCTCTCTGGATAATATCAACTTTCCTGTCTTTTTTTCTTTTTTTTAATATTTATCTGGGGGGGCAATGCATGAGCAGGGATGGTGGTGAGGAGGTAAGGGGGAATCCTCAAGCAGGCTCCCTGTTCATGGGGAGCCCATCGTGGGGCTCCATCCCAGAACCCTGACCTCATGAGCTGAGATGAAATCAAGAGGTGGATGCTTAACCGACTAGAGCCATCCAAGTGCCCCTCAATTTTCCTGTCTTCTAATTCACAAATTCTTTCTTCTGTTTGATCCATTTTGATATAGATGTTCTCTATTCTCCCCTTTTTTATTTCACTCATTATACTTTTCAGTCCCAGAATTAGTTTTTATGATTTCTGTGTCTGTTAAAATTCTCATTTTGTTCATGTATTGCTTCTTGATTCCACTGATTTATCTTTTTGTGTTTTCTTATACCTCATTAAGTTTCCTTAAAAGAGCTATTTTGAATTCTTTATTGGGTAAATCACAGATCTCCATGTCTTTGGGATCAGTGATCCTTTGGTGTTTTCATGTTTTCTTGATTTTTCATATTCCTTAAAGTTTTGCATTACTGTCTTCACATCTGAAGTAGCAGTCACCTCCTCCAGTCTTTACTAACTGCTCTTGCCAATGCATCCAAACTTACATTTCTTTTTTCCGACAGAGTGTTGAACTTTTTGACTGGAAATGTGGACTTCCACAAAGGCTATTTTGTCCAAGTGTTACTGTCTAAGACATTATTTCTCAGGTGCTCCCACACCATGGCCAAGAGGGCTAGAGCTGTTTCACATGCCACTCCAGGGTCCACAGCCAGGACTGTGGTCTATATGCCTAGTACTTGATTCATGGGTAGGCAAGATTCCTCCCAGGTCCTTTGGCATATGGTGCTGAATCCCACAGCTTCCATAAAAGCATTTTTGTCCATGAACAGATGTCAATTATTGTTGTTGGGGTGAGAGGACATGAATGAGGGACACCTTATTCAGCCATGATGCTGTCATCTAATTTTAGTTAACTTAAATATAAAAACCACATAAAGCCAGTGACTACCATACTGTACAGTCCAGTTATAGAAGCTTTGTTATACATATACTGTCTTACTGGAATTCTCTTGTAGAAGTAAAATTAAAGGAAACTTAAAAATTACTGACTTTTAGGTATTCAATTAATGAAAGTAAATAAAACTAAGCAAAAAGTAATATTTCTAGCATAAGATGTCAGAGTTATGATCTAAAAGCTTATTTTGCTATGTGGAACTTAAGAAATAAGGCAGAGGATCATAGGGGAAGAGAGGAAAAAATGAAACAAGATGAAACCAGAGACGGAGACAAACCATATAAGACTCTAAATCATAGAAAGCAAACAGCGTTGCTGGACAGGAGGGTGGGGGAAGGGTGGGGTAACTGGGTGGTGGACACTGGGGATGGTATGTGTTGTAATGAACACTGAGCATTACATAAGACTGATGAATCATAGACCTGTACCCCTGAAACAAATAATATATGTTAATTTAATTTAAATTAAAAAAATTTTAAAAGCTTACTTCCCTTCATAAAGCAGTTATCAGAAACCATTAAAGAATCCCTCTTAACCTCTTATGAAACAGGCTTTCAAGATAATTACTACAACGGCATACCAAGGTTCCATTTACATCCTGACTCAGGTTCTTCATCTCCCCAACAATGAATGCAACGAGGTAAGTGCTCATTTTCACACTCTCAGAAAACTCATCTTGAATAAGTCCATCTTCCATGATGACTGATGAATTCTACAAGCAAAGGGGAAAAGATAACTAGGTAACTACAGGAATAAATGACAGTAACAAACTAAGAAATTGAAAATTCAAATAGGAAACAGGGAAGATGTTGGCATATTTTAATCTCTCAGCACAAGAGAGCATGACTCTTACTCTAAACAGAGCATGGCCCTTACTCTCAACTTGTTCCATTGTGCCTCATCATGAAAATATACTGAGTACAGGGAAATCTTTAAGGAATTTTTAGTTTCAAAAGATCCATTTTAAATAAATGTAACTTAGAAATAGTGAATATCAGTGGTTCTGAATGCCACCAAAACCAAAATCCTTCCTTATGACGTAGGAGTGTTCCACTCTACTGCTATAAATTCAGAAGAAGGAGCTACACTTGGGATATCCCTCTGAAAGATCTAAAATAGCTTTTTAAAGTGTTTTAAAGTGCCATGTTGATGACCTTAAGAAGGCTTAGCAGGATCAAGGGTGATAAGTCACTAGAGAAGTATGCAGTAGACACAAGAAGAGAGAATACAGGCAACCTTGCAAGATTTTCTGACCATGAATTAAGACATGATAGGCAAGTAGGCATCTCCCCTCTTTTAAAGGAAGATTAAGGTGAAGAGTATGGCTAGGAGTGGAGCTGCTGAAGTGATGTCCCTATTGAAGGACAGATCACATCCTCTCCTACCTACAAAGGTTGACTCCATAGTCTGTTAGATGTGGCTGCTCCTCTCTGCTAACCACATGGGTTCCACATGGCCACTCACGTGTCGGGGGAAAAAACCAAAACCCTAGGTTCTGTTTAGCATAAAAGAAATTCTGCTTGGTTTCATCCCCACTGCCTCCCACACAGAATTTACATCTAAGAAAAAGGTACATGCTCTTGTCAAACCTCCATGTTACAATATAGATTTTTCAATAACCAATAAAATACCAAGGTCAATCATGATTCAACACCATCATGTATCACTATTTAGAATACCAAATTCACCGCATTTCAGAAAATACCACTGTGATCTTTAGTACTTGTTCATATTACTATTTGTACAGCTTTAATATATGGCACATACTGCACATTTCCTCCCCACACATTCCACATCCAGCAGGTCTTCCTCTTTCTTCAACTGCTCCTTGGGCTGACTTCTCAATTAATTCCAACATATATTTTAATGTTCATTTAAGTATTTTAAGAAAGAATAAGAATGTAAATGATTTTAATCATTCTCAACAGTATTACAAAGAGGAATTCAAGTATTAATTACAAAGAAAGAGATCCACTCAGAGATTTTACATTAAGGAACAGAACAGTACCTTAGGCATATTTGATAAAGCAGTATATTGCTCATCCCTTATGATCCTGATGATAAATGTGGCTTTAAATCCTGGTTCATCAAAACAAGGAAAAGCAGATCTTGCTGCCAGGGGTTCAAACTGAGTTGCTGCAAAGTACCTAAAACAAACGCAAATTCATCCAACAGTTATTGAGCACCTACTACTGAAGGCATCTTCCCAAGTACTAGGGACACGAAGATAAACCTGGTACAATCCCAGTCCTTACAGTATCTGCAATCAGGTGGGAGAGGCACAGGTTATATGATGAACAGACACCTGTCAGGCTGTAAACCATGTCATTAATATTGAAAAGAAAGCAGTGGAAACAAAGGATAGGAAACAAATTTAAGCGTAGCAGTTGAGATACTGTATGGAAACTGGTGACAAAATTTGAAGAGAGTCTTAAAAAAATGAAGAATATTTGAAAAGGCAGAGAAGGGTAGAAACTACACTGTAGAAAGAGTGAGAAGCACAAGGAAGGCAAAACAATGGATACTGAGGGACTGGAGGTGGCTGTCCAAGACGGCTGGAGTAAAGCCACAAAGGTAGCCTATAGCGGGCCGCTGAGGTCTCAAAAGGGTTTCAGATGGAGATCAGTATGAAGGGTGGTCATTAATTGCCATTGATCATCTACCCAGACTCTGGCTTCACAACACTAAACCTTAAACTTACTACTTACACTTTCATGAAGACCAAAAAAGACAGGTGCTCTGCAGCATGATGGTTTCCTTTACAGTCTTTAGAAATGAATAAAAAAATTTCCTCCCTTTCCTACAGCACAGCAACAACACTCAAGGCTTTAACTCACATGAAAGTCCTCAAAAGTTGGGAGGAAAACATAAAAAGAAAAAGAGGAGAAAAACCAGATTTTCAATTAAAGCAGAGGAATAAAACAGATCTGCATTTGAGAAATCATCCCAACACGGCCATAGAATAATCAGGGCAATTTTCAGCGCATTTATCTGCGCATATTTCAGGTACTAGTCAATATGGCCCATATACAATCACCCCACTGGACATGATGGCCTCGCTTGCTTACAGCTTGGTTTCCACTTCTAAAAGATAGACAGAAAAGAGTGTGGAATTTAGAGTAAGAAGACCCAAACCCTGCACTTTACCAGCCATGTGACTTCAGGCAAATCAGTAACATACACCTCAGTTTCCTTATTCATTAATTTAGGACTGAGGTAGGATCCTCTGCCAAAGATTTAGGGTTTTTGTTAAGAGTCAAATAAGGCTATTCAAAATAAAAACTACTTGTATGCCACAAAGTCCATCACGGATGTTTATTTTCAATGCTAGATAGTCATAACTCTTCATTCACACTTAAAATTATCATGCTTTTGTTCTGTCAAGGATTTGCCCAAATAATTGTTTCTATTGAGGAACATGAACAAAAGATAGCAATCGACATACATGAAACAATTTAAACATATTAGGTTGCTAATACTCAATTTCTTCACTCCACTCCCAAATTCTTACTTAGTTAACAGAAAATTATGTAAGAGGGCCACAAGGAACCAGGGCATAAAGTTTAATGATATCCATAATATGCATATAGTCTACTTAGACCACTGCTTTATTAGAAAAAATTGGATAATGTTCTGAGACAAACGAAATCTTAAATTACTGTTCAAAGGGATGCAATAATAATTATCTTACATAAAAGTCTCTTTGAGAAGGCTGCTGCTTGAGGATACTTATAATCTATTCTATCTACGTTGAATACCCTGAAGCTTATTCTTTCATTAGTGACTTCCTTTGCTTTCAGAAATAGTGACTGCACTTTGAGCACTACCTCCAATAGTGCTGAAGACAATTATGAATTAGCCGGGGATCACACTGGGAATAACAATGGGTAAATGAAAAAGTGGTGTGAACTAGGGAGGTAGTCCATCATAGTGGTTAAGAATAGGGCTTCTAGTTAAAATGACATTGGTCCCCCTCTGCTACGTGCTAGTCTTAGATGTCAAATGAGTTGCTTTTTATGCCTCTGCTTCATTACCTGTAAAGTGAATGAAATATTAATATCCACCTCTTAATGGGTTCGATGGGATGAAAGACTAAACACTGAAAGTGCTTGGAGAAGTTTCCAGCACTTCAGTTCTCAGTAAATATGGGTTATTATTATTATCACTGGACTTCAGGAGAATGCACATGAAGTTCGTTATGGCAGGTGAGGGATAGGAGATAAAACAAGGGCCAGATCTAGAAGAATCTTGAACTAAATCCTATTAGAAAAGAGGACGTGCTGAAGGGTCTTAAACCAAAGATCAACATGGTTAAATGTGTACTTCTAGAAATAGGAGTCTGGCAACTGTGTGGGAGATGGTGGCAAGAGTAGGGGAAAGTGGCAAGACTGGAGGCCAGGAGACCATTAGGAGGATGCTTGAAGAGTTCAAGAAAAAGAGACTGAAAAACTGAAGGACAAAGAAATAAAACACATCCCCACCCTAAATTTGTTTACTAGTTCTTTTAGTATCAGTTTATTATCTAGAACCTCAAGTATATCATCAGCACCTTCTAGACTGAACTCCAGGTTCACTGACCATCTCTACGTCTTACAGGACACTGGTAAAGTTCCCTGACCACAAATACATGTTTGACATTTACATATACTCTGACTTTCCCATCAAGAAGGAACATACCCCTTAATTATTTCATCTACTTGTTTCAATAGTTCTTATTACACTTTGGAGGGGGCATACAAAAAATTTCTCTAATAGAACTATGCAAAATTAAAAGTTGGAGAGAAACCAAAAGAATTGCTTTGAATTACAGTTTTCAGATACCTTGAAAGGTAAAAAATCTTCTCAAATTTATCTTCCATCAAGATATACAACCATGTGGGGCACTCATTTTACTGAAGCAGGCAGGATAACAGATTTATATACTCTTTTAACAGCAGAATTTCAAATAACTTATTTTAATAGATTTAAAAATACTTTTTAAACAATATTCTATTTATTTTTAAGGAATCATATTCTCTATTTTTCTAGCCTTTTCCACAACTTGATCTAGCCCATGACAAGAGTCAGCAAGTGACCACCCCCAAAATCACCTTTCTCTGCCATACATTTATTCCTTCCATTGTATAATAGTAGGCCCAAGGACTCCAAGGGCAATAATCTGATTGGAAGACATGATTACTGGATTTGTCTTCAAGGTTTATTTGCATTGTTTTTATATATATCCTGTAGTTCCTAGAGATGATGAAGATTATAAAGGGAGAAATAAAGCCAAGAAGTCATGAGCAGCCATAATCACAAATTTGCCCTTTTTTGGGGGGGGGGAATCCTGTTTACTATATTACAGTGCAGTTTTCTTTGTTAATAGTGACATTTGAACAGGTAAAGTTCTAGTTTTAGATCAGAGTGAAAGTAAAAAGGAAAGAAACATTGACCCACAAAGGAAATGGGTGTGAGCCTATCCTGGGTCACATTCACCTCTGGCAGTGCCCACCCCCACACCTCACAATCATAAATTTTTTTTTAACGTCAGATCTCATGCAAGTGCCAGCAAGCCTTTGTTTGTTTGTTTGTTTGTTTTTTAGATAAAGGCAAAGAGAAAAATTACTTATCTGCATAGGTATATAGATCTTGCTTTGTCTTTCGCCATTTAAGAAGGATCAAACCATTTCCTTAAGACAGATTTAAAATATTCATTTCTATTTTCCTCAATACACCAACATACATTTGCCAAATGGCCAGCATCAGTAATTCACAAACTGGCTTACAAAGTAATATGAGGGAATGCACCAATCAAATTAAACAGATCTAGTAAGGACTTCATATACATTAAGAGAAATGACATTATTGCTACTTAAGAATAACCTGTATGTAGTGTGCACTCCATCTTTCCAGAAATTGGAAGTATATACTATGTATACTAAGATTAAAGTGCAAAATACATAGTCTAAATAGGGAACTGAATACTTTTATGTTTTCAATCACCTTTTTTAAAAATCAAATTAAGTCTCTCCTAGATTTTTTTTAAAATTCCATCAGAAATCCAAAATGAATGACTTTTTTAATGAACAGCAAATATTAAGGATACTAAAAATGATATATGTAGGCATACAACAGTTCTTCCTGCCCTCTTTCTCCATCTCACTAAGCACCTCCTAAAAGCTCTGTACATTAAGAAAATAGGTCTTAAAAAAAATAATCAATACTCTTCTTTGCATCCCATTGAGATCTTGTAAAGTGACTGAAAACTAGATTCGCCAGCATACAAAAAGCTCAAAATAACTTAAGATTTTGTGTTAGAGAATATAATTGATATAATCTTTATCCATTTCCCTCCATCAGCTTGCCTACCTCCCACCATGACGTATGATATATGACATATATGAGCATGATAGTCGCTAAAGGCTTTGACTAAGAGAGAAATAGTATATTCTTCCAAATCACCATTCTACTATTTTGCACAAAACCTCCTAAATAAAAAAAAAAAAATCCAGTTCATATCTCTGGTATGGGCAAAGGAATCCATACTATGTAAGTCCTCACAGAGCAACAAGTAGAATCATTTAGGAAGGCTACATACTTTTTCTCATTACTTTCATCTGTGTAGGAGATTCCATAAAACCCATAGTAAGAACTAGATATATTTGTTGAATACTCGATCTTCAAGGTATAATTGTGTCCTTCAAGAAGGGTTTCAGGGGCAACAATGGCAATTTGTTCATGAAATGGGTATTCCAAGACCTCAACTTGTTTTTCTTGGCTTGAAACTGCTGACATAAAGGTCACTCTCGAAATATTATGGCCTGTACTGTGAAGAATGATATTCCACGTGGCCTGAAGAGCCTGAAGTGAAATTGTCACAGAACCCTTGAATGTCATCGAGGTTAGGTTTGGGTGTAGGTTAAGTTCATAGCGTAGTGGCATAATGGTGGTGGGAAGCCTGACTTGTGCCCATGGAAACAACTTTCCATTTGTTGCAAATGGCTGAATTAGTCCCATTGATTGGTTTTTTTTATGGCAGCCTTCTTTGGTAAAGGTACATCTGGGCAGTAGATAAATCACCATGATTATAGAAACTGCAACCACAATAAGAAAAACACAGACTGCCATGGTCCTCGCAGACGGTACGGAACAAGTCCCATCTGGGCTCGGCCTATAGCCGGTCGCACTGTTCCGAAGGCCTGAGCTTCTGTTCATGAAGGACATGCCCAGCAGTTTTGCAGATGACTCATAATCCTCTTCATCCTCATCCATCTCATGCTCACCAAGACCCCGCACCAGCAGTCGTGAACCCCGGGGCTCATATTCCACCTCATCAGGCTCTAGAGGATGCAAACAGGGCTCTTTGGCTAAATCTACCACATCTGGTTCTTCCTCAAACATGCTGTTTTCAATCATATTCCTGGGGAGCTGAAGCAGATCTAAACAACCAAAACATAAGGACAAGGCACAGAGTTAGAAAAAAATATTTCATAATAAAATGCCTACTAGCAAAACCACATTTAACCTAAGAATTTTTTTTTATCACTAAGACATATTTCCATCTCAGAGCTACTGAATTAAATAAGGTGCTCATAATTTCCTTGTGTCATCTGTTAAAAACTCAAGCATAAATAAAAGTGTACCACAGTCATGAAACGAGAGCTAAATAAATGAGCCAGTATCAAAAAAAGGCAGTGGAAACTAAAAACTAATTTCCTTAATACACTTCCGCCTAACCACCTGGGTCCTTGTCTTGAGCTTTAGAGGTCCGTAGAGGGCCTGGCTTTAGAACTGCTGTGCCTGTCCTCATAGATCAGAGATGTGCCCACCCATAGTCTATGTCCCCCTTCTGGGAGACTGAGGTCTAGTTACCAGAACCTCCAGAATTCCTGCCTATAAAAGGCCTCAAACCTGCTTCTAAGGCACTTGTGGGTCTCTTTGTTGAGTCTGATTCTCCCTACAGAGTTATACAAACTGGTGTGTCCATTTACAGGCTTGAACGATAGTTAAGCAACAGGCTGGGATATTTTTTTCCTCCAAAAGGAGGATGTTCCTATTCCACAACAAACGGAAAGTGGCAAATTATATAGAAAATTTCCATAATCGAGAAATCATTTAAAAATAAGATGAGGGACGCCTGGGTGCTTCAGTTGGTAGGTCATGATCCCAGGGTCCTGGGATCGAGTCCCTCCTTGCTCAGCAGGGAGCCTGCTTCGCCCTCTGCCTCTGCCTGCTTGTGCTCTGTCTCTCTCTCTCTCACAAATAAATAAATAAAATCTTTAAAAAAATAAAATAAAAAATTTTTAAAAAATAAGATGAAAGAATTCTAAAAACCAGATACAACTATAATCCAACCTATTATTTCATGCTTCCAGAGCATTCAGAAATACAACATATTCCCCTCTGTAACAACCATATTATATACCTTGAGTATAAGTGGATCTTGAGTTAGGGTAGTAGTGAGAGCTCTTATAAACTACGAAGAACATTACTTGTCAAAAATCAATGAGAAAACAAGACACAAAAAGTAAAAAGGGTAAATAAATCACACACAGATCAATCATTCCTAAGATAAGATCACTTATTTATTCTTTATTTAAGAATTAGTAGAAATTCATTTTAAGGGATCTCAAAGGTTTGGTAATTGAAACCTCTATTAACCTTTCTCTACAAGGTACTTCATACATTATCATTTCTAACCCTCACAACAATTCTATAAAATGGCAAGTATAACTATTTCAGACATGAGAAAACAAAAAAGAGAAATGGGTTAATTTAGCTTCATTAAGTCATAGCTGTTTCAACACAAAACTGATACTGAAGCCCAGGTCTAAAAATCTAATTCCAAATTTTAGATTATTCTCATTATCATACTGCATCTTACTCAACTAATTCAATAAGGATAAGAGTTTATACCTAAATTATTTCTTCTGTACTTGGCCATGAAGTTGCTAAGAGTATTATTTTACCATCATCAGAACAAAACTCACATAAAATTATTTAATATCTAAATATCTACCTTAACAGAAATGCCATGTATTTTGCATTATCCAACACTGAACAGTGGCAACTCATAATCAATGAAACAAAGTACCAATAAATATTAGGACCAAATTGAGTCTTGAACAAAGTGTGGTCTGTGGACCAGAGCACCTGCATCACACTGCAGCTTTTCAAAAGAGGAGACTCTCAAGTCCCTTTCCTGAAATGGAGTTTTAACAAATCCTCAGGTGATTTATGAGCACACCAGCTTGAGAAGCACTGGTCTCGGCCTTCTCTATGGTGAGATCCCAGCCAGCACTAGACTCTCCATCCCTGGGTGTACTCTGGCCACCTCAAACTGACTCCCCTTCTGAGAACAAGACACTGCTTTTTCACACTACCCTCCACGTGCCTATTCTCCCTGTTCCCCTTGCCAGCAACGTCATCGTTTCTCCCTTCCATCCCAGGCTACCCGGTGAACACGTTATTCCATAACTCAGGTTAACTCGCTACGAGATAAATTAAGAAAAGTTATTTTCTTTTTGTTTCTCCTTTTTTTTTAAATTGCATTTAAAAATTAAATCTCCTTTTCCCTATATGTCCTCCCTTTCTGCTTTGGGGAGCACAGAGAACCCAAGAAGGTTACCTTTTCCTACCTCCTCTCTATCCTGAACTTCCATACAAGCCATGCTACTTTATAAGCTTTCTTTGAATACAACTTTTGATCACATTCTAGGTGTGGGTTTAGCAAGCTGCCATCGTCCAAGCTCGTGTGAATGACCTACGAATGGAAGGAGAGTGACTATAACATCCAGAGTGAAAGGAATTTCATCTCCTACACATCCGACAGTGCCCCTACTTCTCATGACAAAATGTTGTTTTGTTCTGATGGCTAACTGTGTTTGAAGGTCATTTACTTCTTTAACAGAGCAAATATTGCTGTAACTGAACTTAAAAAAATTTTTTTAACTCTTAATGAACTCGTAACGGTTAGAAATTTTCTGTGGTCGTTTTTAACCCTTGCACAGTGCTGAAGATGAATTGCTTAATTTGCTTTTTCAAAATATCTAAAAGGCTTTTTCTGACTTTTTTTTTTAACCTCATATAGGAAAATTATGTTTTCTTAGCATTTTCCCATGTTGTTTTGTTCTGTGTCAGACCTGATACAGACAACAAGGAGGCTGGCACAGTATGGTTTTATTTAAACCAATTCTACGTATAACTTCAGTTTACTTAGAGCACACCCATTCTTATCCCCTTAGAACTTTGGTTTTGTGTGTTTTGATTCCTCAGCAATGCCTTCTTTAAAGGCAAGCGGTATTCTACCGTCTGGCCATTTTAGCATCACCTGTCTGCATTTCATTTACTACAAATCTTCTGATAAGGGTTTAGTCAGATGTCTAACGAATCCAAATACCTTACTTTTGTTATTTCTCACCCATTCAGATTAATATCTATGTAGAATTCTAATCTTTCAGAAATAGAATATATTGACTCATCTGCTATAATTTTTCGCACATTAGAGGGAAATTTTTGTACACGTGTACAAGATCAAATTAAATATATCAAACCAGGGGAAATCATTCTTTTTATAGGTAACCCATGAAGACTATGCTTCCAACCTATTTAAGAAAATTTTGCTTTGGATTCCTAAATCGGTACACTTTGATCTTAGCATTCAACTGTAATGAAACATGATTACCCCTTGCTCTAATGGATTTATTTATGTTAAAAGAAAGGATCCTACAGAAACAGGAACTTTTCTAAAACCTCTTAAATCCACATATACATGATATCTGTAAACCAGAAGAAAAGAACGTCCTAACTGACATGGTTCCATTTTAAATAACATAAGCCCATGTGGTAATAATCTAAGAAAACTGAAGACATTTCTCTTTATCAGATACCATGAACTAGTGCTCCTCAATGTTGTCTGTGGATCAGTGTCAATCCACAAACTGTTATCTGTCTGTGACAGGATATATGTGGATGACTAGTATTTAAAAACTTTTATAGCAATTGGTCAATAACTTTATGTCTAACAAATTTAATCATTTAAAAAATGGAGCTTATAGTTTGCATGTCTGTTTTTCACTTTAGTTTTCCATTAACTCATACTTTTAAATGCTATAAAACTTCTGTAACAGATTAAAAATTAAAAACCTCAATTCTTCAGCTCAGGTAATATGGGAAGCAATGGGTTGGACTGTCACTCTAATGGCAATCCAGGTAAATATGAGGTTCTCAACTATGACAGCAGAAGTGAAAAGGAGGGAATGATTACAAGTCCTGTTAGAAAGGGGGAATACCCAGGAACTGAGGTTTCCCTGGGCCAGACAGGTCTGTAAGATGGAGTGACAGAGGGAAGTCTACGTCAATTCCCGATATACATTTTGGCTTGGATAACTGGAAGAAAGAATGCCATTCATTGAGACTGAGAATATAGCTTTTCAAATTCTCTCTCTTGGTTTTTGTTTTTTGGTTTTTGTGTTTGTTTTTTTTTTGTGTGTGGGGCAGGGGGTGGGTAGTATAGAGGAGGAGTAATGAGAATGGAGTTAGGGGATGGCATCTGTTATGGGGCACGACATATTTAATACATCTCTCAGAGAGCCAGGTGGAGATGTCTGATCAACAGCATAAACAGAGTTAAAGACCTAACTTTAGAAAGAAGTTCAAATCCTGCCTCTTCCACTGACTGCTTGACCTCAAACAGGTTACCAAACATCCCTTCACTTCGATTTCCTCACCTAAAAATGTGGAAAACAAAACTCTTTTGTAGGACTGTTATGAGGACTAGGTCATGTGGATCTGGATTCAAAACACGGATCTGCATGGAAGATTCAGATTTCAGAATCACCTGGGTATACAAAACGAACACCATGCAGATGAGTGAGACTACTGAAAGGGAGGTAAAAGTCAGAGAGCATCAGCACCGGAGATGCGCTGGGGCAGAGGAAGAGGGGCAGAAAAGGAGAATAAGAAGGAATATACCACAGATAGGAAAATCAGGACAGTAGCATCCCAGAAAACAAAGGCAGTTTTCATGAAGGAAGTGGTCAGCATTAAACGTCTCAGAAAGGTCACAGAAAATGAGGCCTAAAGAGGCCACGAGATTTGGAAACCAGGGAACCAGTGACTTTATGAAGCACCTTCAGGGGCACGGTAGGAGTGAAAGCCTAACTTCAACAGTCCAAAGAATGGAAAATTAACACAGGAAGGCAAGAGCTGCAGACTATTCCTTCAAGGTACATAGTGATGTGTCAAGAAAAAAAAAAAAAAAGGAAAACACAGGGTCAAACTAAAAGAAAATATGGCGCAGAGAAGAGTTAAGTTCTTTTGTTTTGTTTTTTGTTTGTTTGTCCATGTTAAAGATGGGAACAACTTAAACACAAAGGAAAAGTAAGAAAGCATGAATGACCAAATGTGGAGGTAAAGGAGTAGACAAGAGGAAATGTTGGAATAACATCCCAGAGGGGTAGGAAGATGTCATAAAAACTCCAGCAGAAAGATTAACCTTGACGGGAATGAGGCACTTCTCTGAGCCTGGAAGACAGAAAGTGAAGACAGAGAAGAAAGAGGTATAAGCGCATGAAAAGCTGAGAATGTGAACACAGAGAGCCTCCATGTTCTCTGTGACAGAAGAATCAAGGCCATCTGTTCAAAGGCAGTTGTGGAGAAGGCATAGGTGGTTTACGGACAAAGATAAAG
Source organism: Ailurus styani (assembly GCA_002007465.1). Taxonomy (NCBI): domain Eukaryota; kingdom Metazoa; phylum Chordata; class Mammalia; order Carnivora; family Ailuridae; genus Ailurus; species Ailurus styani. The sequence goes on from LNAC01000031.1 coordinate 3,363,933, forward strand.
TAGAGAAGCCATGACAGAGAACCAGGGAAGGATGACACAAGGACAGAGTATGGCTGAAAAGTTCAGTATGCCCAACAGAATTTGTCATACTATCAGTCTCCATAATGCCCAAGTCTAAAAGAAGAAAAAGCATGCTATATATATTTTACCACAATTACAAAAATGAAAAAAATAAATGCCAAAAAATTTTTAAAGAGCAGAGAAAGCAGACGGGTTAATTCGAGGTTCAATATGTAGAGAGGAGGTGGTGAAAAGCTAAGGGGAAAATGCACAGGAGGTGCTGGCAGAAGAGAAAGTGACTGACAGAGGGATTCAATTTAGAAAACACAACAAAAAGTAAAGCTATGGCAAACAACATGGTGAGCAACTCCAATTAAAACAAGAAAACTTCCCACAACTTTAATCCCTTGAAACTACCATTACATTTTCTGAGAAAATGAAATGAAATGGGATGTATCTTCAAGCCAATAAGGCAAAACAACTTGAAAAGAATAGGCCTAATTTCAACAAGGCTTTCTGGGCAGATGCAAGATTGCTATATTCAATTAGGTAATATAACAACTTGCTATATTCAAATTGGGCCTTAACAATAAAGAATTATGCTTCTGCAGAGGCCTCCCAGACATATTTAAACAGAGCTAAAAGCTTCAAGCACGAGACTGCTTTTATATCTTCTAGATCACTGCCAAATGGAAACTTCAAAAAACTTCTGAAGTGATGGCTAGTTATCAAATACAGTAATTATTTCCCCAATAACCAATTCTCTGCCATCAAAAAGAGATGTTATTTTTTAAAAGTTTAATCTTAAAAAGGAAAGAAAACAACTAGAATTTAGAACAAAAACAGTGATTTTTCTGTATAGTTCTGATCTGACAAAACATTACCCACTCCTCCTCAACAGATACACTCAAAGAAGACCTATTCCTATTTATGACAATGCTTCTGTTAAGTTACATGCTTAGATACAGCATTTTCTCACCAGAATCTGAATAAAAGTCACTGACAGAAGACGAGTTTTAAAGATGTTCTCAACAGCCCCTTTCCCTGATACACCCTGTTTGCTTACACTTCAGTGTATGAGCAGTGTCATAAAATACTAACACAGAAAGTCCTGTATGCATTCCTACTTTTATGTAGTGCCGTTTCAAAAACCACATTTAATTTTCCAATTGACAGGTCCAAGGTCATAACCTAGGATGCATGCCCAGAGTAAGGTCTTTCTTTCTTCTGTTCCCCCCTCCCACCTTGTCTCTCTTGTGAATAGAGCTCTAAGACAGCAGTGAATGGAAGCCTAGGGGTGGGAGGCAAGAAGATCAGAGAGAAATGGTCAGTTCATAAGCACCATAAGCTCACTTTATGTAGTTGTATAAGAGACTAAAATCCAATTTTCCCTGTCAAGTTACCTCGAAAGTTCACTTCAACACATAAAAATGCTGTGGAGGACTTCCACTTCCGATATGACACAGTAACTGATACCAGACTTCTTTTCTTCTCACTAGCAACTATTAAACTGGACAAAATAATGCAACTATTTTTAGTTACTGGATAAACAAGCAATAATGTGAGCTTACATTTGCTTGCTTCTCTGCCTTGAGACCACCTTCTCATTGTAGTATGGTGACTAGAATCCTAGCCGAGCAGGGCTGCTGGCAGAGACTGGACACTGGAAAGGACAGAACTGCGCAGAGTGGGGACCATGTAAGTTTGTATAGGGTTCCCTGAGAGTCCTTAACCAATGCTGGGCATAACTACATAAGGCTTACAAAAGAGTGGATGTAATAAGGTTATTATGGAGTAGAACTACTAGAGGTCAAGCAGCACAGGGAAACATTGCCAGTCTAACCCAACCTGAAAAAAGAGAACTCATGAAAACTCTACACATCAATTTGAAACACTAGAAAGACTTTACTTTCAGGGAAAAAAAGCACACCCTAGAATAAGACCAACTCTACACCACATTACTTTAAATAAATTTAAATTAAATTTTAAAATAAACTTCAAATTAAATTTTATTAAATAAAATAATTAAATTAATTTTTAATAATAATGATTAAATACAATTAAAATAAACGAAAATTTATTAAATTTTATTAAAATAAAATTAAACAAAAATTTAAATAAAATTTAAATAAAAATTTAAAACCAAGCCCTAGCAAAACCCACAGAGCAAAAAGAATCTGGGGGCCGAGTTGTACTAAGTCAGAGGAGCCTGAGGAAAAACCTGAGCTTTCCACAGATATTCCCCAGCAAACCTATACAGGGTCATCAGCCAGTAACTAAACTACTAAAACAAACACCATTTTACAAAGAATTTTTTTTTAAATCGGCATCTCTACAATGTATCAATGCTGTTCAATACATAATAAAAACATTACTAGACATTCAACAAAATAAGAAATGTGACCCGTAAGAAAAAATAAGTCATTAGAAATTGACTTTAAGTTGGCCCAAATATTGCATTTCGTAAAAACTTCAGAGCTACTATTTGAAATATGTCTTAAATAAAGGAAAATGTTTTTGAACAACGAAGGAGAATATATGAACACATGAGATTCTCAGCAGAGAAATTGAAACTACAAAAAAGAATCAAATGGGGGGGAATGGAAATTCTAGGACTGAAAGTTTCAATAATTAAAATAATTAAAATGAAAAACTCTGGGCACCTGGGTGGCTCAGTGGGTTAAGGCCTCTGCCTTTGGCTCAGGTCATGATCTCAGGGTCCTGGGATTGAGGCCCACATCGGGCTCCCTGCTCGGCAGAGAGGCTGCTTCCTCCTCTCTGCCTGCCTCTCTGCCTACTTGTGATCTCTCTCTCTGTGTCAAATAAATAAATAAAATCTTTAAAAATAATAATAATAAAATAAAATAAATAAATAAAAATAAAAATAAAAAATAAAATGAAAAACTCATGAAATGGACTTAATCATAGACCAGAGATGGCAGAGGAAAAGAGTCCATGAACTTGACAGATCACTAGCAATTACCAATTTGAGGAACAAAGAAAAAAAAAGATTGAAGAAAAATGAATACAGCATCAGAAATTTATGGAACAGTATCAGACTAACTCATATGTAATAGGAGCCCCAAAAGACTCTGAAAATAAAGCAGAAAAAATATTTGAAGACACAAAATTAAAATTTTATTAAGTTTGGTGAAAACACTATTTACCAGATCCAAAAAGCTCATCAAACTCCAAAAACAATAAATACAAAGAAAATCATATCTAGCTACATCACAGTCAAACTGCTGAAAACCAAAGACAAAATCTTTTTAAAAGCCTAAAAACAATATGTTACATATAAGAGAAAAATAATACAAAGAATACTAACTTTTTATCATGACAATGGGGGCCAGAAGATGACAGAACAACACTTTTAAGGTGCTGCAAGAAAAAAACCTGTCAACTCAGAATTCTATATCTGGTGAAAATATCCCTCAAAAATGAGATAAATAAAAGCTGACAGAACTAATTTCAACCAGATGTGCACTTCAAGATACTATAAAGGAGGTTCTTTAGCCCAGAGGGAAATGATACCAGATAGAAACTCAGATCTGCAAGAAGGAAAGAATACTAGAAATGATGAGTAATTTATTAAAAATAAAAGTTTATGCCTTTATTCTTCTTAAAATTTCCTTAAAACACTGTATATTAAAGCTATCTGCTTAAAGTAAGATAATATGTGTGTTTTTAACATATATAAAAAAATACAATAAGGGCACAAAGAACAGAGAGGGTGGATAAGAGGAATTAAATTATATTTGTGAACTGAGAAGGGGAAATGGTAAGTGTACAGTGAGAAGTAGGAGGTGTAAGTAAGAAGACTGAAGGGTCAGGTGTAAAATGTTAAATGGCATAATATTCACAATAAAAAGACTTTAATAAGTTAAGGATACATATTATTAACCCTAGAGTAATCAATAAAAATATAATTTAAAAGACAACAGCTAAAAAGCTAGTAAAGAAAATAAAACGAAATATTTAAAAACACCCAATTAACCCCAAAGGCAGCATTAGAAAAGAAACAGAAACAAAAACAAAATGAATAAAAGGGATAGCAATGGTAGATTTAAACACAACCACAGAAATAATTTCATTAACTGTAAATGGATTAAGCATTCCAGCTAAAGGACAGAGATCACACTGGATTAAAAAAAGCAAGACTCAACTACACTGTCTATAAGAGATACCTTTTAAATTTAAGGATACAAACAGATTAACAAATCAGAATAAAATGTTATAATGATTAAAGAAATTCATCAGGATAAGATACCAAGCTTAAATATGCATGTACCTAATAAGAGAGCTTCAAAATTCAAAACAGAAAATGGCAAAACTCAAGAAACAGAAACATCTCCAACCATAATTGGAGATTCTATTATCTTTCTCTTCATAATTAATTAAGCAAGTAGACAACAAACAACCCACAGAATATCTAAGCAATACGATCAACCAATTTGGCCTAAAAGACATTTATAGAACATTACACCAAACAACTGCAGAATATCTATGTAACAGTCACCAAGGTGGGCCATATACTGGGCTATAAAATAAATCTCAATAAACTTTAAAAGACTGAAAGAGGGAAACCTGGGTCGCTCAGCTGGTTGAGCATCTGCCTCTGTCTCAGGTCTTGATCCCAGCGTCCTAGGATCAAGTTCCACATGGGGCTCCCTGATCAATGAGGAGACCACTTCTCCCTCTGCCTGCAGCAGTCCCTGCTTGTTTTTGCTCTCTCTCGCTCGCGCTCTCTCTCTCTGACAAGTAAATAAAATATTTTTAAAAATAATAAAAGACTGAAAAGAGTTTTTTAGAGACTGTGATCTCTGACCACAACAGAAAAATTTTTTTTAAAAACCAATAGTAATAAATTATCTAGACGATCTCTAGATATTTGGAAAACAGAAGACAAACTTCTAAATAATTCACGAGTCAAAGAATAAACCACAAAGAATTTAGAAACTATCTGAAATAAATAATAAAAAACATTTTAACTTTAAAAATTGAGAGAAATCTACTGCTTTAAATGACTTTATTAGAAAGAGGTTTAAAATCAGTGATAAAAGTTTCCACCCTAAAAAAGTAAAAAGAATAGTATACTAAACCTAAGAGTAGAAATAATAAAGAACAAAGTGGAAATCAATGAAAAAGAAAACAGAAACAACAGAAAATCAATAAAGCAAAAAATGCTGGTGGGCAGGAAAGTAATATTACTGGCTCCTAATCATATTCTCCTAGAAACTGGCCTTCAATAAATATTATGCCAGGTCCTCATGGATATCCAGGACCAATTTTTCATTCTCAAAAGTCTAGTTAGGTTCATGTAAGAGACAAAGCAGAACTGGGTACTGGGCTAGAGACAGATATTCTCTTTCACAAGCCCCATAGCCTTCTATCTGTACCTCTTCTAAGAGTATCTGATAAACACAAAATCATTTAACCAGTGATGATAGCTACATCCAAATTTAGAAAATCCATATGTTCTCCCCCACCTCTTAAAATAAAAAGCTAGTGTTTTTTTGTTTTTGTTTTTGTAAATCCAAGTACTTAAAAGAAACTGGAGAGCTATTTAAAGGGAACCTCTTATAATCTCTTCAACAGTAAAAAAGTATTCTTATGCAAAAATACTGTACTTAACTCATCAATTTCTAGATTTAGATTTTTGTATATTGTGTTCTTAAAAAGAGAAATATTTTGAAAACCGTTTAAGAGAAACTATACATTTAACAGAAAACTCAAGATCACATGTGTAAACAAATTAATGTAAAAGCAATAAACTGTTACCTAGGCAGCTCCTACACCAACAGTATCCGATTCAAGGATGGGAAAAGGCTGCAAAGCATTTAGTTTCTGCCTATTTTGACACCACATTCGCTAGTTTCCAAAAGTGAATGGACAACACAAAGGCTACAAGAAAAATATCTTTTTAAGTGTCCATTTAAAATTTTAACTGAGTACTTCTCAATAAGAAAAAGAAAAAGAAAAAGAAAAAAAAGAAGGGCCTCATTTTTAAGCATTTGATTTAAAGTGCTCAATTTATTTAGGGTAAATCACAACCCTGAGGTTCATTCTACAGAAATAAAACCATCCTGCAGTAGTGGTTCAGGTTACAGTTTTGTGAAACCAAACTCCACAGCCAGCACCTTTGTTCTAAATCTCAGGGAGTCAATGACTAAACCTATATTTAAACTAACTAGATCATTCCTCAGCTCTCAGCCATGCTTCAACAAATCCTCGGACACGTACAACCACGCACAGTGCACATACCTCTGACTGGTACGTGAGACCTTATGTGTGTAACATACATCTCAGTTTCTCTCAAGCATGCATGGCTCTTGTGGCCACTTCACAGGTTACCTCCAGCCCACCCTCTTCACTCTCCTCAGCCCACAGGACTCTCTTTTCTCCCTCTTTATTACACTAGCCCAATGTAGTCTTTTCAAATCCCTAGTTTCTTTCACCTTTTTAAAATCAATTTAACTATTACTGGAACAAATGTCCTACCGTGACCCATTACCCTACTCTCCCTAAAATAGCACACCATAAAAATTAAGATGCCTAACTGTTCTCTCAGGATGAAAAGTTTAGGAGGACTGCAATAAATAAATGCTTAAATGGGCCCTTAAAAAAATAACCCAGTGAGACTTTCACAGATAATACCTTCGTCCCCTATGGTACCCCCTGAGACAAGGTAGGGAAAACAACTTGACATTATCTAGTCATCATTTGCAAGGAATCCTGCCAACGTGATTGTTTATCCAGTACAGGCTTTCTTCTTTGGTCGCCACTGTCCACAGAGTCGTGTTTATAATTAGACTGTGCAGTGTTAATTATGTGGACAGCCCTGCCAATGTTCTACAGAGCCTACAGGGAGAGATCAAAACAATCATTCCCAAATCATGACTCACCTCACTCTTTCCACACTACAAACCCCTGGCAGCCTCTTAAATCTGGAAAATGATAATTGTGCACCCAACATGCTTATACAGCCTTTCACATTTAGGATGAAATACGAAGTTGCAAAACCTGCTCCATACATTTTTCTAGAATTTTTCTACACTTAATTCTATAACTTTTTGCTTATTACAGAATTACAGTTTGAAGGCGAGAAGCTTTAGAAAAACTTTAAGGCCTGGTTTAACCTACAGGTTAAAGAAGGGAAGTTCTGCGTAGGTGAACTGTAATTATAGATTTTGCTTTACATTTAAACAGTTCCTCCAGGGAGGGGCTCTTCTCTCATTCATCTTGGTATCCCTGGTGCCCTGCAGGGAAAATAGCTGTAATAAATGTTGAAACGAAAGTAGCAACACCCAACACATTACAAGTAAATATTAATGAAAATTACCTCCATGTCCATTCATAGATTCTCCAAGGGCTAAACCCAGGTTTACTGAAGCTTAGAGTAAGACAGAATTAATATGCCAGCTATGAGGTAAGAAGGCCCTTCTAACACCTGCTGTGGAGCTTTGAGTCACACTGCGTTTCATTTCTTCTGGACACTGATTCTTCAGACTTCTTATTACATTTCCTCCTCTTCCCTCAAAGCCAGTGTATAATTTAAATCGATGATGGTTTAGGAGGCATAGAGTTTAGTGCTGAGGAACCAGTGGATTCTGGTTCTGGCTCCACCACTTAGTGTGCTGTTGGGATCTCAGTTTTCTTACAGGTAAAATGGAGATAATGACTGCCCTGTCTGCTTAGATTACCACAGGGGTCAAATCAGATAAATGGGTCATGACACTCTGCAAACTGTGAGGTGCTACATTAATAGTTTATTGCTCATATATTAAATAGTTACGGAAGGAGCTTCAAAATCATAAGCAAGTAAACTCATCTTTTACTTTTCAACCAAACACACTAGCATTTCTCTTTATGATGCATCAGTACAATCTCCCCCCTCACACCTTTTACTATAAAAGATGATGCTTCTATGTCACACACAGCACACATGAGTAAATAAATTCATAAAATAAGTCAAGTCTGGAAACCCCATTTTGTCTTCTGTGCCACAAATACCAAATGATAACATAAGCAAAAATTTTGGCCTCCTGATGTCTTTTAAGATCACCAATAGCAGTGTCCATAGAGGATTTCAGCCAGTGTGGAACAGGATAACTTGAGATAATTCTACCTGTTTCAGAGAGATTTTAATACACAGGTATTATATTTTAAGTCCTCTGACTTCTGAGATATTTGCCAAATGGCTGCCTTAATTGTAAAGATATTACAACCCTTCCAAAAATATCTCTAGGGATTAAGTGTATCTAAAGGCCATGCTCATTTACTATAATTGCATTTACACAATAAAACTCAGATAACCAATGACAGCTACAATTTAGAAGAAGGCAATTTAAATTTATATAATGCTCACGTTTTCTGATTAAAATAACCTAAAGGGCACCATTACATAGCAATCAATTTTATTTTACCAAACTAAAACACTCAGTCAATAAATTTTTCACCATCTTCAAATTCTACACCACATTATATTCCCTGAGTCTAATCACGGGTGTTATTTTCTGTGCAGTTTTGTGTCCTATAAGCAAAGGTCAACATTTCAGTTCAGAAAGGAAGAAGCAAAGATGAACTGGCTAGTTTTTGTGCAGCTATGAAGCACATTATTTTAAATATCAAGGAGAACATTTAAGATGAAAAGGAGGCATTCTACTAGAGAATGCCAATGACCAAAGAGTATCAAACACATAAAGAAGCTGGCCATGAAATGCTTCAGATACAGAATTTAATGTAAAGGATCAAAGAGAGGGACAAATACCTGTAGTTTAATACAGACCTAAACTGTAAAACAAGAATAAAAAAATGAGAGAAGAGTAATTTCTTTTAGTAAAAGAAGAAAATTTTTTACCTCAACAGTAGGTGTCCTCTTAACTTATGTCCAGTTAAACCCCCAAATTAACCAACTGTCTCCATTCCCCTCCAAAGACATTTTCTAATGCCAGGTGCCCACTGAGTGCCGAGAGGGCTACTCCGTAGAAGGTCCAAGCACTATGTCCCCACAAGAGCAGCTGTATTCTTGCCAAGGATTAGTTGTTCTCCAATCAATACATGCTAGCTAAAATTATAATCGTAGTTATGTAATAATTATTGCATTAAATGAAAAAAAGAAAACCGTTTCTGTGAAAACTGAACATGCAGCAGAAAGACCCTCAAATAACACGGCTACCAAATTAAGTATTAGCAAGAAAAACAAAAAGACTGGGGAAAGAGGGCCCTACAGAAGAATTTTTGCCCCCAGGCTTTAAAGTGTCTAAGTTCTCAAACCACTTGAATAAAATATATCTGGTAATTACAGATGCATCATGGGTAGCATAGAAGAAATACGAAGAACTCTAATCAGTGGACCCACATGCAAAATAAAAGCTTTAGTCAATAGGACAATATTAGTAACTAAGTTTACACATTTTGTCTTATTGTATAATAAGACAACATTAATAACTAAGTTTACACTAAGTTTAGAGCAATGTATTTTTCTTTATGGTTTCCATTCTTAACTAGGTTTTTAAAGATATTGATTCTATTTGAGATCATGTTAAAGGAAAAGTGATCTAAATCTAAAGTTCACCCTAATAGTTTATCCCAAGAGCACACATACAAGTTCCCCAAACACAAATCATTATATATACATCTACTTGTGAATGTCTAAAGAATAATTTTACTATAACACTTAAGAACTTTGCTCTGCAGCTATACATACTGATGAGTTTAAACCACAGAATGTTTAAAATCATGTCTCATCAATATATGTCAAAACTTAAAATATATTCTTTGACCAAGTAACTCCACAAGAGAAATGCATCTCCTGAGTAACTATAGAAAGATGTATGTATAAGAATGTTTAAAGCAGTCTTGTTTACACAGAAAGAAAAATGGAAACGATCTAAGTCCGGAACAAAAGGGGATAGATATATTTGTAGCTAATAAAATACTAGGCAGGCATAAAAATTATTTACATCATAAAAGTTATTTATTTCTATGTTAAACACGGAAAGGTATTCAAAATACAGTATTAAGAGGCAGGTTACAAAATTTTAAATAAATTAATATTCATCCAGTTGGACATACTGTAAATAGAAATGTTAATACTAGTTATTTCTGGGTATATTGGGTATTTTTATTATTTATATTTTTCTACTTCTTATATATATAAAAAAAGGAAAACCCCCTCAACATGTACAGATCATACTTTAATTTCTCAAGATCTAAAGTTAATGAACTGATGAAAAATTACCAACACTGTCAGGGTGTTTTAGAAATGGTCCTGGACGGTGAAATCACATAACCTGGATACCAGGATAGAACTTGCTACTAACCTCCCACTGGACCTCTTATTAAGAAGTGGAGTTCTCTATGTCCACCCCTTGAATCTAATGGCTTTAAACCTTCCTGCCATCAGTGGAATGCAGAAGTGACACTACAAAATTTCCAATCCAAGCTTTAGGAGCCCTTGTTGGTCTCATTAGTTCTCTTCTACTGACCTGTGAGCCCCATGAGCATAAATCTGAGCTAGCCTCCCTGTGGATGAGGAACCATGCTGGAAAGACAAGCCCAGCCAACAGGCAGCACCAACTGCCAGATATGCCAGTTAAGCTATTTTAAATCTTCCAGCTCCAAATTAAGCTGCTAATTGACGGCTGCTACAAGTGACCTCAGGCAAGACCAGCGGAAGAAACATCCAACTGAGCCCAGTACAAACTGCTGACTACAAAACTGTGAGCAAATAAAATGGCTATTATTTTAGGTCATTAAGTTTCGTCATTTGTTATGCAGCAATAGATGAATGATTTATCCATTACCCACACAGTAAACTATTAATATTGTGGTGTATAATTCTTATAGACTAATCTATCCCCTAAGACAAAATTGAGATTACACTGTACATACAAGTTCTATGATTCTATGGCACCTTGGAAATGGGAACACAAGCAGAGCCTCATGGTCAGACTTCCACTCTGACCCATTAGAGTAGAACACCTGGTATTCAGAACACACAGCATTCTTTATACAAGAACTGTGTGCAACTGTGGGCTTTTCCTCCAAAGCCCAAGGGCCTTGAAGTACGTGACTTCAGAAGTTTCTTACTTCCGCATTGATAGATGTGAAAATGCTCTGCCTTGGGTCTTAGTACAGGACCACATCAGACAATGAAAAAATAAGACCAAGTTCATTTCACAACCACCATCTTAATGCCACCACCAATAATGATGATGATAAAAACCATCATTCACTAAGGGCTTTAGCATGTGCTAACAATGAGCTGGACTAAGCAGGGTAGTTAAGAATGTCTCTGAAACTGGAGTGCTCTCTCACTTCCTGTGTAACCTTCAACAAGTTATTTCATCTTTCCGAATTCGGTTTGCCCATTTATAAAATGGAGGTAATAATGGTACCTATCTCATTGAGCTGTGAGAATTAAATGAGATATGCGTAAAACATTTAGAACAGAGCCTAGCACGTAGTAAAGTGTTAAATAATTATTAGCTTTCAGTATTATTAGTCAGCATTTTACATATGTCATCTCATTTAATTTAATCTCCACAACATTTTATAGGTGAAGAAGTGAGAATCAGAGAGGTTAAGTAACTTGCTGGTAAGTGGCATGGCCAAATTTCAAACATATTTTTCTGACTATAGTAGCTAAACCCTTCTAGGACATGTGCCATGACTTGAAATAGCCCGGGTAATATCAAACCAGGTCCCACGTGCCAGAGAAAAGTCCCATGTCTCTGCAGTCTCTGGATCTGGGGTGGTCACAAAGCTGCCTCTAGGTCAGAGCTGAAGAGCTACGGAGAGAGTCAGGATGGTACCAGAGACCGATAAAATGACTACAGTGTGTCAGACACTGATACTACAGTTTTCTCAACTCTCTCAGTCAGACGTTTAGTAGGTATTCAAAAAGTCCTATTTGATTTTGCCCAATTATATTCCATATTATGACTTCATCATGGTCCATAAATTGAGTTTTCTCCCACTCATTAGGATTATGAAATTATCCAAATATAATACCCATTTTACTGAAACTTTACTTTTTTGCTACTGTAGAGAACTAAAAGCTTTTTATGAGACCTTCTAAACCTATTACAGTTTATAGATAATTATTGTTCAAAGTTATTCATCTGGTTAGTAAAAATGAATGAAATCAAGACTTCTTTTTTTAATTTTTAAATTTTAACTTTTCTACAAGGAAGTTGGAAGTGAAACAATGAACAAATTTAACCCACAGAACTGCTCAGCTAAGTTTAGTTCTACCCAAATTCAGCTCAATAATTTTGAAAGCAACCACTTTCTCAGACTTACAGGAAATGGTTAAGCAACCTCAGAGAAGTCATTTCTTCTTGTGCCATGGTAAACGAGTTTTTTTTTGTTTTGTTTTGTTTTAAGGAGTCCTTTTCAGATAACAGAACCTTGGAACATTGTACAAGCGCTCATCAACCTAAGTACCAAATCTAGAAGATGCCACGGTGATTACTTTATTCTAGATACTCTTTTTCCTTCGAAAAGAGCAAAGAACTATGATACTTTTTTAAAAACTAAGTTTTTACATTTCATAATAAAATGAATTCTCAAGGCTTTAAGTCCAAACCGGAAGAAGAAAAACGAACATATTAAAACGAACAGACAGGCTGACAGCCCAAGACTGAGCAACATGGTTCTATCCTGATATCAGACAAAACAGAGACTAGATATGATTGAAAAAATTGTATTTTTTAGGGAAATTTCTCACGTTATACTAAAACTGATTTTTTGAGAAAATCTATTTCCTGTCTCCTCCTACCCTGTGGTACTAGTTGAATCCTGGTATTGGAAAACATACTTGGGATGACAGACTCTGCAAAATCATCAACATAGGAGTTTTCTGGCTAAGAGATGACATTTTACCAATTTTTAAAATTTGTTTTTAATGCAAGCATTTTTAACATATTTTATTACTTTCCCATCTTCTTACAAAGACTGGTCTTGACTCAGTCGTCATTGGGAAAAAAATAACTGCACTTCTCTTTGTTGGGACACAGAACTCACTATTGGAACTGATAAAAGACTACTCATATAGAAAAATGACACCTCCATACCCCCAGCACCAAATTGGCCAATTTGCTTAAAAATACATTTCAGCTAGCAACTTAAAAGTTTACAGCAAGTCATATTGTGTGGGACTTTTTTTTAAGTTTTACTTTAGATTTCTTCACCGAACAGTTTCACCGCAGCTCTTTACTTCAGCTATTTTTCAGGGGGTTTACAAGCTCAACTAAAGGTCAATTTTGATTATGATTTACATAGCAGATAATAAATGTTTCTTGTAAACAAGTTATCTATTTGAAGAACCCATAAAAAAGAAAGATTGAGAAAAGAAAATGAACAGTGCCACAAGGCTCTGTAAGAAAGTAGTAAAAGGACTAACATATATGTAATTGGGAATCCCAGAATGACAGGAAAAAAATACTAAGACAGAAAAACTATCAAGAAACAATGGCCCAAAAAATGAACTATTCGGACTCCATCAAGATAAAAAGCTTTTGCACAGCAAAGGAAACAGTCAACAAAACCAAAAAACAACCGACAGAATGGGAGAAGTTATTTGCAAATAACATATCAGTAAAGGGCTAGTATCTAAAATCTATAAAGAATTTATCAAACTCAACACCCAAAGAACAAATAATCCAATCAATAAATGGGCAGAAGACATGAACAGACATTTCTGCAAGGAGACATCCAAATGGCCAAGAGACACATGAAAAAGTGCTCAAATCACTCAGAATCAGGGAAATACAAATCAAAACCACAGTGAGATACCACCTCACACCAGTCAGAATGGCTAAAATTAGTCAGGAAATGACAGGTGTTGGTGAGGATGTAGCTAAAGGGGAACCCTCCTACACTGTTGGTGGGAATGCAAGCTGGTGCAGCCACTCTGGAAAACAGTATGGAGGTTCCTCAAAAAATTGAAAATAGAGCTGCCCTATGACCCAGCAATCGCACTATTGGGTATTTATCCTAAAGGTACAAATGTAGTGATCTGAAGGGGCACGTGCACCCCAATGTTTATAGTGGCACTTTCCATAATAGCCAAACTATGGAAAGAACCTAGATATCCATCAATAGATGAATGGATAAAGAAGATATGGTATATAGATATATTGGAATACTATGTAGCCATCAAAAAATCCCAAAATCTTGCCATTTGCAATGATGTGGATGGTGCAAGAGGGTATTATGCTAAGTGAAATAAGTCAATCAGAGAAAGACAATTAGTATATGATCTCATTGATTTGAGGAATTTGAGAAACAAGACAGAGGATCATAGGGGAAGGGAGGGAAAAATGAAACAAGATGAAACCAGAGAGGCAGACAAAACATAAGATACTTTTAATCTCAGGGAAAAAACAGGGTTGCTGGAGGGGAAGGGGGGATAGGGTGGCTGGGTGATGGACACTGGGGCAGGTAGGTGCTACGGTGAGTGCTGTGAATTGTGTCAGACTGATGATTCACAGATCTGTACCCCTGAAACAAATAATACATTATATGTCAATTTAAAAAAAAAGAGAAAAAAAAACAAACAATGGCCCAATATGGTGAAAGACATATGTTTATAAATTCAAGAAGTTCAATTAAAAAAAAAAATACAAAGACAACCAAACCAAGACCCAAACAATCAAACTGCTAACAACTAAAAGTAAAGAAAAACTTCGGGCTCCTGGGTGGCTCAGTGGGTTAAAGCCTCTGCCTTCAGCTCAGGTCATGATCTCAGCGTCCTGGGATCGAGGCCCGCATCGGGCTCTCTGCTCAGCAGGGAGCCTGCTTCCTCCTCTCCCTGTCTCTCTGCCTGCCTCTCTGCCTACTTGTGATCTCTCTCTGTGTCAAATAAATAAATAAAATCTTTAAAAAAAAAAAAACAACTTGAAATGAGCTAGGAAAAAAAGTGATATATTACATATAAGTTAGTACCAGTTCAAATTATCATGAGTTTCTTTGCTTTTGCTTTTGTTTTAAAGTCTATTCTATACCCCCCCCCCAAATGGCTCAAACTCATGACCCAGAGACCAAGAGTCACATGCTCTATGGACTGAGCCAGCCAGCCATCCCACCATGGGTTTTTTTTTTTTTTTTTTAAGATTTTATTTATTTATTTGACAGAGAGTGAGAGACCACAAGTAGGCAGAGAGGCAGGCAGAGAGACAGGAGGAAGCAGGCTCCCCACTCAGCAAGGAGCCTGATGCGGGCCTCGATCCCAGGACCCTGATATCATGACCTGAGCTGAAGGCAGAGGCTTTAGCCCACTGAGCCACCCAGGCGCCCCAACCATGGGTTTCTTAACAGAAAACTATGGAAGTCAGAAAAAGAAAGAGCAACATCTTTATTGTTTTTATATATACGAAACTATTATCATATATGTTTGTGTGATATATATATAATATATGTGTTATATATTTTACACATTTGTGTAACCTTTTTTAAAAAAATACCTTTGTATAAACACGTGCCCAAAATACATAAACGACCCTTGTAACTCAATAACTGGGCAAAAAGATTTGAACAGCCATTTCACAAAAAAAAGATGGACTAATGCCAATAAAAATATGAAAATATGTTCAACATCAATAGTCATCAGGAAATGAAATTAAAACCACACTAACATACTACTATGCACACACTAGACTGGCTAAAATTAAAAAAATTAATCATACCAAATTTTGGCAAGGATGTAGAGAATAAGAAATCTCACACATGATGATAAATGGTAAATGGTAAAACCAGTTTTGGGGGTTTCTTTAAAGATTTTATTTATTTACTTGACAGAGAGAGTGCACAGCAAGAGAGCACAAAGGGGAGCCGCGGAGGGAGAGGGAGAAGCAGGCTTCCCGCGGAGCAGGGAGCCCCATGTAGGGCTCAGTCCAGGACCCTGGGATCATGACCTGAGCCAAAGGCAGATGCTTAACTGACTGAGCCACCCAAGTGCCCCAGGTAAAACCAGTGTGGAAAACAGTTGGCAGTTTCTTAAAAAGTTAAAACATGTAGCTACCAGATGAATACTACCAATCATCTCCTACATACTAAGAAAAACAAAAACAAGTTGTCTACACAAAGACTCATATTTGAGTGTTCACAAAAGCTTTACAATAACTCAAAACTGGAAACAACATCCAGTAAGAGGTGAACAGACAAACAAATGATGATATATCAACACAACAGAATACTATTCAGTAATTTAACAAGAAAAAAGAAAAAAGAACTACTGATAACACATGGATGAGTTTCATCCATATACTGAGTGAAAAAACCAGGCCAAAAAAGATAGTTAGTGCATGATTCTATTTATACAAAATCTATATAATTCTATTTATATAAAATTCTATAAAAGTAAGGGCACCCGGGTAGCTCAGTCAGTTAAGCATCTGCCTCCTTCTCCCTTTGCTACTCCCCCTGCTTGCATGCATGCTCTCTCTCTCCGTCAAATAAATAAATAAAATCTTTAAAAAAATTTTATAAAAGTAGAAAATAAACTAATCTATAGTAACACAAAGCAGGTCAGTGACTCCTTAGGAATCAGGATGGAGGGAGGCATAAACTATAAAGCTTTTTTGTTTTGCTTTGACTTTAAGTTGAAAAAATGTAACACCAAGAATCAGGAATATGCAACCTTTTGGTACTCTGATTTTAATTATAAAAAGGTCAATTTGAGAGGTTTATTTGAACAATAACTACACATTCACCCACCAGACTTTAGGACTTTGTTACAAAATTACTTTTTGTCCACTCACATGAAGGAAGCATAAAAGGTCTTCTGTTTAAAAGTACTCCTGACACATATCATAAACACTCAGAGAGTAAAAGGCTTTCTCTTTAATATTAATAAGTATTTCAAAGTACTTTATTTTTTTTTAAAGATTTTATTTATTTATTTGACACAGAGAGAGAGATCAGATCACAAGTAGGCAGAGAGGCAGGCAGAGAGGCAGGAGGAAGCAGGCTCCCTGCTGAGCAGAGAGCCCGATGCGGGCCTCGATCCCAGGACCCTGAGATCATGACCTGGGCCAAGAGCAGAGGCTTTAACCCACTGAGCCACCCAGGCGCCCTCAAAGTACTTTAAATGGATGTGTTAGCATGGGTGGGTCTATTACCTATTTTTCTAGAACCCTAGCTCTAGTTGTCTGAACTTATGTGTACATGCCAGAGTTTCCATGTTTCCATGTGATCACAGTTTACTATATGTCCAATCTTGGGGGCTAAACAGTTTTAAGTAGATCTGTCCTAATTACTAATGGCCCCAAAGAGCCCAGAGAAAAAAAGAGGGCTGACTTCAGTTCTCTTAAAGGTCTAGATCATTCTATGATGGTGCAAGTATGAGACAAAGGGTTTTTATTTCATTCTGGACTCCATAGATCAAGACAAGGAGAAAACAAAAATAAACTTTGTAGGCCTTTAATTTGTTATAATTAAGATAAGTATAAGACTTCATTCAAGGGCTGAGAAGTTAAATAAAGTATCCATATTAAGTGTATGTTGGAGGGAACAGCTCCAACAGCTTATTGAGAAAGCGGGGCAGCTTGTTGAAAAAATCCTGCAGGTATAAACAGAAAATAGATAAAAATCAATTTTTTAAAGATAATTTAATCATTTTTTAAAATTTGTGTCCTCCCTAAAACCATCCAGGGCTGAAATAAAATGACCTTAGAACCCTCAAATAACCAAGGCATGTGAGGTGTGGCTCGTCAGATATGCCTGGCTAGAACATTTCCTTCTCCTATGACCTAGATCTATCTTAAGACACTTGCTGCCCAATTCCATCAGCTCCATTTTCTGCCTGATACAGACTGTGAAGGTATTCCTCTCCAGGCCCTATATAAGGCATGTTTAATGTTTAAAGTAACAGTTTTCAAAGTGCAGTACAGGTACCCCTGGGAATCCCTGACACTCTTCTAGTGGCCCTGAAGGCCAAAAACTGTTTTCATACTGAGATGTTATTTGCCGTTTTCACTCCCATTCTCTCATAAGTATACAGTGGAGTTTTCCACAGGCTACGCAACACACGATACAACCAACTGAACACAGAAGCAAATCTGAAAATCCAGTTTTCTTCTATTAAGCCAGACATTAAAGAGATCTGCAACGACGTAAGATAATTGCTCTGTCTCACTAATTTGTTTTGGAGGATAGTTATTTTTCATTTAAAAATGTCATTTATGTTAACATGTAAAAGGTTTTTTATTGTATGAAATCTATTAATTTATTTTTATTTTTATTTTTTATTTTTTTTTTTTTAAAGATTTTATTTATTTATTTGACACAGAGAGAGAGATCACAAGTAGGCAGAGAGGCAGGCAGAGAGACAGGGAGAGGAGGAAGCAGGCTCCCTGCTGAGCAGAGAGCCCGATGTGGGCCTCGATCCCAGGACGCTGAGATCATGACCTGAGCCGAAAGCAGAGGCTTTAACCCACTGAGCCACCCAGGCGCCCAATTTATTTTTATTTTTAAAAAATGTCAGTGCTAATTTCTAGTGCAGCAAAATATCTAGAGATATAACCCATATAAACAAAATCACTTAGGGGTTCACAATCATTTCTAAGAGTATACAAAAGGGGTCCTGATACTAAAAGATCTGAGAAGCATAACTCTTGCCTTCAGAGATAAAGGAAAAAAATTCCCAACTCTCCAGATATTCAAGCACTGCAGTCTCATTATACTGTTTGAAAAAGCATATAGAGTAAATATATTAAGTAAGAAAAATAAATATATAGGCAGTCTGCATAACGTTATAGCAGGCCAAGAAGGTACAAGGGGTTCCGAATCATCCTGGATTCCTAGGTCCAGAAAAAAAGAACTGAACTGTTTATGTTCCTTTTAGCATCCTCAGGCAGAAGGAATGTAGACTCCAATAATTTGTGCCTATGGAAAAACACAATCTTCTTTACCTTGAGATAAACTATCCAAAAGGATGGCTCCCTATTCCCCCCAAAATTCACACATTGAAGTGTTAACCCCCAATGTGACTATACTTGGAGACAGGGCTTTTAAAGAGACAACTAAGGTTAAATGAGGTCATCGGGGTGGGGCTGCTAAGACTGGCGTTCTCATAAGAAGAGGAAGAGACACGGAGCTCTGCGCAGAGAGGAAAAGCCATGTGAGGACACAGCAAGAAGGCGGCCACCTGCAAGCCAGGAAGGGGGCTCTCACCAGAAACCAACCATGCTGGCACCTGATCTTGGACTTCTAACCACAACTGTAAGAAAATAAAATTTCTCTGGTTTAAGCTACCCAGTCGTATAGTTTTTTGTTAAGGCAGCATGAGTTAATACACTGCCTATACCGTTTCTATATTTAACTCCATAGATCTACGGAGTAAGGGGGAATGCAGATTTCTCTTAAGGGGGAAGGAGATGTTGAATAAATGTCTTCACAGTTTACATATCATATTTTCTGTTACTTGGCCACTAAGGAGTTAAGGTTTTGTTCTTCCCAAAATGTCATTTAACTTTTCTCCTTTAACATCAGGACAGAAAATTCCATTTTTTCCCTCCTGCTTGGTGTCATGTCTGAAATTCATGCTTTCATATCTCAGCTCATACTGCACTACAGTAACTCAGACCATTAGTTATTCTGTTGTGTCAACTAACAGAGAACCCTGACTTTCAATGGTGGAGCTTCCCCTACTTTATCCAGGAGGCCACTTGAATTCTTATGCAGACCAATTCATGCCTTTTTACCAATTCTGGGATAGTAGGAAATTCCTTTTTAAAATTCCCTTCTGAGAGGCTTGGTATTTGTTTTTGTGGCTCTCTAATGAAAAACGAAGTACCCCAAGAACAGGTCAGCCAGAAGGCCTGCAGCACAGCAGGAAGAGAAATTGATCTAACTGCATCACTCTGGTCTCAAATGCAAAGCAGCTCTCTAGCGATGCAGTAAGCACAGAAGATGAAAGAAGAAGGAAAATACTGGGTCATTCTTTAATTTTGATTCTGAAAATGCTGCAGAGTAAGAGATTCCCTCCCACTAACCTTCATCTTCCCTCCCCTCAAACACTAAGACCATTTCTCATTTAGCACTATCTTCCCTATACAAAGCACAGGGTCTGAAACACAGCAAGTACTCAAAAAGCATTTCAGTGGAAAGAAAGGCCGACTGAATACTGATAAGAATATTCGGGAAAAATGATTTGGAATTACTCTATTTGCTAGAGAGAAATATATAGAAAAAGGAAAGCAGCACTGAAATTCAACTTCACTTGGGAAAAAAAATAACCAAAATTAAAAGAGTAAAAACAAAACCACAATTGTTACTTAAAGTTTGTTTTGGAGTTGTTTCAAGTAATATTAGTCTCAGGTAACATTGAAAGAGCATCTAACATATGGGGTACTATGTTGGGTGCGAACTCTAGTAGGAACCAAATATAAGACAACCGTATCTTTTCTGTCATACATAATTGATGGTTCTTGGCTGAAGAAGCATGTACATATATATAGAACTGGAAATGTGGTTTTCACCATTCAGAAAGTGGAGTCCCAAACAAGTGGTACCTCTGCTTTCATGATATACCATTTATGCCTCTTTGGACATTCCTGGGCAGAAACGTAAACTCCAGGAACTTATTCCTGTGGGAAAACACTATCTTCTTAATGCTGAGGTTTCCCCAAGAACCACTGTGACTCAAAGAGAGGAACGCCTCTACTCTGTTCCCATGCAGTCCACCCATGCGGCCACCAAATATGTAAAGGGTTATTTCCGACCTCCCTCGCCTTGCTCTTTAGTCAAAGTCACTACCTTATATGATTCAGAAGTTCAGAATATTATCTTTGTGAGAAAAAACAAACAACAGACCCAGAGACTTCTGGCAGGGAGGAGGTAGGGAGGTAAATTGCCAAAATTCACAACAGACTCTCAGAGCCAAAAAGGTGCTGCCAAGTAACATTCATTTGGCCAAAATAATAATAAAATAAGGGTGTCACTGGTACTAGCAGAAATTGAAATTCACTAGTAAAATTGGTTTCTTATTAAGCTTCTGTGAGAGCACAAAAAAGGTATGAATTGAAACACATTACATTATAGACATGTTTGTTTGCATTCCTGATCCCTATGAAATACAGGCAATGTTACCAGTTAAATAAATGCCTTTATCCCATACCTTCATGTTAACACTACCCCTTTTGGTCCTAAATTCTGAACTATTTCAACCCCACCTAAGAGACAAAATATATTTCATACCTGGTTTAACACTGAAACAAAACCTACTTGTATTAAACAGCAAAGTGTTGCATATCACACTTGCTGGACAGAAGCAGAAAAACACATGTAAGCCAGAATTAAACTGAATGTAGAAATGAATAGTTCTACCCTTGGGCAACACTTCCTTGGAAGTGTTACAAATGCATGATTGTTAATAAATATGAAATGGAAAGAATCCTTCTATACTGGCCTCGAGTCTTTAGTAAACGAAATACATGAAATATCATATGTTTCCCAATTTTCAAAATCTCATTATGGGAGAAATATGTCCAAACCACCATGTCTCCTAGATCTCAGTTGTTATCAGAAAAGGTTTTGAGGGCGCCTGGGTGGCTCAGTGGGTTAAAGCCTCTGCTTTCGGCTCAGGTCATGATCTCAGCGTCCTGGGATCAAGGCCCGCATCGGGCTCTCTGCTCAGCAGGGAGCCTGCTTCCTCCGCTCCCTGTCACTCTGCCTGCCTCTCTGCCTACTTGTAATTTCTCTGTGTCAAATAAATAAATAAATAAATCTTAAAAAAAAAAAGAAACTGTCAAACTATTAAAAAAAAAAGAAAAGGTTTTGAGTTTCTTTGCACATTTTAGTTTTTTAACGTAACTGATTAAAACATCTTGGTAATATCTTTAAATAAGAGTCACAGAGCTAGTGAGTGAGGAGCAGGGATTTGAATGCTGGCAGTATGAATCACTGTTCACCATTACGCTATACTATGCAGTAGTCTTACAAAAGGAGGTAGATTCATGGGTAGATCTCGAAAATGAAAAGTAAATAAATAAATAAAAGTATAAAACCAAATATATTTAAGGAAAGCAGTGTGGGATAGGACCTGTGCTCCTCCAAGCCTGACCATTTGCAAAGACAGTGTACTAATTTGTGTGTTCACATACACCTTTTTAAAATTCATTCTGCAGGAATGTAAGTTTTCCAAATGCAGGGCCCATACTGCATATTCTCATTGTACTCCACTTGGAACAAGCTAGCACATAGTGAAGGTATATTTTAATGTATTTATTTGAGAGGAGTATCTTTTTTAAAAGCTATTCTTTTTAAAAAGAGATAATTGGGACCCGCCAAAATCAAATTTAAAAAAATACTTGCTAATTGACACAATGTAAAATGGTATACAAGAAGGATTTGTATTAATATATTCACTCTGTGCTTCTTCTCTGACCCCAACTGCTGACTCCCCCAAAGAAGAATGGAGCAAGGAGATGTGGGACACTAATTCTGGTTTGCAAAATGTTTAGTCTTGATGAAAATAAGAGACGAAGAAAAGCTATTAGCAAGATGTAAAAAGAAATTCACAATAAAAGAAAATAACAACAAAAAAGAAAATAACTAAGTACATCTGAATCCCAGTATTACCTGGTTTCAATACAATAGACTTAAGTCCAAAGCATTCATCTTCTAAAAAAATTTTTGTACAATAAATTCTGCATATATATACATCTGTACTCTTGTATTTATTTTCTCTGATTGTTAGTTAGAATGAAATTAATAAAGAACTAAGAGAAAATATAAAATTTACAATAAGGTACAAAGTCCTAATAATAATCATTTAATTCTACTGAACAACCACCATTCAAAAACACTGTCAATTCCACAGAGGAAATACTCAAGTTAAAATTCTGGCTAGAGGACACCTAGAATACATCAAGTTAACAAGTGCAACATGATATCCCATGGACTAAAGAATACAAACAAACAATGCAGAATACTGTCATAATGAACAGAATTCACATAAAGATATGCCATTTCATTCCCTTAAAAGTTAACTAATATATCCTTTGGGTAAAAATAAAATTATTGAGCTTAATATTCAATTTCATTTTCCTTTTCTAAGCTAAATCATTTACTATAATGTTTATATTTATATCAACTTGTCCTCTAATCAAATTTAGAATCTTTATTGGATATAGTATTTTTTTAAAAAAATTTCCTCATAACACAGGTCCCACAGCCCTTGACAATCCTCAGAGGACCTCTGAGTAAGACTTAGCTGTAAAAAGTAACTGAAACTGTTAATGACGCCTAAATACTTGAGCTCATTAATCTCTTGGGTAAATCTATATAACTGCAAATACTTTCTGAAGAGCAAAAGCTAAAAGTTTATTTTTAATTCCATCAACTATTTGGATATAGTTTTAAAAGAATGTTAACCAATCATAATTCTTTATTTAAAATGAAAAATGGATTCAGGCCTAAAGAATATCTGTGAGTGATTTAAAGAGAATGCATAACACTGATGGGAGATCTGCAAAAAAAATGTATAAGAACTCTGCAATGTATGCAGAAAGCTTATGGGTTAGGAAATACCTCAACTGGTGAATAAATTTGCTACAGCTGATGTCAGATGGATTTGAAAAGACTATTTTACTGATAATTTTGATAAAATGCAAGGGAGATGACAATCCTAAATCTTCATAGCAAAAATATTGACATCAATTTACAACTTCCTGAGGGTCAGTTTGACTATCATTAACTCATTTAAAAATATATGATGATTATCCAAAAGTCTGGGATTGTAACCACATTTTTGTCTACCAATAGTCACTGTCATTTCATCATCTGCCAAGAAAAGCTTCTATGCATGAATTCTTCAAGTCTTTATCTCAGTAGTGTTTCCTCAATTGGCAATTAATTAAAATAGAGCTATGTACCCAACTGCAATGAACTGCACTGGAGCAAAGTTAGCCACATTTTAGTGAACATTTGCTTTTTCTACCTAACTCAAAACACCACTATCTAATCCCCAAATCAGGCTGGACCCTCCTTTCACATTCAGTTATTTTTCTGTGTACTTCCTCCGAATAAAAACTTGTCAAGCCTCTCAGTAGCCTGTACTGATACAGATGAAAGGGAGGGCGCTATTCTAAAGAGTAAAGCATTTCTTAGTCCCACTAACACTCAATACTCTACACTCAGCTGAGTTTTTTTAAACTAGCCACCCAATCTAGATACTAAAGGGACAATGTCAGTGGCCCAAAGGGCTTAGATACTTAGCATTTAGTTTAAGGGCAAAGAAAATACTGCTAATAAGTATAAAGGGGAACCAGCCTAAATTCATGGACATTATTTTGATAAATCTTGAACATACTAGTTTCTTCCAACAAGAAACAACTAGGTCCTTGTGCTCCAAGGACTACAGCAGCCTCCTTTACTTAACCATTGAGGACACTTTGACAATTATGGAATGAGAAGAAACTAGACAAGGATTACACTACTTCTGTCTTCAAATCATACTACCAATACCAAGTAAAAGGTCTTTAAAACATTTAGCTGTCCTCAATCACTCCCACTAATCACCATGCATTTTTCCTCTAAAAAGAACCTAGGAATGGTGTAATGCTGCTGAGATGATGACTGTTCCAACAGCTTTTTAAAAATCTTATGAAATAACAGTTTCAGCTGTGAGAAATACCATGGCCCAAAGTTTCCTTGCCCAGTGAATGACATCTGACGCAGCTGGTCTAAGATACACCACCACGCAGCCCTGGTCATTATTTGCTGCAAGGTCCGGGAAGGAAAGAAGCACACCCAACCCACAAAGGTACCCATTCTCTCACTGCACTTCCCATTCTCCTGTTAGCCCAGCTTATGAAGTTCTCCCCATAGAACCATCAGGAAGCCTTCACCTCCCTTCATCCCAGACCACTGTCTTGGCCTCCGTGGACAGCACCATCGGTCTAGAGAAAACTCTGGACCATCCAATCCTTCGATATACAACAAGTCCAAACAATTAGCTTAAGTTTTATTTTGGTGGCTGCATTCTTGAAAGAGGGGGGGAGGGAATGCTCAGGAGACCCTCATTAAGCAGTGCACACTAAAGGCAAATAACTCCAAAGGGTCTTATACTATTGAACTTGCTTCTCTACTGTTTCTTCAAACTCCCTTAGAAGCCTGAACTTTTTTATTTGGTAAATGAACTGGTTTCTTCCTAGTTTAGATGCTGAAATTTTTAAAAACTAAATTGGTTCACTGTTCAATCATAAGCATCAGTAGAAAAGTGAAGCAAAACCAGGCACTAAAAAATAGTAACTGCCATCACGATGATCCTCAAAGTCAATGGCTCCATATTCCTCTTAGAAATGTTTTTCTTGAAATCTAAAACATTCAGAAAAGTGAACATTTTTTTTAAAGTAGGCTCCACGCCCAATGTGGGGCTTGAACTCGCAACCCTGAGATCAAGAGTCACATGCTTGTACCAACTGAGCCAGCCAGAGGCCCCCAGGAAAGTGAACAGTCTGAACTTAAAACGGACCATGAATTTTTTGACTATCAAAGAGAAGTACACAGTATGACTTAACTTGTGGCAAATGTTTTCTATCTCTTTCCAGGGCTTCCAAATGCCAGTCTCAACTCACTCATCCCCTCAACCCTCAATTGCTTTTGTCTAACCACCAGTCCCATCTACTTGCCCCTTCCAACCCCAATTCCTCCATCTTTCGACCTCATATATCAGTGTCCTGCTCCCCAAACTAAACTCATTTCTCAGCCAAAGATTTGTAAGGCTCAAGATATGACCATTTTGGAAATCTCTGCCTATCAGCTTCCCGCTTTATCTTAAATCTCTTTTTTCTTTCATCTTCATCACTAATTCTCTTAAGTCCCAATTTTCCCTAAAGACCTTTGTGGGTTTTTTTCTGTTTTTCCTAAAGATCTTTGGATTCAATGTCCTACAGGCACTCCCAGGGCAATCACAAATGGATTACAATGAATCAGGTTACAAGGAAAACCTGACCATCCTTCCACAGACTAAGGAACAAAAACTATTTTGTTTCTGTCATATTTGCTGAACAGAAACACCAGGGCAATGAGCAGCTGTCTTTGCAAAGGCCACTAGATATACAAGTTGCTGAACCACCACAAAGGCTCCAAAATTTCCCTTCATTCCCAATCCTGGTTTCTTGTGAACACTCAGAAAATGTACATATCTAAGGATTCAAATTTAAAAAAAAAAAAAGACTTTCTCTGCTCCAATAACATTATGGAAAGATCTACTAGTATTATTAGCTCTAGTTCCAACCTCCTAGTTTTCAAGACATGAGGTAACTAACAGAACACAGTGACACTGTCCTAACCTCAACTGCCAAGAGCCATGGGCCTAATCCAGCTCCATCACAACTTCAGGAGTAACCTTGGCTGAATTCCTTCATATATCAATTTCCTAATACCTCCACAGAGAAGGTTCAGAATGCTGTTGGTTCCTAACAGGAGTATTACACTGAATCATTACAAATGTGAACTTACCGATGAAAGATGTTACAGGAACAGGTTATAAAGACAATTCTATACATTCATTTCATAATTAGAAAACTATCTTAAAGTTTTTTTTTTTAAGATTTTATTTATTCATTTGACACAGAGAGAGAGATTACAAGTAGGCAGAGAGGCAGGCAGAGAGAGAGGAGAGAGGAGGAAGCAGGCTCCCCGCTGAGCAGAGAGCCCGATGTGGGCCTCAATCCCAGGACCCTGGGATCATGACCTGAGCCGAAGGCAGCGGCTTTAACCCACTGAGCCACCCAGGCGCCCCATATCTTAAAGTTTTATTGCTTTTTTGTCTCTTCTGTATTTCGGAGTTTTATATTAGCATGAAAACAAAACTAGATTTTTCCATTTCATTTCTCTTATTGAGGTCAGCATTATCTGCTGACAGGTTTGTGGGTTTCTTGCAAGTGTGTCCCGCAGAAAATTTACTCGTAAGTGGGCATTCAAAAGACAGTGCTTGAATGAATTACTGAAGAGGATATCACTTATTTTCTGTATGATAATTTCCTTAAAAACCAATCTTTCTGGTTATGTATCTTTCAGCTCTCAAGGATCATCTATAGATAAGTGATAATCACTGATTTTAGGCATGCCTGAGTGGCTCATTGGTTAAGCATCTGCCTTCGAACACAGAGTCCTGGGATCTAGTCCCGAGTCAGGCTCCCTGCTGGGTGGGGAGCCTGCTTCTCCCTCTGCCTGCTGCTCTCCTTGCTTGTGATCTTTCTCTCTGTCAAATAAATAAATAAAATCTTTTTTAAAAATCACTGGTTTTAAACGTTCCTAAAATATGCCATTTGTCTCAAGACACACTATTTTGGAAATTGTTATGCAAAGCAAAGGACTTTCCCCCACTGCTTTCCTTAAAAACTGAATAGTTTCTAATTACAGCCTCAACCTTAGAATATTAAATGATGTTAACACTTGATCTAAGTCCTATTTCACTTAACTGCAATAGAAAAATCAAGACAGAAGGATAAAATATGATATTTTTACTTATATTCCATTATACAAAGCAACAATGATCTTCCATTTTAAGGATTTTCTTTCAATGTGGTCATTTATCATAGAACAAAAGAAATGTGTGTGTGTGTGTGTGTGTGTGTATAAACAAAATGTGGTAAGCTCACATTTTTGACTGATGATGCTATTTTTTTTTTAAAAAAAAGAAATGCACAGCTATAGGACAACTGTTATTTGTAAGATCAAAAGATGAAATCACAATTTGATGCTGCCTTACAACCCATGAATATCAAATTTGTTCTCCAGACTTCCCATTTTGGAATCTGGGTAATACTTCCAATTGGATGCCAATCCAAAAACAAAACAAAGACACTTTGTAAGACAGGTAAATCCCCTTTGTTTGATTATATACCAGGCGGTAGCACCAAAGTGATTCCTGGGAACTTTATTCATAAGGAAAAAAAAATGATGAACATATGTATATATCAGGAAAAAAAAGTCCTTCTCCATAAGTATGCTTCCAAATCCTGAATTTGCCCACCTAATAAAGTTCTCAAAGGCTCCCTTCTGGTGAATACTTCTAGTATCCTCAAAATGAAGTTGCACATTTCTAGCCCTAACCTCAGAACTCCTTGATCAGATTCTAAGACTGGGCCCTGGCACTTACAGTACTTAATGTTAATTTAAATTACTCTCAAATACCCTAATCCTGCATGTAAAGGAGAAGAAATAAAGTCATGAAATAACTACTCGCCCTAATCTAGTACATCTATCAAAACATCTAGAGACTTGCCATCAATTTTGTTTGTTTGTTTGTTTTGGTAATATATAAACCACTACCTCCTAAGAGTTTCACCTCTAACTGCCTAATAGGACACAACAGTTAACTGCCAAATCAATCTTGAGTACTAGTCCAGCACATCTTTCTCTCCATAAAAGAGTCCCCAAGAATCCAAAGCCAGACTGGCTATAGTCTGCAGTGTAATAGTCAGCAGACCCCTCCCAAGGGCAAGATCAAAAATATCTCCTGAGCCAAATCGGAATTGCTGGCACTAAGGTCCCTTCTTATAAACCCTTTCTGGAGATAAGCATATTAAATAGGTTGAAGCAGTATGCTACCTGGTTAACATAGGATATTCATCAAATGAACCCATTATGAGCAGGCAGAGAGCAGGGCCCAAGAAAAATGAGCCATATGAGCAGCAAGTTTTGATGGAAACCAGGGAAAGCACAGAAAGCCCTACTGGAATAGACGAGTACTGAAAGTTAAAAATGACAAAAGAGAAACTAAATCTGCCTCTTTTACAAATTTCTAGGTCATAGGGTGAAACCGCTGACAACATTTTAATTGAAAGACAAGTGGTTCTGAAGTACTGAAACTGGTTTTGCTAAGCTTTCACACCTCTCTCTATAAGCAGGGGTATATGAGAAAGTGTAAAAGTGGTGAAGATTTTATTAGAAGAAGGTGACTGTGCAACAAAAGCCAATATCAAGCTTGATAAATCCTGTAATTATAAATGCTAGGGATAATGAAATACTCTGCACCAAAACACCCAGACCTAGGGGAGAAGAATTAGCTGTACATATCCTTTGTACTCAATAGGATTAAGTACAAAGATAAACATACTTTAGCAAGTCCCCTTTAAAGACGCTAGAAAAATTCTACAGCTATCCTTCAAAAGTTCTGGAATAAACTGTCCACCTTAAACCTGAAAAGCACCTCAAGTTGCTAGAAGCTAATTTTTGGTTGACTTTAGATGTTATAGTTTCTATTTCCTTGTTAAAGGACACTTAGCTAAGCCTTCAACAAGTAATTAACACATTAACTAAAATGATGCACTGTCAAACTGTTTCCAGCACAGTCTGAAAATCTGGAAGACAGATAGGAAAAGGATTAAAAATTCAATTTCCTACATCTACGTGGAAGCATTCCTCCCTCTTTGTTCACCTCTCTGGGACTTTTCCATTGCCCTCTCAAATGTGACAATATGCAAATATTAACATCTAGAGGAACATATTTTAAAAAGGGAGAAAAGACCTCAGTTGGAGGATTTGAGAATGTACTTTAATTCTATAGGCACAGGTCCACCAAATCAGCTAGCACTAGTCCTGACCAAATCGGTGACTCAGCCTTGGTAGGGAATTTTTTTTAAGTGAAAGTTCACATTTAAAATCCTACAAACATGAAAGCTCCAAGTATTCTACCTAAGACAAAGAAAAAGCCTTGAAATATTCATTTGAAATGATTTAATGATTTGTATTTAACATATTTTACACTTAAAATGCTAGAAGGTCTCTAAGTTTATTTTCAGTGCCAGTATTCCTTAATTCTCTTAGTAACTTTACCCGACTATTCTTAGAGCCTTAGAAATTACAAATAGAACCTGAATGAGAAAGAAATTTAATTCAGAATTAAAGTTGCCATCATTAAGCCTAATTAGACAGTACAGACAGGAAGATGGCAGTAGAATAAAGCATTCTGAATTAGGGACAGGGAGAATATAATGAGTAATTTGCAGTCCCATGAATGAAACAGCATACAACGAAGTCTGACTAGGGTTTGGGTTATAGTGGGCAACGTCTCCGTCTCTTGAGGGGCAACTGACCCACCTAAACCCGAGCAGAGGTTGGCTTCTGTTAATGCGACAAACTGTCTACCTGAAGTAACCAACCACCCGCAAGAAAACACAGGTCAACTACAGAGTGAATCGTCTAATTTTGGTGTGAATTCTCCCTTACTGGCATTCTTCCTACTTTCTGTCCCAAAAAGGGAATCTATATACTCAAGGCCACAAAATGGTAAGACATCTCACCCCTACGTTGTGACTGGCACTTCTGGTCCAAACAAAAGCCATCGGTTTTAACTAGGGTGGGATTTATTCTGTCCATTCAGGGAAGAGCTGTGGCTGTTTGCAGGGCATCCTGCAAGCTCCTGCTTTGACTCTCGCCTCATGTCACATTGTGATATCACCATGACGGACCCCTGATATTTAATGAGTCTTAGACTGAAAAACTGGTATTATCGGGAGCCCGTGAAAGGAAGCTTGAAAGACCTGCAGAGTGCCTCATCAACAGACAGGAGGGTGACAATGCGGGCAGGCACCTCCTCGAAGAGCTGGACCAAGCAAGCCTTTCTGCAAGTTTCCCTTCCTTCCACTAAATTAACCTGCCAAGCCCCCCACCCCCACCCCGCCCTATTAGGAAAAGTCACGCAGGCAACTCGTGGAAGGACAGGGGGGACAGCTCCCTGCGCACCAGAGAAGTTCGGTTTGGCAGTGGACAAGGCTTAACCCTTCCTGCCAAAAGAGCCGCGGCGGACACCACCTTCTCCAGGGGCAAACCCAGAAGGCCAACTTTCCCCTCCTCTGCGCAGAGCAGCCCAAACTTTGCTGTTCGCCCACCTGGCCACGCAGCGCAGCTTGGGGTCTGGAGGCACCCGACGCCCCCAGGCCCTTGGCAGATGGTGGTGGCACTGACCTTCACGCCAGCCCCCGGTCCCGCGCCGGCCTTTGACCACCCCCGCCCCAGCCTCCAGCTGCCTCCCCCAGCCCGTTTCCACCGCCCACAAACCCTCGTGGGAAACCCACGGTGGGGGCGGCTGCAGCCCGATCCCGCGTGTCCCCACGGCCAACGTCACTCTGAGCACCAGAGAGTCCCAAACCCGATTATCTCTGGCTGCCTACTCACCGTTAGTAAAGGGATCCATTTTCCCCCCGCCGCGGCTCCTTACAGCCGAAGCGCCCAAGCTTCCTACTCCAAGAACTGAAGCGGCCCTGTCGACTGAGCATGCCCAGCGCGGCCGCCGAAGGCTGTCGGGGAGGTGCAGCGAGGGCGGCGCCGCTCCGCCGCTCTGAGGTTCCGCTGCTCCGGGTTTTTGCAACAGCTGCAGAAAGAACTAGGGAGGCCAGAGGGAAAAACACCGCGCGGCCCGAGGCCGACTCTTGGGAGAGGAAGGGGAGGAGCGGGTTAGAGGCGGGGGCTGCCTCATGGGCGGGGCCTGGAAAAGCCAAGCCCCTCCAGGAAGATCGGCAGCTCAGGCTCTTCAGTACTGGGAGGAAGTATTCAGTCGTTCCGCAAATACGGCGGTCTACTGCGTCCCGGCGCCGGGAACCCGATTTTGCGCCCCAAAACATCGACCATTGCCCCGTGTAGTGGACATTCCGGAGTCAGACAATAAACAAACACAGAAGACACACAAGACTGAAAGAAATGTCCCGCTGATCATTAAATTAGGGCGATGTGATGGAGAGTGAGTGGATAGCTAATTCGGACGGCTCGGTTTAGAGAGGCCTCGCTGAGAGGTGCCACTGAGGCTGCGATCTGGAGGCAGAGCTGCCGCCTGCGGGCGAAGGTCGCTCCCCAGAAATCGAAGCTTCTCTCCCTGTGGAGACTGGCTCCGGATGGCTCACTTCGCCAAGGCCGGAGGAAGCTGGTGCTACGGTTTATCCCGGAAGGGCTGCCGGCCCACCCCGGAGTGGTCCCTAGCGGTCGGAGGCCGGGAGACCGACAGGAGGGCGGGGACCCCGGCAGGGCCCCGGACGCCGGGGTTCCAGTCCCGCCGCGGGCAGTTTAGGGAGCGGCCTGTACATGCAAGCGGATCACAAAACCTGGAGCTGGATTTACCGGGGGTTGCGGGCGCCGCAGTATACGAGCAGAAGGCCTGCTGGAGCCGAGCTTTAAATCAACACCTGCGGCTCCAGTGGGTGCAGCCGCAGGGGCCCGCGGCCTGGCCTGACGAAGCTACCGGGTTGGAGCGGAAACTCTCTTAAGTTGCTTCTGCCTCCTCTACTCGCGCCGTTGCCTCCAACCGCGAGCTAGCATTGTTTTCAATGTCAAATCCAGGCATTACCTGGCGAACTTTCGGGATGGACCAAGCAGGGCCCCAGGGACCCGGGGTTCGTAGGGGCCCGCTGCCTTATTCCTTATTCTNCGCCCGCAGTGAAAGCCCCCCCCCCCCCCCCCGCCCCAGCGCGCAGCCACAGGCTCCTTCCTCTCCTCCCCTCCCGCAGCCCTGGCCCCTGCAGCGACTTGGCTCTGGCTGTGCCTCACTGCGCCTGCCAACTGTCACACACTACTCCGAGGCTGTCAAAAGCAGGACGTCGCGTGCAAACAAGCAGGCGGCAGCCGCAAACAGCCTGAGCAAACAGGGACGGCTGTGGTGTCGTTTGACCCGCACGGAATTAGAAATTAGGTTTTCAAGAAGTGAAATCGAAGTGCAATGTTGTATTTTTAAATGTCAACTGTATTAAATCACGCACTTTCCATTCCATCTTTAAAACCCCCAAAGGATACCAATCGCAGTTAAAATAAATGTGAAACTCCTGTTCTAACTCTGGATCCTCCTCTCCACGTGCTAAGGATGCTTTGGCCACAGAGGCCTTCTTGGGGTTCCTGGAAGTCCGCAAGTTCCATCCAGCATTGTTAACCATTCCTCTTGCATGTTCCTGGCGCAAGATGATTCCTTCTGCCTGGTACCTTGCCTGCTGGTATCTTCTTGTCCTTTAGGTCTCAGCTCAAATGTCACCTCTGCAGAGAGCCTTTCCCTGACCACACAACGGAAAATAGCCACAAACACAGTCTCCTCTCTAAAGACTGGGCCCTGCTTTTCTTCAAAGCACTCATCACTCTCTGAAACAATGCTTCTATTTGTTTCATCATTATCGATTTCCCTCTCAAGAATGCAAGCTCCGTGAAGGTAGGGTTACTTCCTTTTTAAGGGCTGTATCCTAACCCAAGGTAAGTATGCAATAAATAATTTATGAATGCATATGGGAATATATGCAGTGGTAGAGTTCTAGTTCATTCGCAATGTTGAGTTCTGCCAAGAACAGTAGTGTGTTTGTGATCATTCCAGAGAAGATGTCTGTATCCTATGATACCTCAAAGTTACTCTCTCCCCACTGTGTTAAGCAGAGGCAGAGCCCTTAGGCTGCGCCGCCCCCCCCCTCCCCCGCCCCCCTGCACTTCAGAATCCCAAACAGGAAGTGAACCGCAGGGTTGGTGCCATCCATCGGTGTTCAGAAGTTATATAGCATATGCAGGGCTGGATTTTGTTAAAAAGACTCCACACCTTATATTGCTCAGTTAAGAGACTCGTCCCTATACTTTAGGTCAGGTCATATTCCTTTGAAGTTATTTTTGCAGCCAAAGCACTTAGTATCAGAGATATTTAAAACTCCACAGAGTGTTAAATCTCCTCACCTCACCTTACCTGTAAGCTAGAGTCTATCATGCTTTTAAGTGTGAAACACGTTATCTTGTGTTTTGTCTTAAATACTTAAATTCTGCAGGCTTGTGGTAAAAATGCTTCACCACTGCAGCAGCAAATATAGGTGGGGCATCTTGTCTTTCTGAGATTTGAGAAAGAGATAAATAACTTCTTTACCCTCTTTGCCAACCTCTTGCCTTCCATCCCTCCCATTCCTACACACACACACACACACACACACACACACACACACACACACACTCTAGACATTTAAGGACACACACATTAAAGACTTGTGGTTTTGTAATGGAGGTAAAAAGAGTAAGCAACCAAAATGTTTCATAATCCTACCTACCTTCAAAAGAATAATAAATTTTGTTTGCTTTATTCTGGGATTTCTTTGTGGCATTTTGTTTTTGTTTGTTTGGATACCATTTTACATTTAACTTCATGAAGACTTTTTGAGAGAACACAATTTCATAAATTTGCTACTGATTATGTTTCAGATACTAACCTCCTCTTATCCTCCTACACAGAGCTGCTTCTTTAGTTTAAGGATATAATACTTCAAATTATTATGAAGTTACTATTCATTATCAGAGGAGATAGTGTGACATAATCTGCTATACCCATCTACTATTTTCAAAATCCTTGCTGTCTACTGTTTAACATTTCAAAACCAAATATTTGGAGCGCTAATTATAAAATAAATAGCATGAGAGAAAAATATAAGCTCCCTGAGTAACAAACAGCGTTTGTTTATAAAGCAGCAGCAAATTTGCTAAACAATGAATATAGAAACTTTTCTTTTCATCCAAATAAAGCACTTGGTCTGCCATGGGTCAACTAATCCAAGCCTTAATTTAATAGATGAGATGAATTCTGGAAAGGTCAGAGTCACTCACAGTCCCACGACAGACACAGATTAGAACTCAGGTGGTCTGTGCTCTAAACACAGATTAGAACTCAGGTGGTCTGTGCTCTAAACCAGTGCTCTTGAGTTTATTGCTTCCCTATTCCCACTGGGAATTTAGGGCCAATGACAATAATACACAAAAGGAATAAAGGGTAAAGAGAATTACAGCTAAATTCAGACTACCAGGATACTGTTCCACTAATTATTTAATTGATGTTCCAATTTAATTTACTGATATTCCATGTGAACTTTAAGTTTGGCATTGTTAAATATCTTTCCTTATTATTTCGAAATAAGCTAAACAATACATTAATTCAGTGTATACCTCAGAAAATGCTATTTATTCAACACTCTTGAATAAATGGAGGATGCTGCTTGCTTCCAGGACAAAGATGACCACCATGAGGTTTCCAGCCATTTCCAACTTCTACCCAGTCACCCTAAGTACCAGAGGAGTCAAAATCTAGTTACACCTGTAACCTATTTGCAACACACATGCTCTGCATCAATTAGTGATGTTTGAAACTTTCACAAATTAAGAAATGCTTAGAGCACTAAGGAAAGCAATATAATTATCCAACAGAGTTCTTGTGGAGCTTAGACATTAGCAAAAAGATTCAACTAAATAAATTGAAAGGTTATTAGGAAGGAACAGTTATATAGTAGTTCAGATGCTTTGGCCTACAAAAACCAAAATGCCGAATCAAATTAGCTAAACATTAAGGAAATTTATCATTTCACATAAGTGCAGAGTAAAGACAGTCTCTAGTCACAGCTCCCAACCTTACCAAGAACCCCGCTTCTCACTCTGTCTGCTCTGTGAGCAATTTTCCCTAACACTGAGCGTCCCATAGACAGAAAGGGGACTGCATCAGAGAAAAGAGAAGGAAACTTTTCTTTGGTGTCTTTGGTGTCTCTTTCTCAAGAGGAAGGAAACTTTTCTCAAAAATCCCCCATTAGAATTCTTCTTAGGTTTCAATTGCCAAAACTGAATTTTGTACATTTCTAAACCAATCACTGGAAATAAAAAAGGGTTACTATGAGTGTTTTTTTTTTCAGTGATCCAAGATTCATTGTTTATGCACCACACCCAGTGCTCCATGCAATACGTGCCCTCCTTAATACCCACCACCAGTGTTTCTTAAACAAAGCAGAGTTTAGGAATGCTGAGTTTGGGATCACTTCCCTGTTTCATAAGGGGAGATGGGGGGAAATTGGGTAAAATCATTTTTATTATTTGGAAGGGAAACGGGAGAGTCAAGCAACCAAAATGTTGAGTAAGCAAACTAAATGTCCACTGAAGATTATAAACACTGATATATTTTAATAATATTTTGATAATAATTTCTTTAAACCCTAAGGTACTTGTCACAGGAAAAGTAAAGATAGAGCCCAATTCAATGTAATTTTTCATGTAATTGATCAATGTAATTAGGATTTCAAACCAAGAAATGGTATATTTTTTTTTTTTAAAGATTTTATTTATTTATTTCACAGAGGGAGAGAGATCACAAGGAGGCAGAGAGGCAGGCAGAGAGAGAGGGGGGGAAGCAGGCTCCCCGCTGAGCAGGGAGCCCGATGCGGGCCTCGATCCCAGGACCCTGAGATCATGACCTGAGCCGAAAGCAGAGGCATTAACCCACTGAGCCACCCAGGCGCCCTAGAAATGGTATATTATTAAACTTCAAATTCTGATCTGGAAGTAACTACTAAAATGGAAAAATAAATCAGACATTTATATTAGTTTGCAAAGGCTGCTACAAAAAATTATCACAACCTAGGTAGAAGATTTATTGCCTCAGAATTTATTGCCAACAGAAGTTTATTGCCTGATAGTTCTGGAGGCTAGAAGCCCAAGATCAAGGAGTCAGCAGCACCATGTTCTCTCTGAAGGCACTAGGAAAAGATATGTTCCAGGCCTCTATCCTAGCTTCCTTGGCTTGTGGCAGAATAACTCCAGTCTTTTTTTTTTTTTTAAAGATTTTATTTATTTATTTGACAGAGAGGTAGAGAGCACAAGTAGGCAGAGCGGCAGGCAGAGGGAGAGGGAGAGGGAGAAGCAGGCTCTCCTCGGAGCAGGGAGCCCAATGCGGGCCTCGATCCCAGGACCCTGGGATCATGACCTGAGCCGAAGGCAGTGGCTCAACTGACAGAGCCACCCAGATGTCCCAGAATTACTCCAGTCTTCAGGTGGCATTCTCCCTATGTGCACACCCGTGTCCATATTTTCCCTTTTAATAAGAGAACTAGTCATGTTGGATCAGGGGCCTACCTTTCTCCAGTATGACCTCATCTTAACCAATTACATCCGCAATGACCTTATTTCCAATAAAGTCATATACTGAGGTAATGACAGTTATGACTTCAACATGTAAATTTGGGTTGGGGGGGATGCACTATTCAACTCATTATAACAGCATCTTTGTAACAGAAATGAAGTTGAAGATAAGTATCAAGAAAAATGTGACTTCAAAGGATAACATCAAGAAGTAAAAAGACAACTCACAGAATGGGAGAAAATATCTTCAAGTCATATACCTCACAGGGACTTACATCTAGAATATATAAAGAACTTTTATAACTCAATAATAAAAGACAAATAAATCAATTAAAAATGAGCAAAAGATCTGAATAGACATTGCTCCAAAGAAGACATACACATAACCAATAAACACATGACAAGATGGTCCATATCATTAACCATAAAGCAAATGCAAATCAAAACCACAATGTGAAGCCACTTCACAGCATGGCTTGGCTCAGGCATAGGAAGGCTAGAATCAAAAAGGCAGATGTAATAAATGTTGGTGAAGATCTAGAGAAATTGGAACCTTCATATACTGTGGAATATAAAATGGTACAGTTGTGTTGGAAAATAGTCTGGAAGTTCCTCAAAAAGCTAAACATAGAGTTACCAAATGATCCAGCAATTGCACTCCTAGCTATACAGCCAAAATGATTGAAAATCTATGTCTATACAAAAACTTGTATGTGAATGTTCATAGCAGCGTTATTCATAATAGCCAAGAAGTGTAAACAACACAAATGTCCACCAAAGAAGCCAGTTACAAAACACCATATATTGTATTATTCCATTTGTATGAAAAGTTCAGACTGGCAAAATGATAGAGAAATTGCATTAGCGGTTGCCAAAGATGGTAGAGAAGGAAGAATGGGAAGCAACTATTCATGGGTATGGGGGCCTTCTTGCTGGAGTGATAAAAATGTTCTAAAATGAACCATGTTGATAGATGCACTCTATAAATGTCCTAAAACATTGCCTCTGGGACTGGAGCAAGTTGCTTAATCTCCCTCAGCTTCATTTTCTCCTTTGTAAACTGAGGAGACAAGTACCACTCTTAGGGGTATTGTAAGAATAAGATAAATTAACACACCAAATGTGCTTTGAGCAGAGACTGGCACAAAGTAAGCACTAAGATGTATTTGCTATTACTATTAGATCCGAACTGTGAAATTTTAATACTATGTATATTGCATGCAAAACAAAAAGTTTAGACTTGCAAAGCATAATGTGAGAGCAAGCAAATTTATATGACGCTGATATATTCCAACCCAATAATTTAAAATAATGATGTCCTGAGGAAACTGAGTTCTTGATACTGATATCTAAGCCCTCCATCATTTGGGGCCCAGCCAGCCTAGGAAGTGTCAGGGACGGTGGGCCCTGCTCGTAGCTATGAAAACCAATCAAAGGTCGTCTTCTGTAAAAGTCAGAAGATATAAGTGATATTTTTAGTAATTATGTCTAGCTGGCATTTTTGATCGACCTGTGTTTTCAAGGGAGATGTTTATTTACACTCCTGAAGATTCCAATTCAGTTTTCCTTCTCCTTAATTTCTAGCAGCCTTGCTAACACGGAGCCTAAGATTCTTTCCCATTCAATGTGTCCTTCAGGTTTTTGTTTGTTTTTGAGTATGAGAAGGTACTGTAATATTTATGCCGAAAATCACACTTGACAGTGGTTCTTGGCTGACTCTGGGATGACTCAGATGCTTTTTTCCTCCCTCTGGCTGATAGCTGCCAGCACAGGCTGTCAGTCAGTCAGCAACATTTGTGGAGTGCCTGTGGTGTGCAGAACACCAAAGAGAACTAAAAACAAAACAGGAACGATGTTTTTACTTTTAAGGTGTTTGCAATACATTGGGCCAGTAGGGACAAGCACCCAGAATATATGCATAATGCACAATGCATGACAGAGAAGTATACAAATGTACTGGCAGGATCAGCCTGGTGCAAAATTGACAAGTAGGGGGCTCTGAGTTCTGCTAGGTCCCATTTTCCATTTTCCTTCCTCAATTCTATATGCTGCTTCACACGGTCAACAAATATTTATCAAATGCCACCTGTATATAATACCCTTGAGTAAGTATCAGATACTGCCTTCCAGAGCTTCCTACCAAGCCAGTAATTTCTGGAGTATTGCCCTTGTTCCAGAACCCACCCACCCCTATCCTCTCTCCTGGCTTCAGGTTTCTCTCTCCCCTTAGGGCTCTTTTCTCAGCTAGCTATAAAGAACTAAGTATTCATTTAAACAAAATTAAAAAGTCTCACTAAAGCATGACTAATGAGTTACAGTTGAATACTTTAACTTTTATTAGCCCAAGGAATGAATCTGTAATGGTGAAATTATAGAAGAAAAGGCAACTGGATAAGAGAAGATGTATTTTGGAAAAAAAAAAAAGTATGAGGTTTCCTTTTTTTAGGTAGCATTTTTTAGATCTGGACTTGCAAGGGCAACACTGCAGTTGTTGTTTCTATCTAGGTCCTCAGTGAGTTGGAGGAAACAATAGTATGTATATTCCCCTTGGCCTTAAAATTCAAACAGCTAGGCTGCCCAGAGAAACAGTTACCTGAAGCTAGGAGAATAAGATGCTTTTTCTACCAGGTTATGTTTTTTCTAGAATATAGAACATTATTTTTAAAACACTGCTTTGAAAAAAGAATAAAATACAATAAAACAGTGCTTTGATCAGTAGTGTCATAACTGTTGCCTATAGATAAAGCACAAGTTAGAATAAGAAAAAACAAATGCAAACCTTTAAATGATGCACAGCCTCTCTCATTAACCAACAACTTCTTCATTGTTGCTTAAGTGACCCTAATTTAGTCCTTGAGGTGAGCTGAATTAACTTGCCCAGTCTGACTCCTGAGGGCTCTGTCTGGTTCACATGAATTGTGCATAGTTGTTTCAGACCAGATCTTGTCTTTGATCTTTATCAACTTGAGTCTTTTGACCTGTTTAATCCTTACCAGCTTAAAAAACTCTTGTTTGTCCTTCTTAAATTCCTCCTACTAGTCTTTGGGCCTATATCTGGAGTCATGAACAGAAAGAAAATAAAAGTATATGCTAATAGCCTTGGGCCATGGAAACAGTTGTTTCTCTTTCAGAAAAAGTTCTCCAACCCCCATCCCTGCCTCTTGCCATATTTGAG
Organism: Ailurus styani; assembly: GCA_002007465.1. Classification (NCBI taxonomy): domain Eukaryota; kingdom Metazoa; phylum Chordata; class Mammalia; order Carnivora; family Ailuridae; genus Ailurus; species Ailurus styani. The sequence continues at coordinate 3,403,963 of LNAC01000031.1, forward strand.
TGTTTATAGTGTTCCACCTATCCTTTTCCCAGCTCAAACTCAGAATAATTAGAAATCAGAATTTCCAAGCTCAGTTTACCAGAGAACAGTTTTTAATCAGGAATATGGTTTTTAAAACCAAGAAATAGGGCGCCTGGGTGGCTCAGTGGGTTAAAGCCGCTGCCTTCGGCTCAGGTCATGATCCCAGGGTCCTGGGATCGAGGCCCGCATCGGGCTCTCTGCTCGGCAGGGAGCCTGCTTCCTCCTCTCTCCTCTCTCTCTGCCTGCCTCTCTGCCTACTTGTGATCTTTCTCTCTGTGTCAAATAAAAAAAAATAAAATAAAATCTTTAAAAAAAAAAAACAAAAACAAAAAAACCAAGAAATAATGTCCTTTGTATCCCTTAAGTCTTTTCATAGACAATTTACTCTGCCTACCTTCAAATGGGGTTTGTAATTATAACTGTAGTATTGTTTAGATGACTGCAAGGACATGTCAGGTGGATCAACATGTGAATCCCTTACAGAAACATGAACCTGAAATGATGTATTGAAAGAGAGAAATATGGCATAATTCAACAGAGGGAGACATGAACTTTGTGGGAAATCATATATGTAAATACCTAGAGGTGAGAATTAATTAATCATGTGCTGAGAATAGAAAACTGGTCTCCTGGCTTTATCTGGGAACATGGTAGAAGATGAAAACTTTTGGAGGAAAGAGAACAAGTTAGCAAAAGGTCTTAAAGTCATGGTTGTAAAGTAAAGTTTGCAGAAGTGATTGAGATAGAAATTCTTTTCACCCAGTTAAGTCTACATTTCCCAGACTTTCTAGCCACTTCTCCCTATGAATATTGGAAAATTTTCCTGATTTAAATCCTGAACAAATGATCCGTTTATACTGCTAACTTCCCGATACAATGTTAGGTATCCCACAAGTTAATTTATGAAAAATCAATACTACGCAGTCAATACTGCAAACCAATTTCCATCCCAAGGAGTCTCTTATGTAAAAGTGTTGGACATTTGCACATTGTTGAAAATAAATTATTATAGCTTCTGGGACTATACTAGAGTAGGTACCTTGACTGACCTTCTTGCCAAGAATAATTAAAAATGTAGAATTCAAAAAATTTTTAATTGTTTGAATATATTGGTGACCTGGAAAGCTAGTAAGAAATAGTCGTGGATCAAAAACTAATTGAGGGCGGGAACCCTGAGGGGTAAGCAGAAGGCTGAAATCAGTGTTCACCTTGAGGGATTTTTTTTTTTTTTTTTTTTTTTTTTGCATTTGAGAGTAGAAAGGACAGATGGGAGAGCCTGAGCTTGCCCAAGTTGGGAAACATAATAACAAAATTCAGGTATAGCCTCTTTAGGAAAGACTCATCTGAAACTAAATACAGAAAAATTCAAAGTAAAAAGATACAGAAAAATACATCAAATATCAATCAAAAGAAACTAATGGCATAGCTATGTAATTATCTGGGGAAGCTGCACTTTACCAGGGAAAGTGTTACTAGATATAAAAGTTTAACGTTTGGGACTGACAAACACAGGACACAGGTATAAAAAGTGAGAAAGTGAATTAGGGGTGCCTACGTGGCTCAGTAGGTTAGGAATTTGACTCTTGATTTCAGCTCAGGTCATGATCTCAGGATCATGGGATCAAGCTCCAAGCCAGGCCCTGTGCTCAGGGAGGGAGTCTACTTGAGATTCTCTCTACCTCTCCCTTTGTACCTCGCCCTGCTCGCTCTTGCATGTGCACGCACTCTCTCTCTCCCTCTCTCTTGCTCTCAAATAAATACGTAAATCTTTTTTTTAAAAAAAGAAAATAAATGAACACACCCTTTCAAGAAGATAATCTGGTACTATCTATTAAAATGTTCGATTACATAAAACACACATGTGCTTCAACCCAGCTAACCCACTTCTTTCATAGTATTTTTTGCCCTTTCCTCCTTGTGATTTAGAGACATGACTTTGATGAATGAGATTAAGTTTTTAGGGAGCAGACAATATAACAGATAAATGATTTAAAGCCATAAACGTAAAGGTTGTAAACCCTTACATGCTGAAATGAAAAACAGTGACACACGGTTAAATGGAAGAAAGAAGATCAATAATGAATATAAGTAAAGGGATGTTGCAGAGGAAAAATGTGGCCATTTTACACAACCTTGCGTTTGAGAGACATCAAGCTTCAACTGGAAAACTAGCCTCCAGGACTATTTGGAGTTCCCCCTTATAGTTAGGATGGAATAAGCGCCCCCCCCAAACAAAACAAAACAAAAAAGACCCCCAGGAACTTCCCTCTGAAAATCAGGACCTCTGATCATCTGATTCTGTGGAACCTGAAATAGACCCAATGACACAGCAAGGAATGAAATGCACAAGGGTATATATACATGAAGTAAGACCAGAAATTCCTATCATGGTGGTAAAATCGGACTCTTGAAGGCTGAAGTCCACACACAAAGCCCCACACAAAGTCCCCACACAAAGCCCCACACACGGAGCAAGACATTGGTTTTAGGCTCCTTTAATCTGGAAGATTTCTCATTCTGAGTGGGCTTCGCAGACCACAGAATTCTCCCAAGACTCTGTGGGAATTCAGCAGGCCCAGAGCCTGTCTGCTCCCTCCACCATCCATTCACGAACTTGTCTATAAGTCTTTCACATCTTGTTTGTTCATTTGGGTTAAAAGGAAGTAAAAATAACTTTAGCCAAGTCTTAGTTTGTGCTGGGGGTTTGGTATCTACCATAAAGGTTTTGAAATATCACAGTAAGTACAATAGATTTCTTTTTTTCAAAAACTCCTTATTTGTTAAAACATTATTGGCACAGTACTTATCGTGTTCGTTTTCAACAAATGGTAAAACTGCTACTTCTACTAGTTCTACTTCTGTACTCAATTCTTAAGAATCTGAGGAGTTACAAGTGTATATACATAAAGAACTAAAAAGAAGAGAATCAAAAACTTGGAAATTTATGATACATAACATAGTTTACAAAAGAAAGGACTTTACTTATTTATGGAAATAAATATGACAGCAGAGATCTACCAAAACTCATACACATTCGGGCACCTGGGTGGCTCAGTGGGTTAAAGCCTCTGCCTTTGGCTCAGGTCATGATCTCAGGGTCCTGGGATCCAGCCCTGCATCAGGCTCTCTGCTCAGCAGGGAGCCTCTTTCCTCCTTTCTCTCTGCCTGCCTCTCTGCCTACTTGTAATCTCTCTCTCTCTGTCAAATAAATAAATAAAATCTTAAAAAAAAAAACTCATACACATTCTTCTGCTTAAATTACACATTATATTGTTGGAAAAAATAACATTCTTTACCCTTTCAGTTTCTTTATTTGAAGTATGTATAATTTCAGAGGGATATCACGTGTTACACAGACCTTGGTAGGACCACAACCAAGTCAAATCTAGAGTCAAAGATGCTTCAAAGATTCCAAGAAATGATCTGAAAACAAACTTAACAAAATGTGTATTGGGTCATGTCCATGCTCCATCCAAACTTTACCCTGTCTCTGACTGTGGCACCAGAGAAAGATCTGCAAACCTTCAAGATAGCACTCTAAAATGGATGTGTTAGCACTCTGCCCACCTTACCCCTGCCCCAATATCCCAGCCTCTCTTAATAGCCCAGATAAGTTAGTCATCTGTGTATTGATTCAAATTTTTCTAGAACATGTTTTATCTTCATACTGATTCATATGTGGGCACATGAATTTATTAAATTTACAACCTGATATCTTAGAGTGGTGGTTTCTTTATTCATTCCAAATACTTTATTAATAAAAAAGTAAGAGAAGCATCTAGAAAAGTGTTTCAAAGATCTGGAGTTTCCCTTAAAAATATGAAGAAATGCTAAAACTGGGTTATAAAACATGATGATTCATTTAAATATTTACATTAAACCATGAGTTAACAGGAAATATACATGATACAATCTAATTTTGCACTTTTCAAAAAATGTATTAAAAACGCGAGGGTGTACAGTTTAAAGTGGTGAGGTATCATCGTTCTCTCCTCTACTTCTGTGACTGCAGATTTTACTGCCTGTGGAGATGACCTCAGAAGGTTATCCTTGAGGCTCTCAATGAGTGTGAGGCTCAAGCCAAGCAGCCCTCCTGGCTTTGTGGGTAAACCCTGACACCTAGCTTCCAATAATCAGAGATTTGGTGACAAATTCTCTGGTTTCCTGATCCTTATACTTCATAATTGGATTCAGATTTTCCAGGAATGACAAAAATTAAGTGAACTATTCAGGCTGAGATGAAGGAGGAGAAAAGGGAGGAAATGAAAGGATGCAAATGAAAGATTTTTTTAAAAGAATTGGCTATGTTTCAGGAAGGTAAAACTGGCTCGGCAAACTCCAGCGTACTAAGCAAGGTTAGAAAAAGCATCAAAAAAGCAAAAACGTAGCATGCTGTAAGGCAATGTAGATAGTGCATGGTGTGGCTAATCTATCACAGCTCTGACTCTGTATCTATATTCACATCTCCATTTATCTCCAGTATTCAGGATGTTTACATTTAAATAAGCTACTGAACTGCACTGCCCCCACCTCAACATCATAGGTCTGTCAGCGAGAGACAACAGCTGAGAGCAGGCAGCTGCAGTGGCTGGTTTCTTGGGGCTTCTTAGTGGTTTAGACAAAATACCCAGGACTTCGACATGGGCTTTATTGACCTCATGTCCACATGTGATGTGCTCTCTCTACTGATCATTTAAGAATTAACCAGTAGCCAAGTCCTCAGAGTGGGAAGATTCCTCCCCAGCCACTTAATATTTTTGGATATGGTTTCCAAAATAATTTGAAAAATATCCAGATGTGATTGTTGGGCCTTAAGAGATTCAAAGAACAGTTTCACCTGAAAAATAAGCAAGAAAAAAATTACTGACCTGGTTCATAAAATACTTGCTCTTGTAAAGTGTTTCAAAAGGGCTTGCAAATTATACATACACCAGAGTAATCATCTCTCTTGCAACCTTCAAATGGTTATTTCCTTCTCTTTTTTTTTGTATAATTATTATTTCACTTTATCTTCAAACAATGTAAGATAGGAATGATAAATCCTCATCTTACAAGTGAGCTCACTGTGGGTAAAAATGTTAAATGATCAAGCCAAGTCATATAGTAAGCAGTGGGCCAAGATTTAAGTTCTAGAATTCTGAGCTTCCTTCAAGGGTAAATAATTCAAGATTTATTTTGGAAAGAAGATATAAAACATTAGAATGGTTTTTTAAAAAGTAGAATTATCAACAACAATAGTTTTGTTTAAAAAGGCCTTTAAGTACTCTTCTAAGCTTCAATATAGTCACTTTTGCAAGGGTACACTATGAAGGAAATAATAAGCAAGGACTCATCTCTGAAGTGTAATTTTCATTTTGAATGTTATGAACACCTGTATTTTAAGAGGGTCAAGTCCTGTTCCTTCCATTTGCTTGCTAGGTAACATTGGACAAACTACTCATTTTCTTTTAATAAAACGAGACCTTTAAGCCAGATTATATGTAAGTTCACTTTCAGGTTCACAACTTGAACATTTATTTTTCAGTTGTTAGCAGAAGAGAGTCACAAACCTCTTGCAGCTCATCCTTGGAAGAAAAGTGAGATGTTGTGCCAAAGATGATCATTCTCATGGCATATGATCCCAAGTCAAATCTGAAAATGAAAAGGAAACCCACAGATTTAAGTAATAGGAATACTGGTCTTATCTTTATGATATCAGATGTTTTTAACATATATGACATTAATAACTATATGATAAGCTTGTGCAATACAATATATTCTATTAACTACCCTAAGAATAACTTATTCATCTAGTAAAATCCCAAAGCTATGAAATGTATCAAATTTGACCACAAGATAAAAATGAAGATAAAAACTTTTTAGGAACCATGACGAGCTTATTCAGTGGTGTTTATGTTTAAATTTATGTTTACGTTTCAAGCAGCATTCTCTATTTTTATTATGCACTCCATTGGCAAAGATTTTTTGCCCAAGAACTTCCCAATATACATATTTTTATTTATGTATTATATGCAGGTACTATGTTATAGGTTCAACAGAAAATGTAATAGCATAAGAGCTACTATATGTAGTAATAATGCTCTCCTTGCACTCTCATGTACTGTCTTGCACACTTCCCCACCCCATTTTGGAGATCCACTGCATTTATACATTGTATTTTGAAGGGGCCAATGTTATTTGGTTGAACTCTTCATTCACAGCCCCAGAGTGCATCCTTCATCCCCAGTGTCATCTATGGAGAATTTATACCATAATTCAAAGGGATTTGTGCTGAAAAGCAGAGCACAGATACATCCCAGAAATGATTCCAAGTCCAGTCTGTGCACATGGTCAGGCAGGAGGATCATTTCCAGTGACAAAGGAAATCTATGGCATTGCAGAAAAAGTCTGATCATTTCAGGGGAGGGAACTGATAGTCATGCAAACGACCCAACCGATGATTCCAGTGATCTTTAAGGAAACACACACACACACACACACACACACACACACACACACACACATTTTATATATATGTATATTTTTTAAGCAGTTTCTCTTTGTTTCCATGTGAATGTCAAACCCCTTAAAAGCCTGCGAGAGGGGTGAAAATGCTCTTTTTGCTTACACAAGGCTGTAGGGACTCTGCATCCTTCATGGCTAACAAATAAGAGGGAAGAGGAACCAGGGATGACTGAAATCAAAGATACTAACTGACACTAAGATAAACAGAGCAGACTGCACAGCTCTCGGATTCTGGATATGTTCCACATATAGATCATAAGTGACATTTTGGTTTTGGATAAAGAATAGCTGAGCACCTTAGCAGGGGTTTGTTGTGAGAGAAAGCAATACCATCCTATACCTTCCAATGAAGTCTATTAATTATTGGTTCTTTCTGGGGCATATTTTAGGGCCAAGAGCATGTTGGAGTGAGCTCTGGTTCTCCCAAGAGTTGAAACCCTTGAAAAGACTCAAAACTGATCAAGTTTTAAAGGGAGGGCCCTCCCAAAACATTTCTGATCAGATTTCTTTCATCTCCTCTAAGCTCTCCACTGGGCCACTTCCACAGGGGAACTGAGGGTGGGGATTAGTGCTCATCAAAATTCCTGATACTCTCCATTAACAAAGCAAGCCAAATGTGTTTGATGCACTATATATGGATTCCAATCCACTATATATGGATTGATCTCAAGACCCTGGATTCTTCTGGGCTGGTGAGGAAACTAGGAGGACCATGGTGGATGGGGCTGATGATTGGGTTTAACTCATCTCACACTTGCTCCCAGCAGTTCTTTGCCTGGGCTGAGTGAGAGAAATCTCTTTCCCACTCACTTCTCACTCCTCTCCCCACACCTGGACAGTGTAATTTAGGCTCTTAAGTTTTCCAACGAATAGAGTTCATCAAACTATTTGGGTAGAAATAGGATCATTTTTGTGCTTTGGGAGACACATCGCTGTACTTGGTTTCAGGTCACTGAGCCATCTAGGTAGAAGAACACACATTGGATGTAAATGAATACCAACTTTTTTAGGAGATGGGTCCAATTGTCTCTTAAAAAATCCCAGGCTAATTGCTGCCCCTTTGGATTTCTGGCGATCTTAAAAAGAAGAGGGGACAACTCCTGTGTCTTGATGACTTCTCCTTCCATTCCTAGTTCGATTAATCTGAAGAAATAAAGACCATTTGACTTCTCATGGTATGTGTCATGTAATCGAAATGAACTCAGGTTACCAATATATTAAGAGTAGAAGGGAAAGAGGCATGATAAAATTATAATTTACCAAAAACAATAATAAATTCCTGCTGACTAACATTTTTAATGTTCCAGCTGAACTTTTAATTTCTTTCTGGCAGTAATTTTATTCACTTATTATTTCAAAGAACTTAATTAGCATCTTGTACAACATCTTATACACAAGAATGCATTCTTGTGATCATTTTTCTCCAAGGTTTTGAAAGTAAAATGTGGCCATTTGTCCAATATTAGTCACCTGATTAATAACTAGGAATATCTGCTTTCATCATTTGCATTTTGTCAATATCTGTTTTTTGGAAGTAACGTCAAAGCGAGTCAAATCTTCATTCAATTTTTTTATGCCTTTGAAGTTGGTGGCCAATATTTTAGTGACTTCACTGAATTTGTGTCAGTTTACTTTTATCAAGTTGGTTTAATTAATGCACTTACTTCTTTAACTTTTCCTGATGTTTGCTCGTTGACAATGCATGCAGAATTTTCTTTTTTTCAGCACCTGACATGGACAGTCCATATTGCTCTAAAAGGTAATTCCATCCTACTGTTGTCTGAGCACCCACAGAATATACGACCTCTAAAACATCCGATGGAATGCTGTAGTATGAGGAACAAAGTAAAGAAAAAACCCCTATGAAACAAAAACCTTTTATTCTCATTACAACTTTAAATTGCCATAACAGAATCAACCCTGAGTTATTTTCAGTACAGTGTTAAACACTTTTTTCTGGCAAACTTTTATAAAAAATATTTTATGTAATTCTACTTTTCAAATTATTTGTGGGTTTTTTCCCTTAAGGTTTATTAATTTATTTTATTTTATTTATTTTTTTTTTTTAAAGATTTTATTTATTCATTTGACACAGAGAGAGAGATCACAAGTAGGCAGAGAGGCAGGCAGAGAGACAGGAGAGAGGAGGAAGCAGGCTCCCCGCTGAGCAGAGAGCCCGATGCGGGCCTCGATCCCAGGACCCTGGGATCATGACCTGAGCCGAAGGCAGCGGCTTTAACCCACTGAGCCACCCAGGCGCCCTATTAATTTATTTTAGAAAGTGGTGGGGGTGGGGCAGGCAGGGGGAAAGGGAGACAAGCAGATTCCCACCAAGCAGTAAACCCTACACAGGGCTTGATCTCAAGACCCTGAGATCATGACCTGAGCTGAAATCAAGAGTTGGATGGTTAACCAACTGAACCACCCAGGCACCCTGTGGCTTTTTTCCCCCCCTTATAGATGATAAAATGTTAGCGAGGAGAATAATCATAAAATTTTAACCTGCTCAGAGATGAAAATAGAAAATTTATAGAATCAATAAAGAGATGACTTCTGACATATGAAAGTATTGGTTTATATAGAATTCTAGAATTGAATAATCTGTATTGGTGCTGTGTGACTTTTTTTAAAAAACATGATTACTTCCTGCTTTAATATCACATTAAGAGTATTTTCTAACAGGACTGTCTGAGAGTCATCTAATTCTCTGGGTCTAGAAAATTGTAATTTAGCACAATTGATTAGGCTCAGTCATTTTATAATTTATAAAACTGGTAAGATGTAATAATAAAATTATTTTCTATCCACATAAAGAAGATACCATAATTTGGGGGTTTTATTGCCCTATAGAGTATTAATTAGTTTTGATTCTAATTTGGTCTATGGTTTTTAATTCCAATATTGTTAGATCAATAATAACTGATATTCATTTTGATAGCTCAGAAAAGCCACAACAGAGGAGTAGGGATAGGGCAGGAAATTTGCATTTATCATGCAATGACCATATGGTAAGGATCGTAATAGTCTCTGTACATCATATTTAACTGTCAAAGCTACCAAGTGAGATAGTTATTATCCTGATTTTTAAAAAGTGGAAATAAAGCTTGGAAAGGTTAAGTAACTTTCATAGGGCGACATAACTAGCCATTTTGAAGATGGGATTTAAACCTATGATGCTAACACCGTGTTATTTCCACTCTATGTGCTTACATATCCTAAGTGCCAGTTGAATCACATAACAAAAATTAACCAATTATAGTCTACATTGTTTTGACTTCAGCATATGTACTGTACAAATTTATGAAAATTGATAACAAATACATATAAGTTCCTTGAAAGTAGGACACATAGTTGTTCTGTTTACTATTTTATCCTTAGTACCTACGAGCGGTGCCTGGTTCACAAGCAGCATGCAAAGAATTATATTTTGAATACATCAAATGAATGAAGTAATTAATCTATGTAAGAAAATTCTTCATTAGGATTAATACTAGTGGTCTTGAAGTTTAGGGGGAAAACCTATGATATTTAATTATGTATTCTTGATTACAAACATAAATGAGCTTTATATTTTCATAAGTATAGCATCTGATTAAACATGTTGAACTCTCATATCCAACCCATAGGTGGGTTGCTACAGGTAAGATCATCCCTTTTGTAACAAGTATAAAGATGGAATAATACCTTATTATGTTATGGGAAAGCAGGATATTTACATTTAGCATCACCCATCCAAACATGAACAAAAAGAAGAAAAAATAGAGCTAAAAGATCCTTTTCCTAAAACTGATTTTTGGCTCAAATCACAATGACCAGAAAAGTACAAAGAAGAAAGCTGGATTAATGTTTTTTAAAAGAAGAATTCAAGAAAGGATTTCAAAAAGCTCACTGAGATTCAGTTAAATGGAGAGAAATTATAATAACCTATCAGCAATCTGGCACAGGAAAAATGGACACCATTACATTACACAGTACCAAAATTGTGAATTTTTTCTTCAGTTTTAAGAATTTTCAGTTTTCTTCAGTTTTAAGAATTTTCCTTGATTCACATACAAATTTGACTTCTCAAAACATCCAACTCTAGAATGAGAGTTTTAATGACAACAATATAAAATTGTGTGTTGGACAGAAATTGAAAAGATTATGGCATCTGTTATTTCTGAGTCTCGACTGCTAAATTGAACTGCAACGTAATCCGTGTGATCACTGGGCATCTTCCTGATTGTAACAACCACCAGAATCCATTTTTCCACAATATACACACTTTTGATGGCCCAAGTCATCAGTTTCCCATCAAATATGAAATCTGGGGTCAAATTTCAGGTCTGTGGTATTGGGTAATGAAGAAGTAAGTAGACTTTTTTAAAACGTAACCTCTCCTTTTTTAAAAAAAAAGTTTTAACAAATGATCACTGGTGTTTTGACTGCTTCTACATTTCACATTGTTTTTTATCTTTAAAAGACATCACTTTTAGAGCTTGGGAAAACCTCCCCCCCCACACCTTCTGGCTATATTTCTGTTACCATGCCAATGGTTATTAGCTCTCCCACTAAAGGGACCTAAACCTCACTTCCCACAAAATCTATTGAGCAGTTACTCTATGGGAGCATGAAATAAGTGTTTGTAATTCCCAGCGTGGCTTTCCCCTACCAACCCCCCTCCCCGCCCCATAACATCTTCACTGAAAGGTTTCAGATCTAATGTCTTCCTTGATCAAAGACTTTTGATTCAAAGTGAAAGGAACAAAGAACAGGACAGATGTCTAGGTTTACTTTAATTTTCCACTGGATTCCATCCACTGAGAGAAGAGTTCAGTTGCCTTCTGGATGCAGGGAGCATGGTTCAGGTAACAGGCCAGTTTTAAGATGTTCGATCGAAGCATCCTGTCCCAGACAGAGCCCTTGTCACTCCAGCTTTGCGTGTCAATCACTGGCTTAAAATATCGGAGAATGTAATGCTGCAGAAAGCACAAGATGCTTTACAGAGAGGCTAAATTTAGTACTTAACACGGCTCTTACCCATCAAAAAGGGTCAACTCTAAACTGTCTGCATGAATCTTCCCCAAACAAAGAACTATTTGCCTTTGTATTTTCTCCTTGTTTTCTGGGCCCCACCTACCATGTTTAAACAGTTTTTGCATTGAAAATAGGATTTAATTTCCTATCTGAGGAGGGAATATCAATTGGCAAAAGATAAAATCCCATTTAGGAGGAATATTTTGCTCATGATCCTGATAGGATCGTCTTAGGTTGGTGATGACAAGAAATGAGAGATTTCAATTCAGTGCAGTGGTGTTGACTGTGCCATCGGAAGAAGCTTCCTTGGCTTCTTAAAGATTTATCCCCAGGAGTTCACACAAACAGACCAAGTCTCACCCATCCTCCAGACACTCTACTTAGTGAATTTCCTGGAAGTGATACAAACCTTGAGGTTTTCTGTGACATCTGAGACATTCCTTCTCTCCATCTTGTGGTAAAACAATTTTAAGTATTCCAGACCTTTGAGAAGTGCTGGGATGCTTGCTTCATGTTGGAGATAGTGAGTCAGGTCAAGGGCTTTGTCTAGGGTCAATCTTCCTGCACTGAGGGATGAAACAAGTTGTTGGTGGTTTGTACTTAACTTATAGTTCTTAATAGTCAATATTAACACAAATATGATCTATAGAGCAATGACAGGAGCAGTTCATTATAGTCAGACCATTGGGTTTAAGTCCTAGATCTGCCACTGACTTGCTGTATGATCTCGGGCAAATTACCTCACCTTTCCCGGCCTCAGTTACGTCCCTTAAACATGAAGATAATAGTAGTATCTTGTACTGTTGTGAGGATTAAGTGACTTCATATGTGCAGAGTGCTTAGAGTCATTCCTCGCACATAGTAAGAGATTTATAAATGAAATATTAGCTAATGTTAATATTTAGTACCAAACAATATCAAGGTTTTCACATGTTATGTCATTCTCTAATTGTTTCATTTGTGGATTTGAATTGTTCCTCCAAGTGAATTTGGAACTTCGAGGACAAGTGCTGTGTCTTTCCTTTTTTTAATGTCCCTCCTAGAGCCTAACAGAGAAGAAGTGATTATTCCGAGTGGGACAAAAAAAGTACTTCCATCTTTTTTTAGAATCTATTTAGATTCCAAAGTTATATGGCTTCTCTGTATTTTAATGAGAAGAACAAACAACAAAACTATTCTTCTGAATACCAAAACGTTAGGGCCTCTTCTGCAGAGGAAATAAACCATTATATTGTCATTTTTGCAAAGCGGTTCTCACATATGTTTCTGACAGGACTTGTGTCTGCACATGATCTGTAAGCTATTATTGCCAGCATTCAACCCCCAGATTAAGCATAATAGTCTGATATGGAAACAGATTCCAGACAAAGGACGTCTCTGTTGAATTTTTCATTAACATAATGCGCTACCTTGGGTTTTTAAAATGTTCAATTCTTATCTAAAAAGTGGGAACTGAAACTAGCAAGAAGTGAAATTAAGAAGAACCAACTTCTGTTGGGACTTTTTTTTTTTTTTTTAAGATTTTATTTATTTATTTGACAGATAGAGATTACAAGTAGGCAGACAGGCAGGCAGAGAGAGGAGGAAGCAGGCTCCCCGCTGAGGGCCTCGATCCCAGGACCCTGGGATCATGACCTGAGCTGAAGGTAGAGGCTTTAACCCACTGAGCCACCCAGGCACCCTGTTGGGACTTTTCTTAAACACAGTGATATACTGCTTTAAAACAGACTTATGGGGAAAAATTCCACAAATTTTGTCTGGTTTCAGAAGGCTGAACCATATGCACTATGATTCTATGGTTTGCTGTATTTTTTAGTGTATTTATCTACCAAAAGTCACGATTCCTTCCCACATGTGTTAGTGTCATACTGTACAGTGTGGCTGGTACCTAGAGGATCAGCAACAGGAAAAACTAGGTAAAATATCCAGGGTTGCAAGTTAAAAAAGGGTGTTGAACATAAAAATTACTTTATATTAATCCTGTTTTTCTTATTTGGTCAAGCCTAATTTGTTTCTTACTAAAACAAACACCATTATTTACTTTTATACTTATCTACTCAAAAAAATCAATCTTAATATTCATTTAAGAGGACTTCTTTTCTTTTTATGTAACATTTTTTAATAAAAATCCAGCTCAAAAAAAAAATAAGTAATAAAAGTCCAGCTCCCCACCACCAGTCATCACACAAAATGTTACCTGAATGTTGGTTCAGCTTAAAACTAAACACACATACAAGCTTATACTTCATCCCAACAGAAAAAAAAATCTGTATCTTACTAGTACACAGTTCTATACTTACTAGTATACAGTTTCAGCTAAATGGTACCTTTTTGAAATAAAACTATATTCCTGAGGAGTCAGTTTGGGCCTTCTTTTTATGGTGTGGGACTAAAAGAAACAAATAGTTTTTCTCTAAGGAAGTTAAAGTTGTCATTTTAATTCCATTCAACTCAGAGGAGATTCAAGTGTTAAATTATATTTAATAAATATGAAAACCCTGTTAAAATAAATATACATTCCTTGGTCAAATTGTCTTCGAACCAACTATGATATCTGATTACTTCTTTTATTTTTTTATTTTTTTTTTAAAGATTTTATTTATTTTATTTCACAGAGGGAGAGAGATCACAAGGAGGCAGAGAGGCAGGCAGAGAGAGAGAGGGGGAAGCAGGCTCCCCGCCCAAGCAGGGAGCCCGATGCGGGCCTCGATCCCAGGACCCTGAGATCATGACCTGAGCCGAAAGCAGAGGCTTTAACCCACTGAGCCACCCAGGCGCCCTGATTACTTCTTTTAACTCTTAAATAGATATTTTATAAAGCAGGGAAGGATGCGATAAATATTAAGGGAGAGTAGCAAGTAAAACTACTTCGATCTAGTATGAGAGTTTTAAATTGAATTAGTTTTATGATAAAATTAATATAAACAAATTATGAAACAGTTGGAAATTAGAGAGGGGAGGAAACAAGCCTCATAATTTCACTACCCATCACATTCACTAAAAGCACTTTGGAATATTTCTTGCTCTTTTCTCCCCCCACTTTTAGCTAATACTTTTTTCTATATCGTTGCAAGCATAATAATATGCAAATTCACATTCTGCTTTTTTTCCAACTTCACATTATTTGAGCTGCATTTCCATGCTGTTGCTTCCTCTTCAAAACACGATGCTTTAAACAATTTATATTAGATAATACTAATACTACTAAGAGTTAACATTTATTGAACAGGTGCTGTGCTTAGAGATTTATCGGCATTATTTTATGCAATCCTCGAAACAATCCTTTATATTATTAGATATTATTAGATATTAGATATTATTAGATATTATTATTTAAAGCTGGAATTTTAAAGACTAGAGAAGTTGTAAAAGACTAGAAAATTAAGGATTAAAATGTTTAGATAATTTGCCCAAGGTCAAACAAGAATTGAAGAGGTAATACTTGAACTCATCTATTTTAAACCAAACTTTGTACTCTTAAACCTACTTAACCTGTCCACCTAGTCGAGAAATATTATTGTTTTTCCACTGATTCATTAATAACTGTAGGGTTCCTTCTGCTAAATTGAGACGACCCATACCTTTATTGGTTAGAAAGAGCAAAAAAGATTTGGCAACTACTTGAAACATTGGTTTTCATTTGCTAAATTGTCAATATTCTTCAGTGTTCCTAGTCCTACATTTTTAATCTATCTTCTCTGCCATCTACTCAGACCTTCTCCTTTGAGCAGACTGACCTCCTTCAATGAACTGTGGCCTACTTCTCAGCTAGTCAGTCTATCATGTATCCATCCACTCAGTTGCTGGATGGCCATATCCTGGCCCATGCTGGCTTCAGTGTGCTCTGCTACCAGTGTTCCTGAGACATGTGGGCCTGAGGATTAAGCTTTCAATCTCTCCTTTTCTCCTTTCTAGAGAATTCTGTTGTTGTACAGAGAAGCTTCCTGAGAAGTGTCCTGCTGGTTACTCTCACTCAATTCGACCTAGATAAACATCTGAAAGGAAATAATATGTCACACTGAATAAAATGAATATAGTAATTCTCAGAATAGGAAAAGCTTACAATGCACAATACTCCTCCTGATCTCTAATTATTTTCCATTGGGGATCTTGTGACCTGATTTATTTTACATATTATTCTGCTGATGATAAATGAGAAAAGACAGAAAATACTTTGTCTTTCCAGGAAAGACTAAGGAGGAATAAACAGAAGGAGCCAATTCCTCCTTCATTTCCTTTTCAATTTCATATTGATTTCTTCAGTGTGAGGAAAGTAACAAATGGATTGTGCACTAGATTTAACATTTAAAATCATAAAGGTTAAAACTATATTACACTTTTTGTTCGACAGCTCACATAAGTATTTGGTGAAATAGCAAGCTACTCACCTAAAGCTTAAATCTGGAGTCAAAAGTTTAAATGCTTAGAGGGTCTACCCTAAGTGAGTGAAGCAGGTTACTCATGTACCATTTGAGACTTTGGTGCATGGAACAGTGAAGGCCTGGTTTCACAAAGGATCTGCCCACCGCACCCTCCTTTATGTGAGAATGAAGTTCCACAGTTGCCACATCTTCTCACATTCAAAAGAGACTCCAAAAGTCAGGATTTGTATATAAATTTCCCCACATTTTAAAATGTCAGATTACATGTTTAAATACTGTATCAGTCAAAACACCTTATCAGTAGTTAGGCTTTGGTCTAGTGGCCGGTATTTGACCTTTATTTAGACCCATGTCATATGAATGCCCAATACTGAATGTTTGATTTTGAAATCTAACATATCTGGCTACGAATAACTTATTTTCTATGAAATGGAATGAAATTTTGCATTACCTTACTAGCTGAAATGCATCATGAATCAGACCTACTCTGTCCTTAGGTCTGAGAAGTGTGTGGTTCCGATTCAGCTGTGTGATAAGTTGGTCCCATCCGTGCCCCTCATAGTGAACAATGTAGTAGCCGTTTGAGTCCACATTGAATTTCACCCAACTGGTCTTTTCAGATAATTCCAGAGTATCTAGGAGGAGGAAATTGGCATAGCATAATTATTATCAACATACATACCAGGAACATCTCCAAAACTGTTAGTTCTCATGCTATTGCTAATTAATCCGTAGGAAGACAAAGTTTTGGAAGAATCATTATGATATTCATTTACATAATCTACTGAATAGATTTTTTTGTGAATTATGGTCTTATTAAATTAATAAATAAGTAAATTTGTTCTCAAAAGCAGTCTCTGCAGGTCTAAGAGGCCCATTTAATCAGATGATGAACATGATTGGAATTTGACTTGATTTATTTGTGGCCTTGTTACTGGTCACTGAAATATGTATATGTAAATAGGTGATGCATTTGTCTAGTCCTCATTTTGGGTGAAATAAAGATTCCAGGTTGAACATGACATTATGATGGAAACCCTCTCACATTTCAGTGAGGTGTTCAAAAGAGAAATTAAAATTATATTATGTATTTTTAATATGACAGACATTATACTATGTCATAAAAGTAACATTATCATATTCTCTAAATAGTTCTGTGAGACCTAGGCCTCATTCGAAATAAGAGGAGAGAACTGGAGCTCAGGAGGAGTAAAGAAATTTTCTTAGGAAAAAAAAAAAAAAGAAATTTTCTTAGGGTCGCACATCTAATAGGTGACATAGATAAGGAGTCGAATCCAGGGCCAATTCATTCCAAAGTGCATGTTTTTTTCCAATACATATTTTTGCCTTGTGGCATAAGAGCTGGATTAATAGTTTTTAAGAGATATAAGATAGAAAGCCATCATTTCCTGATATAAATACAAACCTATCTCTAAATGCTAAAAGCACAAGAAAGCTTCCTACTGAATAGAAAATTCAAATTTCCAGCTAAAAAGTTCTTTTAGTAACCAATAAATGGAGAAATAAGAACTTCCCCAAACATAAATCTTTTATTTTGAGATTTACTTATAGTACATTTCCTCCACATAGCCCAGAACATGTTTAACTTCAAAATTGAAACACCTGTTCGGTTAATGAGTTCATTACCTGTCCTTGATTTTAGAACGTGTCTATGGATCACATCAGAGGAACTCGTGGTGTAGGTCAATGGAATATGCCAGAGGTACCTGTGTCAGAAAATGGAGCCAGTTACAGACTAAATGAATGGCCCTTTTAATGTTCACATTGTCAGACTCAGATAGGCTGTAAAAGGCATTTAATGGCCCATCTTTCACACCATCAGGGGCCCTATAAATTTTATAGGCTAAGACTTGCTGAGCTTGAGTATGCAAAAATTCTTTCATACGATTGTAAAGGTGCAGGCACTATACACCTAGTTGAGCTCTGTCAAAATTACCTGTGCCATTGTTGTCCAAATCTCATACCACAAATTTTGCTGATTGTTTTCTTCTAAGCAAGAGAAAAAAAATTCCAATCTTCCTTTCATACTTCCAGAAACTCTGGCAGCCTGATATTAATTCAAACAACCAAAGAAAAGGTCAAGAGAAGCCTCAAGAGATAAAGATCTGACCTCAGTATGATTTCCCCAAGATTTAACAGAATGATCTGGATTGATCTTGGCTCCAGAAGGAAAGGAATTTTTTCCAGATAAACATAGCTGGGAGTGAAAAAGAGGGAGAGTGGCATTTCATGAGTTTGGATAGGCATGAATCGGATGGTAATAATTTTATAAGAATCATCTAAATAGAGAGGAAAAATACAAATCACCGTAGTAGATATTTGTTATTCTGGCCCATCCACACCGTTGAACTCCCTCGTGACATTTTGATAAGTTACAAAAGTGTGAATCCTGCCTTCCCAGGAAGGAATCAAACATTAAATTTTCCAGGTTGCGTTGTCAAGATATAAATTGTTTTAAGCTCTCTGAGGTTCAGACTTCAGAAGGACGTATGGAAAAATGAAATGATGCATATGTGCAGAAGTGGCATAAAAGTTGCTGTTGGATTGGAAATAGGCAAGTGACCAAATAGAAAAGAAAAACAATATATTCTCTGTGTTAAAGACCTTGAATTTTCTTCTGATTCTCAGAAAAATTCTATAATTGTTATGAGACAGGTACATTCCTAGAAAAAGAAATAGCATAAGAGCCAGAACAGATTCACTTGTATTATTTCATTTAAAATTGACCTCATTCATCTTATGGATAGAACTAATAGATCAGAGAAATGTGGACAGTGTTGTGTTTCTTGATTTTAATAAAGCCTTGACGCGGCTTCTCAGGCTGGGCTAGTGAGGGAGGTATGACAGTACGGTTCATTGGATTCACTTTCATTATTACCAAGACACATCATGTGTTTTAAAACAACCCACTTATAGTCAGTTACTGAAAAACAAAAGGCCACAGGAGGTTTAATTTACAGAATTCACAGGAATGTAATTCACCTCTAGGGTATATATTTTCTATTCTGATAAGATGTTGAGCTGTCATAACACTTCCTAGGTATGCGCTAGTCCCACAACTCACGAGGCCCCAGGCATCTAGGATGGAAATGAGTCGGACATATTTGAACAGAACCCTGCAGCAGAGCCCAGGGCCTGCTGCAGAATTACTAAGAACACAGGGGCGCAGCAACGTCCTTCTGGGGACCGGCCCCAAGCTTCTGAAGTCTGTTATCAAGGCTGGGTCAGGCCTCTGATTCCTGTGTGGAAGGAGCATCCACCACATTGCCAGAGAAACTAAAGAAAGCTAATGAAACAAGGAGCAAGCTGAGATGAAGTGACCTAGGCGAACAGAAGAAAAGCAGCCACCTTTCCTGCAGGGCCCTCCATTCAGGGTCCTCTTTGAAAACCCCACTCAGGAAACGCTCCTGCTGCAGCCTGAGGGACCGCCCTTCTCGGGTAACCACCACCAGGGGAATTCCTCTCTGCAGAGTCCATGTCGTCATCATCTCCTTGACCTCCGCGCTTGTCCCCGGGAAGGCGAGCTGAAATGACAAGTGACTTTGGTGACTGGAGACGGAGGAGAGAAGCTGAGGAGCGCAGAAACGCACATCTCCTTGGATCCCAGAAATGAGGCTTGAGGAGGAAGAGGGGAGGCCTCAGGCTGTCAGCTCAGGGCTGGATCTGGAGCAGGGCGGCCCCAGCGCCGCTCTCTGCAAGTTAACTGAGAGAGGGATGTATGCGGCACCTAGAGGGTTAACACGTGGAGCAAAGTCCCAGAGGAAGGCCTTGCTCTAGACTGCAGTCTCCCTCCTGCTCTATTCCAAACCAAAAACCCAGAGAAAACAATACACAACAAAACAAAAACACCTCTCCATTTTAAAAACAGTGGAGTGGAGGTGTTTCGGAGAGAAATGTCTATCTTTAGGGGAGCTTTAAATATTCCAAAAGAACTATATTACATCAGTAGATGTCTACTGAATGGAGAACAAAACCTCTAGCTTCCCAGCTTCTATTATGGATTTCTGATCACTGGATTATGCCAAATCTTCCTTTAAAAACTACAATTTATGGGATTACTGTGACTCTTCTAAAAAAGAGTTCCCCTTTTCTTTCATGGTGACTTTTCTTCTCTATTAAAGTGTTCCACTAACTTCCCAGAAGTAAACAAAAAGACGGGCAGAGCCTCAAGAAAACCATTCACCCTATTTCCAGACCTAACGTATTTGGTTTGGCATCTCCCTGAGCCTGGAGGGTGCCAAAGCAGCACTAACCAGGCAGAGGAATTCTGAGATATTTTTAGTTAGCAGTGGGGTTGTGGGAAAGCTGAATTATAACAACAAAAATATAGTAGTAGCAGCAACATCCCCCTAAATGGTCTGAACATTCCTTTTTCAGTCAACTTTGTTTCAAGGAAAATTGTGGAACTCTCTTCCTTTCCAGTTATTTAAAGAGACAGTTGATGGGGCACCTGGGTGGCTCAGTCAGTTAAATGTCCAACTCTTGCTTTCAGCTCAGGTCATGATCTCATGGGTCAGGAGATCAGATGGAGCCCCACATCAGGCTCCTCCCCACCCCCAATGAGGAGCCTGCTTGAAGATTCTCTCCCTCTGCCCCTTCCCCCACTCTAGCACTCTCCCTCTCAAATAAATAAATAAACCTTTTAAAACAAATAAAGGGAGGGCAACTGGGTGGCTCAGTGGGTTAAAGCCTCTGCCTAGGGCTCAGGTCATGATCTCAGGGTCGGTCCTGGGATCTAGCCCCGCATCAGGCTCCCCACTCAGCAGAGAGCCTGTTTCCTCCTCTCTCTCTGCCTGACTCTCTGCCTACTTGTGATCTCTCTCTCTCTCTCTCTCTCTCTCTCTCTCTCTCTCTGTCAAATAAATAAATAAATAAATCTTTAAAAAAATAATAAAAGGACAGTTGGGCTCGTCTACGTACCCGCTTTGGGTCATGTGATGCCCCAGACCTCTTGTACTCTGTAAGTTTCTTTGTACTTACTGTATTGCTTGTCATCTTGGAATCGGAATAACAAAATTCACCAGATGTAAAATCACCTAGACAACTCTGTAAAACAAGAATGGAAGAACACTGCTATTTGGGTACTGATAATTGGCTGAATAGACATGAATGCAGACATTTAATAGCATAGCTCTATGAAAATTTAATTGATCTAGACATGGTATGGAGCATAGCAACTCATGAAAATGGGGAAAAAAAGAAAAGAAATCCTTCATAGTGGCCATAGGAAATCCACAAAAGTTACATACATAAAAAAAAATAATTTTTGTGGATTTCCTATGGTCGCTGAAAGGTGCCCTTTTTGGCCTTTTTTTTCACTCTCATGAATTGCTATGTTCCTTAGCATGTCTACCTAGATCAACTAAACATATGTGTGTGTGTGTGTGTGTGTGTGTGTGTGTGTGTGTGTGTGTGTGTATATTTCAAGTTTTCTAAAGAAGTACAATGTAGTAGAATACCTGTTGTAAAAATTAATTAGTTTGTCGAATTTTTCTTTTATTTCTCCTCTTTCCCCTGGGAAAGGTCCTACTTTATTCTTTTATTGTGCACGCTACTCATGCCCCTATTTAGCATTTAGGCAACTGTGTCTAGTTCTAAACCTCTCCTACCACATCACAAATCCCTTGACTGGGGAGGAGGAATGCCTTTGCTTACCTTGGCATTCCTAATGACTATCATGGTAGCATATAAAGAGAATAATAAATTTTGAATTCAGAATTAAAATGAGACCTAAGAAAATCAACAACTTGTCAATCAACCCTTAAATAACTAAGACTTAATGCCTAAGGGGAACTGTAAATGGAAAAATAACACACACTTTCTAAGGCTTTCAAATGCTTTTAAATGATTTTATGAAAAATAACAACAAAGAATTCCTCTAATTCCCAAGTTTGTTATTGACACGTATTAGAAATGATGTTACATGACACAGTGTTGAGTAAGATATTTACAGGAATTTATCATTTTCATACCATAGTTTCAATTGGCATCAGAAAATGGTCAACTAGACCTGAGGACCTTTAGGGAAAGGTTAGATGGGAGACTTTCCTGATAACTAGGAAGAAATTGTGATGTAATTAAGAAAATGAATACTGAACTTGGAATAGAAGATAGATCTCAAATACTGACTCCATCATTGCATGTGTATATATAACCTTGCACCAATTTCTCCCTCAATATTACTTTTCCCACCTATTAAAATGGGGCAAGAATGCTTACTTTACCTTCTTGAGATGGCTAATAAGCACGATGTGACAAAAATTAACATAGGAATGTTCACAGTTGGCCTAAAAGAATCCTGCAGTTGTTGGCCAAATTTCTCCTTTAATATTCCCCTGATAACTATGCACACCAAAGACAGATTGTTCCTTGTTGAAGAAAGGCAAGTTTGATGTGCACACACACCCCCCCACACACACGTACACACATACACAAAGCAAAGGAGAGGGAGAAAGTGAGGGATGGGAGAGAAAAGCAACCTGAGGCTTGTTGGGAAGTTTAGGAGGACTCTGGTGAGAGAGCATCTAGATTTTCAGCAGGAGGTGATAGAAATGGATAAAGAGCATTTATATAGGTTGCACTAAGCTCTGTGTATTTCAGTCCCTTTCATGATTTTCAAGAAATGTGAGCAAAAGATTTGAGCTATGTTGAAAAAAATGTTTAATGACTTTGTTTCTTTGACCACAAAATCACAAGTAAATTATCAGACCATGAGGGTCCAGACTTTATTAGGGCATAAAAAAAAATCAAATGAAGCAATGCATTTGAAATATTTTTTTAAACTATTAAGTGCTATATAAATATTGAACAATATTATGACTGTCCCCGGGCCATAAGTGCTTATAAGCAAGAAAGGACCTCTTTTGTCTACAATGGCTTAGGGCTTGTCTACCTGTATGTGTGAGCCTGCCAGTCCAATACTTATATAAAAGATTATTTTACTTTTAGCTGAAAATTTAAGAATATTTTGATAATTATTAGAATCATCTGAGCTGACTATATGTTTTCTTCATTTTTTCTATTATACTACATGAATCCCAATGACAAAGAGACCAAGTGTTCCTTAATTAACAATTAACTGTTTATTAATCACAGTGTTAGGTGGCATTTAAAAAAAAGAATAGATATGATTCTTGTTCTTAAGCAAATTTTATTATTATTACTATTGCTATTATTAAACCATTATAAGCTATTAAAAGAGAACGTCACTGTGTGGAACAGACTCATAAACACACTTCTAGGTATTGAGCAGAAAGGCAAACCACTGGGGCGCTTGGGTGGCTCAGTTGTTAAATGCCTGCCTTCAGTTCGGGTCATGATCCCAGAGTCCTGGGATCCAGCCCACATGGGGCTCCCCGCTCGGCGGGAAGCCTGCCTCTCCCACTCTGCCTGTTTGTGTTCTCTCTCTCGCTGTGTCTCTCTCTGTCCAATAAATAAATAAAATCGTAAAAAAAAAAAAAAAGAAAAGAAAAAGGCAAACCACTGAAGGGTGTAGTAGTCTGTAAGGAGGAGGTAAAATCTCAGCTAGAACTCAAGAAATGGATGGCATTTGAACTGTTGGCAAGAAGAAAGTGCATTTCAGGTAGCAAGGGCCCTGGAAACAAAGATGTGATGACATAAGGATTGAGCAGGATTTCTTCTGCTGAGGGAGAGGATGTGTCTCATACCATGGAGAATACATGCTGGATGATAAAGTTGAAAAAGTAGAGCTCAACCTTAAAATTGGGGCAGAGAAGATTAGATATTCATGGCAGGAATTACAAAGTCATTAAAGGTTTCGGAAAATGAGGAGATAAAAGTATTAGGTTAACCACAGAAGGGAACGAAAGAGAAGGGGACCAGATATCAAAGGCCTGTGACTATCCCGGTGTGAGTGGCCTCTGGTTTCAAAGGAAAAAGGAACGTGCCGCCTTCAGTGTAGGCAGTATAGAAAGTGGAGTACGTATTGGTTGGCTGACGATACTATTCATAAACCTTCATAATTAGCCTGTTACATTTTAGGCTTACCAACAGTCTACTGTTCCCCAACATATGACTTACATTTGACAGACTGCTCCACAAATCATCATTTTTAGCATTTCCATAACTGAACATCTTTAAGTAGTGAATAATTCCTTTGCGGAATTTCTCCTCATTCAGAAAATCCTTGAGCATATTCAAAATACAAGCTCCCTTAAAAAAGAAAGAAAGAAAGAAAGACAACAAATGAAAAAAGAAGATAAAGAAAAAGATAGTATGATTTGTTTTCAAAGGGAGCTTAAATTTTATAGAACACACGTAGTGTCTGACAAATGAGCATCAAATACAACAAAAGTATAACCAGTGGCGGTAACCTGCAACCAGCAAGTTCAACTGCTGATCTTACAAGCCTCGTTGTATTTCTCCTGAAAGCAGAGCTCCCACAGCATTTGCCCATAGTATTTACTACCTTGTTATAGGAAACTGCATCAAACATTTCTGCTATCTGAGTAGGAGTTTCTGCTTGATTGGAGATAGGACGGGATGAAGTTAATGAATCTTTTTTAATTACTGCAAAACACACGTCCAAAAAAGCATCATCCTAAAGAGGGGAGAAAATTTTTTCACTTTCAATTTGACACTTTCAGAGCAATAGAAAACACAGTAGGCTTAGGAAGATATTCGTAGAAGTAGTCAATATTTCTTACAATTGATTGTGAGTTTCTTTCCCCTTAGATAGTCCCCTTCCACCAATTTTCTACTTCATAAAGGCATAAATCCAAAATTCCTTCAGACATTGTTTGAATGTTTACCATGTACCAGGCCCTTGGATACAGAAATCAAATGGTTCCCATTTAAACACTTGCTCTGTGCCAGGACCTTACATCCATCATCTGTGATACCTTCCACACCCTGCAAAGTAGAGGCATTATGTGCTCTTTACAAATGAGAATATATGAAGCTTTCGGATTTCACCATGGATTCAACACATAAGAAGACACTGACTCTTAACCCATATCATACTGGACCAAACGCCTACCCCAAAGAGCTAGTAAGCATTACAAACCACCTTGATTTGTAGTGTTCAGACTCTTTATGCCTAAAGAAAAAGACATGTTTGAAAAAAATCTTTTCATATATTTTGGGGAAGTGAATAGGCAGGACTTTTGAAAATTTTAGAAGAGTGTGCCTCAATTATGCTTAATTTTCAGGTTACATACCAAGAACTCTCCAGAGGATCTTCAGCCATGGGCCCTGTCTCTTATATCCTTTTATATGGGCAATGATTTTCTTTCCTTTCACCTCACATACACAGCTGTATATTTGTGCTATTTGAGCTCTCTGTCCATAGATTTTTGGGTGAGACATTTATGTTATGGGCTGACTTGTGGATGTGGTATGACATACAAAATCGTAAACTTACAGATTGTAGCTCTGGATATGTGGCATTAACAGAGATGAGTTCCATGTATGTTGCAAAACCTTCATTGAGCCAAATATCATTCCACC
The DNA here is from genome assembly GCA_002007465.1 of Ailurus styani. Taxonomy (NCBI): domain Eukaryota; kingdom Metazoa; phylum Chordata; class Mammalia; order Carnivora; family Ailuridae; genus Ailurus; species Ailurus styani. Next base: position 3,429,375 of record LNAC01000031.1, read on the forward strand.
ATTCCATTGTAACCAGGTTGCCAAACCACTAGGAAGCAGAGACTCAGTGTTACTAGAAATTAAACCAATCCTGGGGTGCCTGGATGGCCCAGCTGGTTGAACATGGGACTCGTGATTGCAGCTCAGGTCAAGATCTCAGAGTTGTGAGATGGAGCCCTGAATCCCGCTCTGCTCTCAGTAGGGAATCTGTTTGAGATTTTCTCTCTCCCTCTCCCTTTACCTCTCCCCCAGGCTCATGCATATGTTCTCGCTCTCTCTGTTCCTCTTAAATAAATAAATAAACCTAAAAAACAAATTAAACAAGTATAAAAAATTATTAACTGTAACAAAAAATACAATGAATGCCGACTTCCTTCTTTCTGTAGTTAAGGCCTTTCCTCTCTCCGTTGCCCTTTTCTCTCTGTACAACTTCCTTCTACTGTTTGTTTTGCCTTCTCTTCTCACCACCACATTTTTGTTTCTTATTTCACTTTTCTTTCTTTTGTGTCCCTGTTGTCCCCAACTGTCCAACTTCCATTTTATCCTCTCAATATTTCCTAGCTATTAGATTGAATAGAGAAAAAGATATGCAATCTCACCTCAACCTTGATTTATGGTGATGGTCTTAGGAAAAATATAAGCCAAAATATCTTTGGTGAAGTCACTTCTTTATATTAAGTAGCAGGTAATTAGTAGAATTATAAGAATTCGTTTAGGACACTTGGATTGCTACATAGTATTACTGATGAGTGAATTTATTGCTAATTTTTTCTCTGACTTCCTTCCAGGGATTAACCTGGACAGTAAAGTGAATAAAGTTCTGAGATTTTAAGTATATAAAAATAAAATCAACAAGATGCACAGGGAAATCTAAATAGCAATTTACCCTTGACCTCTCTTTGATCTGTAACACTAGTTTTAAGTATTACTACTTTGTCATGTACTTTTGTATTTTATTTAGCCTAGGTGCCCAACACTATAAATCTAGTTTTTCTTTTTTTTATTTTGTATTAACATATAATGTGTTATTTGTTTCAGGGGTACAGGTCTGTGAATCATCAGTCTTACACAATTCACAGCACTCACCATAGCACATACCCTCCCCAATGTCCAAAACCCAGCCACCCTATCCCTTCCTTCCACACCCCCTCATCTAGTTTATCTGTTTCAGGATTGCAATCTCCAGAGAGATGGGAAATTAAATAGAAAGATTCTAAGATTCAGAAAAGACTTCTTATAGTTATAGCTAGATATGTAGCTTCTAGAAACTGTTTAAGCCCTATTTCTTTTCTCGCAACCCTCTTATTTTACAAGTGGGCACCAGTCTTCCTGAGGGCATCTGTGAAAATGGATGGGAGGTGTTTCCTTAATTTGAGAAGTGATGAATATGAAAAATCCTAGTTGAGCTAATTTTAATAACTTCACCAGTTAGTAAGAGTGGTTTATTCATTCATTCAATAAATATCCATTGAGAACGTACTACATTACAGGCAACATGCCATATGTTAGAAATATAAAGGTGTATATAATACAGCCTCTGGCCCATACAAATGATGGAGAGCAACCGATAGACAGATAAATGCAGTAAAGCTTATGAAGCTATTATCAATGCCTGTTCAAGGGATAGAGAGGATTCCAGGAGTTAAAAACAAGTTTTTGAGGGAGAGTGTGTTAAGTTAATTAGGAAATGATTCATTTCCTGCATCTTGCAAGGGGTCCTCAGGTATGTTGGGAATAGTGTATGCTCTAGGCAGATTAAGAAGCAGGAGCAAAAGCATAGAGGAGCAACACAGCCTGGCATATTGGGAAATGGAAGATAGTCTAGGATGGCTAAAGTTTATGGTGTGGGTAAGAGATGAGGCTGGAGAGGGGGAGAAGGGCTTCATCTTGGGCCCCTGGTATGCCATGCTATGGACCCTTGACCCACTCAGTTGGCATTGGGAGTCTTTGTCAGAGTGAATGGTCGTATGGAGATCAATGGGGAGACAAAATAGTCAAGGCAAAAATTCCACTGCTGCCTGCTGCATTAGCCTTAGACTCTGCATCTCCGTGAAAGAGAAGCTGTGAAAGGGAGGGCCAAAGCAGCCTCAGAGGTAGAGTTCTCCAACCATTCCTCTATGAACATTTAGTAGAAAGGTTAGAAATCCCCACATTCAGTCAAGTGCTTTAGAGCTACCAGTGACTAATGATCAAAAGCCCTAAGATGGGCCAGTGGGGAGATTCTAAACCAGAGGAAGCCACACATATGTTCTTCAAATACAGTGCTGAGCCTGATTCCTATGTAATTGGGTACTTAGTTCATTGCTTAAATAAAATCCAACTTATTATTATTATAATGACAAAGGATAAAGTTAAAAATTAAAAATAAGGGCGCCTGGGTGGCTCAGTTGGTAAAGCCACTGCATTCGGCTCAGGTCATGATCCCAGAGTCCCAGGATCGAGTTCTGCATCAGGCTCCCAGCTCCATGGGGAGTTTGCTTCTCCCTCTGACCTTCTCCCCTCTCATGCTCTCTCTCTCTCTCAAATAAATAAATAAAATCTTTAAAAATTTAAAAAATTAAAAAATTAAAATTAAAAATAAAATATTACTAGTTTCTAGTAAATATAATAACATGGTATTTGTCTGCATGGTGAAAGAGAATTTCTGGGACCCTTGATAATTCTGTGTTACTAGGGATTTTCAGAAATGAAATAGAGTAGAAATAGTCTTTGACATCTATAGAGTCAGTTTTATGATTCCATATTTGCATCTAATACAGTGTTGAGAGATGGGCCTTGGAAATCTTAGCCTGCAAGAGATGAGAGCAGTAGCAGAGATCATTGCTGCCATCGCTAATAACTCACACTTACTGAGTGTGACAGGCACAGACACTTATCTGTGTTTCTTCACAGCAGTTTCAAGAAGAAGGAACTACTATTGATTTAATTTGATAGATGAAGACACCGAAGTTTAGAGTTAGATAATGTGTCTAAGCTCAGCTGCTCATGAGAACTTGGACTAGAAGTCCTTGCTATTGCCGTATAGTGACATCTTCCAACTGAAGGGAGATTGACTTTGTCCTGGATTAGGGGGTATAAGGAAAAATATTTTTAATAGAAATCTCTCCTCGTAGAGTTTCCAATTCTGTCTCCTATGTATCTGCATAATCCATAACTTCTTTACTAAAATACATCAGAAGCCTTTGCCTTGAAGAGTTTTAAAGGATACAGTGACCACTTCCCTTGTGATAACACAGCTGTGTGAGTCTCATAGTCTAAAGATTGAGTGCTCAGCTACTTGACATAATGTGTTTAGTTTGATAGTCTCCAAGGTCCACTCTAAGGGTAAAATCATGTACATTTGTGTTGTTCCAGGAAGCCCGCAGGTGTCCTGTACAATGACTTTTGGATTGATGCTAAGAGAATGTCATGAGTGTCAGTTACCTGGTGAGCTAGTTCATGGGCTATGACTTGGGTGACCTGTAGTTGATCAGAAGCAGAAGAAGTCTTGGTATCAAAGAGCAACAATGTCTCTTTATATGTGATGAGGCCCCAATTTTCCATGGCTCCAGACAGAAAGTCGGGAATGGCAATTAGATCTAAGAAATAAGAACAACCATATTTGATCATTATGGCTTCTGTACCAGAAATGGGATTTGCTTCCCCCTCCAATACATTGTGATCCTTTCATGTATAGGCAGACTTTCTGAAAATATAAAGACTATTGCAACATTGACATGGGTTCTTGCAGTTGCACTGAAAATAATCAGCATCCATTATTAAACAGCATTAATTCTATCAATACAGTTTTGGTTGTAGCTGAAGTAAACTGTTGACATTTACCCATTTGTTTCTAAGTGTGCTAATCTCTATTGTCAATATTTCAATTAATATTTCAAGAATGTGTGGCCTCTATTATGAGCAACTGTCCTTTCTAAGTCACTAGAGGAAAAAAAAAGCTGTAGGCATCAATTATTTCTGACCTCAATTTCCTTTTCAACATTGATATTTTCTCTACCTCTTGACAAAGTCTTGAGGGAAAAAAGTGAAATTTAATCATCTTTAAGCAAATCAGGTATAATGTATATTAGCTTATATTGTATCTGTGTGTTTGTGTGTGTGTGTGTGTGTGTGTGTGTACCCTTTGCCTTTGATGTCATGTAGGCTAGAAAATTTCTGGTTAATATTTAATCTTGGAATTTTTACTTTTTATCCTGCTAGACCATTTTGGAAGAAGTACTGTTTGACTAAAAAGAAAGGTAACTTCTTCAAGTTGAAATAAACCAAGTCACTTGGCTTGAGATTATATTGTCTGGAATTAATACTGGTTAATTCTAGTGTATAAAAACAAATACTTACAAGACAATCTAAAGTAAGTTAGCACTAATAAAGATTAGTATTCTTTAGTATTTCAAATGTGGGGATAATTCTTTTTGTAAATTGCACTGATGATTTTATACTGTTCGATTAGTTCCCATAATCATTAGAGATACTTATATCTGGTTTAATTTTTCCTAAACTGCACCCTTCTTTTCAGTTATTTTTAAAATACATTTCACAGGGGCACCTGGGTGGCTCAGTCAGTTAAGCATCTGCCTTCAACTCTGGTCATGATCCCAGGGTCCTGGGAGTGAGCCCTGCATTGCATGGGACTCCTTTTTCAGCAGGGAGTCTGCTTCTCCCTTCCCCTTTCCCTCTGCCTCTCCCTGCTTAGGCTTGTGTGTGTGTGTGCTCTCTCTCCCTCAAATAAATAAATAAAATATTAAAAAATTAAAATACATTTCATATGATCTTCAAGGTTGCATTGTTCAAGAACAAGGTAAGGTTGTTGATGGTTGTTATTGGATCTTTCCTTGACTTTTGACATAGAGACGACAATGGATTATGGGTAAATTTAGTATATCTACACTAAAAAGCAGATAGAACCTGCACTATAATAAAGCACTTAGACTCAAGAGCTATAAGAATAACCCCCTGGAAAAGTCTTTTATTTTTTTTTAAAAGATTTTATTTATTTATTTGACACAGAGAGAGAGATCACAAGTAGGCAGAGAGGCAGGCAGAGAGAGGAGGAAGCAGACTCCTTGCTGAGCAGAGAGCCCGATGCGGGCCTCGATCCCAGGACCCTGAGATCATGACCTGAGCCGAAAGCAGAGGCTTTAACCCACTGAGCCACACAGGTGCCCTGGAAAAGTCTTTTGATGGTCCCTTTTACCTCCTCTAAGGAAAAATGGCACAGATTTGGGTGGTAAAGAGAAACAAAGACATGACAAGGAGTATGCCTTAATTTCCTCAAGGGAAAAAAAAAAAGTTTGTCACTGTCAGAAATTTTGAAAACCAATCTACATATGTTATGAGACCAAAGTTATGGCTTAATGTGTTCTGCAACATTATTGAAATCATGACTTTCATTTCTTAAGATAGGAAATTAAAACCAAGATAGACTATTTGTATCTTCCTATGTAAAAATCTACTACTACCACATTCAAATTATCTATTTCCTCCAAGTCTTCTTTTATTTTTAAAACTTGTGCCATAGTCTTTTTTTTTTTTTTAAAAGATTTTATTTATTTATTTCACAGAGGGAGAGAGATCACAAGGAGGCAGAGAGGCAGGCAGAGAGAGAGGGGGGGAAGCAGGCTCCCCGCTGAGCAGGGAGCCCGATGCAGGCCTCGATCCCAGGACCCTGAGATCATGACCTGAGCTGAAGGCAGAGGCGTTAACCCACTGAGCCACCCAGGCGCCCATTGTGCCATAGTCTTATCTTCCAACTTCAAATGCACTGTAAACAGATAGAGGGAAAAATTTTAGCTGTTTACATAAATCTTTGGCAAATTTTATAAAAGATTTCTGGTCTTATACAAATATGGCATAGAAAAAAGTTGTATGTTCTGGAAAATTCATCCAATTAAATCTAACATATGATACAGCTATTTTAATATGAACCTGAGAAAATAATAAAATGATCCACACTACTCAGACTTCTCATAAATACTTTTCTTTTCTACATTCAAGAACCATCTCTGAGGTACAAACTATTGCTTCCTGGGATAACTGAACCTCTTCGGTACTCATTTAAATCACATATAAAGACAAAAAAATCAAAGCAAGGTCTATAGGAAAAATAAATACAATGACACGGAATTTGAACCTACCCAGTTTGGGGAGTGGATAGTTGATATCAAAGTAATTTTCATAAAAATCAAGTAGCTTTAATGATGCTTCCAAAGCATAATGTGTTTGACTCCATTTTTCTGGGGATGCATAGACGGACACCTGGAATTATTGATCAGAAGAAGTGGTCTTTGAATGTCACAAATCCTTGGCACAATTCCATTCCTAACAACCCTCACTCAAAGAAAGGTATACTGAATTTTTCAAGAAATTATTGTGATACAATTAAGCATGTTTTCGATGGGGATAAGATGTTCCATAAAATATTATAGCAAAAGTCAGTCTTAAAAATTATAAGCAATCTTGTGTCTCCTATCTTAATCCATTCCCTAGGTGCTAATCTGTAAATTTCAAGCTATATGAATTCACTATACCATGAGAGCCCACTTGAGCTCATCACTATCATGCATTCTAGCACTTGAGTGTTACCCTTCCAGAATTGTGTCTACCAGCACAAGTCAAATAAAGGTGTATGAGTTGGGAAAGTCTTCAAAAACTTATTGGATCCATCTTCCCATCTAGTAGACTTTAAACTCAAAAATCCCCAAATATGTTCCTTAACTTACCCCTCAAGTAAATAACCACTGAGTGGAAAAAATTAAATTACATCCCACTTTTATTGGCTTTCAGGTATGGTGCTACTTTCATTTTATGATCTGTTTTCTTGCTCTGAATTACCTAAAGTCCCTCAGAACTTTTATAGACAGGATATATTAATAGTTACCATTTTTTGATGGCTTATCAGGAACAGTGCTAAATGTGTACATGTGAAATCTAACTGAATCCTCTCAACAACCTTATGAAAAGACGGAAACATGTGAAAATTAAGTAACTTGCTCTGAGTCACCCAGATAGAGAATTGCAGAGCTGGGATGTGAAACCTAGGAAGCTGACCAGAACTTGCCCTCCTGAAGTTACGTGCCATCTGACCTCTCATATGTCTATTATTTATCATATGTCTGCAGAATCTGGTGCAGAGCTGCTGTGTTACATATCTAGATGCATTGCTCATAACATGTGTCTACATATCCATAAGAATAATATGTATATAAATTGAAATAGACATTTTATAGCTGTTTTTCATAAACATTATTTTACAGTTCTTTGAATGTTTTTTTGTCTACATTTGGTTCTTCAGGTTAAGCAGATTGATGATGATGATGATGGTGTCTCTACTGATATTTGCAAAACTCTGTAAGATATCCACTGGGTATTGTAAATATTTGCAAATAATGAAGACTCTAAAAACTATGATGTCTATCTCTCTTGAAGAAAAAAAGTTATAGAAAACAATTAGAAATAATGTGAATGTCCTAAAATAAGATGGTGATTAAAATTTTTCTGGTACTTCCATGCAGTATAACACAAAGCAATTGTTAACATAACATTATAGAAAGTTCCATAAGATATATTTTTAAAATATTATAGAAAATTTTAATGGCATTCAGTTCTTATGGCATACTATGATGAAAGTAGAGTTAAATAATCTTAAACATTATTTTGTAAAAAGTGAGTATACACAATTATTGTATATACTCTCATGTACTGACATACATATGGAAAATATTTGAAAAGCTTACACTAATACTATCAGTAATTCGATCCTGATGATGGGATTTATGAGTAATTTATTTTTTGCCTATTTTGTGAAATAAGCATGATACTTGGATAATAAGGGGGGAAAAGTGTAAGAAAATAAAAGTTCATTGCTCTCAGGACTGTGTATAAAATTAGAACTCAGTCTCACCTTGACCCCTGAGGAGGTGGTACCACTCACAGAGTTGAAATCACAAACTATGTAGGCTACAAGCTATGTACTCATTTTTACCGTAGTTTCAAAATGATCTTCTAAGAGGCCTTCTTCAAGTTCAATTGTCTTCACCTACAGGAAGGGAAAATAATAGTATTTGAGACTTGAGCTGGTGAGTTAGAGGGAGGTCCTGACCCTTTGAAGGACACTTGATGACATTATAGGAGATCAATGGCCTGTCATATTCTGTGACCTCTGCTCCCTTTTTTTCTTCTATCCCTGGACTTCCTCTAACACATCATGTACCACTTTTGAGATCCCAAAATGATGCCAAATCTTATTTTGTTACTTGAAAGCATAAAAATATTTTAGATGTTTCTACTTTCTTGAAATGCAGTAATCTCCAACACTGGCATAAATTCAGGTTCTGCACTTCTAAGCAAAAATATCAAAGAATGTCTCCTTTCCCTTTGTCATATAATAGATCTCTGTTGCAGAAGGAAATGGGATGCAAAAGTGTGTGAGATACTTTTCATTATCTTTTAGTCGTCTTATTATTTATGTGTGAGGTAGGTATTATTTCACAGGTGAGGAAACAGAGTCTCAGAAATGTTAACTGAATTGCCCAAGATCACATGGCTAATTCCACAGGAAGACCAAAAGGTGGATGGGACCGTGTGACTCCAAAGACATTGCTCATTCCTCCACCCGCTGTGTGACAGCTTGAGTCATAGTCTTATTTTATCTTTGCTTCATTGATTCAGCAATGAAAGCAGGCAGGCCAAGGAGGTCATTAGTAATTTAAGCTTCTGCCTATCTATGGAAGTGGTAAGAAGTTTTAAGCCTACATATCGGTCAGCCACATCTATCAAGTTCACTGAGTAATTACCAAATTCTGTCTTTATTTGCTCAGGATAGGTTGTCCCAGAGATGGTCTCCACCATAGTACAATGCCCCAAAATACTGGATGGATACAGGGGCGCCTGGGTGGCTCAGTCGTTAAGTGCCTGTCTTCAACTCCAGTCATGATCCCACGGTCTTGGGATTGAGCCCTGCATGGGGCTCCCTGCTTGGCGGGAAGCCTGATTCTCCCTCTCCCACTCCCCCTGCTTGTGTTCCTTCTCTGTGTCTTTCTCTGTCAAATAAACAAACAAAATCTTTAAAAAAAAATACTGAACACATATAGATCCAGTAATCTGAAAATACCACTTTCTTTACATTGGTAACAACTCTTAGACTAGCTTTCCCCTCCCAACGTCCCTTTAAGGCATCAGGCTTGCGACAGCACTAACCAGGGCTTGTCAAACATGTTTTATCTATTTGGCTAAGATTGCAGTTTGCTTTGGCAAGAGAAAGTGGCTTGAAGTATTACCACAAACTGACTAGCCTACTCAAATGACAAATGTTTATGATATTTAATTCTACATTATTTGATTCTACAGAATTCTATTTAAAAAAATGAGGTCCGAAGTTTTAATAAAGCAGAAGACATTGACCAAATACTTTTAGAAAGGTAGCAGTATATATAGGACTGTGATATATATACATATATCCTACAAGCTAACTTTGTAGAACAACAGTCTCTTTTTTGGGGATCTGATTCAACCAGAATACTATGAGCACATACTTCTACCAGGGGCGGGAATTATGGTAGAGGCCGGGGAGAGGGCATTATGACTGTAGTCTTATGACCAAACTCAGTAAAAAACCATTTAGTCAAGTGTGTTAGAAGCCGGAGGGGAGGAGGAGGAAGGCTGTGGGACACTGGGGGGGGACAAGAGTCTCTGACACTAGACACCGGTGGCAGGAGTGGTTAGGAGACGGATGGATGTTCCCTCTGATTTCTCCCCCCAGATGAAGACATAGCCCATGGAGACTGAATTTTGTTCTGGAAGCTGGAGTGAACCATGTAGATTTCCATTGCCTTAAATGGAAGTGCATGGGGGGTTAGTGTACGTTCTTCCAGGATGATGATATAATCTCCAACTACAGAACACTTGTTACCAGACAAGGATTTAGCTGTTTCTCAATACTGGTCAGACTTTCCTTCCACAGCAAGTATCACCAGCAGGTGTGTGTTCCTTTAAGGAATGAAGGGGACAAAGAAATCCCCCAAAGATACGCTGCCTCCACTAGTACTTGGCTGGCTACCTCACTTCCCTTAAATCTTGTATTCTTAACTAAGCAGTTTGAGAGCTGAGTACGTGTTGCTTCTTCTCACCAGTCCATAACCCAGCTTAATTGCTGTAGCGATTATCCAGAGAGAAAGACTGTAGCATGACTTCAGTTGTCCTTTTTTAGCCAAAGACAAAAGCTTGGGTTGGGCATGTCAGTGAGAAGCAGAAAGTAAAGCCAGTATTTGCTGGAAAAGGCATGATCCAGGGAACTGGACAAGTCAGTTGAGGCAATGCAAATATTCAAGGATCGTATAAAATATTTTCAAAACATGCACTTATTTGTCTTAAATATGAGAAGTTGCTGGAGATTTCTAAAGATAAAAAAACCTGAAGTTCTCATATAATGAAATGGCAATTATGTTTGCATCACGTTTTAATGAAAGGGCTTTAAAATAATTATATTTTTACTTTACCTACCATGATTATTCACATGAAAGATGACATTAATAAAAAGCTGCTGGGAAAGAGACTGAACTGCCCTTGGAGTTAGAAAGCAGACTTGGAGTTCAAGTAGAGGATCATTTTTACCCGGAAATGAGTAGGCTAATTAAATTGGTGTCTGGGTGATCAGGGGAAAACTAGGATATGTGTCACATGGAGTATTGTCACTTTTCCCCTTGATCTGCTCTGCCAGTCTATCAGAGCAAATACCTTTTTTACCAGCATGACACAGAAATCTAGGGAAATTCAGTGTCTTATGTTATCGACTCATTTCTCCTGTCCAGCCATAGAGGCAGATCACTGTAGAGGGCAGAGACAAAACTGGGATAGGGCCCCTTGCTGGCTTATGATGGCCTGGATGCTTTCTGGGCTGCTCATTTTGCTGAAGCACGATCAGAAGAGCCTCTATTTTTGTCTCACTTTCCAAGCAGCAATTGGGAACTATTTTATATTTTGTCTAGAATCCCAAACGGCAAGCACATCATTAGTGAGGAAATATCAAATAAGGCCCGCAGTCAGCCATATCTTTCAGTCTCTTTCTTGCATCTGAATTTTGAGTGCAAATAAAGGGTTCAAACGTCTCTTTCAGTTAAAAAAAAGTGTATAACTACCATAGATGATTTTCATAGATAATTATAAGAATTATCCATGGAACTCAAAAAAAAAAAAAAAAGGATTTCTAAGTTTCTTCAGAGACCACTAGAGCAGAATTTCCAGGGAGGAGCCCAGGCAAGGTTCTCTAGATTCTTCCCACTCTAAATGTGAAGTCTGGACCAGCAGTGGTGGCATCACCTGGGAGATTGTTAAAAAGGCAGAACTTTGAGCCTCACTGGTGCCAAGCAGAATCAGAATCTAAATTTTAATAAGATCCTCAGATGATTCGTCTCAGTATTAAAGTTTGAGAAGTGCTGCTCTGGGTGGTTCTGAATTTCACCATTGGCCAAGTAACACCGATTGAAAAAGAACATTGTTTCCATATGAATACAAATCAAATATAAATCACTTTTTTTTAACTTCTGGTATAACAATGCCACAAACAAATGATGTTAAAATCTAGGAGGATTGGGGTTATTATATAATATGTAGGTGGAGAAAACAAATTAATGGCTTCTATCTTGAAAACAACAACAAAAAAAATGTTAAAAAAAAATACAAGAAGGACCGAGGCTCAACTTGAGAATGATTCCCCCCAAAGTTTCTGCAAGTGACAATACCTTTGGCATGTTGGAGAGTGCAACGTGTCCACTTTCTCTTCTTATCTTGATGGAAAAGTTGGCTTTAAATGATGGTTCATCAAAGCAAGGAAAAGCCATCCGGGCTTCAGTTGGCTCAAAATCCGTTACTGCAACTATTCTGTGAAATGAAGAAACCACCGGCCAAAATTTTACAAGTGAAAGCAAGAAAAGAAATGAACTATACCATCAGAACACAGCTTATCAAACCTGGAGGTGATATATTTGACTTCTCAAACTATAATCTTCGTGAATCTAGGCTGCCTTTTTACATAAAACAGGTAAAATTTTGTTTAGTAGCTGCCAATTGTGAATAATACCCAGTGCTGGTCACTCTACTTATATGACATCTTCATACTCAGGGTAGGCAAGGATACTGAGACTCAGAAAATTCGAGTAACCATACCAGGTTCCTTAGCTATTAAATGAGATAGGCATGCCCAGTCAATTTGATGCCAAAACTGATAAGGATATTAGTAGTTAAGTACCATCTCTGAGGAGGGGGCTTCAGTTGGAGATTTGAATACTTGTGAATGTGAGTGATGTCTTAGGTTGTGTTCTCAGAAAGCAGACCTTGCTTTATTAAAAACATGTCTCCAGGAGATAATAAGGAGGTAGGCAAGGAGTAAAGGAAGCAGGATAGGATAAAAGAAAAAGCCAGGCTGGATCCAGCTTCAATCTGATCTCTGGGGAGCTCTGGAATGGAAACCACACCTCCAAGTTTTCCCCTACTGAGGCAAGGAGCTGGGATTTTTCTATTTTGTACCCCGTGGGGACCCCAGCTCCCAGGAACTTCTAGCTTTCTCTGCTTGCCAACATAGTAGCTCCAGTTCTAAGACCATAATAGGTATATAGATATTCTGACAAATCTCTTTACCTTATCACCTTGACAATGTCTGAAATTGTATAATTACAGATTTATCCTTTGGACTTAAAGCTTCAATTAAGAAACAGACCTAGAGTGTGGACTTTTATTAGAGAAGGAGGGGAGAATAAAACATCTCTAGGGTCAGATAAGGGGTGAGAAGGGCCAGGAGGGGGAAAAAAGAGGGGCTGCTGGGATAATCGTGCCTCAGTTTACTTTGTTTCTATAACATGGATTGGAAAATGCAGCTGGGAATTGAAATGATTTGATTTGCTTGGAACTTCAGGCTTTATTTGGATTTGGTAGCAGCTACTACAAATATAAAGGAATTCCACATGCCTGGAATAATTTTCACGAATGAGAAATTTTGTTTATAGTAAGTCTACAGTGGGAAAGCAAAAAATTTAATATTTTTTTCTGCTACTTGCACAATTAATTTTAGCTTTGCATATAAAATACTGAATTCTTACTTCTCAAACAACTATTATTGACCAGATTATTTTTATATTTGAGGTTAAGTTGTGTTTGTGTGTGGAGGGGGGAGAAAGCGAGAGAGATCCATGAGTCTGTTGACACTGTGCTGCAAATCATCTTACGTGTTAGATCCTACGTGTGACTGAGGATGAAGAGAACTAATTAATCATAAGAAGAGTCAGAAATAGCCTGAAGTTACTTATGGGAGACATGCTGAAAAGCCCTGCAGCTTTACTTAAAAAAATATCTTCCCTTCCAGTTTCCCACATCTCCCAAAATGATATATCTTTCAAAAGTATTTCCTTGTGGTGGAGGCCTTTTCACTTGAAAAAAATGAAAAAAGGCATCACCAGTCGCATGTTGCTTTAGTGAGAAATTGATGATAAATTCCCTATCCAGTACTATGCTGGCTGAGAACAGACCCATAAGAATTGAGGCTACAAGGAGGGAAGTGTCCCAAAGCAAGGGGCAAAGACATGGGCTTGGGGAAGGGCTCTTCTAGGTGGACTTCTGGGGACTGCAGGTGGGGAGGGGAGACATAGGAGTCCTCAGAGGCTAGTGAGCACCTAAGGGGGGGGGGAAGAAGAGATATGTAGCAGACATTGCTAAAGTCACCTACTCCTTCCCCTTCTTCAATTCCAGTGGAATCCTGATTTTACTCAAGAAGAAAATGTGTCCAGATAAGAAAATCACCCCTTCAGAGTCCCTTGCAACTTAATGGAGCAATAAAACTCATTCTAGGGGTGCCTGGGTATCTCAGTGGGTTAAAGCCTCTGCCTTCGGCTCAGGTCATGATCTCAGGGTCCTGGGATCGAGCCCTGCGTCAGGCTCCCTGCTCGGCGGGGAGCCTGCTTTCTCCTCTCTCTCTCTCTGCCTGCCTCTCTGCCTACTTGTAATCTCTCTCTGTGTCAAATAAATAAATAAATAATATTTAAAAAAAACAACTCATTCTGGCCTGATTGAAGTCATTAGGTGGGAAAACTTTGTAAAACACTCAGCTAGAGTGTTTCTTTTTGCCTGTTTCTCTCCCCTCCTTCCCCCTTCTTCCTGCCTACAATGTGGACTTGATGCCTACAGGTGCAGAAATCATTTTGTATTAGGAGGAAAGCCATATGCCAAGGGCGCTGAGCAGAAAGATAGAAGCAGCCTGGGTCCTGGATGGCACTGAAGAGTGCTATAGCAAACCTGGCCAGTCCTATTTCTGGACTTGCTGTTGCATGAGAAAATAGTGGCCCTCTACGTGATTAAACCACTGTATTTGGGTTTCTCTAACTGGCAGTGGATCAAAGGTGAGAAAGCACCAAAACCCTCCCAGATGGACCCTGGGCCTGGACAACCAAATCATCCACCCTATGGAGCGCTGATTCCTCTCCTTCTCTAATTTCATGTAACTGTCAGAAAATTCTGTTTTTCTCTCCAAAACAAATGCCAAGTTCAATCTCTGCTCTCCATAAGTACTGCCTGGCCCAAGCCACCCTCAATTCTTGCCTTCACCACTGCAATGACCTCCTAAATGATCGCTGCCCCCTGTGTGCCCCTCTCTGTAACATACTCACAATATACACTTGAGCTTTGTAGAGCATACATCAGATCAGAACCCCCTCATGAATTCCCACTGCACTGGAGGAAAGCCTAAATGCCCTACAAGTGGCTCAGAATCTTTGCCTGATCTGACCCCTTTCTACTCTACTTCTCTCGTTTGTCACTGTCCTCAAGCCATACTGGTCAGTCGGTCCAACCTCAGAACCTTTTCACTTGCTGTTCCCTTGTCTGGAGATACTCTACTCAAAGATGTCTTCATGATTTTCTCCTTTTTGAAAAAAAAAACCATTATTCTCAGTTTAATCTCCTTGTCAAGGACTCTTCTGATCACTTAGATCAATGAGTTCCAATCCCCAGCTACACTTTCTTTCTATTACAGCCCCTCAGTTTATTTCCTTCATAGCATTTATCATTTACCTTGTCCGTTTAATTTACTTTCTTGTCCTGGTTATCTCTTCCCACATATCTTACCGCTCTGCATTCAATGCCTAGAACAGTGCCTGGCACATGGCCTGTGCTCAATAAATGGCAGCTCATTGAATTTACCGTATTTCTCAATTCTCCAAACACACATGTTCCTGCCTTCTGGATTTGAGTCATGCCATTTCTTGGGCAATGTACACACATTCTCACTTCCTTTCTCTCAACCCAAACCTCACTTGCATTTCCTTCTGGTCCCAGATCAAAACTCATCACCTTTGAGAAGCCTTCCCTGTTTCAGCTTTCTGTGCCATGACCATTCTTCCTCATAGCACAACATATCTGTCTCAACACAGTCACATACTGGTCTCTCCTCCTAGTCATTCTCCCACTAGTTGTTTATGCCTCTGCATTCTGTGTTCTCATCTTCACTGAGACTTCCTTAAGAAACAGCAGAGCTGCTCCTTCTTCCAAGTTTCCATGGTTTATGGAGCTTTTCATAAATGACTGTTGAAATGAGCTCTTGGCAAAGAGATGTAACCCATAAGGAAAGTATCATAAGAGACTAAACAGCTAGAGCAATGTCCTACCTTGTTTTACCACCACGAGTTCTGTATGTGCTTTTATAAAACCCTTCAAAACCATTGGCTAACTTGGCCTGGAAGTCAATAGCCACAGAGTATCTCAAATCAGCCATTAGTGTCTCTGGAACCAACAGTGCAATTTGTTGATGAGCAGGATAACTTAAAACATTCAGCCTTTTTCCTGGTTTCCTGTATCTCAAATCTTCCTCTGACTGAAGGATGACATTCATGATTTCAAGGTCTTTGCTGTGCAAGATGATAAATTGGGTGGCATCTCTGACCAAGACTTCAATCTTCTCAGAACCAATGAAGTCCAGGGAAGTGAGGTTTGGATGGACCAAAAGGTCATAGTGGAGTGGAATGACCACCCTGGGGAGTCTTAGGTCGTTCCAAGGAAATGGTTCCCCATTGGTGGCTACAGGGAAAGCCCCAGGGTCCTTATTGAATGGATCAATAGTTGATGTTGAAAATTGAGAACAAATGCATATTTTGGCCATGATGGCTGAGCAGTAAAATCCCATGTAAATATTAAATATCAGTTTTCTGCATGGATTAGCCATTGCAGAAGAATGGATACTAAATCTGTTCTCTAGAAGACAAATTAATATCCAGGCTAAGTCTCATAATTCTCTATAGCACTGTAATAGCTCCAGTTACAACACACAGGATCTGAATGATATGTTTCAATAAATGGATTTGACCTAGAAGGAAAAAAAAATTCATAGCATGTAGAAAAAGAATTCAATTAATAAATAAATCTTTAAAAAATGAAAGCATGTATGTAAATGGAGAAAACCTGTTTCATAGAAATAAGCCAAATAACCACACAATAAAGTAGAAATTGAGTTAGCATTTGGTTATTACAAAAAGTCCTGTGGAAGCCAAATGAAAGGACTCTGCCTTAAAATTTCATGTGTAGAATTTCCTCTGCATTCCTATGCAATGAACATCAATCAGGCAGGTACATAAAATCATTGTGTATTAAATGTTTTTAATATTTGGTTACATCAGTCTGGCTGTATCCTGGACACCTGAAAATAAGCTGCACAGGTGGTCTGTATTTTGTCTCGAGTCACAAACTCTATATTCTTTGGATATTAGGTTTAATTATTAATGGCATTGAACTTCACCTCTCTTAATAAATAACATTGTCGGAATGGCCTTATTCTATGGCTGTTGATGGGAAGGATGCTGGTCAAGGTATATTTCCAATATATCAGAAGCTATAGAAATAAGATTTGAGTTTATAATATTCTTAAGGAGAATACTTAAAATCGTTTTGGTGTTCTTCATCTTAGGTTACCTTTGAAAATGCAATTAAATCAAACTGAATTCACTGCCTCTAAATAGAACTAAGATGATTTTTCTTATTAGAAGGGTAAAATCACAAAATATAAAATCAAGACAAAAAATATTGTGAGGTTAGGTGATTCAACTCTGACTCCTACCCAGCCACCTGCCTCTACTTACCTCCTCCCAGCTCCGACTCAGTCCATGAATGGTTTCCTTTCCTTTTTTTTTTTATTAGCAAGCTCGTCAGAATTAATTTTCCAAACAGTTACTTTAATTTTCCAATTTGTAATATTACTGCAGACAAGCACGTATTGTTAAAGGAAAGGTCTTTAACCTTTAAAGAGGTTTCTTTCGGGCGCCTGGGTGGCTCAGTAGGTTAAAGCCTCTGCTTTCGGCTCAGGTCATGATCTCAGGGTCCTGGGATCGAGGCCGCATCGGGCTCTCTGCTCAGCGCGGAGCCTGCTTCCTCCTCTCTCTCTGTCTGCCTCTCTGCCTACTTGTGATTTCTCTCTCTGTGTGTCAAATAAATAAATAAAATCTTTAAAAAAAATAAAGAGGTTTCTTTGTTTAACAGCAACAACAAAAAAGAAGAATGGTAAAATAAGACATTTCAAAGCCAAGATAAGGAAACGACCTAAGGGTCCATCCATGGATGAACAAATAAAGGTGATGTGGTATATATACCTGCAATGGGATGATATTTGGCCATGAGAAAGAAGGAAATCCTGACATTTGCAACAACGTAGATAGAACTTGAGGACATCATGCTAAGCGAAATAAGTCAGAGAAAGACAAATCAATATTATATATCATGTTTGTGTGGAATCTGAAAAAACTGAACTCAGAGAAACACAGTAGAGTGGTGGCTACCAGGAGTTGTGCAGTGGGGGAAATGAGTACAAACTTCCCATTAGAAGATTTAACAAGTTCTAGGGATCTAATGTACAGCATGGTGATTATAGATAATCATACTGTATCTTGCACTTGAATGTCAAATAGATTCTCAACATCCTCTCAAAAAACTAGATCAGTAACTTTCTCACCACACAAAAAAAGTGGTAATTATGAGATGGGATGGAGGTGTTAGCTAATGTCATGGCAGTAATCATTTTTCAATATATAAATGTATCAAATCAAGGTGTTGTACACTTTACTTTTTTTTCTTTCTTTATTACTTCCTTCCCTTCTTTCTTTCTTTCTTATTTATTTATTTATTGTTTATTTATTCGACAGAGACAGAGAGAGTACAAGCAGGAGGAGCAGCAGAGAGAGAGGGAGAAGCAGGCTCCCCACTGAGTGTGAAAACTGATGCAGGGCTCCATCACAGGACATTGGGATCATGACCTGAGCCAAAGGCAGATGCTTAACTGACTGAGCCACCCAGCAGCCCAGGGTGTTGCGCACTTTACACTTACACGATGTTATAATGTCAGTTATATCTCAAGAAAGCTGGGGAAGAAAAAATGATGACACTTCTATCTTTTTCAGATAAGCATTAAATTATGACTAGGGGTGCCTGGGTGGTTCAGTCTGTTGAGCGTCCAAGTCTTGGTTTCAGCTCAGGTCATGCTCTCAGGGTTCTGGGATTGAGCCCCGCACTGGGCTCTCTGCTCAGCAGGGAGTCTGCTCCTCTGGCTGCCTCTGTGCTTTCTCTGTCTCAAATAAATAAATAAAATCTTAAAAAAAAAAAAAAGAAAGAATTCATGTGAAGAATTTGGCATAGTGCCATAATTAGCACATACAAAGCATATAATGAATGTTAAATATTAAACTATTATTGTGATTATTATTACTTGAATTCACTGGCATAGATTAAGGATTATTTCTGTCCCCACTTGTAGCAGGCACACTTCCAGAAAGCTGTATTTTACTGGCAAGACTGGAGAGAAAGGTCTTGCTATTTACTCATATTCATACAGCCTTTAGCTTTCGATCAGTAAGGACTTGAAAAACTAGCTAGTATGTCTGTGATGTCCTGATAAAGAAACTGAGGGGAAGTGATTTTCCCAAAATCACATGGGAAATTTCAAGCAAAATGGGGATGAAAATATAGCACTTGACCCTTAGTCTAGGGGACTTTCCTTTATATTCAATAGCACTTCAGTGAACAAAACATCCTGGGATCCAAGATGGGAATTGCAGCAAATGTTTGGGAAAGGCTAAGAGATCTCCAGAAGAGAGTGGGTCAGTAAAGCCGAAGGATTCCTACAACAAGCCCCAATCTGAGGCAGTAGTGCCAGATTCCCCCCCTTTTCCCCTGAGCCTCACCTTACATGACAAGATCTCCTCAATACAGCAGTTTTATACCTTAAGTTCCAGTAATTATTCTCACTGAAAAGTTCTGAGTTTTAAGAAAAATTGAAGAGAAATGTTGAGGTGTTACCTTAATCCACGCTGTTGCAGGTTTGAATGAAGGGGAATTTACTTTTGATTTCACTTTCTGTTCTGGTACTACCCGGAACTTTGCATACTTAGCTGGTTTCAGCACTGGCTGGTTCGTTATGGTACAGACGCATGGGGCTTAGGACAAGAGCCTTAGTCCAAAATCACAAGACATCCCCCTACTTCAAGCCCTCCTCCATCCCCCGTGAATGGATCATATAATTGTTTTGATTCTGCCCCTCTCCAGTTTGTTACGAAGTCCTTTTGATTCTTCACTTTCAATCTCTTTCTATCCAAATTTTAAACAATTCCCCCAGTCATTAAAGTAGTCTAGATCCTCGTTACTCCTCACAATGGTCTGGCTCCTCAAGGCCAGGTCTGGCAGTTTACTGGTCCGATACCAGCCCACAGACTCATCCTTGATGCTACGGCCTGATCATGCCACACCCAGCTTCAAACCTTCCTGTGGTTTCCTCCTGTTTACACAGAGACGCCGGTCCCCATGTAGAGACCACAGGGGTGGGAGGGCCAACTGGTCGCCTATGCACCCCACGGATTCTCTCATGCTGTCTGGTTGTTTTGTTTAGATCCTAGTGCGTTAAAGGGCAATGCCCCCACACAAGTGTTATTCTCAGGGGAACAAAACAAGCTTGACTCTTACTGTCTGACAGACCGTCCCCATATTCTGGTGTTCCTGCTTCGACCTGCCGTGCATTGGAGTTTGCAGCCTGTGCTTCGGCTCAACATTCAAGTGCTGCTATGATTAGATCCTAGTTAACTCTCAAGCCTTGATTTTTTTTTCCTCTTTCGGTGTTTTTCATGTGGACCAGGATAAATGATTTGATAAAGCAGAGGAGCGAATGACCAGGAGGTAGCCTCCACAGAGGGCTAGAGGCACAGGGTTGAATGGGGCCTCTCAGGGTAGCATTCTGTGTAGTTAGAGGGGCACCAAGGGGGTGGGGAGGTCGGCTGGAAACAGGTGAGGGGGGAAAAGGGGACAGCAGGGGAGCAAGGGGCAAAGGATGTAGAGGAACCTGGGGTACTTTGGGGTATTCCCTGTCACAGGGCCCAGCTCAGTGTGTGCGTGTTCTCAGAACTCTGCCCCACCCATGAGAGCCGAGGCGATGAGGGAGAAGGAGGAAACAGGCATCTGGGACTGGGCTGCAGAATCCTACAAGACGAAGTTGAGGAAAGTCCAGGTGACTTCACAGCTTATTACTTAGAACTGTTTCTCACCGAAATGGGGTTCTAATTTTTTTTTCCTGATAACAGAATAAGCTTTGGGATGTTTGTGGCCCAGAGAATTCACATATCTCACTTTTTCACTTTTCCTTTTCCCTGGCCTTTGAACTATCCCTCACTCAGACTCTCCCTATTGGCTCTCTCTAAAACAGGGGAACTCTTGGGACACCTGGGTGGCTCCATCAGTTAAGCGTCTGTCTTCAGCTCCAGTCCTGATCTCAAGGCCCTAGGATGGAGCCCCATGTCGGGCTCCACCCAGGGAAGACTCTGCTTGTCCCTCTCCCTCTACCTTTCCCCCTGCTCATGCTCTCTCTCAAATAAATAAGTGAAATCTTTAAAAATAATAAAAAGTAAAAGAGGAGCACTCCTACCCGAATCCACACCTGACTGCCACCACCCAGTGTCTATCACCTCTGCCTGCTTGGTTTTTTCCTTCTTAGCGTTTGTCAATGTCTGATACTACATTATGTACTGATGTATTTGTTTTTTCTGTCTTTCCACTAGAACATAAGTTTTTTGCAGGCAGGGAGTTTGGCTACTTCGCTCACTCCCGAATGCCCAGAGCCTAGAGTGGAGACTGGCCTTTCAGTTCACACCCGCTGACTGAGTGAATGCATTTGCAATATTTTCCTTTTTTTTTTTCTTTTTCTTTTTTCCTTTTCAGATCGCCCTGTGCTCACTCCGTGCTTCAGGCAGACAAGGGAATTTTACATCAATGGCTGTGTCCAGCATGCCCCCATCTTCCTGAAGCTGTACTCCGTGTGTGAGACATTTCTCTCAGTGTTCCTGTGTAAACCTACTTGTCACAAGGCAAATACCACCTTGGAAGTGACACAGGCTCCCTTCCAGTCCCTAACTATAGGCACTTGCACAGTTAGTGCTACTGACCCTTATCTTCTGCGAACAGATTTTTGCTTCATATTCTTCCTTCAACGACCAACTCCTGAAGGTTAGGGGCCAAACACTATGTCTCCACCTCTTCCCAGCACCCCACAGGGTGTGTGTACCTCATAGGCCCTCAACAAACAAGTGAGAATGAATGAGTGAAAATTAATTTTCCCGAGAGTTGAAACTTACTTGGCAAAATGTTCCAAGATTATTACTCATTTTTAAATGGAAACATTTCTCAAATATATTAGAGATGTTTCCAGCCCCTTAGAGTGTTTTCAACAGATTTAAACTTTAATGACTTTTTGTTGTTGTTGTTTGGTTTTGTTTATTACAAACTGTACCTAGAGTCAAGAGAATTAAACTTGCCATCTTCTTAAAATAAGTTACTTCCTTTTGTCCAAATTAGAGACAATAATATTTCCTTAATTATTACAGAGGGTTATTGTCAATGTCAGAATCAATCTGAGACAATATCTGAAAATCAGTTTATAAATGTTTTATAAACTTTAAAGTTGTTTACATGCGTACTACCTTTATAGTAATAATCAGTGATTATGTTATATTGTAATAAAATGCTGCCCTTGAGGCCAACAGGATATAAAAATAACCCCATATTGCTATATCTTTTTGAATTCTTTTGAATTGGGTACTCTACAAAGTTTATTTCAGTTCCTCCATTATTATCAGATTTTGATTTACCTTCTATCGTTACCTTCAACTATCCCCAATCTCCACCCTAGACTGGTTTCAAGATTATTCCTTCTAGAGTGCTACAAGGTGGGCACACCTGGGTGGCTCAGTGGGTTAAGCATCTGCCTCGGGCTCAGGTCATGATCCCAGAGTCCTAGAATCAAGCTTCAGGTCCTGGGATCAAGTCCAGAGTCCTAGGATCGAGTCCCACTTTGGGCTCCCTGCTTAAATAAATCTTTTTTTAAAAGGGCTACATGCTGAAAAATGAACAAAGCCGGTTGGACATTATTTGAGGCACTCAGATGCCTTAAAAATCATTTCCTAATGTTGCCTGTGTTGTAGGTGGTGAGATTTCGATATAAACGAACTGATAAATAGCCTCCTGACAGATGACACGTTACTGAATCTCCTTCTCCCTGTTTTGCTAGTGTGACTGTTGAATTCTCTCCCCTTAACATAGGTACAGCTTGACCTTTGTCAGTGCTTGATGCTATCACTCTGAATACCCAGCCAGCTGACAACTCTGAAAACCACTTCCTCTTCTCCCTCTTCCATCTCTTTTCAAAAGGACCTCTAAAAACCTGTTGAGAGCTCTAAAATTCTTCACAGAACGATTGCTATGCCTCTGTTTATTTTCAAATAAATAGAGCCAGAATCTATAAAATGGTTTTAGTATTTTTAATTAAAAAAAAAAGAAAGCTTCTGATACTACGAAGACCCAGGGCTTATGCAAAATGTGGAAAGAAGGATGGGGTGGGGGTTAGTAAACACATTCTGTAGCTTCTTCTAAACTCTAGTTTCAACAGAAAACGAGAAGAGTATAATATCAGAATTTTAAACCAGCAACTGACAGGAAGATGGTTTTTCAAAAATTGATTATCTTTAGTATGCCATCCACAACATTTATTAAAAACAAAAACAGAAGAATGTAACAACAAAAATCTTACACTGCGAAAGTAGAACAGAATATTAAGCAGACCTGACATTAGACAATTGAAATTGTACCACATTTAAAATTTTTATTTAATAGCCAAATGAAAAATGCTGGTGCTTCTGTCATTTTCTAAATATTACCTAAATAACTGATGACACATTTTCAAACAGGAAAATGGCTGCAAAAGAAAGAGTGCTTTCTGAGCTGCTTAAATACTTAATTTCTAAAGGAAATTTTAATACTTCCAAATGATAAAACCACCTGATTAAACCAAAACACATTTCTAGGCTTCCTACTGTGTAAAGATAGAGCTTAAATGTCCATAAGAACTTCCACTCTGGCCAGGATAAAGTAGGGACTGCAATTTATTCTCTTGCTTGAGACAACCAAAAAAATGGACACAAAACAGTTTGCAAGACAGAGAATATCAGGCAATTGGAGGCAGCGATGATCCCAGAAGAGAAGGAAACAAATGAGGTCAGCCCTGCAATTGTCCCAGTTTACTGCCTTGAGGGATTGCACACACCTGTGCCTGGAGGGAGACCACGGGCAAAGCCCAGCAGACATTTTCTGTTGAAGAGATGCAGCTGAGATTCTGGGAAAGCAAGGAAACTCGAGTTCATAGGAAAAGTACTGAGAAGACAGCTACAGAAAGAGAGAGAGAGAGAGAGAGAACGTGCTTTGGAGATCTGCTGAAGGTTCCCCTTGAATATTCTGTTGATCACTGATCTGCACATGCATATGTGGAAAATGCGTAAGCCAGAGACAGAAGCACTGGCAAGGATCAGAGGTAA
Organism: Ailurus styani; assembly: GCA_002007465.1. Classification (NCBI taxonomy): domain Eukaryota; kingdom Metazoa; phylum Chordata; class Mammalia; order Carnivora; family Ailuridae; genus Ailurus; species Ailurus styani. The sequence goes on from LNAC01000031.1 coordinate 3,453,218, forward strand.
GGGTACCCGGTTCCCACACACAGGCGGAAACAGTGCCTGTGTCCGCCAGTCCGACTGGAAAACCTCAAGATCAACATGCCAACCAACTGGAAAACCTCAAGATCAACAAGCCAACAACTAGAACACCCAGAGGGGTCTTGCCTCAGCTGGAAGAAGCAATCCTCTCCCCCCACCCCAGTGTAGAGCATGGCTTCAGCCCTGTCTCCCAAATCTTAAAAGCAAGATCCAAAAGGATCAAATCATTTTCAAGAAACTGAACTGTGTCCTAGCACAAAGCTCAAGAAAATTTTAGTAATAAAAAACCACCTCCCAACTAGGTAAAAAGGTGAGTAGTGATTCTTTTTTTTTTTTAAAATAAACTGGTTTTTTCAGTCATTGCAGTAAGAGGGAATACACACCATGGAGAGGGGTGGGCATCTCAGAAGGAAAATGTCCCGAGACACTTCTGAGAGGATGCGTCATGTGACTGAGAAGGGCTTCCTGAAGCAGGGCCTTGTTTTGGTTCTGATGATCTCAGGAGTGGGGCTACTTCTGTAACTGGGTTTCTTAATAAGGAGGGAAGAATGGGGTGCCTGGGTGGCTCAGTGGGTTAAAGCCTCTGCCTTCGGCTCTGGTCATGATCCCAGGGTCTTGGGGTTGAGCCCCACACCAGGCTCTGCTCAGCGGGGAGCCTGCTTCCTCCTCTCCCTCTGCCTGCCTCTCAGCCTACTTGTGCCCTCTCTCTGTCAAATAAATAAATAAAATCTTAAAATAATAATAATAGTAAGGACGGAGGAGTAGACCAACGCTAAGGCTGTAATTTGTAAAGAGACACCAGCCATTGGTCAGGATTTGGAGGTGTGCTGTCATTTTTGTGCCGATGACAATGTTCACGTTTTGCCTGTGTTCAGACATGATTATGAAGTTAGCCTTTTTTGGTCTTTGTCCATCATAGCCATAGAGTGGGTTTGTCTGATGCTGTTCTATGTAACTGTGTTTAATAGCAGGCCAACACCGAGACCTGCTGTGGGTACCAGGTCAGCTCTTGGGGGGCAGGGACTGCTTTTCTCTTTCTCATTATACTCAGGCTCTTGGACTCAGATTTTGCCTCCCTCGGTCCTGGGAGGCTATCAAAGGTTTAGTTCAGCCTCTGTTTCTTTTTTCCACCCCCTGTAAATACCCCTGGCATGAAAGAATCCTTACATGCCTCTTGGATTTCCATCCTCTCTAGACTCTTACTTGGCTCAGTAACTTTTAGTTTTTGATGCTTTAAAGATGTTTTCACATTTTGTCAGTGTTTATAGTTGTTTTCACTGCAAGTGCTGGTCCTATTACATAGAGTGCCATTATTGTGATTAGAAGGACCCTCTCTTCTGCCCTCTTTCCCCTCCAAAGACTTCCCTAAGCCTCAGAAAGGGATTTACTGGAGCTTTTGCTGGGCCTCCATCCTCATTTACCAGGATTGTTTCAATCCATCTAGCTATCTGATCCCCTTACAGTAGTTCCACAAAGTTGATGGTCAGACAATTGAGTAGTTTTCATTCCACTTAGGTTTAGTCCTCTCTAACCCTACACTCATCACGCCCTTCAGCTTTCTCCCTGAACAATCCAGAGTATCATCTGATCATGTTCTGTATATACAAATGTAGCCACTAACAAGCCCCGCCCCCAGCTCCTTTTTCCTGCTCCTTTCCTGTTCCCGTGATTTGCTGTTCCTTTTTAAGATTTATTTATTTATTTTAGAGAGAGTGAGAGTGAGTGGGAGAGGGGCAGAGAGAGAGAGCATCTCAAGCAGATTCCTTGACATCTTGGAGCCCCACACGGGGTTTGATCTCACAACCCTGAGATTATACCTGTGCTGAAATCAAGAGTCAGGCACTTAACAGACTATGCCACCCAGGTGCCCTCTTGTGACTCTCTTCTATGAAAATTCTGTATCTACCTGTTACCCTCTAATAAATCTGTATACTAAGTAGAAGTGGGTACCCTCAGGGTTATAGTCCTGAAAACATGTTTAGTAAGCTAATTCCCAATTTTTATCAAAGAAGAAATAGAGGCTTTTTCTTTCCACTTATGTGCTAGGTTTGTACCTCCCTCAAACCAATAACTGGTACAAAACAAGTCAGTGTAGAATAGATGATGATGGTAATATTTTTTTAAAGATTTTATTTACTTATTTGACAGAGAGATTACAAGTAGGCAGAGAGGCAGGCAGAGAGAGGAGAAAGCAGGCTCCCTGCTGAGCAGAGAGCCCAATGCAGGGCTCGATCCCAGGACCCTGAGATCATGACCTGAGCCGAAGGCAGAGGCTTCAACCCACTGAGCCACCCAGGTGCACCTTGGGAGTATTTTTAAAATAAATAGTTACCAACTAAGAAAGCCATGGATTACAGTTTTAAGGGCATTTATGTGCACTTTAACACTTAGCTCTCTGTATTTTATTGAAATTATCAAAATAGACTGGTCACCTTATCCTCAAGCAAGGGGAGCTTGAGTAACCCTAGGATTTTCAATTTTACATCAATGTCAGCTAGTAGCCAAACAACAACTCTATTGAGAGGAGAAAGCAAAAGCAGTGGTAGCCTCATCTAGTGGTGACATGTGTAACTGCAGAGACTCGTTTGTCTAGCACTTAGCGTTTATGCAGACATACATCTTGTGGCAAATTACACAATTAAAAAAGCAATTAGACACATTTATCTAATGCACAAGCTAGACCTAAGAAAATAGGTCCTGGATTTCTGATAAGTTGAAGGCTAGGGGTCAAAACTCATAGGATTCCAATAAATCAAATTTGATACATGAGTAACTCTGCTTTGTAGGTACAGCCTTCGTGCTATCAGTGGGAACATTAGAAATGGGGTAGCAGGGCCTCCCTCTAACCGGTGCTGATAGGGTGCTTTAAAGTTCATCACACTTTCATATAGAAAATTTTCTACAAGATGCAGAGCTTGAGGGCATTTCCTCTGTCTGTAAGAATATTCAGAAGCTTTTCCCATTATTTGCTTAAGCATTTCATTCATACAGAAGATACAAAGAGGATCGAGGAGATCACTTATCAGTTGAAGGGGAAGGAATGTCAGGGACAGATCCTCATCGAGCCAGTGGTATAATTCACACCATTGGTATAATTAATTATTGACTAAAAGACCATAGATGAAGGAAGCCTGGGTGGCTCAGTCTGTTAAAGGTCTGCCTTCGGCTCACGTCATGATCCCGAGGTGCTGGGATTGAGCCCCGCATCAGGCTTCCTGCTCTGTGGGGAATTTGCTTCTCCATCTTCCTGCGCCCCCGCCCCCTGCATGTGCACGCTCTCTTTCTCAAAAATAAATAAATAAAACCTTTATTAAAAAAGAAGAAAAAAAGAAAGAAAGAAAAGACCATAGAAAGAGTTCCAGAAAGAGAGTACAGAAGGTAAACTAAAATAAAATATTAGCTTTCATCTGCGATTTGTTCTTTTTTTCCTAGAGGGAGATATATTTTTTATTTTTTCCTCCAGAGTACATTTTTTGTCATTAAAAAAATTTTGCCAAAGAGAAGATACTTCAATTTTCTCCTCCGTTTCCTCCTCCCTTTTCCCTTTATTGGCAACCGCGTTTATCAAATGGACACAAGTCAATGAGAGTTGAGATAAGGAAGAGTTCCCCTCCCACTCCCGGCTCTTGCTCTTCATTTTTCCACCTCCTGTTTTGTTTTTTTTTTTCTGGGTCTTTTCTAGAATCAGTGGGGGAGGTAGGCAGCTGGAAGGAAAGAGAAAAAAATCCCTTTTATTTCTCTGGTACTGCCTATCCAGCTTTTTCTTGGTCATTGACATTTTCTGTGTAACAAGCTTATATGTTTCTCTCTTATGGATTTTTTTCTTAATGTTTTCAGCTCTCTGCTCAATTCCTGAGTGTCTTTCAAATTATTAGCCTAGATGTGCCTATATCTATCAATAAGTTTCCTACTGAACACAGATTTCTGAGAAGAGAATTTTACAGTTTTAACCTACATCTAAGTAAGTCACTAAAAACACACACACACTACTATTGTTCCCTTGTCCAACGCATCAAAACTTTCCAATATTCTAAGGGAATTACTTTTGAACTTGCATCTTCAAGAGACCCAAATCCAAATTACCAGGTATAATAGAATTGACTGATAAGCAGGATTCTTTCTCAAAGTATTGTATCCCTCCAAGGGTTTATACAAGTCTCACTTATAATTGATTGACCCCCTAACATTTTTGCTTTACGATTTTATGTTGTGAAAAATAACCTTAAACCCTCTACCACAGCTGAAACATGATTTCTGTTTATCATTTGATGGAATATTTCTGTGCAATTTGTACCAACCTGATGGACATAAAGGGAACCAAAGCAAATTGGAGACTTTTCCACTATCATCTCTTCTGTACTGAGAAAAATGTTTTCAATGTACGTTCACTTTCCTTGAAGTGCTCAGAACATCAAGTATTACTTTTAGAGGAGAAGGAAGTACCTGTTTGCTAATCTGAAGGAAAACAGGAAGAAAGACACAAGGGTTCTACATATTTAGCATAGATTAAATTACTTTCAGCTCAGCTATTCTATTAAAATTAAGGCAATCTTTCTGTTTTGGAAGCTAACAAAGCTTTCTGCTTTGGAAGTGTCAAATCACCACTGCTTACATGCAAGTGAGGGTAGCAGCATTGTTCATTTCCTAGTTGTTTATTGTGTATACATTTTGGCAGAGTGCTTCCAGGAAGTGTAACAACTCTTGCCCTCATTTGAAGCATCTTGTGTCCCTGTAAATGTGAATACGTGCATGTGTATAAATGTTTCTACTGTATAAAAATCACAGTAATATATGTCCAGTAAAAAATCAAATACTGCAAGAATTACAATGAAAAGCAACAGAAACTCTACACTTTCCCACTCATGGTCACACTTCACAGAAACAGTCATTTATAAGCTTTTCTCTTTTAATTTCTGATGGTTATTTCTCCAATTCTAAATGATATTTAGGGTCACTATATCTTATAATAGGGTCTTTTGACTCCTGGTTTGAAATGTGAAGATTTCCTCATTTTCCCCTCCTACTCCAAGTTTTATTACCTTTATTTTAGTTCCTCTGTTATCTTTATATCTTTATGCAATAGACATAAACCTTCATTTCTGATTCTATCAACTTTAGACATTATCTCTTTCCCCTCAAATATGTGAGATAGCAATGACTAAAATTTACTGGAGTTTTACTATTTGCCAGACATGGTTTTAAGTGCTTTACATGAATTATCTTATTTAATCCTGATAGCAATGCTATGAGGTATCATTCCTAATTTACAGATAAGAAAAATAAGACTTGCTGGTTAGGGGATACCTTGCTTCAGGTCACAAGGCCAGGAAGGTGGCAGAGGGATCGGGCCACCTGAATCCAAAGCCACTGCCTCCCATAGGAGGGTATTGCAATCTGAATGTCCCTCCCTCCTTCCTCCCCATTCCACTCCCACTGTCTGTCAACCAGATCTTCACTTTTACAGCATTAAGGTGGATAACATTTCCAGTCTATTATGTAATTATATTTAAATCTTCTGCTTTTCTCCTTAGAGGTCAGGTCCAAGGTTGAAAATCTTAAGTACGTTTACATTTTGTAACTGTGCAAATATTATTCTCAGCAGAACTACGAAGTATGCCAAGATTACATTTTCTTCTCTGTCTCCCCCAAATATTTGAAGTCCTTCCTTCTTTCATTTCTTCCTTTATATGCTCAAGAAATATTTGAAAGCTTACTAAGTGTTGGAATTTGGGGAAAGGAGGTGGAGATGAAAATAATGACATATACACTGTTATCAAACCCATGGCTTCTGCCCTTAAGAATTTACCCTTAGTATAGGATTTACAGTGTACCTGTGGTCAGGGAAAACTTTGAGGAGGAGATGGTATATAAACTGGATCTTAAAGGATGATGAGAATTTGGAAAAGGGGGAGAGGGCACATAAGCAAGTGGTATTAAATGAGCCAAGTGATGGAGATAGGATTGTTGGGATTTTTCAATAAATGAGATTTCTAAATTGCCTGCTTAGAAGCAGGGGTTTGCACTAGAGAGGTGTGGCAGGTGTGATGGAAGCTTAGTTGTATGCGGCTTGAACAATTGGTAAGGATTTCCACGTAGAATTCAGTGGGTGTTAGAAATGTGAACCAGAATATGTGAAAATTTCAAAGTTGGAAATCATTTTTAAAAAGTGATAAAGTCTTTACAGTGGCTGTATCTGTTAAGAGAAATTGGATTGGGTAGGGGTGACTCAGATTACACCTTTAAGAGATGACTTAGCTTCAGGAGAAGGTAAAGGCTGAAACCTTGCTACAAAGAGCTAAGAGTATAGAGGGAAAACAGCTTGCTAGAGTATGGAGACTGTCCTTTTCAGAAGCGTACAGTTAAAAGCAAAGAAGAGAAACAGGGCAGTGGTTGGGGAGGGAGTGGAAGGTGGGCAGAGGTTAAAGAAGAGTCTTTATTACAGTAGCATATTATTGCATGAGGGAAAAGTGAGGAAATGACGAAGGAGTGAGATTCTGGAGGAGGCAGGAGGGAACAGGGTGGAAGTCTAGCTCTGGGGATAAGTCCACAAAATACGCCTTGTAGGTTTTTTCCAAAGTATATTGGAAAACCACTGGAGGATATGGAGCAAGGAAGTGACATAATCCAGCTCACATTTTGAGAATATGACTCTGACTGCTATATGGAGGGTAGATTGGAGCAAGACAAGATTTGATGTTTATCTTTAATACACACAGCCAACCCTGGGGTTGGAAATGTGGTCAATAAACTTTTCAGTGCCTGTCAGAGTGGTGAACAAGTTGGGAGGATCTTAATTTGAACCCTGATGCTCAAGAACCCCATTCCACGTTTCTAAAGTCCAGAGGGCTGTATGTAAGTGACCTATGTAAGTACTAAAGTAAAGCGGTACCTACGAGAGTGAGCTGTGGGGTCAAACAGCTTTGGATACAAACATTACAGCCACCATTTACCAACTGTGTGTTCTGAATTACCTCTCTAGGCCTCAGATTCCTTCTCTGGAAACTGTAGATAAAAACTGCCCACCTTGTTATATTTTTATGGGTACTAATGAACGGGGCTTAGTATCCCAACAATAATCATACAAGGACACTCTTTATTGCTGCTCCACATTCTTTGACTACCAGCACTATTGTTTACTTATATAGTCAATCTATGGAGGCTTCAGAGAAGGTGACTCTTGCCATCAGGAAAAAAGCAGTTGACAGCAAAACAAAGGAACTCCTTAGAGCTCAGGAGCTACTAAAAAGTCAACCACTCACCAGATTATGGTGGAGACTTTTAATGTCCCTTGTTCATAACCACCTAAATTTCAGGGAATTTCTGTCGACATTTTCAAATCCTATGGCTGCCTGTCACACCCTAAGATGCCTGCTAAGAGCTACCTTCTGATCATCTGTGGCTGCTTGGTTTACCTCATTCTCTGGTCAGGGGCCTTGATTTCCCTAATTAGAAGGCAAGTTTATTTGTTTGTTTACTGACTTTAAGAGTTCACATTTTATTGAGACACAGCACTTGTGTGACAATGTCTTGTCGGCTATCAAACTTAATAGAACTAATTACCTTTTCTAAAGATTGATATGGCCCCATATTTATGGGACTAATTTTTTGGTTCCAGCCAAGAATTATGCTCTATGTGGGTTCACAAATCATTTAAAGATACAAAAGGTATTAGGAAGCTTTAAACTGCAAGTGTATTTTGATCACAGAAAGTCCTGAGCAAAACGAGTGCTGGGTAATTGCCCAACAATTTTCAAAAGCGCGTTGCCTCCCTGCTACTGTCCTAGCAGAGTGCTAAGCACAGGGGCTTTGGATTTAAGTGGCCTGCATTTAAAGGCTGGGTCAGGAACTTACTTCAGCTAGTTGTTGAGGGTCTGATGCCTCAAGTGCCTTCATATACAAATGAGGGAGGATAATTAAAGGACGCACCTAGAAGGGTTGTAGCACAGATCAAGTGTGATGGGGTCTGGCAAATCCTAAGTGTTCAGCGTGTATGAGTCATTGCTCTTACTGATAGTGACCCATGTTAGGAGCAGTATCAGGAGGAATGTTGTTGCCAAACCCGATAAAGGCTTTTGGAAATAGCTTCCAGTATCTTTGGAGCTGCTTATCAGCCTTAAGACCATCACCATGAAATCTTTAAATGAGGTTCAGCAAGTATTAGTCAAAAGCCACTTAGATTTTTACCTAATCTGTATTCAGATCCATTGGGGATGTTGATCCTCAGAAATTCTTCCAAAGAGAGCTCTTTGTCTCGCTGGAGTGTTAATTGCAGATTGCCTTGCTGGAGGATTCCTGTGTTCATTATCTCTGCGACATCAAGATATTAGCAGAGAAAACTCACACTGATGTCAGCTGCTTTGGGATGCAGCAGGAGGTAGTAAGACCAGTAGCTCTCACGGTGCTAGGCCCTTTCTTACAACTCCTTTGCTGTGAAATGATTGGATGCATTATTTGTGGGAATTTGTTAAAGGATTTTTGACAGTTTGAATAATTTTTAGGAGGGCTGTAGAAATAGATTTAAAAATTTCAGGAGGGACAGCACCTGCAATTTAGCCACGGAATCACACCAGCTTCCTGACCTTACAACGATTGCTCTGTTCCATAGATAAGTAGCTGTGTCTACCTACGCTATTAAAAGAGAAGTCCACAGGAAATCTGTTGACCTGTCTTGCTCACTTCTGAATCAAAGTCATATAGTCCTGCATTAGATTGGCACAGTAACCTAACTATAAGGGAAGTGGGAATTTGAGTCTGACTTCCTTGGGGCAGTAGGACTGAAAATGTGAGATAATTATTCTAAAGATAACAAATAGCCAACAAATGACACAGGCCTGACAGACTCTTCACCTCCCCTTTTATTCCACCTCCCTGGGTGGAATAAACACCTCCTCCTCATGGAAGTCTTCCATAAATTGCCTGCTGCCAAAGGACTCTTCCCTCGCCGGCGTAGACTAGATTGGGTTACCCACACAGCAGAGTTATAAGGAGGCCATGTCTGTTTTCCTCAGGGCTGTTGCCTTAGTATCTAACAGTGTGCTTGGCCCTCAGTTGTTGCTCAGTAAGTTTGTTGAATGAATGTAAAGCTATTTCTTCTCTTCTGAAAATCTAGCCCAATACCTCTGCAACTACCCATTCAGGCCTAATTTATAATTAAGATGTATGAAATGCTGTCATATTTGTAGATAAAATATATTTTGGAGCTGTATTTTGTCTCAGTATGATACTAAATCACACACATGGGATGCTGTTCTATGTCAAATTACTAAACTATATGGTTCAGTCCAGCTGCTCAGGGAAGGCCATATGCTGGTCATTCTTTTAGACGATTTGCCCTGTATTTCAGATTTCATGTGTGAAAACCCCCTCAAACAACAACAAAGCCCTCTTAGACTTACTGATTTTATGGGGCTGTAGTCATTAGATCAGAGTCAAAGAATCCAGCCAAAATTGACAATGTCACAAATACCACTAATAATGCCACTAATATTTATTAGGTTTGCTTTACAGTCAGAAAAACACTTTTATATATATTGTGCCATTGATCCTCAGAATAATTCCATGCACAAGTCAGTGCATGTGCTATTTCATTTTGCGGATGAGGAACCTGAAGCTCCATGAGGTGAAGTGACTTGCTGGAGTCTTTAACGGTGACCAGTGGGGAAGGTCAGGGCAGTGGTCTAGACTTCCAACTCTGTCCAGGGCATTTGCCCCGTTGCCATGCAGCTAGAGTACCATCGAGACACAGGATGTGTCCATTCCAGAAAGACATGAGCAGAGAGTCATCTACCCCCAGAGGAGAACGTCCGTCTTGGTTGGGCCAGTTTAGTATCACAGAGCAGACACTACGGGCACTTGAGGCAGCTCTGTAGCCAACAAAACTGATCCCTTGACTTAAGACGCACTTTGAGGAGAGCATCGTGTTGGGAATATGAAGCTGGAGCACAGCACACTGGTGTGCTTGAGCCCTGTGTCTCCGAGGAGCTTTTGGCCCACGTGGAACAGAGCCCGAGTACGGCCCGCAAGGGACAGGAATGTTCCTGTGTGACTCAGAGACCCAGTTCCGCAAACATATGATGCCTAGGAAGCCAGGCTCTGGGCCAGCTGCCATGGCAGAAAGAGATGAATGAGACATGTCTGCCTCCCACAGTGTGTGCATGTGGACGGGGGCACGGGCATGGCGCTGGTCTAGCATGAGTTTCACCTTCTCCATTTGTAAGCATAGCAGCTAACAATATGTTTGTGTGTGGTTTTTTAATTTTTATATATTTATTTATTCGACAGAGAGAGAGATCATAGTAGGTTGAGAGGCAGGCAGAGAGGGAGAGGAGGCAGCAGGCTCCCTGCCGAGCAGAGAGCCCGATGCAAGGCTCGATCCCAGGACCCTGAGATCATGACCTGAGCCGAAGGCAGAGGCTTTAACCCACTGAGCCACCCAGGCGCCCTAACAATACATTTAGAAGGAGCAAGCTTCAGAGCTAGGCTTCTTGGAATTCTTTTGTGGTGGATACTGTTTGCTGTGTGTGCCTGTGAACCAAGGATACAAGGAAGTTTGGAGACGATGAGAATATACTGCTGGCATTCCACATTGTTATTTTTGGTTTCTTCACTTTTATTTCATTGCTAACCTTCTGTTCTGGACATGAAATATTAGCTATATTGACTACTTGTTTATATACCATGATTACATTGAGAGATTCTCTATGCTCTTTTATGACAGCATATATAATAGGTAAAATGCTGGTTTGGGGAGAATTGTCATGTGGTATAAATCAAGTTAACTTTATTACTGAAGACAAATACAGTCACCCAAATTTAAGGTTCAGAGGAATCTGAGAAACTCAGTATTCTTTGGCATAAATCTCCAAGTCAAATGACTGTCACACATCATCAAGTTATTAGCTCAAGGTTTATTAGGTGCAATTAAGTGAAGAGGAGATTTATAATTGTACCGTGGCTCAATATTTGCTGGAGCCAAATTGATCAGATACAAATGATCACCTATTGTGGCTTACTAGCAAAAAAGTGTTAGTAGAATCTAGCCTCTAACCAGCTGTTCCTTGCTCTTGCTCTCTAAGACATGTATCCCCACCCTTGCTATCTGACCCATTTTTAACACATTTTGGAGACCTGATCTCAACTTTATCCTTTGTACATGATTTCTGTTATTTTCCCTCTTGCTCTACTTATTTTCTTCCTTCCTCTCCATCCTGATCCCTGTGGACCTGCCATCTAGACCTGCACATAAAATGCGTGTGTTCAGTCAGGATTAAAATAAACTGAAAATAAAGCATGTGTTCTCCCTCATATGTGGCTTTTAAATTTAAGCTTACTTTGAAGTAACAGCAGAAGTATTGGTGTGATTCTACCTCTAACTCAAAAGCAAGGGCGCAAGGTACACAGTAGCAATTGCACGGTCTCTGAAGCCAACCCAGCTAGGTTTTCAAGTAAATCAGACCTGTATTTCTTAGCTACATAACTTTTGGAGAGTCACCTAATTTCTCTCTGCTCTGTCTCCTCATCTGTGAAATAGAAATGATGATGATATAACTGCTTTGCAGGGTTGCATTAGAAGCATTCACTACTTTTTTTATTGGTGTAGAGTTGACACATAATGTTACATTAGTTTCAGGTGTGTAGCATGGCAACTGGACAAGTCTACATGTGACGTTATGCTCACCACAAGTGTAGCTACTGTCTGTCACCATACAACACTCTTATAAGAAGTATTACCTATTTTAAAGCATTTTTATTGTTGTCTTCATTACACTAAATTTATTGAGAGTTTTTATGTGCCAGGCCCTGTGCTAGGTGTTGAGGAGAAAATGATCACAAGATGCCATTCCTTCTCTCCAAGTATTCACTTCCAGTTGGGGACACAGCCAAACAAAAAGATAGCAATACCCAGTGTGAGGAATGTGTGCCAGGAGTAAGCCAAGGTGCTGGTGAGCACATGGGAGGCTAACCTGAGCTAGCCCTGGGGAATCAGAGAAGGCTTCTTTTAGTGACATGACATCAAGTCCTGAAAGATGAGAAGGAGTGAGCCAGGCGAACAGTGGAGGTCACATCTTAAGCAAAGAGAAGAACAGGCAGGGAGGTTTAGAGGCAGAATAAGTCATACTTGGGGGGACAGCAAGTGGTTCAGAGAAGCGATTGTGGTAAGGCCACTAAAAAGATCGTAAAACTGAGACTCTGAATAAAGGAGCCCAACTGAGGGCATCAGGATGCAGAAAACCCAGACAGGAATCAGGGTTTCTGGAGAGAGGGGAGTTGTGAGAAGTGGTCAGTCAGTGTCCATAAGCTCCAGCAAGAGGTAAGAGATGGAAAATCCAGCAGAAAAGTGAAATGGGTAAAATGGGGAGATTTATATGGGAAAGGTAGTGTTTTCGATTTGATATGGTATCATGTGGAAGAGACTTACAAAGAGAGTGCCCCAGCGAGAACCGTGTCAGAGATGCGGAGAGTGGAGTTGGACGAAGCCCCGCTGAGGGGTCAGCCGTGGATCTGCGGCCATTGGTTAATGGAATGAGAGCAGCAGGGCCGAAGCCACAGCACAGCCTGAGTGAGTCACTCCAGTGAGAGGTGAACGAGCTCTTTAAATGTTCCTGGGAATAGGATTCTCACCAGGATAGGAGGTAGGGTTCAACCATGCTCTGGGAAGGTGGAGGCTGGTGTCAAATTGCTCAAACACTAGCAGACTGAAACATATTCATATCCCTGAAAGACTAATACTTTATCCCCTTCCAAATTAAGATTCTTCAAATATTTGTTCAAAATATCTTTGTGGGGAAGGTTGACTTCTTCAGGTGAGGAAGGGAGAATAGTTTGACTGCAATTGTCTTGGCCACTCAGCTGGGGTTGCACAGTCATTCCCAACACTGCTCTTGTCAAGACCCGCTCGCTCTTCTCTCTCTTAGATGGCAGTAAGTTGAACATGTTGCTCGTGGTCTCATTCTACTTTCCATCTGAAGGGTTTTAACACTGTCCCTCCTAACTCCATACAGTGGTCTCCTGGATGGAAGTTGCAGAAAATACGATATTCCCCATCAGGTGACATGTCCAGTGATGTTTTAGCGGGGGGGGGCATTAAAATATTTAGTAATCACTACTGCATATATATAGACCACAGACCAATGAGGATGGTGACTGCCTTAGCACAAAGCCTGGATGTCCGCTGGGCCAGGCATTAAACCTTTTGTTTCTGGTTGGTGAGGAAGTCCGGAGTGGGGTGAGGTGGGATGGAGAATTTCTGGAAGTTGTAGCAGAGAAATTAGGGAGACCAGAATGGTGGTCTAGAGACTTGAGGGCTCAGGGAAGCTACATAGAGTTCTTTCAACATTTTAGCAACTAGAACAACTATAATGTCTATACCTGTGAACTATCAGCCCTGATTTTTGACACACACATCAAAACTTTGTGACCTGGAAGACTCCTTAGCTCTCCTATTTTTGAGCCCAGTTTCGGGCTTCAGTGGAGCAGGGGTAGAAAGGCAAGTAGATAGTCCACATGTGGAATGTTGGGTTTATACTGAGAAGGAAAACACAGACCCACAAACACATATATGTGCACCTGTGTACCTATGTGTGTGTTTACACTAATTACCCGAGAACTGAAAATGACCTTCTTCTGCAACTTTCCATTCCCTTTTACCTACAAGCAAGAAGGAGACGTCTTGGGCCTCAAATTCAGTTTACTGTGAAAGCAGATTTAGGTGTGGTTCAAGCTGTTGAGTAAGTGGTAGAGCGGTGGAAATGACCCAAGGGTAGCCAAAGTTCTGTTGCAATTGCCTCAGATTGGTGGTTAGCCAAGGTTTAAAAAATGTCATCTTTTTTTTTTTTGAACAAAGTGCCTGGTTGCTGAGTTACAAAAAGGAATGGTAGTCCTCACCCTGAAATCAGAGGTTGCTATACAATTCACTAGGGAAGTCCCACCAGCAGCACTGATCTGGTCATACCTCTGCCCACCCATTTGGGTGGACCTTTTCTCCAAAGCCTTCTTGATACACAGTTCTTTCAAGAATGAGAGAGACACAGGGATGCCTGGGTGGCTCAGTGGGTTAAAGCCTCTGTCTTCAGCTCAGGTCATGATATCAGGGTCCTGGGATCGTAGACCCGCATCAGGCTCTCTGCTCAGCAAGGAGCCTGCTTCCTCCTCTCTCTCTGCCTGCCTCTCTGCCTACTTGTGATCGCTATCTGTCAAATAAATAAATAAAATCTTTAAAAAAAAAAAGAATGAGAGATACAATGTATGCTGTGCAAGTATTTTGACAGAGTTACTGTTTATATTATGCCGTTCAATTTCATTGTTTATTCAACCTTCTCCATGGGTTCAAAGTACTTCTCCATTGGCAAGAAGGCTCAGTGGTGACTACCATCATTACAGTTGTTATCATCATCGTGCTGACTCAAACATACAGCCTGTTCTCCCACAGTGTGTTTTTCTTTCATTCTAATTTATACATACGTGTTAAAAGAAAACTGAGGCATATTAAAGATTTTAAGCATTGATTTGAGCAACACTCAACTAGAATCAGGCAGCGTTAAACTGGACATAGGAGGGTGTCATAGAAGCTAGGGGAAAGACTTCTAGAGAGAGGAGGTGGAAACAACACAAGAAAATTATTTGGCTGTAGCTTAAGCATTTACATCTGGGAAAGCATCACTGGCTGTTTGTGACTGGTTGTCCTCAGGTTCCCGACTCTTAACCTTGAGGCATTTACTGGTTTAGGTTTCAGATTGCCCACGAGGCTGCTGAAGTATTAGAATCCTCTCACTCTCATGCCTCCGTGTTTAATTAATTTAATATATATGATTTGCAAACTGGAGAATGAGGTCAATGTGTTAGGGAAGTTGTGTGAAGGCTGCTCTTGGATTGCACTTTCAATTTTGGTGAAACTAATTTCTGTGGAAGCGCCTGTCTCCAGGGACTTTATTTCAAAAGGCGAAGTAAGCACGACTCCAGTGTAAAGGGCCACCGAGGTTGGAATGACTGAGATTCTTTGGCAAATGCCCATGGAAATTTAAACATATTAGTATAATTTCCTGTTAGGATTTTAATTGGTTTTGTTTCGGGCATTGATTTCAAAGTTGCACTGGTTTTGACTATTCTGCCCTTAATGCTATTTTTCCCCATAGACCCTGTTATTTTTAATGTGCAATTCCTGCAAATGCAAAGTTTTTCAGGAATATATAGAAGTGTTATTATAAATGCCTATATTCGTCACTCAAACAAAAAAGATGAAAATAAAAACCGGGAGTGTTCGGAGTTCTTTTATAACATTGACATTCACTGATTTGAGTCCATATATCTGTTTAATCTGATTTTTTTATAAATCTGAGTAAAATTATGGGCTGTCAACTACTTCATCAATATCTGTTTACATACTTGGGGTGTCTATTGAAAAAATGCACAGTACTAATTTGCACTGATGACTATAATCTTTTCTTGACCTTTACTACCTTCTCTATGGCCACTATGCTAAATACATTGCATGATCTTCTCATTTGTTCTCACAACAGACTTAGGAGGTTGATACTATTACTCCCATTTTATAGGTGAGAAAAGTAAATTTTAAGAAGATAAGGTAATTAACTCTGGGAACAAGTCTGTATTTGTTTGTGTATTCAAGACTGCTTCCAGGCAAGAGAGCAGGATTATTTAACTCAAGATGGGGTAAAAAATGGCAGTAATTACAGATTTCCTCCAATGAGGTAGTATCCTTCAAAAACCCACCTTTTACTGTTCTTTCTAAGTAAATGCTTCCTCCCCTTTGGCACAAAAACAATTGCTAATACTAGTAAGACTCTGCATGACTTTGCTTTCCTTTCTAAGCTGCAGGAAAGCTATCTTTTCTTAGAACTCTTAAGTACTTTGAGGTTGATTGGACTTCAAACTTGTAACACTATCCTCTGTTACCTTGGGCACTTGGCTCATAAAACAGAATTTTTAAAGATTTATTTTTTTGAGAGAGAGAGAGAGTGTAAGTAGGGGTAGGGACGGAGGGGGAGGGAGTGGGAGAGAGAGAAAATCTCAAGCAGGCTCCACCATGAGCACAGAGCCCCACGGGGGGCTCAATCCCACGACCCTGAGATCATGACCTGAGCTGAAACCAAGACTTGAATGCTTAATTTGCTGAGCCACCCAGGCACCCCTCACAATACAAACTGTAAAACACTGCATGGAGAAAACAATCTTTCCAAAGCTGCATTTCACTGTAAGTTTCAAATTTATAGCTGCTACTGGCCCGTGTGGGAAAGGAAATTTGCCTTTCCATGTTTGTTCCCTGGTTTATAATAAGATTATTATTATATATATATATAACCAGATTATCCAATCCCTTGCTGGAGGAAAATGGGTTGGTCCACTGGGCCAAATTAAGTTGATAACAGTTGCCCTTCTTACCTAACAGATGCCTTTATACCTTCCAGTTCTTGGCATCGGCCCATCTGTATCATGTTTAACTAGAGATAAGTATATACAACATTGGTACTGACTTTTGGAATAATTTTTTGGAATTTGATAGTGTACATATTCTTAATATGCGTGAGACTAAGCCAAGTACAGTCTTTCTGTATCGGACTCATATAATCAGATTTACCTGCAGACTTCTGATCTCTTTCTGCTGCAGTCTAGATTCTGTTCTCTCCTACCTGCTGTCCACAGATTATTTCTAACCAGAGAAGAGAGCAACAACATCTCTCCCGGAACCAGGGGCCCCAGTCCTGTCCTCAGAGAGTACAGACTGGCCTTTCCTTCCTCAGTATCCTCTAGACTTGAAGACTGATTGGCTCTTCTCTGTTTTAGCAGAGCTTCTTGTCTTCATCCTTTATCTGCTTAACTCTGTATTTGTTGAATGAGTGAACAAGTGCCCACACTGCCAGCTCAGCCCAGTCTCCCAACTCTGCCCGTGAAGTGAATCCAGGAACATGATTTTTAGCCACGTAAGAGAAATGTTTTAATAAAATATTTCTACAAAATCAAATTTAAAGTAATCTACCATCTAGTACATATTATTCTGCCTTATTGTGGGTAGAGTGCATTCATATTTCAAGGTAGATGAATCATAAGATAATTTAAAACAGCTTAGCCATGAAAATCCCTGCAGTGTGTGCAGAACTGAGATTAAATTTAAGGTAATAATAATTCCCTGTCAGGAGAAAACGAATATATTCATCAAGGTACTTATTTGAAAAGTAATTGAGTTACCATTTATATTCACATTACCATCTGAACATTGTAAAACTAAATTTAAAACTATGGGATTATAATATGGTTTTTTGAAAAATCTATTTTAATTGTCAAGCTTGAATATGAGCCTCTGCATCTAAAATAAGTTATTTTTTCAAAAGCAGGAAAATACTAAATTATATTTATGGGAACATAATACCATTTTTGTTGTTGTTAAATAGGATCCTATGGCTTGCCATAAAATTTTAACTAGAAAATTCTGGGAATGAGTTTTTTCTCAATATTTATTTCTAAACAAACTCAGGAATGTAAGTTTCTTGAACCAAAAATCTAGATAGGTAAAAACTGTATTTTTTTCCCTATAACTGACTTGAACTGACTGAACTACCTTGAGTCTCAAATCCACCCAATTTAGAAATTCAGGAGTCAAAGCATGGTTTTCTTAGTGAATTTGGGGATTCTGCCTTTCTTGTTCAAGGCATATTTTTTATCTGGAGGTGGGGATGGGGCTTTATGGTACCCACAGATTGAGGAGGTTAGAGACAGCAATCTTGTCTTTGGTCGGCATTCGTCCTTACTTCTCTTAAAAATAATGTTGTTCATTTGTGTTTTCTGTGCCAGACATCATACTCCTGAGTATATAAGGCCAGAAAAATGTAGTGACACTCTTTTTTGCTGCAGCACATCTGGGAATCTAAGAACCTTGGTCCATTGGAATAGAGAAAGTGGGAGTTTGGAAGAAAACCAAGTTTAGGATTCCCACAGAGAGAACTCACTTCGTTGGATGAATAAACAACTGAATAATGAATGAACGAATTAATGAATACCTAAGTGGATGTTTTCACTGGTACACTCTTGAGGTCTTGGGGGCGGTTTGTCCCCCTTTCCACATAAAAGAACCACTCTAAGTTGATTACTTTTTCTCTCCTCAGCTGTCAGAGGACTTGGTGCTTGCCTCATATGCCACGATTTTTATCTGTGCTGTCTTAGCTGTTGGTCTCCTTTACCCTTCCTGGTTTTCTCTTCTTTGGTATTTCCTCTGGCTCTTGTCCTTTTCCCTGTGTCTCCGCTTTCCTGGGAAAAGGTTAATATTTCATCGCTATTTTCAGCTCAAGCAATCAGGCACTAATGGCCCCTGCATAAGGGATGCAGTTGCATTCTTTGGCTCCCCTGGACTGTGCATCGGCTGCTTCAGGGCTGGGAGGCCTGCCCGGGCCCAGGGCTCAAGAGGAGGATTGCCAGGAGACAGATACGGTACTCACTGTCCTGGACTGAATACATCTAGTGAAGTCAGCCTCACTGTGTACATCTGCTGTGTTGTGCCTGTAGGTTGTTTGGACACAAACCTACAGGAACTAGGCGGAGAAAAGAAAGAAACCAAAGGAAAGCAGCATCAAAAAAAATGTTGACCTCATCTATCAATCAAGCGGTCCAGTTGAACTGTGGTAGTAGACCATGCCAAACACTGATCTAGACTTTTGTTTTCCTCAGTGTTTACCTTATAATCTAATGAATTTGTTGATGCTGGCATCCCTGCTCATTCTTCATCAGCGAAAGGAGACACACGATATAAGTCACAGGCGTAGTCTGATGAGGCTCACCCAACTTCTCACACTCATGCTTCGACAGAGACAGAATTATTGCTTAGAAAATTACTTTCAGATAATCAAATCTCAGAGTCATGCCTTTGGTTAGAAGAAAATTTTAATTACTATAAAGTATTAATTAAATATAGACCATAATTTAATTATCACATGCTTTTAATTACCTGAAAGACTTCCTTATCAGAAATAATTTTCATGGCTGCTGTTTATACGTTAAAATAGATATTTTTGAAGGAGTGGAAAGAAAGTGAAAGAAATTGAGCAGGCCAAGATGTTTTCTGACCCCCTCAAGCTCTATTATTAGGCTTATGATTCTAAAAGAGCATTTTTACAAAATGGGCACCACGGGTGCTGGGGTGGGGCAGGCGGACAGGTGGGCGATGGGGAGATTTCTGTGGACTAATAGGTAGCAAAGCAGGGGCCTAGAGAGAGCTGAGGACCTTAATTTTGCATTTTTTTAAGATTATTTACTTATTTATTTGACAGAAAGAGAGAGAGAGAGAGATCACAAGTAGGCAGAGAGGCAGGCAGAGAGAGAGGAGGAAGCAGTCTCCCTGCTGAGCAGGGAGCCCGATGTGGGCCTCGATCCCAGGACCCTGAGACCATGACCTGAGCCGAAGGCAGAGGCTTTAACCCACTGAGCTACCCAGGCACCCTTAATTTTGTATTTTTAATTTTTGCAAGAGACTTTAGTAAGGGACCCTTTAGTAACATGCTAATAATGTGGTATAAATCTCCAAGGGGGGGTGCCTGGATGGCTCAGTCTGTTAAGCATCTGACTTCAGCTCAGGTCATGATCTCAGGGTCCTAGGATCAAGCCCCACATTGGACTCCCTACTCAGTGGGGAATCTGCTTGTCCCTCCCCTCTCTCTCTGCCCCTCCCTCTGCTTGGACTCTCTTTGTCTCTCCCTCTCTCAAATAAATCAATAAAATCTTTTTTAAAATAAAAAAAATTAAAAATCAAGATTTAATGGAAATCAATCTTACTTACTTTCTATTATTGTTCAGTCAAATAAAAGTTTATTTAGGTAGATTGAGGGAACTTCTATTTTAATGTTACAATACATAGTAATTGAAACATTATCTTAAAGAGTTCAAAAGAACCCTCTCCCCAAAACATTATCTTAAAGAGTTCAAAAGAACCCTCTCCCCAAAACATTATCTTAAAGAATTCAAGAGAACCCTCTCACCAATATTCCATAGGAAGGTGTCATCAGGAAAAGTTTCTCATAAGCAACATTTTAGCATCTGTTTATTTCTCTCAACTCTTCTTACTTACAAATATGGGCTTTCAGATTATCTTTGTTTAACACATTTTAAAAACAATTTGTCTCACGTGAACTTAACTTTTAAATGGTATTTTCCTGGACACTCATTATGCCGTTCCAATGAACTGCTAATTATAGCATCCAAATAGGACCTTAAATTCATCATTTGTTCCTTTTTAAAAAATTTACTTATATCAGCAGTAGCACTCTCCTAATCAACTAATCATTTTACCATTGCTTCTCCATTTCTGAATTTTGAATTTTGATTCATTTTCTCATTGTCTGGATAGGGAAGAAGATGGAGGGGTTTGAGAAAGAGAACAAAATATAAAATTGTCATCCTCCACTTCACTTCTTAGGGTGTGATCCAGGACCAGCGGCAACGAGATCTCTTGGAAGCTTGTTAGAAATGTAAAATTTTATGTCCCATCCCGGACCTACTAAATCAGAATCTGCATATTAACAAGATTCCTAGGAAATTCATATGCACATTAAAGTTTAAGAAGAACTAGTAGAGAACACCCGTTCTCAAACTGGGCAGCACACAGCAATCAACCTGGGAGTTATAAAAGGTACTGATGTCTAACTCCTTGTGGAGATTCTGATTCGGTTGGTATAGAGTCTGGCCTGTGTCAGGATTTTTAAATTTTTAATTCCGGTATAATTAACACATGGTGTTTTATTGGTTTCAGGTGTACAATATTCAACAATTCAACAATTCTATGCATTACTTAGTGCTCATCAAGATAAGTGTACTTCTTTCATGTATTTCACCCATCCCCCCAGCCACCTGCCCCCCCTGGTGATCATCAGTTTATTCTCCGTAATTAAGAGTCTGGTTTTTGGTTTGTTTGTTTGTTTGTTCGTTTGTTTGTTTCTTTTTTTTTTTTTTTTGGTTCCTTTGTTTTATTTCTTAAATTCCACGTATGAGTGAAATCATGTGGTATTTGTTTTTCTCTGACTGACTTACTTTGCTTAGCATTCTGCCTTCTAGATCCATACATGTGGCTGCAAATGACAAGATATTATTCTTTTTTATGGCTGAGTAATATTTCATTTTGTACACACACACACACACACACACACACACACACACACACCCCTCTTCTTTATCCATTCATCTGTCAATGACACTTGGGTTGCTTCCACAATTTGGCATTTGTAAATAATGCTGCCAGAAACATAAGGGTGAATATATCTTTTTGAATTAGTATTTTTGTATTCTTGGTTCAATACCCAGTAGGGGATTAATGGATCATATAGTAATTCTATTTTCAATTTTTTGAGGAAACTCCATACTCTTTTCTGAGGTGGCTGCTTTAGTTTGCGTTCCCACAAATAGTGCAAGAGGAATCTTTTTTCTCCCCAGTCTCACCAGCACTCGTTGTTTCTTGTGTTTTTGATTTTAACCATTCTGATAGGTGTGAGGTAATATCTCATTGTAGTTTTGATTTACATTTCCCTAAAGATGAGTGATGTTGGGCATCTTTTCATATGTCTATTGACCCTCTGGATGTCTTCTTTGGAGAAATGTTTGTTCAATGTCTTCTGCCCATTTTTTAATTGGATTATTTGCTTTTTGGTTCTGAGTTGCATAAGTTCTTCATGTATTTTAAATACTAACCCTTTATCACATATGTCATTTATAAATATCTTCTCCCATTCCAAAGGTTGCCTTTTAGTTTTGTTGATTATTTCCTTGCTGTGCAGAAGCTTTTTATTTTGATATAGTCCCAATAGTTTATTTTTGCTTTTGTTTTCTTCACCTGAGGAGACATATCTGGAAAAATGTTACTGTGGCCAATGTCAGGGGAATTACTGCCTGGGCTCTCTTCTAGGATTTTTATGGTTTCAGGTCTCACATTTTGGTCCTTAATCAATTCTGAATTAATTTTTGCATATGGTGTAACAAAGTGGCCCAACTAATTCTTTTATATGTAGCTGTCCAGTTTTCCCAAAACCATTTGTTAAAGAGATTATCTTTTTCTATTGCCTATTTTTTCCTACTTAGTCAAAGATTAATTGACCATATGATCATGAGTTCATTTCTGGGCTCTCTATTCTGTTCTAATGATCTATGTGTTTATTTTTACACCTGTACCATATTATCTTGATCACTACAGCTTTGTAGTATATCTTGAAATCTGGGATTGCAATACCTCCCAGTTTTGATCTTTTTCAAGACTGCTTTGGCTATTCAGGGTCTTTTGTGGTTCCTTAAAAATTTTAGGATTATTTGTTCCAATTATGTGAAAAATGCTATTGGCATTTTGATAAGGATTGCAATCAGTCTGTAGGTTAGTTGGAGTAGTATGGACATTTTAACAATATTTGTACTTCCAATCCATGAGTATGGAATATATTTCCATTTGTTTGTGTCATCTCCAATTTCTTTCATCAATGTCTTATAATTTTCAGAGTACAGGTCTTTTACTTCCTTGGTTAAGTTAGGTATTTTATTAATTTTGGTACAATTGTAAATGGGACTATTAATTTCTTTTTAGTACTTCATTATTAGTGTATAGGAATGAAATGGATTTCTGCACAATAATTTTGTATCCTGCAACCTTACTAAATTCATTTATTCTAGTATATTTTGGTAGAGTTTTGGGCTTTTATATACTTAGTATTATGTCATCTGCAAATAATGAAAATTTTACTTCTTCCTCACCAATTTTGATGCCTTTTATTTCTTTTTGTTGTCTGATTACTGTGGCTAGGACTTGTAGTACTATGTTGAATAAAAGTGAATGAGTGCCACATCCTTCTCTTGCTCCTGATCTTAGGGGGAAATCTTTCAGTTTTTCACCATTTAGTATGATGTTAGCTATGGATTTTTCATATATGAATTCTATTATGTTGAAGTATGTTCCTCTAAACCTACTTTGTTGAAGGTTTTTTTTTTTTTTTAAAGATTTTATTTATTTATTTGACACAGAGAGAGAGATCACAAGTAGGCAGAGAGGCAGACAGAGAGAGAGGAAGAAGCAGGCTCCCTGCTGAGCAGAGAGCCCGATGTGGGCCTCGATCCCAGGACCCTGAGATCATGACCTGAGCCGAAAGCAGAGGCTTTAACCCACTGAGCCACCCAGGCGCCCTTGTTGAAGGTTTTTATCATGAATAGATGTACTTTGTCAAATGCTTTTTCTGCATCTATTGATATGATCATATAGTTTTTATTCTTTCTCTTATCGATGTGATGTATCACATTGATTGATTTGCAAATATTAAATCATGGTGGCATCCCAGGAATAAATCCCACTTGATCATGGTGAATGATTTTTTTAATATATTGTTGGATTCAGTTGGCTAATATTTTACTGAGGATTTTTATACCAATGTTCATCTTCATCTGACATATTAGCCTATAGTTCTCTCTCTCTCTCTTTTTTTGTAGTGTCTATCTGGTTTTGGTATTAGGATAATCCTGGCCTCATAGAATAAATTTGGAAGCTTTCCTTCCTCTTCTATTTTTTGGAATAGTTTGAGAAGAATAGATATGAACTCTTCTATTTTTTTTTAAAAAAAAGATTTGTTTATTTATCTGAGAGAGAGAGAGTGAAAGCCTGTGAGTGGGGGCAGGGGAAGAAGAAGAGGGAGAGGGAGAGTCTCAAGCAAACTCCTCGCTGTGCATGCAACACAACATGGGGGCCCCATCTCATGACCCTGCAGTCATTACCTGATATGAAACCAAGAGTTGGATGCTCAGCCAGTTGAGCCACTCGGGCATCCTGAACCCTTCTTTAAATGTTTGGTATAAGTCGCCTATGAAGCCATCTGGATCTGAACTTTGGTTTGTTGGGAGTTTTTTGATTACTAATTCAATTTCATTGCTGGTAATCATTCTGTTCAAATTTTCTATTTCTTCCTGAATCCTGATTCAGTTTTGGGAGGTTATATGTTTCTAGGAATTTATCCATTTTTTTTAGGTTGTCCAATTTGTTAGCATATAATTTTTCATAATATTCTCATAATTGTATTTCTGTGGTGCTGTTATTTCTCCTATTTCATTTCTGATTTTGTTTTGAGTCCTCTTTTTTTTTTGATGAGTCTGACTAAAGGCTTATCAATTTTGTTAATCTTTTCAAAAAACCATCTCCTGGTTTCATTGATCTGTTCTATTGTTTTTTTCAGTTTCTATCTTGTTCATTTCTGATTTCATCTTTATTATTTCCTTTCTTCTACCAGTATGGGTTTTGTTTGTTCTTCTTTTTCTAGCTCCTTTAGGTGAAAGTTTAGGTTGTTTATTTGAGATATTTCTTGCCTCTTGAGGTGGGCTTGTATTGTTATAAACTCCATCTTAAAACAGCTTTTGCTGCATCCCAAAGGTTTGGATCATTGTATTTTCATTTTCATTTGTTGCCATGTATTTTTCTTTTTCTTCTTTGATATCTTATTTGATCATTGTTTAGTAGCATGTTATTTAACCTCCATATATTTGTGTTCTTTCTAGATATTTTCTTATAGTTGATTTCTAGTTCCATAGCACTGTGGTCAGAGAAGATGCATGGTATGACTTCTATCTTTCCAAATTTGTTGAGACTTGTGTTGTAGCCTAATATGTGATCTATTCTGGAGAATATTCCAAATAAACCTGAAATATACACTGTAGTGGAATATATCATGCCACTCTCTTCTGGCCTGCAAAATTTCTGCTGAGAAATTAAATGGTAGCGTTCTGGGGTTTCCCCTTGTACGTAACTGCTTTCTTTTCCCTTGTTGCTTTTAATGTTCTTTCTTTATTGCTGCTTTTTGCCATTTTAATTACCATGTGTCTTGGTGTGGACCTCCCTGGGTTGGTTTTGTTGGGGGCTTTTTGTGTCTCCTGGATCTGGATTTGTATTTCCTTCCTGAATTTGTATCTGGGACTTCTTCAGCTCTTATTTCTTCAAATAAATTTTTTGTCCTCTTTTCTCTCCTCCTTCTGGCATTTCTGTAATTCAAATATTATTATATTTGGTGTTGTCACTGAATTTCCTTAATCTATTTTCATTTTTTATTCTTTTTTTCCTCTCTCCTGCTCAGCTTGACTACTTTCCATTACTCTGTCTTCCAGGTTGCTGATCCATTCTTCTGCTTCCTCTATGCTATTGTTTATTTGGTGCAGTGTATTTTTTTTAAAGATTTTGCTTACTTATTTGAGAGAGGGAGAGGGAGAGAGCACGAGGGGGATGCACAGAGGGCAAAGGTGAAGCAGACTCCCTGCTGAGTGGGAAGCCTAATGCAGGGCTCTATTCCAGGACCCTGAAATCATGATCTGAGCCAAAGGCAGGCAGTTAACCTGAGTGAGCCACCCAGGTGCCTCTGCTATAGTGTATTTTTAATTTCAGTTATTGTGTTCTTCATCTCTGATTGTTTTTTGTTTTCTGTGTCTTTGTTAAGGGTCTTACTGATGCCTGCCACTCTTCTCAAGTCTAGTGAGTATCTTTATAATCATTACTTTCTCTATTTCAATCTTCTCTATTGAACATATTACTTATCTCTGTTTCATTTAGCTCTTTTGCTGTGATTTTGTCTTGTCCTTTCATTTGGGACATATTCCAGTCTCCTCATTTTGTCTTACTCTCTGTGTCTATTACTATGTGTTGAGAAAGTCAGCTATGTCTCATGCTCTTGAAAGTAGTGGTCTTATGAAGAAGAGCTCCTGTAATGCCCTGCAGTACAATGTCTCCTGTTCACCAGAACCTAGCATATCAGGGGTGGCTCCAGTGCATATTGTATGTGCCCTACTGTTGTGACTGAGCTGCATTTGCCTTCGGTCTGGTTGTCTGCAATGGCTCTCTTTGCCTATTCTGAGCACTGTTTGGTCCCTGTGTTGTTAGTGGGCCAGTCTGGGGATGCCTAAGGTTTGAGTTGAGT
Source organism: Ailurus styani (assembly GCA_002007465.1). Classification (NCBI taxonomy): domain Eukaryota; kingdom Metazoa; phylum Chordata; class Mammalia; order Carnivora; family Ailuridae; genus Ailurus; species Ailurus styani. The sequence continues at coordinate 3,479,149 of LNAC01000031.1, forward strand.
CAGACCAGGCATTTGCAAAAACTGCAGTAGCACCAAACTGCCAGTCACTTTGTCTGTGTTGTCCCCTGAGAAGCTTTTGTTGGCAGGCAGGTCCTGCAGTTAGACCAGATGTCAGCCTCCAGCCTACTGCTGGGGTCACTGTCTGACTGGTGTGTGTGGTTATCTTCCCCTCTCCTCAGGGAGTCACTTTGGAGTGGTGCTGGCCCTTGTCAGTGCTGCTTGCACACTGCCAGACTTGTGGCACTTCTTTGGATGGATTCCTGCCAATGGTTTGTTAGAGGGGTAGGTCCATAGGAGAACACAGTGGCTGGCTGAATACATGGTGCCAGCAACATCTACACAGTTTCGATGTGTGATGGGGACTTGCTGCTACCCAGGAAAATATCTGCTGAGGCTGGGATGAAGAGGATGTTTCCACAGGAGAATGCAGGGGCAGGGTAGCGCTATTAACAGGGAGGTGGAAAGTGTTCATGCTGTGCTGGTTTCCATGTCTGTAGGCTGGTAGGCAGGGGACAAAAATGGCTCTTGCCAGCTCTTTTGTTCTTGGGGAAGTCTCTCATATATCCATGCCTCTGCAGCATGTACTTTGAGATTAGTAAATAAATCTCCTTCCCTAGGTGTTTTCCAAACTGCTGCTTCTATACTCTATCTCAGCAGGGCTCTTTGTTATGCTCTCTCTTTAAGGGCAGTTTCCTACTGCCCTCTAGCCTCCCAGATCCAAGCCTGCTGATTTTTAAAGTTTCATGTGTTAGTCCCCACTGATTGTAAGAACTTGCAAAGTTAGGACCCTCTGGTTTTCAAAGCCAACTGTAATGGGGATTCATCTTCTCAGTGGGGGCGTCCTCTGTGCCTTAGGTGTCTGGTGTGGGGTCTGGTCCTCTTGCCTCTTTAAGCCCTTGGCATCCCTCCCTCCTGTGGACAGTCTTGTGGCTCACTTTGACTCCCAGCTGTTTCTCTGCCCTTCTTACTCTCTTTGATATGGCCTCTTCTCTACATCTAACTTTGGAAAACTTGTTTTGCCAGTCTTTGGGTCATTTTCTGGGTTATATATACTGATGTGAGTGTTATCTAGGTACATTTGTGCGATGAAGCTCCCTTCGCAGCACGGAATCTGCTTGTCCCTCTGCTCCTCCCTCTGCTCACTCTCTCTCTCTCTCTCTATCGCTAAAATAAGTAAATAAATAAAATCTTTTTTAAAAAATGGGGTAAAGACAATTATGTCTGAGTCTCTTCCCAAATATGATGGAGTGCTAAAGCATTCTATTCCTCAAAGTTTGCAAACTTGTCTACAAAATGGTCTATATATATTGCATATGACAATCTACGTTACTAGGGAAAAAATGAAGCTCTAGTGCCAATAATGTATAATAGTTAACTGGGAATAGAAAAATCATTAAAAATAAGGATGTCAGTGTAAAGCAACACTAATTATAGTCATTTATTCAAGCTCCTCACCATTCAGGCTTCATTATGTAGCAAATTATTAATTATATGCATATCAGTAAATAGATTACCTATAAACTTGGTTCTTTTATTTGACTAATTTATCCTTATAATACTTAACCCTGGGCGCCTGGGTGGCTCAGTGGGTTAAAGCCTCTGCCTTCGACTCAGGTCATGATCTCAGGGTCCTGGGATTGAGGCCCACATCGGGCTCTCTGCTCAGCAGGGAGCCTGCTTCCTCCTCTCTCTCTGCCTGCCTCTCTGCCTACTTGTGATCTCTCTCTCTCTGTCAAATAAATTAAAAAAATAATACTTAACCCACATATTTTAGGCTGGTGTGGCAGGTTCGTCTACTCAAAATTTTAAAAATTATAACAACTGTTGCTCGTACTTCAACATTCTCTGTGTGACCTTGGGCTATCCACTTGGTCCTTCTAGTCTTCCCTTTCCTCAACTGAAAATGACAGTTAAATTAGATCATGCCTAAGATCTACTGTAGCTCTAATAATCATGAATCTAAATATAAGACATGCACAATTTCATATACGTGTGGAGAGTAAGAAATTATGTAAATACATGATTTAAAATCTGATTTCCTCATTTAGGAGGGAGGGCAATGATTCTAATTTTCTAATATTGAGAATGAAATGAGTGGAGGCTCCCAATGGAGCTAGTCTCTAAAAAATAATAAAATAAAATCTTCTGATTTTTTTTTGAAGATCACAAATTTTAAAATGTTCTTGGTAATAAAAGATGAGCAAAGAATCAGGGCATAATTTAACTTCTGGAAGAATCCACTCTTGATACATATTAGACAATAAAACAGAAAGGTAATAAAATGGTCACAGACAATGCTCATCGAGATGGTTATGTCAGCGTTCTAACTCAGTCATAAAAACCAGAAACCAAGGAAGAGCTCCAGGAACTTCAAAGAGGTCCTTAACGCTATCCAGTGATTATATTATACTTTCCTGGTCCAGTGGTTCTTAAATGTGGGTGTTTGCTGGCTGGGAAATGGGGCACATGTGAAGGCTTCGGATCTGTCCTACTTCAGCAGCCTGGCCCTCTGTATTGCTTTATTGCTTTACTTGGTGGTGATACACACCAAAGTTTGAGAATCACTGCCCTGATCTGTTTGCTCTTCCACTCCCCTTGACCAGTGGTTCTCAAGGTTTTCTGCACATTGACCTGAGGGGCTTTTAAAAATCCCAGCACCTAGTCTTGGGAAAGGTGGCAGAATAGGAGAATATATACAATATATACACCATTCTGTACACAAGTTTGCAAACTTTGAGGAACAGAATGCTTTAGCACCCCCAGCATATTTGGGAAGAGACTCAAACATAATTTTTTTAAAAAGATTGTATTTATTCATTTTAGACAGAGAGAGAGGGTGGAGGGGGTGCGGGGGGGGGATGGGCAAGGAGCAGAGGGACAAGCTGACACCGTGCTGAGCGCAGGGCCCTGTGTGGGGCTCAACCTCAGAACCCTGAGATCATAACCTGAGCTGGAAACAAGAGTAGGACGCTTAACCAGCTGAGCCCCCCAGGCACCCCTACCCCATTTTTTCTCTCTCTTTTCTCTGCCTTTCTTCCTACTCCTCACAGCTGTAGTGTCTTGCATTCTTTTATAGGAGATGAGTGCTTGTAAATAAACAACCCTAGCTTCCAAAGTGTTTGGATCAATATCCCTTTTAAAACATTTGCTGAATTCTCTCCAAAGGAGGTGGAAAGTGCCAGAGGCCATGCTAGGCAGAGAATTCTAAAAATAAGGTCTGTTTGGGGCACTCCCTTGTCCTCCACTCCCCCGTGACCCTCTCTTTCATTGTCTCCAGACAAGCGCACGGAGACTGCATGCTAGGAGCTGCTCGCTCAGCCTTCCTTCACGGGAGCTCTTCTGCCAGGCCTGCCCTGTTACCTGCTTCTCTTAGGAAACTGAGCATCTGATAAACTTACGCAAATTAAAATGTTAACATGCTGAAGAGTGACCCCATGATTTTAGGGTCTTTTTACTGCAAAAAACTGGTTGTGAATAGCTTAAGCCACAAAGAAAAAAAGTGCATACTGGAAGGAAAATGAATGAGAGGAATGTCTCTGAGAATTTAAGAGTTGCATCACTTAGTCCTGGGAAATTCAGGGAATAGGGCAGGAAGTGTACTTGAGTCTTATTTGAGGGGCTGACGTGAAGATGACTCAGCTCCCTGGGTGTGTTGGAGCTGGCTCAAAGTGGCTTGGGAGAACCCATTGTTATATTTTCAGGAGTCTTGCAAACGAAATGATAGTTTATTAGTAGCTTAAAATTGGCCACAATGTATGAGCACCAAGGAAATCAACAAAAGCTACAAACAGTATTACTGACTTACTGTCCATCAGCTCTAACTTTGTTCCAAGCTTCAAATTTTAAAGAGAAATTTTTGGAATAATGTGGTTCAACTGTCCATTTCTCACGTATCGCCAGGAGCACAGGCTTAAAATATAGGGGATTTTGATGAATTAGGGCAGCAACCCAGAGGACTTTCTGCACAGTTACTGTCCCTTTTTCAGATAATATATTTACACATTCACCAGGGTTAAGCAATTAGGAAATTAGGAGATATGACAGGTGCTCTGGTGGGAGCAAATTTATGTACCCAGACACGACTCTGATGGATGCTGTAGCTACCCGAGGGGGACGCAGCAGCCTGAACATCATAATCCCTTGGGACCTTTAAAAACAGACTCAAGCTTGGGCCCCATCAGACAGAGATTCTGTTTTAACTGAGTATCAGTATGTTTTAAAAGCACCCATGAGGTGACAATAGTTAACAATACTGGTTTTTGTGTCTGACTGTGGCTAAGAGAGTAGATCTTAAAAACGCTCCTCACAAGAAAAAAATTGTAATTATATGTGGTGATGGATGTTAACTCAACTTTTGGTGGGAATCATGTCACAATATATACATGCATCAAACCTTTATGTTCTACCCCTATTCTAATCCGGTGTTTTATGTCAACTGTATCTCAATTTAAAAAATAAAAAGCCACCCTGTATAATTCCAGTATGCAACCAGGATTGAGAAAAACAATGTTTATGAGTTGACATCATTACGGGTCTCGGGTGAAATGTCAGTAAAATCTTTACATATTTGTCCCTCGCTGCTAAATCAGAGCAATTATCTATAGACCTTTACAGTATAATATATGGCAGAGTTAAATTTATATTATGTTACAGTCTCTGAAGTAGACCCTGTTTCACCGTGGAAAAGGAGGAAAGAGTAAAAATAAAGCAGTTGAGGTGTCCAGAGTCAGGGACAGCCTTGCCCTCTGGAGAATAAGAAAGAGTGTAATTTGGGGCTGATAACTTAAGTGAGATGGCTCTAGGAACTTGGCAGTGATGTGTTGGGTACCCTGCTGGGGTTAATAAGTCAAAGTTAGAAGTTTTGAGATAGATGGTGCAGATTAGAGAGTTTTCATAGTTGGAAAAATAAAGAATTCGTAAGAATGCTTATGAGAAGCCTTTACTCATTTATTGATTCCATTCTTTCAGGTAGCAATCATTAACTGAGCAAGCATTATATGCAAGGTACTGTGTTAGGCTACAAATACAGGGGTTCCCACAACACTCTCAGGTTTGATAATGTGCTGCAATAACTCATGGAGCTCAGGAAAAACACTGTACCTAAAATTACAGCCTTATTGTAAAGGATGAAAATCAGGACCAGCCAAATGAAGAAACACATGGGAGAGGTTTGAGAGGGTTCTAACACGAGCTCATCTGTGCCCTCAGGAAGTTTCACTATTCCGGCACACTGAGGTATCTCACTGACCAGAGAGCTCACTATCTCCTCTACATCCAGAGCTTTTCCTCGAGTTTTATTACACCCAGTGTTTCTTTTTTGGGCGGGGGGGGGGGCATGAGACTGATGGAGAAAGCTGGAAAATGACCATCTAGGGCCAGCTAGACCTTGTTGATCTATATCCTGAAGGCAATGAAAGCATTTTAACAATAATGTCATATAATAAAGAATTTGGCCAGTTTTTGTCCCTGGTTCCTGAGAGATCACCTCTAAATCCGCGTAATTTCTTGAGTACTAGGACTGCTCAGTGTTCATAGTGAACCCCTCGGACCACACCTGAGTTTAAGCTAATGAGATAGGGGCTGTGCACCTGAAAAACACCCACGTCATTAGAGACCTGGAGCTTAGAGCCGCGTGATATCAGCCTGACCTCTGAGGAAAGAAGTGGGCTGGAGATTGACTTCTGTCACTTTAACCGATGATTCAATGATACCTCAGTGATAAAACCCAGGCCCCTGGGATCATGACCTGGGCTAAAGGCAGACGCTTAACCCACTGAGCCACCCAGGCACCCACCCATGAGTTACTTTACGGCATAATCAAACCTGACAGTGTTGTGGGAACCCCTGAATTTGTAGCCAGCTGGTCAGAAGTGTAGGTGATGGGGAACCCTAAACTTGCAACTGATGTTTTAAGTAAGGGCTGTTCTGTGGGAGGCTATGTACTTAACCTATGAATTCTGCATAGAATATTCAGATAGTTGGTGGATATTCCGGATAGATGGTGTAAGAATTGCAGTGCAAATAGCTGTGTGTGTGCGTGTGTGCGCGCGCATGCATGTGTGTGTGTGTGCTTGTGCATGTGTGTTAGTTATAGCTAGTGATTTGCTCAGTTCTCCTCCCATGTTTCTGTTTTAGGCTCAAACTTAAATTTCTCACTTCCTCTTAGGAACCTTTCCAACCCTTGAAGGCAGAGGTTGTAGCTTATTACTTGTGTTTCCAAAGGCTTTCATACTTTTCTCTGTTCTGATGTTTACCCAATGTATTAAAACGGTTGGTTCACATGACTGAATCAGTCCTTTGACTGATCAGTCCTTGAGGACAAGGAGCTTGTCTGTTCTTCATCACCTCCTCAGGTCCTGAATGAAGGAATAAGTGAATGAATGGAGGAGGAGGAGAGGGACCTCAGCAGTATTCATAACTTCTTTGGTGGCTTCATGCTGTTGTCACAGATGGACTTTTGAGAGAGGAAATAAATGGACAGGAATGAGGAAGTAATACAGCAGGGCAACTGTCCCATAAATTTAAGAATTCAAGTTGCAAGGCAGTAACTATTATATTACTAAAATGCATATAGGTAAACGTACACATCTGGTCACCATGTTTCTCAAAACTGGAAGAAGGGAAACCTAGATCAAAGTGTGTTTCTTAAATTGTAATCTTTGGACTCCTGGCATTCAAATAGTCCTAAGGGCTGCCTGATCCATCTCAGGAATTGGTCCACCTCAGACTTACTCAGTCTGAGCCTCTGCCTGGATTGGGACCTTTTCTGCAGCTGGGACAATCCATACTGCAGTCTAGACAAGTGTGTATTTGTAGATCCAGACATCTGCAGACAGCTGCAGATCACTACTGGCCCACCAGTGCTCTTTAACCCTTTTGCTGCTGTGTCCTATAAAATCATTTTGAAGCACTATATATCTTTTTAATATTTAAAAAAATTCACATCTACCCCTAAATTTTAAACATCTAAAATACTGAGATAGTTATAATGGTTACAAATGATATAAATTTTGGCATGTCGCAAATATCGACATTTGAAATTTCTATTTTACATTTTAAAATATGTTCAGTGGAATATGAATGTCATGAAGATTTGCTATCTAGCATATTTATACTAAAAAGATGAACATGTTCCTTTTAAATAGTTGGAAATTTCTCCTTTCTCACCACTTAACTTTCTCCCTCGATTTTTTTTTTAAAGATTTTATTTATTTATTTCACAGAGGGAGAGAGAGATCACAAGGAGGCAGAGAGAGCAGGCAGAGAGAGGGGGAAGCAGGCTCCCCACCGAGCAGGGAGCCTGATGCGGGCCTCGATCCCAGGACCCTGAGATCATGACCTGAGCCAAAAGCAGAGGCTTTAACCCACTGAGCCACCCAGGCGCCCCGTCGATTTTTAACCTAATATAATACATTTTATGATTGAAAGGCTTTACCCTACCATGATTTCCTGAAACAAAAATATGCATATAAATAGAAATATAAATGAAAATTTAATTTCCAGTAACCATAAGGCTTAAGTATTTTAAAAATCTTCTGGCTAGCACTATCATTATTATCATATTCGGTATACCATTGATTCAAACAACAAAAATATATTACAAGTTCTGATGATTAAATTTTTTAACATTATGCATCTATTAAGGAGATGAGTGAGTCTTATTTTTCAGGCACTGCGTCTGTGTGTGACTGTTACTAGAATGAGTCAGGATTCAGCATCAATTTTATTCCCATTTTGAATTATTTTTGTGTAAGTGCTGAACAACTTTGTTCACGTAAGTTATCAGTGGAGAATGTCGTGAGTTTTGTCCTGGTAATGTCACTCAATTCTTTGAACTCCTTGCCATTTAGATGCCAAAAATCACCTATTAATGTATGAGTTAGAAGTATTTTTAATTATCTAGTATCTAGATTTGGCTTTAATTTTATTGAAGTGAAAATTTGGAAATCATTTTGAAATGAAAAAGGATTCATTACCCAATCTTTAGAGGCCTTCACTTTCTCAACATCAACAAAAATAGTTCACCTTTCTCTTTATTTGCATCATGGAGGTTTTCTCAATGCAGGGATTGCTTTATAGTAAGAACAGCCATGGAGAGAGGTTGGCCTTTTTTTTTTTTTTTTTTTTGTAAAGTGAAAGCAAAGGTGGAAAGGAGATCCTGGATCAGCCCTAACCCCCAGGGGTGTTCTCAGATTTGCTTAGATAGGGCACATATGTAGCCTAGGCACTGGAAACTGATCCCCTGGGAGCCACCTGTCCACCTGGGTGTCCCTTGGGTCGTCTTTTTATGTTCCCAGAGAGCTGACCTTGTGGAGACTCTGACCTACCTATTGAGATTTGTGGTGACTAACAATTAGTATGGGCCTTCCTTACTTGTGAGCCTTGCTACTCTGGCTTTTGAAGTATTTATTCATGTTTCTACAACTGAATTTAGTTCTCATACTGCAGTTTAAGTATTTTTTTAAGATTTTATTTATTTATTTGACGGTGAAAGAGAGAGAACAGAAGCAGGGGGAGCAGCAGAGGGAGAAGCAGGCTCTCTGTTGAGCAGGGAGCCCAACGTGGGTGCTTGATCCCAGGACCTCGGGATCATGACCCAGGCTAAAGGCAGATGCCCAACCAACTGAGCCACACAAGCGCCCCTCATAGTACAGTTTAATACATGGTTATATAGGAAAAACACATTGTAAACTTAGACTTTACAATCATACACATAGAGACAATAAATAACAAAATAATCAGCATTAATTTTTAAAGCATCTGATATTCCTTTACATTATTCCACACAAATAAATTTTCTCTACTTAAGGATATTCTATTTTATTGTTGTTGTTAAATGATATTTCATGGGAAATTCTGATCCCAGGATTGGTATTCAAGACTAGCATTTAGCTTCTATCTGGCTTTCATTTGTGTCTTTCAAGATCCCTGTACCAATTCATGCGTTTAATGGGACAGTGTCCTGTCCTCTGTGTCCTCAGGGAATTTGACAGGTCCCTGAGGACCACATCATGTGACAAGAATCACTCAGCAAGCTTCAAAGCAGTTCCAAAGTGGCATGTGTCATAACCTACTTGGCAACTCCAATTATCCTTGAAACTCCTGGGTCAGTCAACGGAAGGGTTTAACCTTTCTCAATAGGCAATGTCATAATTTTACCTCAAGCCACAATGTCATAATGATACACTTTCACTGATACCAAAGCAATCTTTTCAACACCAGTAAATTCCTAACAGCCCTGCAGTTTTCCTTAAGATCTGGAAGGGTTCAACATACAGCAATTACTAAAATAAAAAGCCCTATTTCTACTAGCTCTAGACTGGTTGTGTGCTTAAGAGTTTATGAGGTCCTCCTTTTTTTTTTTAAAAGGTTTTATTTATTTATTTATTTGAGAAAGAAAGAGATAGAACACAATTGCAGGGTGGGGGGCTCAGAGGGAGAGGGAGAAACAGACTCCCTGCTGACCGGGGAGCCCAACACTGGGGCTCGATCCCAGGAAGGACCCCAGGATCATGACCCAAGCTGAAGGCAGTCGCTTAACTGACTAAGGCACCCAGGCACCTCTGTGGTCCTTCTTTAAAATGTAAATTTATGAATCAGATTTTGATTTAGTAGGTCTAAAAAAAATGCTTATTACTAGGTAATTATCATCTTGTGTTTCTTGGGGTTGTCAACATTTGTATCTCATAACACAAAATTAGAAATGAATCTTCATCAGATAATTTATACAGTATGGGTTAAACATGACACAGCAATGATTTAGTAATAACAGTGAAATAAAATTAAAAAAAAAAAACTATTCCTTCACACAGCATCAAATACTTCAGCAATCACCTCCCTAAGTCTGTTTCCAGTGCTCACTCTGCACAGCACTCTTTATGCTTGGCATGCTTATTTCTAGACCACAGATTACAAAATCCTAGTCAGAGAACTGAATGAACTCTTACAGATAGAAAATAGGAATAGGAACCCTGTCTATTAATTGCAAACCCATGAGTTAAACATGTTGACAAACTACCCGTGTATTCTAGCAAAATGATTCTTGTAGAGGGAGGTCATCAGAAACATTTTTCTTTCATCAAACCTCACTTTAATTGTAGATGTAGTTGAATTACTGAACCAAAAATCCAGTGCTACTAACAAATTAGGGCAACGCTTCATTCATTCTGTGGAGCTATACCTAAGGTTTCAAGTTAATGTTGGAAGTATCCTCCTTTGTTTGCAAATATAAAGACAGAGATGTATGACCAGGAAACACAGAAGACACATAGAGGGTTGGAATTGGAAAAAGAAAATCCTGTCAATGAATTTGTTTGCTGTTTTCTTAGGCAAGGTAAGGTCAGGAGCCATGTGACTAAATTCTTCTTATTGTGATGTCTTCTCAGTCTTTAAAGTAGTAATCATGTATAGTAGTACCTCAGTGAACCAACATTTCGAATTGACTTTATAAGGGAGTACACATTTCTTAAAACATTTATATATATATATTTTCCATCTTGTAAAATATGTTTTAGAGAAAGGAGAGCTTGCAGTCCTTGAGTGAAAAATGGAACTGTAAGTTAAAATGGAAGGGCCTAGGTGTTACCTAGAAGGGTGGTTTCTAATTTTTTAAAAATCTGAGCAACTTTCCCAAATTCACGATTTTTATATCAGTAAACAAATCAATACTTCCAAAATCACTTTTTAAGGTGATTTGGATCTATATGATCCAAACACACAAGAATGAACATGTACTCTTGAAGTTAGAACCCTGTTTTTTAGAGAAGCATCACGGAACATAGATTGTCAGTTGGACAAAAGCAATCCTAAAAATGTCACCATTTACAGATTGAATCATGCAATCAATAGCTTTAGCTTCTGTCAAAGTATTTATTGGTTCCCAAGCTAATTAGCCTAAAGGGATTGTGAATTCAATTCAAGCAGTATATGCAAGAGTATTTATATCAAGAAACCTAAAATATCCTTAGCATCATTCTTCCTTTGTACACATAAAGTTATTTGTTACATATAGCACATTTTCAGAGACTACATGCATTTTACAAATCCTGTCCATTTTTATAAAGATGATATATTTTTATGTGTAAAAAAAAATCACAAAATGACACAGTTGGAGAAGACCTAGAAATGATGTCCTCAGATTCTTTAATTTTTGCACATTGCTCATTTAAGAGGAAGACTGTAAGGATATTTGTGAAATAATCTAAACACAGCACCCTTCTATATTTTTATATTTCTTCTCAGTCTTTCGCAGCAGTTGTGTTCACACCCGAGTCTATCAACTTTATCAAGATTTTCCAAAATAATCAGCTTGATCTTCATAGATGCAACATCAACTTCCTTTTACCACCCATTGTTTCATCACACCCCATTAACCTAACGAACTACATCAAGGACACAACTGACATTAACAGGTTGGAAACAAACACAACAGACTCCTGGCCAATATTTACCTCAGCTGGGAGCACACAGTTCCCTGGCACACCAGGACCTAAGTTTGCTGTGAAATCTATCAGTCAGCACGTTTTCCAGAGGGACTAGAGAGCTTGACTTAATCAAGGGAATCAGTTTTTGTACCCCATTACTGTGCAATCAGTATGTTAGGTGGGACTCTTGTTTAACCAAATCTACTCTTCACACATAAAATTCCTGAATGTTCAACCCCATGGAGTTAGCTGTTCTCCATCTCTTGGATAAAATCACTGACAGGCTCCATAGTTCCTCTGGTTATTCAGAGATGAGAAAAAATTCTAATTGCTTCTATCTCAAAATATTCTCACTGCTGTTGTCACATAGAATAGTTTACTGTAATAATAAGTGAAAAAAACCCTTGAAACTCATTCAAAGTTATAGCTCTCCTCAACTTCAGCTTGACTCCACTCCAGGAGACAAATTGAGAGGTGGGCATAGGCTAGCTTCTCTATTTCTCTATGTTTCACATCTACCCCTGCTAAACCTAAATTCTGGAGGAAGCAATTGCAGCATTTCCCTGGCCAAATGTTATTTTAAGGACTGGTGGCAGAGAAAAGGACACTGTAGGCTATATCTAACTGATGTGACTTGAGAGATGCTACAAGTTCATATTTTGCAATGAGACCCTCTGGGACCACATACCTGGGGTATTGGTCAACCTAGAAGGAAAGCCATTGCACAAACTGTAGATTATTATAATCAATAAAAAGAATGTCCTCTTTGCCTTTCCAAAGTGCATTTGTGTGCCAAGGACAGATTTGGAGGATCCAGAATGATTGTTTCTAAAGAGAACATTATTAATATGGCTGAAGCGCCCTGCGCCAGAGGCGACCATTACCCTGAATTTTATGTTTATTGTTCTCTTGCTTTTAAGTTTGGGAACACATATACCACATGGGCATTTATTCCAAAATAAAATATTGTAATTTTTTTTTGTTTTGTTTGTCCATTTGTTTGTTAACTTATTTATTTATTTTTAGGTAGGCTCCATGTCCAATGTGGAGCCCAGTGCAGAGCTTGAACTCAAGACCCTGGGATGGAGACCAAAGCTGAGATCAAGAGTCAGACTTAACTGACCGAGCCACCCAGGTGCCCCGGTTTTTGCTTGTTTTAGAACTTCATATTATTAGTATCACACTACATACCATCTTTTGCTACATTATTTTGCTGAATATTATATTTGTGAGATTTAGCTATACCAATGCATACAGCAATAGTTCATTTATTTTTACTGCTCTATGTTGTGTTCAATTATATGACTATTGCATTTTGTTGATGAACATTTGGATTATTTGTAGTTTTTAGTTATCGCCACACTGCGATGGATATCCTGACATGTGTCTCCGGGTACCTATTGTTACAGTTTCCTGAAGTTACATACCTGGATGGGGGTGGGGGGGTTATAGGGTCTACACATCATCTTCTTTTCCAAAGTCAATTTGGGGCATAGAATGATGTTATGAAAATCTTTCCCTTCATCAAGTGTCAAAATCATCCTCCTTCTTCAGGGTTTCTTTGAGGAACTCAGGCTAGCTGGCAGTCTTTCACGGGCTGCTTTCCTTTCTGGTTTATCCTTCCTCCTGGGATGTTGCCCCCTCGGGCTTCATCCCATGTGAGACAGGGATTCAAGGAGTCCCCACCTCTGGAGGGCCCAGGACTCCAACTTTTTGGAGATTTCTTTCAAAGGGATCTCGAATGTCACTTCTTGACATCTTGTTAGTTCTTTGATGCATTTGGTAAGATTCCTTTTAAAAACTTTCAAGCTTTTTTCATTGTCACTGGGAGAATTGGTCCAATTTACTTATTCTTTTACTCATAGAAGTAGAAAATTCACACTTTCAACTTTAACAGCTAATGCCAATTTGCTGTCCAAAAGGCTTTTTCCATCCACTAACAGTGAATGGCATGTTCACTGATGAGAGATATTTACTTTCCCACGTGTCCCATTTTGTACTCTTGGCCTTTCGTGCTCTGGGAATATATTACTTATTCAAAAATACATATAAAAATTATTAAAAATAATAGGGGTGAATCATCATTAATTTGGAAGGCAGATGCCCTCAAGGAAACTAAGCCACATGTTGCAATTTCTTAACCCTGCTTCCTAGTGTTTTCTTTAATTCAATATTGAGCTGATTATTATGTCAGCCAGGAAATTTTTTTATATATGACAATGTCTGTATTCATAGAATCTAAAATGATTAGTGTCACTGGATTAGAATGGATCAAAAGATCACAGTGATGAGAAGAATTCAATCAGGAAGTCTTAATGTATATCAGAGAAATGACCAGTTCATTTGTTGCTATGGGGAAAATGATGTTTTCAGTTCTCTTCCCATTAAGGGCATTCTTGGTTTTAGTAAAATTCAAAACAGGTCAGCATGCCAGGAGTACTCAGGCTGGAGGATGCAATGTTGTAAATAAACTCAGATGAATTTTGGAAATCCTCTGTATTTTATTTGGTATATGAAAAAACAAAGAATCTTTTATCAGGGCAATAATATCTACATACATGTGTAAGTTATTTGGGATTGGACCCCAAAGGGACTTCAGAATTTGTTTAAAGTCATGAGAAGGCAAAATTAAAATGTCATGAAGAAGCAAACTGTTAATCTTGATTGCCAGTGAGTGAGTAATTTCTCAACATCTAGATTATTTTGAAGCTTATTGGCCTTCCATGCCTCCCCCAGGTGTCCAGAATTGCTGAAATGCAACATGTCTAAAACTAGGACAGATTCCCATTCATCAGACATGATGTCAGAATGAGCTTTGTTCTCACACTGAACAATGGTTCTGAAAGTCTCTCACTCTCTCATTACCCTGAGGATCCTATAATCCCCCCACATGATGGCTGCACCACTATTCGGGGTGTGTGGCAAAACTGCTTAATTGGAGGATCTGTCTATAATAAGTAAACTGTTTTTTTTAAATAACCGACTAATGCCATCAACTCTGTTATTTAATTTTTCCTCTTAATACATATTTACCTAAGTAATATTTATGATTGAGAATTTAATATTGGAAAAGACTAACACCTAATAAGTGCTCAATACCTGTTTATATTATTATTATTACTAATACACATTTATACTGAATCTAGAGTCTTTTGTATTCTTAGTAATCCATTTACATTCAATAACTGGATTTCTTTTTTGAAGTGTATCAATCTTTACTTTGTGGTCATAATTAAAATCTAATGACCTATAAAATATTTATATATTAGATAATCTCAACAGATGCAGAAAAAGCATTTGACAAAATACAACATCCTTTCATTATAAAAACCTTTAACAAATTGGATATAGAAGGAACATACCTCAACATAATAGAGACCATATGTAACAAACTTATGTCATCCTCAACAATGAAAGGTTAAAAGTTTTCCTTTAGGATCAGACAAAGGTGCCCACTCTCACCACTCTTACTTAACATGGTACTGGATATCCTACCTAGAGAAATCAGGCAAGATAAAGAAATAAAAGGCTTCCAACTTGAAAAGAAACAAGTGAAACCATCTGTGTTTGCAGACCTTATATACAGAATAGAAAATCCTAAAGACTCAACCAAAATGCTGTTGGAATTAATCAACAAACTCAGTAAATTTGCAGGAAGAAAACCAACATGCAGAAATCGTTTGCATTTCTACATGCTAACAACTAAGTATCTGAAAAAGACATTTTTAAAAATTCCATTTGTAATAGTATCAAAAAGAATAAAATACTTTGGAATAAATTCAATCAAAGAAGTGAAAGATCTGAAAACCATAAGACTTTGATGAAAGTACAAACAAATTGAAACAGACACAAACAAATGGAAAGATACCCAAGTTCATTGATCAGAAGATTTAATATTATGAAAGTGTCCAATCCTCACAAAGCAGCCCTCATCAAAATTTCAATGCATTTTCACAGAAATAGAAAAAACAATCCTAAAATGTGTATGGAACCACAAACGACCCCAGTAGCCAAAGCAAACCTAAAAAGAGAGAGCAAAAAGGAGAATCACACTTCCTGGTGTCAAGCTATATAACAAACCTATAGTCATTAAAACAGTATGGTACCGGCATAAAAATAGACACATCAATGGAAGAGAATCAAGAGCTAGGAAATAAACCCCTCTGTACATACAAACTAATATTTGACAAGGGAGCCAAGAATATTCAATAGGGAAAGGACAGTCTCTAATAAATATACTGGGAAAACTGGATAACCACAAGCAGAAGAGTGAATTTGGATCCCTATCTTACACCACTTACAAAAATTAACTTGCAATAGGTTAAAAACTTATACATAAGACTGGAAACCATAAAACTCCCAGAAGAAAATATAAGGAAAAATCTTGACTGGGTCTTGTCACTGATTTTTTCTGTATGACACCAAAGTGCAGGCAACAAAAGCAAAATCAACAAGTGGGGTTACATCAAGATGAAAAGCCTCTGCAGAGTGAAAGGTACAATGAGAACGAAAAGTCAGTGTGCAGAATGGGAGAAAATATTTGCAAAATATATATCTGATGAGGGGTTAATATCCAAAATGTCTAAGAAACTCATACAACTCAACATCAAAAACAGCAACAATAAAACTTTACCTAAAAATGAACACAAGAGGGCGCCTGGGTGCCTCAGTTAGGCATCTGCCTTTAGCTCAGGTCATGATTCTGGAGTCCCACAATCGGCCCCAGGCAGGGCTTTCTCTCTCTCTCTCTCTCTCTCTCTCTCTCTCTCTCTCTCTCAAACAAATAAATATTAAATGTTAAATAAATAAATTCTTTTTAAAAATGTGCACAGGAACTGAATGGGCATTTTTCCAAAGAAGACAGACAGATGGCCAAGAGGTATTTTGAAAGATGCTCACATCACTAATCACCAGGGAAATGCAAATCAAAACCACAACAAGATGACATTCCATACCTATTAGAATGGCTGACATCTAAAAGTCAAGAGAGAACAAGTGTTGATGAAGATGTGACAAAAAGAGAACACTTCTGCCCTGCTGGTGAGAATGTAAACTGATGCAGCCACTATAGAAAACAGCATAGAGTTTCCTCAAAATATTAAAAATAGAACTACTGTATGATCCAGCAATCCGGTTCTTGGTATATGTCCAAAGGAAATGAAAACAGGATATAGAAAAGATATCTGCATTCCCATGTTTATGTCAACATTATTCACAATAGCCAAGATATGGAAACAACCTAAATGTCTATCAGTAGATGAACAGATAGAAAAAGTTGTGATATATTCAAATAATGGAATATTATTCAGCCACAAGAAAGAAGGAAATCCTGCCATTTGTGACAACATGGATGGACTTTGAGGGCATTATGTAAAGTGAAATAAGTCAGAGAAAAAAATGCTATATGATCTCACTTATATGTGGAATCTGAAAGAAGCAAATTTGTAGATACAGATAGTAGAATGGTGGTTACCAGGGGCTAGGGGTGTAGAAATTGGGGAGATGCAGGCCAAACTTGTAGTTTCAAGATAGTAAGTTCTAGGGATCTAATGCACAGCATTGTATTATAGTTACCATTGTTGTGTTATATACTGGAAAGTTGCTGAGAGACTGCCAATCTTAAATGTTCTCATCACCAAAAGAAAACAAAACAAACAAACAAACAAAACAAAACAAAACAAAAAACAAAAAAAAAACCAACCCAAAAACAATTGCGTGATTTGATGGAGGTATTAGCTACTGCTTGGTGGCAATATGCAATATATAAGTGTATCAAATCAAAATGTTGTACATCTGAAACTTACATAAATTTATGTTAACTGTATCTCCATAATAAAAAAGACCTATAAATCAAAGGCTTGACCCTATAATAGAAAGAAAGTAAGCAATTGGGGTTAGACACCACAAAGGTGGCAGGGATGGTGACTATGTCTTCAGTGGTTCTTTTTGTGCTTAGTAGAAAATTTTTCCTTTCTTATAAATGGCAGGAGAATTCCAGGCTTAAAGTTTAAAATAATTTACAAGATGAGTGTGGTTCATTTCTAAGAGGCCTAATTTATCCCTGTAGCTTTAAATAGGTTAGTCTATGAATGAAAAAGTCTTACTTGGAAAATAATTATGAAACCTAATAAATTTGACTTTAAGTTGGCCTGGTAGGAAAAATAATGGTCACTGTTTCAGGACCCACTACTCTTCTATTACCCTCATGGGGTTTCAACCTTTACAGAGGTCTCAGTGTTCTTCAGATAAGCCTTTGGGAACTTACGTTGTTTTCAGGGGAGCGAATGGCATGCAGCGGGTAGGAGGCAGGGGAAAGGTGAGGTAGAGGGGAGAAGTGAAATTAAAAGTACTATTACTATTTTTAAGATTCAAAACAGCCAATTCCAGAAAACATTTTTGTACTTTAACGCTTTAAACAGAGGGAAACATTTCAGTGTTATTTTTTTATTTCTTACTCATGTGTCTTTCACGTCCAGCTGACTTTGAAAGGGAGATGAAAGAACACGTGTCCCTTGTGGCCATGAATTAAAGGACTCACTAGACCTTCTCCAAGACTCTACACTTTTACCCACCCTTACCTCCCTCTTCCTGTGCTTGACGAAACCCAAGCAAGAACATGAGGAAGATGTGGTTGGAAGGTGTGAACTAGACCTGGGCTTGCAGGGGGGTCTCAGATCCCAGACTGTTCACGTGGTACTAAATGTTAACACTGTGACGTGCTTTGTTCATCCCATCCATCCCCCTCCCTTCTCCAACACTGCCTCATAAATACCATGGGTATGTGAGCTTTGTGGTAAGAAAGGTGGAGATTTTTTTTAAAAGATTTTATTTATTCATTTGACACAGAGAGAGATTACAAGTAGGCAGAGAGGCAGGCAGAGAGAGAGGAGAGAGGAGGAAGCAGGCTTCCCTGCTGAGCAGAGAGCCTGATGTGGGCCTCGATCCCAGGACCCTGGGATCATGACCTGAGCCGAAGGCAGTGCCTTTAACCCACTGAGCCACCCAGGCACCCTGGAGGTTATTTTTAGAGCAATACCCCACACCAGTAAATATATCTAATAACACTTCTATCACCAGTTTATTTCATCTTCAGGGAATAGTTTCCCCTACAGTGAGAGAAACTGACCTATCCCTAATGGCCAATTAATCTCAAAATGAGGGTAAGAAAATTAAGGGGACATGGTGAGCTGGAGGTCCTTTTGGAGAAGAAAAACCACACATTCAAGGCAGGGCTCAAAAATTTAGACACTTTGAGAGGTGCAGTGAGTAATAGGAATATATGAACCCAGCACAGTACAATGCTTAGGAAATGATGTGCTGGCCAACTAGAGAACACATAGACAATTCACATGTTTAAAAACAAACAAACTGGGCTCCTGGGTGCCTCAGTGGGTTAAAGCCTCTGCCTTTGGCTCAGGTCATGATCTCAGGGTCCTGGGATCGAGGCCCGCATTGGGCTCTCTGTTCAGCAGGGAGCCTGCTTCCTCCTCTCTCTCTGCCTGCCTCTCAGCCTACTTGTAATCTCTCTCTCTCTGTCAAATAAATAAATAAAATCTTTAAAAACAAACAAACAAACAAGCCACCATGCTGGCTAAACTGAGAGACAACATTCACTCCACCAAGACACCCATTTGGAAGCATTCTTCTACTTTCTTTAATTAAAAAAAATTTTTTTTAAGTAACACAGGGCCTGAACTCATGAGATCAAGACCTGAGCTAAAATTAAGAGTCAGAAACCCAACCGACTGAGCCACCCAGGTGCTCCAGGATCATTCTGTTCTATTTTTTAAATTAAATTAAATTAAATTAAATTAAATTAAATTAAATTAAATTTACATTCAATTAAGTAACATATAGTGTATTATTTGCTTCAGGGGTAGAGTTCAGTGATTCATCCGTTGTATATAACACCCAGTGCTCATTACACCACACATCTTCCTTAATGCCCATCACCAGTTACCCCATCCCTCCACCCCTCTCCCCTCCACCAACCCTCAGTTTGTTTCCTAAGATTAAGAGTCTCTTTTGGTTTGACTCCTTCTCTGATTTCATCTTGTTTTATTTTTTCCCCTCTGCCCCTATGATCCTCTGTTTTGTTTCTTAAATTCCACATATGAGTGAAGTCATGTAATTGTTTTTCTCTGAAGACTCATTCTTTTAAAGAAGTCCTATGTAAAAGGCATTAAAAGGAATCGGGTTTATAAGATCCCTGAGTTTTACTTATTTTTTTTTTCCCCAAATAGATATTCAAAATAAGTAAAGGTGAGAGAAAGTCCAGCCCTGGGAATAGACAGGAGTAATTAACTTACTTGAAGCTTCTGAAAGTTCTCCCTGCCTAAATTCTCCTCTCCACAGGTTTTCTGAAGCACCTAAAACGTCACTGGGCTCAGGGGGAAGGCCTGGAACAGTGGACGGAGTCAGGGAAGGACATCACTTTCTCACAGTAGCTGCAAGCGCACACGGGTGAGTTCGGCAGATACTTAGCTGCAATGTAGCTGACAGCCTACAGCAAAACCATGAGAAAAGTGAAAAGGTGTCAGGATTTTGTGGAGCAAATGCAATTCAAAAGAAATTAAAATCTCTGGCCAGCCAGGAGCCCTGACAGCTTCAGAACACAAAGGCTACAAGACTGGGGAGTGAAGGAAAGCCAGGTATCTGGTGGTAGGGAATGAGTGACACATCAGATGACTGAACTAAAGTCACTGAGTGTCATGTACTGTATTTGGTGCTGGGGACACAGAGATAAATAAGCTATGGACGGATCCATCACGTAAGACAGACTTGTAGCTAACGCCAATATTTTATCAACTCTATGACTCACATTTTTTCATAGCTAAACATCTTCAAAATTGATGGCATCTCACAATTATCTTGGCAGTAGGTTTCTTTCCCCTCTTCTACAGTGGTGCATAAAATAATTTCATTTGTTACAGAAGAAAAATAGTAAGTAGATTGTGACATATTACTACTGAATAGGAAGAACAATAGTTAAAATGTATAGATTATAGTGAACTATTGAAAGCTTTTTTTTAAAAAATTTTATTAATTTATTTGACAGAGAGGGAGGGAACACAAGCAGAGGGAATAGGAGAAAGAAAGCAGGCTCCCTGCTTAGCAGGGAGCCCGATGCAGGGCTCAATCCAAGACCCTGAGATCATGAGCCATTAAAATCTTTTAATTAGGGGAATAACATGTGAAATCTCTGTATCCATTCTTCCCTTCCTGCTGCTTGCTCCTTCTCCTCTTATTCAATAACTTTTTGGAGCACATTCTATGGGTCACGTTCTCTGTTATAGCCCAAGGATTCAATGGTGAAAAAGAGACATAACCATTAATCAACGGGCTCTAATTGGCATTTATAGCATTCTTCATCTAATGGTGGCAGGACTACGTATCCTGCAGCTCACATGGAACATTTGCCAAGACAGACCACAGTCTGGACCATAAAACATGCTTTACCAAATTTAAAAGAATAAATATATAAAATATGCTTTCAGACTACCGTGGACTCAAACTAGAAATGAATCATAGAAAGATAGCCATGAAACCCAAGTAGCTGAAGACCAAATAACACATACATCAAAGAGGATGTGTCAAAAGAAATTAAAAAGTATTTTGGGGGCGCCTGGGTGGCTCAGTGGGTTAAAGCCTCTGCCTTCGGCTCAGGTCATGATCTCAGGGTCCTGGGATCGAGTCCTGCATCAGTCTCCCTGCTCATCAGGGAGCCTGCTTTCTCCTCTCTCTGCCTGCCTCTCCGCCTACTTGTGATCTGTCTCATCTCTCTCACTCTGTCAAATAATAAGTAAATAAAATCATTAAAAAAGTATTTTGAACTAAATGATAGTGAAATATATTTTTTTTTTCTTTAAAAAATGGGAGCTCACTGCTAGCAAAGACAGAGCGAAAGCACGACTGGGTTGGGAGTGATATTGGCAAATTTGAGGGGGATCAGACAGTGGAACTACTACTGTTTCTCAGTGGGCTAGACTTGGTTGGTACCTTTATCTCTTCTTGCCTCAGAGAGAAAAAGCAGGGGCATCTGAGACTCAGGTAGCTAAAAGAGCATGTAGGAAGGTCATGGGGCTGGAAGAAGGACAGCTCACTAGAAAAACTAAAAGACTAGTATGGCTAAAGTGCAGAGAGGAGGGTGGGAAATGAGGCTCTTGATTTTTGGGTCGAGGAAAGGACAATAGACAAGGGGAGGAGGTGGGTCTCATCTAATGAGGAAAAGAAACAGGGAAAGGCCCTACCAACTCACACAGCCACTGTCTGCCTTCCCTTCTTAACGTGGGCTCCCCCCTAATTTGGGTGGGTGGGTGGGTTAGGGTGGGTGGTTAGTGAGAAAAGAGCCAGTGCTAAGAAGGACTCTTTTCAAGGGAAATGTCCCTAGGAAGTCAGTCTGTTGGAGTGAGAATTTCACTGAGTACCTATGTTCACCTGCCTGGCCTGTGGAGTCTAAGAAAAGGAGTCTTCCTCAAGTGGGCTTCAATTTTTGTCCAGGACAATATGCTTCAACATCGGAACTTGAGTCCCATCCTCTTGGAGGAAGTTGGAAAAGGTGGGATTTTCTGTCTGAGTATGCAGATTTACTGAAGGAAGATAGCAAAAGAAAATTAAAGTATTGATTTGTGTGTTTTCCTCCCCGTGTTGTTGAGTCCTCTATCTCAAGCAGATAACTGAGTTTTTAATATCCCCGTTTTAGGGTCATTTATGTGCCCTAAAGCATTACTTGCTCAAAAGCAACATCTGATTATGAGAAAAGCTAAATATTTTCATGACTCACTAGCGGTGGAGGAAAAGGGAAAATAGCAAGAACTATTTTCAAATTCTCAGCCTAGGTCAAGGTGAAGATGTGTACATCCCAGAGATAGAAGGAACAAGTGTACCACTAGGTAACCATGTTCCTGGGGAGCCCCAAGATCTCAGAGAGGCTGGGCACAGGGTGCATTCAAGAAGGTTGGCACGTAGGGCCAAAGCTCTCTCTGAACCAGCAAGGCCTGGACACAGCAGATGCCCTTGACTTGAAGCTGAAAAGTAACTCCATGGTGACCAGTAGGAACCGAAGACCCCAGGATATTTTGGCAGTGCTTAAGACCTTGGGACCGTGGTTGTGTCCTGGGGCGAAGGATGAAATGAAGCCAATAGTAATTGAGACTGGATATCCCAACAATCCTGTGGGATGAAATCTTAAGGTAGAATTTGTTCATTTAAATAAAATTTTAACGTGTTAAATTTTGCACACGAGGGAGGGACTAAGATTCTTGTCTACTTGAAGGAGACAACTTTGCCTGCTGTGTGGAATGCATTGTGAGGAGGCGAGCACAGAAAGGAGGAGAATTGGAGGCTGTCGTAGTATCTAGGCAAGAAATTGTGTGGCCCTGGATTAGGGTGATGGGAGTGGACTTCGGGGGAACGGTAAGGTAAGAAGTGGGGTCAAAATTTTGTGGTACCTGTGATGGATAGATACCTGAGGTGACCCCCTGATCCCTGCCTCCTGGTATCTATGTCCTTGTGTGATCCCCTACCTAAGAGTATGGGCAGGAGCTGTCACTTGCTCCTAACTAAGAGAATATAGCAAAGGTGATGGGAGGTGTATGATCATGTGATTGTGTTAGTTACGAGTATAAAGCTCACCTTGATTGCGTTGTTCCCTCCCTTGCTGGCTTTGAGAAGGTAGACAGCCATGCTGGGGGACCCTACCTGGTAAAGAACTGCAGGTAGTCTCTGGGAGATGAGGGCAGACTTCAGTCAACAGCCCCAAGAAACTGACGAGCTCAGTCCTGTAAACTAATGGAACTGAATTCCTCGACAACCTGAGTGAGCTTGAAAGCAGATCCTTCTTTAGTCAAGCGTTAGATGAGACCGCAGTCTTGGATGATATCTTTTTTTTTTTTTTTTAAGAGGCAGAGAGGAGGCGGTAGGAAGGGGCAGAGAGAGAATCCCAAGAAACTCCATGCCCATCTCGGAGTCCAACATGGGGCTAAATTCCACGACCCTGGGATCACAACCTCAGCCGAAATCAAGAGTCAGACGCTTAACCTACTGAGCCACACAGGTGCCCCCTGGATAACATGTTTATTGCCACCTTGTGAGACCCTCAGCAGGGGACCTAAATAGACTGTGCCTCTAAGTCAGACCCCCAGAAACTGTGAGGCAATAAATGTCTTGTTTCTAGTGACTAAATTTGCCACATTGCATAGTACAGCATAATACCCTGTTCTTAAGGGCACCTGTCTCTTTCCTCCCACAGGCAAATCTACAGGCAGGCCTATGTAAGAAATCAGTACCTGTTATTCACACACTTTCTTAACTTGTTTTTCTGGCTGAATCTAGTTGTAGCCTCTCTGCTTGAGACCCAGTGTTTGGATTTCTGTTTGGTTCTAGTTGGAATGACACCCTCTCTGGACTTGATTTAGGTTTCTGAGCCCATGTTTTCACCCGACAATGTTTTTGATTCTGCGTCCCTCCCTGTCCCCTCCTTTAACCCTGCTTCCCCTGCTCCCCACATACTCGCCCCCTCTCCCATCACAGTAGTTGCTCTCTTTTTTTTCTTTTAAAGATTTTTATTTATTTGACAGAGAGGGAGAGAGGTCACAAGGAGGCAGAGAGGCAGGCAGAGAGAGAGGAGGAAGCAGGCTCTCCCCTGAGCAGGGAGCCCAATGCAGGGCTCGATCCCAGGACTCTGAGATCATGACCTGAGCCGAAAGCAGAGGCTTTAACCCACTGAGCCACCCAGGCGCCCTCTTTTTTTTCTTTTAAAGATTTTTATTTATTTGAGGGAGGAAGGGAGAGAGAGAAAGGGGGGGGGGAGAGAGGGAAGGGAGAGAGAATCCTCAAGCAGACTCCCCGATGAGTGTGGCGTCCCAACATGGGGCCAGAGTGGGGCTGGATCCCATCACCCTGAGATCATAACTTGAGCCAAAGCTAAGTCAGATGCTTAGCTGACTGCGCCCCCTGGCGCCCCTAGGTGGTAGTTTAGACAGATGACAGTAGAAACCAGATTGAAGAAGAGGAAGTTAGCAGTTACGGTACTAGTTACAAGGGTATTTATAATGGCACAGGTGAGATGACTGGAGGCAATAGGAATGAAGAGGAAGAGAAGGATTCAAGACACGCTTTGGAAGTAATATTGACAGGCCCGGGTAAGGTCGAAGGGTAAAGGAGTAAAAGTCCTAGCTGATACTGTGGTGTTCATGGCTCATAGCTCCGGTGACTAGATTGAAGGCAAGATCTTAACTGTACTTGGAAGAGTCTGCCCCTCACTGATCCTTTTTAAACCAAGATGGCACGTGAGTAACCTACACTAGGAGAGCTCTGAAAAGCGGAAGCAGTTTATCTCTAGAATTCATCCTGGTTCCACCAGTAACCTGGCTCTGTCACTTTCTAGCTATACCTTCCAGCAGTTACTTACCTTACAGAGCCTCCGTTTTTCTCCCTGGAAATGATAACGGAACATACCCTGGAGTGTTCCTGAGAATTAAATGATGCATTTCATCTAGAGTGTTTGGCACAGTGCTCAGCATACAGGAAATGCTCAAAATGCACCAATTTTTATTACTGAGATGTGCTGCCTTTGGCCACTTGTGCTTTTACCAGTTTCAGATTTCCTCCCACTTTGAGAGCTCCTTCTGAACTCTATGTTTCACCTCCTAGTTTTCACAGAGCTCCTAGGTAGGTTTGGCTTTTCCTTGCTTTGACTTTGATACTCATCTAGGCTTAGGACATGACTGCCAGTACCTGGCCATATCAGGAATCCTGGCCCTTTCTTCCCCTCATTTTTCAGCTGGGTCCAAGGGACTGAATGTCCAGCCTGCTCTCCTTCTAGATCTGCCAGCAGCAGAGAAGTCTGTACAGCAGACTTTTGCAAGGCTTTTCATGACTGCAATTTTATTTTATTTATTTATTTTTTTTTAAAAAGATTTTATTTATTTATTTCACAGATGGAGAGAGATCACAAGGAGGCAGAGAGGCAGGCAGAGAGAAAGAGGGGGAAGCAGGCTCCCTGCCGAGCAGGGAGCCCGATGCGGGCCTCGATCCCAGGACCCTGAGATCATGACCTGAGCCGAAAGCAGAGGCTTTAACCCACTGAGCCACCCAGGCGCCCAGTGACTGCAATTTTAAATATATTCGAGTACATATTCTCTCCTGTAAAATGCAAGAAAATGGGTTTCAAAACTTTGCGACTGTTTTAAGCTCCTTCATGAAATTTTAGAAATGTGACCTCAGTTTTTTTTCTTATATTATATTACATATTATAATTCTAATGCATGCCTCAGGGAAATTACCAACTACTCAAGTTCTAGATATGGAGTCCTCCCCCAAAGAGTCAAAACGGTGAGTATTAAATCCACGGCTGATGAAAGTGTATTATATGTTCATTTTTTGGGGTGATGTCCTGGAAGGCAATGATATCGTTCACAGAATATGACAAGACTGTGCCGAATGCAGACAGTACTTAGAAAGGGGGATACCAATCAATCCTCAGAACACATCCCTGATTTAAACCATCCTTGAGAGTGATTACTTCGTATGCCATGTTTCTAAATGCTGATCTGATCTGGTCTTGCTGTGTCTGAAAAGACAGCTTCTGGGGCAAGGTTTTTGCCATTCAAATTTACAGTAGAACTGAGCTTTGAAGACACTGAAAGGCAAGTAGAAGAAATACACCTGAGTGTTAGTGGTAGGAAAAGTTTCTGTTTCCTCTTTTCCCCTCTCTATCTCTCTCTGCCTCTCTCTGCCTCTCTCTCTCTCTCTCTCTCTCACACACACACACACACATATGCACGTGTGCACGTGACACTTACAAAGCCTGACCCATGGAGCCATGGGCTCTCCTCCCTTCCTGGTGTCACAGTCCTTTTCCTTTGGCCGCTCCCCATCGACAGTGAAATTTCTGGGGCTCTCCAGACTACCCAGCAGGCACCTGTAGAGCGAAGATGTGGCGATTACATTGTGGAAACTGTATCAAGGGAGTGGTTCTTAAGGGCTGCTTATCTGAAATTGAGGGACATTATCAAAATTACTTAAATCAAGTTGGATGATGTGAAAGGTAGTTCAGGTTTAGGCTTCATTGGAATCTAGGTCAGTCAACTTCAAACAATGTATGGGAAGCGAAGGAAAAAAAAACAAACCTCACATTTCCCATGGGACACGAAGGTCACTACCTTCCATTAAGTAACTAGTGGAGTTAGTGGGTTATAAAATTGAGACTGTGATATGTTACCTCTCTTAAAATTGTGTGGGGCTGATAGCCAATTCAATCAGTCTTAATCCAGCGCAAGCTGGTTTACTGGAAGGATGCTGGATGGCCCAGAGGCGTGAAGAACTAGCCTCAGGGAGGGGGCAGCTTCAGGCCTTGAGGTTGAGATCAGAAAATATGCACAACAAAGGGATCTCTCAAACTCTGCCTCTTATTTCTTATTGTGCTCTTTGGTGTGGGGTTCATTTTTTAGGCATTGTCCCCATGGGAATTTGGCCCTGTTAAGTCTAAGGCCATATTCTTCCAGCACTGGGATCACAAAGACAAAGGTAAAAGGGGCTTCCCTGCCAGCATGAGCCAGACCAATGCCGGGCAAGGCCTCTTACTGCCCCGGCTGTTGTCATGTGCCAGTCCTTGTGAGACACGGAAATGGAAGGGACTCCATGAAGAACTGCTTTTTTTTTTTGGCTCCTTTTCCTGCTTCTTTTCTTGCTAGGACCGGCACCCCCACCTTACACATGACTTACAGTAGAGTGAATGTAGGTCCTCCTTATAAAGGCCAAGGAATTAATGATTTTGGGTGGGGGGGGGACTCTTCCAGCACAATAGATAACATCTGAGGAATGACCAGTTGAGGTCATCTTGTATGTTTTCCAGACACCTTGATGCCAAGACCCCTGGCTCCAGTGCCTAAGTGACTTATGGAGGACACTTGAGTACTCACCCTTGTTTTGACCAATTTCTAGATGCCTGGAGGACATGTATACCAGATCGCAATTCTCAGTAAAACCTCCAGACCCAAGCACAGATGAGACTCGCTCTCTTTTCCCAGTTTCCCAGATGTTCTGTCTGTATCTCTAGTCTGTCTACATCTTCAGTAAATCCTGCTCTCACTTCCTCTTGGCTTCTGTTTTATTTCTAACCTGCATGAAGCCAAGGACTGTCTTGGTGGGTCCTGTGGGACCCCCTCTGGGTTCTCAGACCCAGCCAGCCTATGTCACTTGGGCCAACCACTGTGGCCAGAGAATGGGGTTGCTTTATTCCTCGTAGACTGAGACTGAGTCATGCAACTATGCATTTACCAGGAGGGGAAGAACATGTGCTGAACAGACTAAAGTAGGGAGAAAAGCCCTTAGATACATTCAAAGATAATAAATCATAACATGTGTTTATGTCCACAGAGGTAAATTTTCATCATTCTCCTAAGTGCCTCATGCCTCTCATTAGATTTACAATCAATTTCCAATTATTTTTGTCCATAAAGACATTCACGATTACTTGAGATCCCCTTATAATTGTTTCTTTTATTTGTTCAGTTTCTTTTTTTAAAAATATTTCATTTATTTATTTGAAGGGGGGGAGAACAAGCAGGGGGAGCAGCAGAGGGAGAGGGAGAAGCAGGCTCTCCACTGTGCAGGGAGTCCTATGCGGGGCTCGATCCCAGGACCCTGGGATCATGACCTGAGCTGAAGGCGGACACGTAACTGGCTGAGCCACCCAAGCACCCCTATTTGTTCAGTTTTGATACAGTTTAATATTTATGGTGAATATTGTGATTGGCTGGCTCGGTATGTCTTCCCACCTCGTTTCAGAACTCGTCACTCCACTGCAGAGTCTGGAAAGCAAATACTTCTCTTCTCAGATCTCCTTGCACCTAGGTTCTGGGTGTGCATTAGGCTCTACCAAACAGAAGCACTGGTAGGACAGTTGAATTTGAAACTGGGTTTTAAGTGGGAGAGAGGCCTGGTTTGAGATACTCATTTTGCTGGACAGACTGTAACATCATGACACGGTTCCAAAGCCAGCACCTGTGCTAGCTGCTGCCTGATATAGCAGATGGCTTCTGAGTTGTGGCAAGAGAACTGGTTTCAACGGTGGCCAAGTTCTACATTATGGCTTTGGAATTTGTTCTTGGAAGCTCCCCCTAGTGTGTGTTTTTTAAAGCTTCCCAATGATTATGTAAGTCATGCAAAAGCCGGCAATAACTACTTTTTTCATTAAATAGCTTGAACGGATTCTGTTCTCTGTGATTGAACCCTCACTGATGCAACATAGACAATAGTCTTTAAAATGTCACTGGCCGTTTTGGCTGTTTCATTCTTCTTTTCCATCTTTTAAATTACATGCATACTAAACACAAAATGAGGTTGGCTTTATTTATTATTTGTTGCTTTCAGTGAACAGGTGAAATGGAAAGTGATCAAAGTCCCTGCTAAGGGGTTTGTTAGATTCTTAGGGAACACCTACTATTATTCAATATGCCTGTGTTGGAGAGCTTCCATTTGCCTCTGCAGATCCACAAAGCATGCATGAATTTACTAGATAAGAAGTTCTCATCTGAGCAAACTGGATCACTCACTGACATCTGGAGGCCTTGGAGGCTATAGCTATGCGCTGACACCCCTGCCACAACTGCAAATGAAGAAAATTCACCTAATCCCAAAGCCCATTTCTTGCTGAATTGTAAAGAAAAAAAACTTGCCTTGCTTTCACCCCGTTTGGGACTAGCGACAGAAAGTTAATTTTATATTACAATATATTCTTTTTTTTTTAATTACAAAATATTCTTGACTGGAGAGAATATGCAGAATAAAATATATTTTGTTATTTTTCAAAACGAACATAAAATTGAGAAACAAACGTTAAGAAATACCGTTCCAGGGGCTTGGAACCCCAAACTCTCAAAGGGAAGGCTAGGAAAGAAATGAGAGGAGAAAGCCTGAGTACAGCAAGAAAAAGTTCCCAGAGGTGTTGGTTCACTCACCAACTTGTATAGTTTGATGAATATGAAAGCCTGTGTTTTGTCTTGTTACCTCATTTACCCTCAATTGTTTAAAGATGGGCTTTTTTGGACATTTCAATCCAGTCTTAATGTTCTAAAGCAGAGGAAACGTTTTAGTGTGGGAAGCAGCAAATCTTTGGGGCTCAAGAGTCCCTAGGGGGTGGCAGGGAAGTTCCGGGGAGGCTATCTGTATCCCCTTACTACCCTGAGGCATCTCCTAGCTTAACCCTCCTCCACTAAAAGCCCGAAGTGGTTTCTTTCGGAGGCGGGCCAAGAGCTGCCAGCCCATTCGCAGAGACGTCATGATGGACACACTTGAGCCCAACCGGCGTGGAGCCCATCCAGACGCGTTGGAACCGCGAGCCGGATCACTTTCTGGAGCACCCACCCTTCTTTTTAATGTTCTCAGTCCCTCGCTGCGCCCAAGGTTAACCGTTGAAAAATATAACACTCCGAATGATCTGTGTTCAGAAAGGAGTGCTCCTTCCCACCTGATCCCCCCGCATAGCAACGCCGCGATTTCCCTTGCGCACAGCACGCATTTGTGAATTTCCGTCGGGGGTCCCGGGGTCTCCGTCTGGGGTCCCGCGGTCCCCTTCGCGCGCCCCCACGCCGGCTTTCTCCTTCCCCAGCTCCCGCCGCCGCCGGGGCTTCTCAGGCCCAGTCGGGAGGGCCCCGGCCGACGCGCACCTGGCGCCCTCCTGCCTCTGCCCGGGCTCCACTTTCACTTTCTGTTCCCGGGCAGGGGAGGCCGGCGGCAGCGGCACGAGGCCGAGCCGGTTCCGTCGCGGACCCCCAGGTACAGGGCGCCCGGCCGCGGGGCTGGACAAGGGCTCGGTCCCGGCAACGTCCTGGTGCCCGCGGGGGCGGCCCGAAGACCGGCGCGCGCGGCGGAGGGGAGCGAGGCGCCTGGGACGCCGGGCCGGGGAGAGTCGTGGGACCGGGACCCGAGTCCGCGGGGAGGGCGGCGGTTTGGCGGCAGGCCCGGCCTTGCTCGGGTCCTTCTCGGGCGGGAGAACGCCGGGGGCGCAGGGCCAGTGCGCCCGTTCCACGCGTTCTCTCGGCCGCGCCGCGTCCCGGAAGGCGGGAGCCTGCCCGCTCCGCGCTACGCCTCGCCGCGGGGCTCCCGCCAGCCTCCTGGTCCCCCGGCCTCCCGAGTGGCGCCAAATGCAGTGGCGGGGGGTTCGGCTGACAAGGGTACCTTGGGGATAGTTGCCAGAGGAACGAACGTGGCCTTGCAGGAACTACTGGGTTGGGCGTGCTGAAGGATAGGAGTCTGTAAATGTCCTCAGGATCGGTTCCTTCCTGTTTCTCCTGTAGTTACTCCCAGCAAGTGTCTTCCCTTCACTCTGGCTCCAGCTGAGTTTTATTTGGATAAAGTTCTACTGTTTGAGCAAATTAAGTTTTCTGTCTGGGTGCCTTATTTGACAAGGGAGCCTGCAAGTTAATTTCATGGAAGGAGAGGAGCAGACACTTTCTTACCGTTTTCCTGGAGGTTCTTCGTGTAGGTCATGTTCAGTAAGAAATGCTCAGTTTTCTGGTAAATGCCCAGAGTATTTGCTCTCAACTCAGGATGTGGTCAGCAATGAAAAACAAGAACAAAAACCTTAAAAAAAAATTGGCCAGTGCTTTTCTTTTCCCAAGGATTTGGAATTGTATTGACACTATAGCCCATTTTCAGGCGGGCCTAAGTGAAAAAGTTCTAATTGGTTAAAAAAATATTCAAGTTAACTAAGCATTTTTTGTTTGTTTACCAGCAATGACAAACTCTTACAATGCTTGTTAACTTCATCATTCAGAACATTTTGGGAGAAAGTCCCTTGCCTCTTGTTGGTAGATTCCACCTTGAGTAGTGTTCCGGTAAAGGGGAGGGTGAGCTAACCCAGCATCAGTTGCCCCCGCCGCCTTTGTGACTGGGAAAAATCTTCAGCACCGAAGGTGTACTGAATACGCTTCCTAAAGTAACTTGAACTCTTCCTGGCAGTGAAGTTAGGTACTCTGTTACCACCA
This sequence comes from Ailurus styani, assembly GCA_002007465.1. Classification (NCBI taxonomy): domain Eukaryota; kingdom Metazoa; phylum Chordata; class Mammalia; order Carnivora; family Ailuridae; genus Ailurus; species Ailurus styani. The sequence continues at coordinate 3,510,563 of LNAC01000031.1, forward strand.
CCTTGACTGGAAAAGATGCTTTATTTAGTAAAATCAGATGCCAAAGGCAGATACTTTTTAAAAGTGAAGAAATGCAGTAAAGGACATGAAAGTCCTTGAAAACCTTTATCTCTGTGCTCTAAACATGTGTATTCATCTGTTTGCTGGTATTTTTCCTTGGATATCTCAGAGATTTCACAAACATTTTAAAAACGAATCCTTAATTCCCTCTCCTTCCTTTTAAAACTCTCCTACCTCTGGTCTTCTTCTCAGTAAATGGCACCTAGGACTATCCAGATGCCGTTCTAGAAACCTGGCAGCCTTTCCGATGTGTTCTTTCAGTCATACCTCACTTCCAGTCCACCCCAAATGTAGATGCGGGAGTCCATCCATTGGTCTGTCTCTCTTCTCTCCTACTTCCTCCCACTCTCTCTGGTGACACCACTAGAGTACAAGCCACTAGCTTACTTTGTTTCTTGGCCATCTTACTTTCTTACTGGTTTCTTGGCCATCCCCCCGGTCCTTTCTTGATCCATGTAGCTTCTTAAAGTGTGAGCTGGATCCTGAGTTCAACACTCAGCAGCTACTCATTGCACTTAAGCTGAGAGCCCAAATCCGTAAAGAGCCTGCAGGCCGAGGGGTAGTCTGGCCCATCTACCCCAACAAGTGCATCTGTCTGCTGCATGCTGTGCCTCAGCTTCCCTGGCCTTCCTAACCAGGCCTCTACTGCCTCTGTGCCTACAAATATGCTTGCTGTCCCTTCTGTCTGGCTATCTCACCTTCTCCTTCTTTCCTTAGCTAATTTGAATGTGTCCTTTACATCTCAACTAAAATATCCTCTGAGAGCCCCCAGTGGAAATCACTCTGCCGTTATTCTCTCTCAGGAGGTGTGTGTTTTCTTTCCTAGCCCTAACTGCGGTTAAAAATTCCTCCCCACCCCGAGCCCCATAAGAAGTTTGAGATCAAGGATCTTGTGCTTTCTTACGTTGTTAGTGTCCAGCCAAATCCCAGGCACCTAACAGATCCTCAGTAAATATTCGTGGGATGAATGATTGAGAATATTTTAACTCTGTCTTTATAACATGCTGAGACAGAGGTATTATTTTCTCAATTATGCATGAAGAAAATGAAACTGGCATTAAATAACCTGTCCAAGGTCAAACAGTAGGTGGCAGAGCAAGAAAACAAAGCCAGGTTTTCTTTTCTGACTATAAGTGTAATACGTATTATTGTTAGTATAGTTATAATTATAGGTATGCATATCTGTATTCTGACATTTATGTCATCTACATTACACATTCCATTGTGGTTTCCTGGCATTCCATCCTCTTTTGAGACACAGCCATGTTTTCTTGGACTCTGTCTCCTCATGGACTCAACCTTGCAAAGCCTTGGGCGTGTGTCCCACTGCCAACTCCTTTAGGAGCCCTGTAAGCCTCGCTGTCAGCTCAGAACCAGTTGGAATTTTTAGATTTCCTTCTGGACTTTTGGGAACACTTGGGGACTTCTGGGGTCCTCCCATGCCTGAACCTGCCACCTTCGTTGCATTCCCTCCCTCCTCGGGGCATGGGCTGCACCCACAAAGCCGCTGCCATCAGATATTCAAAATGGAAGCATCACACAAGTTCCTGTTATTTCTCATGTCCCAACTTCAAGGTAAATCCATCATTTTGTCCCTGCCCTAGAATTCTGCCTGAGGAAGTAAAAGAGAGAACCCTTTACGATTTTGGTGTTTAAATTGTATTCTTCTTCACATCGCTTCAGTTCTTCATGGCTAGGAGCACCCTCTAGTTGGTTCCTACACACACACACACACACACACACACACACACACACACACACAGACAAGAAACACATAAACAAAAAAACCTGTTCTCCCTGTTGAACCTTTGATTCTGTCTCCCCTTTCATCTGGGTGATGCCTTTTGACCTGAGATTATGGTGTCTCCGTGCTTGACTGTCTCTACTGTGTTGAGATCCTTTCTGTTTGCCTCCAGGTCTGCTCTGTGGGTAAGGGGGATGTAGGCACCTTTAGCAGGGGAGCCGGATGGAGAGTGAGGGTTTGGGGAGAGCAAATCGTTATTACCTTGAAGGGTATTCCATCACATAGGGCTCAAGACCAGGGTTGGCAAGGCTTATCCAGAAGGTTCTCAGGTTGGCTTTCCAGTGGAATTTCTGGGAAAATTTTTAAAAATTCTGACAGATGAGTCCTGGCAAGCACCCATTAGAGAGATGTCTTTGTCTAAGAAATGTGCTCCCCTCTCAGCCATGGTTGCCAACCATCTTATAATTCACATTCCTTTTGTGTCCTAAGACCTTTAAAATAAAGTGCTAAATATAGTCTGAAGCATGAATCCCAGCATGCTTTGAGCATAATCTTGGGATCACTCCCCTCTTTGCCTTGTGAACGATCATTCTCCATCCAGATGACTGCTCCGTCCACATTGATTGCTTAGCCAGCCTTCTGCTTTCTCTCTTTGTGCTTTAACTCCTGCCCTGGTTTGCTCCACCTGGTCTTTAATGCCCTCCCTTCATTTCCAAATCCAACCCATCCTTCCAAACCATGCTCCAGTGCTGGTCTTGCATGAAGGCACCCCAGAGTCGCTGTGCAGCCAAGTCACTCTCTGTCTTCTCCCCCAGCAGTATGTGTTATTATTCTTAGAATGCTCCACACTTTCTCTGTTGCATTCTACCATTTGTGTATGAATGCTTTTTGCCTTTCCAGATTTTGAAGTCCTTGATTGTGGGATTTGTGTCTTGTGTATTATTATATCCCACATTGTACTCAGCACACCGCCTTGCATGTAGCAGGCATTCAACATGTATTTGTTGGATGACCGTAGGAGAGAATCCAGAAGATTGTTATGTTTGTCACAAACTATTGCTATGAAAATCACCATAAACCCTTTAAGTCGTTCCTGGCTAAATACATATTAGATGAACTTTTGGCATGACATTTGACAGACACCGCTATTATTAAGGGTTACTGTTAATGGATACTTGCCTCCCCCCATCCCCTGCTACTCAGCATCTGTGTCTCCTACCTCTGCTTCCTGTATGTTAGGAATTCTCTGGTTTGTAAGCTTGGCGGGGAGCCAGACCTGTCCTCTATTGCAGCAGCTGTGAAGTCCAGATTCTCGCTCTTCGAGCCTCCCCGACTTGTAGTGTGGATACCTTACCTTGGCTGAACAAAGTCCTGCCGCCTGCAGGGACAGTAGGGACCTCACATCAGCAGTGGCTGTGGCAGCATCCAGTATCTGGTCCCTACACAGTAGGGCAGCTTCCTCCAAGGCCCAGGGTCGGTGGGGAGTGGTCACCTGGTCAATTTCTCCGACATGGTTCTAGCTGTCCGTCTTGGCCTCTTTCATGTGACTGGCTTCCCAAATGTCTTGACAACTCTGTGACCCTTTTGGTGAACTACTTAGTTAGATTGTTCTATTGCTTTCAACCAAGAACCCTGACAAATAGAGTTCATTTAAACTTGGAGAGCTACATGATACATTTTAATAGGTGTGAAGATTGTTGCTAACCAGTAACTTCTTTCTTGTATGAATCAATAATATAGGGAAGGTCATTTTACTTTCAGGTAAAGACCTAGAACTTTTGAAAGTTTGTATCTATATCAGTTAATCCTGGGTAGATACATTGTGAAACTATGCTGTCTTGATGGTATTTTAGTGACTCAATTTTTTGGGGGGGGGTGCTTTTGTACATTTTGCCACTAGGTAGTTGGAGCAAGAAGATGATATCTCTGTCCATCAGATGGCCACTTGCAACCATGCCATTTCTACCATCCTCACTGTTGATTCTCTTAACTGCATCAACTCCTTCGTGGTGTCAGAGCAGTGACACTGCGTCTCCGAAAGCTAGTAATGGGACTCCGTTCCCTTGGGAGAAAATGCGACTTCCTGAGCACATCACCCCCTTTCATTACAATCTCTTGATCCATGCAAATCTCACCACTCTGACTTTCGAGGGAACCACGGAAATAGAAATCACAGCCAGCCAGCCTACGAGTACCATCATCCTGCATAGTCACCTCCTGCAGATATCTAAGGCCACTCTCAGGAGGAGAGTCGGAGAGAGGCTGTCTGCAGAACCGTTGAGAGTCCTGGAGTACCCGCCTCATGAGCAAATTGCACTTCTGGCTCCCGAGCCTCTGGCTGTCGGGCTCCCGTACACAGTTGTCATTGACTACACCGGCAATCTTTCTGAGCATTTAAATGGATTTTATAAAAGCACCTACAGGACCAAGGAAGGGAAAGTGAGGTACTTGTATTTTTTTTTAAACTTCAAGTGCTGCCTATACTAAATTTGTGATTTCATATGGATTATTTCTTAACTCTCCCTTGATTGTTGAATGTTTTGATTTTGTGTTTCGTTTATGTAGTTAAAAATAGCCCATAGGTTCTTCTCTTTTTCAGATCTCATTTTTTCATTCTGTTTTAACCAGTTGTCTTTCCTTCAGCTCTGTCAAAGTACCTATTTGTTTATCTAATTAGATTTCTAGTATATAATAAATATTTTTAATTCCCCTGCCCTAGGATTAGTTCCCTAGAGCTGCTATAACGAAGTACCATAACCTGGGTGGCTTAGAACAACAGAAATTTCTGCTCTCACAGTTCCGGAGGCCAGCAGTCTGAAATCCAGGGATCAGCAGGGCGAGGCTCTCTCTACATCTCTGCAGAGAGCCCTTCTTCCCTCTTTCTCGTTTGTGGAGGCCATCGAATGTTGGCATTCCTTGGCTCCTACCGACATCAGCCTGGACTCTGCCTCTGTTATCACGTGGCCATTCCCTCAATTTCCCTCTTCCTGTAAGGACACTGGTCTTATTAGACTGGGGCCCAACTTCATGGCCTTATCTTAATTTGATGACATCTGCAAAGATCCTATTTCCAAATAAAGTCATAGTCACAGATAAGAGGGATTAAGACTTCCACGGGTATGTTTGGAGGATGCAGTTTATCTCACAGAGCCTATTAGAAGAAATATTTTTTTCTTAAACCTTTTTTAAGGATCCTCATCTGCCTTGCTTTTGTGAGGAGGCAATCTATTTGGGGAAATTTTATGCTGAATTTTATTATTTTTTTTAATGTATTTATTTGAGAGAGAGAGAGTGAGCGAGAAATGGAGCAGAGGGAGGGGCAGAGGGAGAGTGAGAAGCAGACTCCTCGCTGAGCAGGGAGCCTGATGCGGGGCTCCATCCCAGGACTCCAGGATCATGACCTGAGCCGAAGGCAGACCCTCAACCCACTAAGCCACCCAGGTGCCCCTATGCTGCACTTTAAAATCAAATTTTAGGTATGGCCGGGTGGCTCAGTTGGGTAAGCCACTGCCTTCGTTTCAGGTCATGATCCCAAAGTCCCAGAATCGAGTTCTGCTTCAGGTTCCTTGCTGAGCAGGGAGCCTGCGTCTCCCTCTGCCTGCTGTTCTCCCTGCTTGTGCTTGCTCTCTCCCTTTCTCTCCCTCTCTCTCTCTCTGTCAAATAAATAAATAAAAATCTTTTAAAAAATAAAATTTTAGGGCACCTGGGTGGCTCAGTGGGTTAAAGCCACTGCCTTCGGCTCAGGTCATGATCCCAGGGTCCTGGGATCGAGGCCCACATCGGGCTCTCTGCTCAGCAGGGAGCCTGCTTCCTCCTCTCTCCTCTCTCTCTGCCTGCCTCTCTGCCTACTTGTAATCTCTCCCTCTGTGTGTCAAATGAATAAATAAAAAATCTTTAAAAAAAAAAATAAAATTTTATTTGCTAGTAGATTATACTCACTTATTTTTCTGATTCCGTATTATTCTTTTGATGTTAAAAAAAAAGATGCTACCCAAAAGAATTTTTTAGAAAGTAAGTTTTGTTCCTATCACAGCCCCTAGAGATAACTACTACTTTTATTTTAGGCATCATCCTTCCAGATTTCTCTCCGTATATGGATATACATTATATAAATGGAGCTATGTTATATTTTCCATCTTATAAGGGATCTTATTTTAATATGTTGAGGAGACGTTTCATACAGATATCTATCAATATACATTATTTTAGTGAGTTTATTAAATGTATGTGCATTGATTTAACTGATACCCCATCGATGGAGATTAGGTTGTTTCCACTTTTTCAGCAACAGCAATATCTTTGTATGTCATTTCTTTAGAATAAATGCCTAGACTTAAAATTACTAAGTGAAAGGGTCTACAATCTTTTTTTTTTTTTTTAAGATTTTATTTATTTATTTGACAGAGAGAGATCACAAGGAGGCAGAGAGAGAGGAGGAAGCAGGCTCTCCCTGAGCAGGGATCCCAATGCGGGCCTCGATCCCAGGACCCTGAGATCATGACCTGAGCCGAAGGCAGAGGCTTTAACCCACTGAGCCACCTAGGCGCCTGGGGTCTACAGTCTTCTGATATCTCTTGCCATATTCCTCATCTGTAGCCAATACTGTATATGGGCAGTCATTTTAGAGCCCAAAAGCCAACAGATATGTCCCTTTAACTTACACTTCATAGATTAAGGAAGTTGAGCAGGTTTGACATATTTATTGACTACTTGTAGGTTCTTCTTCTGCCAGTTGCATGTTTATGACGTGTACCTGCTGTTCCCCTTGGTTGCTGGTATAGTCTTAACTCATTTTTAAGTGTTCATTCTCTGTCAAGGCTATTAACCGGTTTTGTCAAATCACTTTCAGTCCATTTTCCCAGTTCTTTGCTTGTCTTTTTACTTAGTTTGTGATAACTTTTGTTCTTCCATAATGTTATGGTGTCTCAAGGAATGAAGAACCAAACACACGTCTCTTTTAGAGTCCCTGGTGCTTTATGTTGTCCTTTTATTTCACTTGCCATAATTTTAGAGTACTTGCATCAACACACTTTGAACCCACTGCAGCCCGGATGGCCTTTCCCTGCTTTGATGAACCCGCTTTCAAAGCGAAATTTTCAGTCAAGATCAGAAGGGAGCCAAGACACCTCGCCATCTCCAATATGCCACTGGTGAGTCTGAACGCCCGCCTGCATGTCTGCGCACAGGAAAACTCCACTGATAGGCTGTCACTTGCTTTACCCCAGTGACAGTTAATATTCAGGCTACCTGTGTTATTTGCTTTGTTGTGTGACTGCTAACTTTTCTTTCTTAATTTCCAACCTGTGCTTTTGTTTCAAGCAGTAATTTATCTGTAGTCAGAGAAAAAAATTGTCCCTAAAAGTATGTAGGATTTCAGTCCAAGTGGCATTCCAGGTCCCCGGTACTGACAGGAAGGACACTGTAAGGGACTCAGTCCGGGTTAAATGGGAGTGCCCTTTGCAAAGCACTTTCCCCTTCCTTTCCTCCTACGATCTTATCAAGGGCACACTTTGTCACATAAAGCTGTATTTCTAGTATGTAGTTATTTTCTATCATTTCTCTATAGGATATACTAATAGTAACCATATGATGTGTAACTATATCCACGAAATTGGGCCAATAGGAAAAGAGTAATCTTTTCAGAATATGATGATACCAAAGGTAAGTAGTGATCGATAGCTCAGTTCCCTTGAAGGAGACCATCCTCCTCCAATTCCAAAGCAAATGTGGACAGCGTCCCATCTGATTTTCAGAAGTGATGAGAAAATGGCCATGCCGAATGAATACAACTACTGCATACGTGCCATGGATCAATGATTCTGGCAGCTGAGAACAACTCACCCGCTGGGCTCTCAGCCTGCAACAGCTGCACATCAACTAGTGAAGCACACACAGCCTGTGTTCGGAGAGCTCACTGTGGATGAGACTCAGGTGGAAGAGACTTTGTCCAGAGTCTCAAAGGGTGTCCCGGCTCAACCCTGTGCTGACCAGAGAGGCAAAATCTTAGTGTGAGACTCTCAGAGCCACAGCCAGCCTCTGGGACAGTACCTTGAAACCCTTAAAACTCTATAAACCACCAGCTCCTCTCCACCCACCCACCCCCGGTACTGAGTACCTTAGAAATCCTTTCTGCAAACAAGATCCTCACAGGCCCTCCCGCTCCCCATGCTCTATGAAAAGTGCTCTTCAGCAAATCTCTGCCAGCTAAGAACTTCTGTCTACTCCACCCACATTTCTCGATGAAGAAAACAAGAAACAATTATGCTGTTTTCCTGATACAAATTTGAGATAGAAAATATGCCTATTCCAATTATCGTTCCATTCCTCAATATTATGACATTGCTCCCAGGGTCGTGAGTTTTCTAATTAGAAAACCAATCACAGGGCACCTGGGTGGCTCAGTGGATTAAAGCCTCTGCCTTCGGCTCAGGTCATGATCTCAGGGTCCTGGGATCGAGTCCCGCATCAGGCTCTCTGCTCAGCAGGGAGTCTGCTTCCTCCTCTCTCTCTCTCTGCCTGCCTCTGCCTGCTTGTGCGCTCTCTCTCTGTCAAGTAAATAAATAAAATCTTTAAAAAAAAAAAAAGAAAATCAATCACAGCTTTGGGAGAATAGAACAGGGACAGATGAAATCAAGGGGGAGACTGATGACCAAAAAAGACTGGTGGAGAAACTTGTAGGTTTGCCAGGTAAATGCTGGGGGCCCCTAAGACTTCACAAAGATGCTGGAGCCTGAATCCGTGGATATCCAGAACCCACTTGGTAAGGAAAGGACAATCTCTAATGTGTTCTGGCCTCTTGGACAGGAAAGCCCACCCACTGGCAGGAATCTTACAGGACTAGCCTGAAGTCAGGCTGCTGACCTGGAGTTCAGGGGAAGGACTGTAGAGTCTCCGAGGATCTCTTTGGTGGCTGGAAAAGCAAATACTCCTTCAGAATATTGAAGTGTGTGGGCACCAGGCAGGATTTTGCCCCATTTAAAGTTGAATTAATTCACTTACTTTCCTAGTAAATAGCATAACTTCAGGAATGAAAATTTTGGTTAGGGGTGGGTAGAAGGCATTTAAAAAGAAAAGGTAAGTTGGAGTTTTTCAAGAGTAAACCTAGGCCGGCTGTCAGAGTCAGGGGAGCACCGAGTGACCAGCAGACACCAGAACTGGTGGGTGGTGGGTATCACAAAGAAGGATGAGGGTGCAGAAATAGAGGTGGAAATAAGATTCCAGGGGAAACGCATGTGTTAACATGGAATTTGCAGGCTCATTCTTCTCTCGTTCTCCTTCTCCGGGGCTCTGTTCCAGCGTTTGGTGTTGCCTGACTTATTAGACTTTCATTTTGGGGAGCAGACCTCTTAGACTGTCCCTCCACCACCTCCACCCCACTACGAGGCATCTCCCTGATTGCATCTAAAGCAGAGTCCAGTGAAGCAAATCCGAGTTTGGAGGAAGCTTGGCCGTGTCAGGCCCAGGCATGGGTTACTTTCAATTTTGTAGGAAAATAGAAGCTCTTTTTAGGTTGTACATGGTTACACGTTTGCCCACCGTAGAAACCAAACTAGACAGCGTGTTTCCAGATAATTCTTATACCTGTATTTAAGGTCAGGTGGTCTGCGTCTTGGCAAAACCAACAATCTCAGTTTTGCTTCCTCCCATTCATAATATCAATCAATCCTCATTTACCAAATATGGGCCAGTTGATGCCCCAAATCTGGGGGCACTGAAAAGAAATTTAGTGACGAAAGTGGCACAACTCTGAATATATATATATATATATAAAACAACCCACTGAACTCTATACTTTAAAATGGTGAATTTTATGGTATGTGAATTATATCTCATTAAAAAAATTGAGAATAGCCTTAATATCGAAATTACAATCAGATACTGGAAAGAGAAATTTTAAAATAATTATGCAAATGTTATACTGTGTGCTTTGAATATTATGTCTGGTGGTTAGGAAATTTCTCTTTATCAGATATTTTCAGTGTATTGGTAATTGGATTATTTGATGATTTTAGCTATTCTGATTTTAGGTTAAATCTGTTACTGTTGCTGAAGGACTCCTAGAAGACCATTTTGATGTCACGGTGAAGATGAGCACCTACCTGGTGGCCTTCATTATTTCAGATTTCAAATCTATTAGCAAGATGACCAAGAGCGGAGTCAAGGTGAACCCTGGGATTGTCAGATTGTCACACAGGGTGACCACGTTGTCCTTTCCACCTGAGGCTGTCCGGGTTTTAAAACTGAAAGTCCCACATTTTGGGCACACCCCTGAGTCTTGGGCAAAAATCGGGGTGGTTGGCATCCTCTTGTCGCAGATGCTGGTATTTACAGTGAGGCTCTAATCATAAAAACGTGGAGAGGCTTGGCCTGGCCTGGGTCATGGTCTTGGCTCCACCATTAGCTGGTTTTCTGACCTTGACCCTGCTCCCTTTGGAACTTAGTTTATACTTCTTCAAAATGCATAAGTTGGATTAGATCCTTCTGGCTATCACTTTCTACAGTTTGGAAGTAAATGTTATTGACCATCTGAACAGAGGGTTTCTGGCCTTGAGAAGGAAGTAAAATAGAGCAGTTGGCTTAGAGTATTACGTGGCTCTGGGGAGAGCATTTATGCCAGTGAATACTGGAATACTAGAGAGCATGTCTTGTCTCAAGGACTACTTGCCCCCTTTCTGGGTACCTCTGTGTAGTGAACAACCCATTCAACTCTATGCTGGGCTCTGAATGCAAACAATTTTTTTTTTTTGGAGGGGAGAGCTTTAATTTGAAAATTCTTCATTTATTTGTGCTGGTTTTCACTGAGGCGTGAATAGGTAGGACTTCTCTGATGAATAATCTTTTGTTCCTCTTGTGGTTCTTATTTTAGAGCTATTTCTACTTACCTGGAGATTTGAAGGTGATGCTTGAGACTTGGATGTAGGGACCAATCTAAATTCAGCAGTGAAACTATCAGCAAAAATACTCACCCACTGAATTGCCCACTTTGAGGAATTCTTTATGAAAGATTTTTTTAATAATGTCTCTTCCATGCTGTGATACTGTGATTAGAAGTATATATATTTTGGTCTGTGTCCCAGTCCCTAGCATGGAGCTCCTAAAACACTAGGAATTTTCTGATACCAGCTAGAAAGGTGTCTCTAGTTAGGTTAATGAGATGACTTGTGGAAAGCACGTAGGTAACCTAAGGATGGGGGGTGGGTTTGGTTGCCAGAGAACCAGCCATGTGATTGGAGGGTTGTAACTTTCAGTCCTGCCCCCGTGACCTCCAGGGAGTGGTGAAGGGCTGGAGTTTGAGTTTAGTTACCGAGGGCTAATGACCTTATCAGTCACGCCTGTGTAATGAAGCCGCCATAAAAACCCCAAAGGACAGTTCAGAGAGTTTCTGGGTCAGTGTAAGTGTGGAGATTCAGCAAGAGCGGCCTGCCTGGGAATGGTACGGCAGCTCTGTGCCTTTTCCTGTACCTTGTCCTGTGTATCTCTTCTATCGGCTGTTCCTGAGTCGTGTCCTTTTCTAGTGAGTAAAAGATTTCTCTCATTTTGTGAGCTGCTCTTGCAAATTAGTCACACCTAAAGAGGTGGTCATTGCAACTTCCAAACTATAGCCTTTTGGTCAGAAGCACAGATGGTAACCTGGACCTGTGAATATCCTCCGAAGTGGAAGTGGGGGCAGTTCTGGAAGACTCCACCTTTATGCTGTGGGTTCTAGTGCTCTCTCTGGGTCGTGTCGGAATCAAGCTGAATTGTGGGACACCCAGATGGTATTGCAGAACTCCTCAGAGGTATGGGGTTAACCCACACGCACATTGGATTTGGGGCCCAGAACTTTTTTACGTATTAGTATTTTTAGGCCTTTTGTTTCTTTTACATATTAGTATTTTCAGGTCTTTTATTTCTTTAAACACATTAAACATACATTTTACATTCTAGTAACTGTCCTGTCTGAAGTCTTTGTTTGTCTGGTTCTGTGGTTTGTTGTTTCTGCTGGTTCTTATGGTGTCTAGTTCCTTTGTGTATATTGAATTTACACCAGCTGAGTTGAAGGTAGATACTTCCAGAGAGAATTTGTTTGCTCCTGTCAGGTGACTGGGAGCACTTATGAACCACTTTATTTCAAACGATTGGCTTCAGATATTTGAGCCACCTGGTTAGTGTGAGTCCAGCTGCTAACCAACATGAAGATGAGCTTTACTGATTCTCTTAGGACTTTGGTTGACCTCCCCCATACAGTATGAAGACTTGCATAAGGCATTTTTCCCTTGCAGTCTCCTTGAGGAAGAAGGTGGCCATTTTTAGTTTACCCTTACAGCAAGGTGGGGTCGTTGAGGGTCCAGCTTGATGCATGATACATCTTCTGTTGGGCTTCCCACCTCGAGCAGGCTCTGGACGTGGTCTCCTAGCCCCTGAGACCTTCTGTGCTGTGCAGACTCCATCTGAATAAGGTTCGTGTCCTCAGGACAAAAGCTGGCTGCAGTCCTCTGCTGTCTACGCAGGGTCCTGCTGTTACCTTGTTTTTAGCATCTAAGTTTTCTTTACTTTTCCACTCTTTCATAAGAACATTTAAAAAGACATTTTTGTATATGTTATCCAGCATGTTACAGTTTTCAGAAGGGGAGTTGATTAGAAACAGCACTAAGACAAGAAACAGAACTGCTACTTAATTGGCAACCATGTTGCAGAGAATGAAGGCTTAATGTCCATCTTCTGTGCAGTTGTAGAGGGAAGCCACGGGAGCATTTGAGTAGCTAACTATCTTTCCTTTTCAGGTTTCCATATACGCTGTGCCCGACAAGATACATCAGGCAGATTATGCCCTGGATACCGCAGTGACTCTTCTAGAATTTTACGAGGATTATTTCAGCATTCCATATCCCTTACCCAAACAAGGTAAAGATTTTGCACCGTTTCTGCAAATTGTGGCGTTTAATGATGTAAGCTGTGGATTATATCCTCGTAACTGGCATGCCCGTGATTATCTCAGTAGCTCTTCAGTTCCTTAAACTCTGGCAGGTGTCGGCCGGCCATCAGGTTGATCCTTTGACCCCTCATCTCTACAGTAAATTTCCAATTAGAGCATAAGATGTTGATTAGGTTCTGAGGCACATGTCATGGTCGTCATTTTACCTTCTGACTTTAAAGATAAACCTGACTGGATTAGTGGGCAGACCGTGAAGGACAGAAGCTGCATTTATTTTTTTCATGATTGGCACATACTTCGTAGGAATATAGAGGGTGCTCAATAAATTTTTCTTAACAAATTTATAGTGTAAGGAAAATCTGCATATTCCTTCTTAAATGGGCTCTTAAGACCATTGTGTGTCGGAGATTTTAGGTGAACGGGAGCCTGGGGCATCCCAAGTCTAGTGGATTACTGAGGAAATTGTTAAGAATATTCAGTTCCCAGGGCACCTGGGTGGCTCAGTGGGTTAAAGCCTCTGCTTTCGGCTCAGGTCATGATCTCAGGGTCCTGGGATCGAGGCCCATATCGGGCTCTCTGCTTGGCAGGGAGCCTGCTTCCTCCTCTCTCTCTGCCTCTCTGCCTACTTGTGATCTCTCTCTCTCTCTCTCTCTGTGTCAAATAAAATCTTAAAAAAAAAAATTCACTTCCCAAATTCATTGTCAGTCAGCTGGAAAGAGAGTCAGGAGGCCTGGGGCCCACATGTGACTTGGTCATGCAACAGCAGAGCAATTCAGTGAATCACAGAGACTTTTTCTGGGTTGTGAAAGCTTCTTCCAGCCTAGAATAGGATTCTGCACAACCAGCCTGACTTTTCTTAAGACCTCTACACCCATCTGTTCTGAATTTAGTGTGTATGGGCAAGGTCTTGTTTAGAGACTGGTAACAGATTTTTGTGTCCTTCCCAAGATCTTGCTGCTATTCCTGACTTTGAGAGTGGTGCTATGGAAAACTGGGGACTGATCACATACAGAGAATCAGTTCTCTTGTTTGACGCTGAGAAGGCTTCGGCATCAGATAAGCTCGGCATTACGATGACGGTGTCCCATGAACTTGCCCACCAGGTACACAGTTAATCATGCTTTTAAAAATTGTGGTGAAACTACATCTGTATTGCTTTTATGGGACAGAAGAGACTATTCATACTGACCTATGAATTGGATCTATTGTTTTCCTATGGAAAAAAGGCAAAGTAAAAGTAAAAATGCAAATTCTTTAAAGCATTAGGTAGCGTGTTTTAAAATGAACATGGAAAGGTTTTTCCTTTTACTTTGATAAGATATCCTATAAATGTTGTCTATATACTGGCATTGCACATGTGACTCTTTCCTCCTAAATGCCTCATGTTTATAGCTGTGTAGATTATCCAATCTCCCTAGAAATGTGTGAATAATGTACTGTTTTCCTTTTAGTGGTTTGGGAACCTCGTCACTATGGAATGGTGGAATGATCTTTGGTTAAACGAAGGATTTGCCAAGTTTATGGAGTTTGTGTCGGTCAGTGTGACTCATCCTGAACTGAAAGTTGTAAGTATTTACTTATTTTTTTAATAGGTTGATCTGTTGTTTTATTCAGCATTGCTGGAAAATACTTACTGATCCTCAGTCATAGAACTCCTAGGCCTAATAACTCCTTGATAGTTGAGCTAGGAATCAGGTTCCCAAAATGGTAGTGAACTTTAAAGGTATCACAAAGGCTTATTTCCAAACCAGATTGCTTGTTTCCAAATCTGTGACTGTTAGGAAATGAAGTTAAATCTTGTCCTCCTTTGATATCAAAGAAATAGAAGTAATGACAGCCTATCTGTTGCATATCATTTCCTCAACCTTCAGGTTGCTCCCTGAAAGATTATTAAGTACAGATCACTATTATTTCAATAGGATCCTACTTGTCCAAGGCACCTCGGAGCCCGAGCAGAGGAGGCCAGGGTCTCGGGAGGCTCTTTGGATAATCTAGTTGAGCTTCCTTCCTTCTTCTGAAGCCTAGAACACCTTAGAATGACAGTGTTAAGACTGAAGAAAGACTCCGTACTCCCCAAGCAGAAAGGGCAGAACGGCCACCAGCCAAACCAAAGAGAAGCTGAGAACGTACCTCATTCACCTCCCAACAGAAAGCAGAGCTGGAAGCCTTGTTTATTCTGACTCAGTTTCCAGATTATGTCACCCAGGAGTTGCTGGCATCAAAAATCAATTTACAATACACTGTAGTGCAGGTCTGGTTTAAGAACCGCCGAGTTAGATGGAGAAAGAGTGTGGAGAAAGGACAAGAAGCAGGGCTTCCAGCCCCTGGCCCTGCAGGCAGGAGGAACACAGCCCCAGCACCCACACACCTTACCCACAGCAGACCCACTCTCCCCAAACTTTCCCATCCCCCCCGAGGCAAGCACTGGAGACCCAGCCTGGGCTTCTCAGCACTGTGACCCCGAGCTGGACAGGCTGGTCGCCACAGTGCCTGCCTTGTCCTCTGCCCCTTGTGACATCAGCCAGGTGATAGAAACTCATGGGTGTCTGGGAGAGGAGGAGGGTTCCAACACATACACATGCCTTTATCAATACCTCTCCCAGCCTGAGCGTCAGCGGGGGCCAGAGTCCCACCGACTGGTCCGGTCCCAGCCCCTCGGCTCTGCAAGGCTATTGATCCCTCTAGCACAGGAGCAAGCTGGAAATTGCAAAGACCTGCCAGGATGGTGAAGCCCGCAGATTTCAAAAGTTAGGGTTTTTAGGGCGCCTGGGTGGCTCAGTGGGTTTTAAAGCCTCTACTTTCAGCTCAGGTCATGATCTCGGGGTCCTGGGATCGAGGCCCACATCGGGCTCCCTGCTCAGCGGGGAGCCTGCTTCCCCGTCTCTCTCTCTCTGCCTGCCTCTCTGCCTCCTTGTGATCTCTCTCCCTCTATGAAATAAATAAATAAAATCTTAAAAAAAAAGTTAGGGTTTTTAGGTTGGCTCTCTAGTATGACTAAATAACACGGGAACATATCCGTCTCTCTCTAAATAAATATTACATCATTTCTGCTAAAAAAAAAAAAAAGGTTTTAGGGGCAGCTGGGTGGCTCAGTCATTAAGCATCTGCCTTCTGCTCAGGTCATGATCCCAGGGTCCTGGGATCGAGCCCCATGTCAGGCTCCCTGCTTCAGCAGGTTCTCCCTCCCTCTGCCCTTCTCATTCTCTCTCTCAAATTTTTAGAAAAATGCGGTTTTAGATCACACCAGGATTCCAGGGGATCTCTCCTCTCTTTGGGTATGTTTCCATACCCGAAGCTCTGGGTTAGAGACATTCATTCCTCTGTTTTTCATAGTAGGGAAAACAATGCAGAAACCAGAGCCCTTTGGACCTAATCCATTGTACTTATTTTCCTGTAAGAAGCAATTGCCTGCCTTTTGGGATGGCACATTTGCAAATAAAGTTGGCTTTCACTCGGGGCTGGCTTTCACTCGGGGGGGGGGGCGGGGGGCGGATCCTACTTGTCAGATAGGATCCCATTTGCTTTAGGTAACTGCCTAAATAAGCCTATACTCGGGAGTCACAAACCGAATGCTTTGCAACCTTTATCTGTTTATTTTAAAAATCAGGTATTTAACTTCTGAAAATCACATGCAGTAAAGTTAAAAAGAAACTTCTTTGTGTAAAAACAATCCTTTGCCTTACTAAAATTTTGAGTTAAGCATATATCAACTTCCCACTTTCACCTTCCAATACACATAATTTATTTATAGTTATAATGTCCATATAACTGTTACACGACAATGGATCATAAATATTTTCCCATTTCCACATAACCCTTAATAATGAAAATGATTCTGTGTGTATGTTATCCTATTGGGTAGTGTGCTCTAAGAAATCAGATTACACTTTGAGTTTGTTTTCCTTTTTTTTTTTACCACAGGGTTTTAAATTTAAATTTCTTTGCCTTAAAATATGATTGGAGATGTTGCAGTCACTACACACTTTGGTTTGTTGTTTTGATTCTGTTTGGCTACCTGCCTCATGGTTTTGTTTTTAAGAGAAAATGGTCTTCTAAAGTGATAGGTATTTAAGATGAACAAAATCTAAAATGTTAACCTAAAATTGTTTCTTGGACGCTCTTTAGCAACAGCAATTCTATTTTATTTTGTAAACTCTATAATACGGAAGAGGTTTTGGCAAAAAGAATTTTTTTTTAGAGATTATTTGACAGATAACAAGTAGGCAGAGGGGCAGAGAGAGAGGAGGAAGCAGGCTCCCCGCTGAGCAGGGAGTCTGATGCGGGGCTCCATCCCCGGACCCTGAGATCATGACCTGAGCCAAAGGCAGAGGCTTAACCCACTGAGCCACCCAGGAGGCCCTGGGCAAAAAGAAATTTGAAGTATAGACCTATTACCTCAGACCAACATTAGTCCTTTCATATTTATTATCTAAGGTAGAAATCGCATGGGTGATGTTGTCTCTGTGTCAACAGGAAGATTATTTCTTCGGCAAGTGTTTTAATGTGATGGAGGTAGATGGGTTAAATTCCTCACACCCTGTGTCAACAGCTGTGGTGAATCCTGCTCAGATTCGGGAGATGTTTGATGATGTTTCTTATGAAAAGGTAAAAATGGATAATAAGGGGACATTTTGGACAACAAACTGCTAAAGACTTGGGTGGAGAGATGATAGATAGGATTGTGGAGTGGCTTTCCCTTCCTAAGGGACAACCTGGATTGAATGCCTTCTGTGTTGCCCTATGCTGGCTGGAGTTCACTCTCGAAGGCCCAACTTGCAGTTTGGTAATCCTGAAGAGGAACTTCGAGTTGTTTTTTTCATTTATTCTGTCACAAAGGAGCTCTGCCTTTCATCTATCACTCAACAAACAGGTCTTGACTGAGCCTCACCATTGTACCAGCCAAACAGTCTTGCCTCCCGTAGCTTGCCTTTCAGTGCCTCCAGAAATGTTTGGTGGTGTTGAACTGCAAAATACTGTCCTATACAATGTGTTTAATAACAGAATTGGAAACGATTGCTAACAGTTAATGGGAGATTTTATATAGCAATCTTTACCTGGCTTCTCTGGACAAAGGAAAGGATTCTAGTCACACTGGTCACACGGGGCCTATATATTGGCCTCAGGAATACAAGCTGGAGCTAAAGTCCGAGTTCCTCCTTCATGAGATCAACTATTCCCAACCATTCTACTGTCTTCAACAAGGCAGAGAATGTCATTTATCATTTTACTTGGCCAATTTATTTGTAGTAAACAGAACTGTATCTCTTTGATGTTTTTATCAGTAGTGTAGGGGAGATACAAAACCAGCTCAGTGGAACAGATGAGAGAGCCCAGAACTAAACCCACACCTATATGGTCAATTTTTTTATGTGTGCAAAGGGAGCCACAGTGGTGGGGGTGGAGGGGAAAAGACTCTTCACACAGGAATACTGGCTCTCGAGGTGTTCTCTTGCTCCTTTTCCCTGTGTTCCTCTGGCCCTCTCTGCTCCAGGCTGTCTGCCCTCCCCTGTTCCTTAACCCGTACCTCATCTTCCATCTCCTGTTGTAGCTACTTTGTCCACTATTGGGCCGGAGTGGCCCCAGGGAAGGCAGGAGGTGGTGCCAAGTGTTGGTTCTACACCACTGTCCACTGACCTGTGGATAATGGTGGCTGGCTGGTGGTGGTCATTTGCCCCGTGGGGAGGCTTGGTTGCTGTTAGAAAATGATGGCCCTAGGGGGCTAAAAGGAGAAACATTTCTGTTCAGTCCCCTGCCTACACAAGTCCAGGTTTACTCACTTCCTTGAAAAACACTTTTTTTCCTGTAAACCACTTCTTTAATTTGCACCAGGGGTACAGGTCTATGAATCATCAGTCTTACACAGTTCACAGCACTCACCAAAACACATACCTTCCCCAATGTCCATCACCCAGCCAACCCATCCCTACCCTCCCACCCCCCAGCAACCCTCAGTTTGTTTCTTGAGATTAAGAGTCTCTTATGGTTTGTCTCCTTCCTGATCCCATCTTTCATTTTTTTTCCCTCCCTACCCTCCACGACCCCCCCCTGCCCTGCCCCTCAAATTCCTCATATCAGAGAGATCATATGAGAATTGTCTTCTTCTGACTGACTTATTCTTAGCATAATACCCTCTAGTTCCATCCACGTTGTGGCAAACAGTAAGATTTAATTTCTTTTGATGGCTGCATAGTATTCCATTGTATATATATATATACCACGTCTTCTTTATCCATTCATCTGTTGATGGGCATCTAGGTTCTTTCCATAGCTTGGCTATTGTGGACACTGCTGCTATAAACATTTCGGTGCATGTGCCCCTGAGGATCACTACTTTTGTATCTTTAGGGTAAATACCCAGTAGTGCGATTACTAGGTTGTAGGGTAACTCTCTCTAACTTTTAGAGGAACCTCCATACTGTTTTCCAGATTGGTTGCACCAGCTTGCGTTCCCACCAACAGTGTAGGAGGGTTCCCCTTTCTCTGCATCCTTGCCAACATCTGTCGTTTCCCAACTCGTTAATTTTTGCCATTCTGACTGGTGTGAACTGGTATCTCACTGTGCTATAAACCCACTTTCCTTAATTGTGTCACAAATCACCAGACTTTGAAAATGTTACCGCAGTTGCATTTTGAAAGAATTCTTCCAAACTGAAAGTGTGACAGCAGATCAGATGATGATTAAACTAACAATTACCTATGTTGTCTTTTCAGGGAGCTTGTATTCTGAATATGCTGATGGATTATCTCAGTGCCGACGCATTTAAAAGCGGTATTGTACAGTATCTCCGGAAGTATAGCTACAAAAACACAAGAAATGAGGACCTGTGGAATAGTATGGCAAGTGTGAGTATGGTTTTGTTTCTTTCTACGTTGGGGATGGCCAGGCTTATTGCCATGTTTTGTTTTGTTTTGTTTTGTTTTTTTCCCACCACCCTATTAATCCCTCTGAGGAGAATCCTGAGTGTTTTCTAGAGAACCGGGAATAACACGTTTGGTTTTGGTTTTTAGATTTGCCCTACAGATGGCACAGAAAGGATGGATGGCTTTTGCTCCAGGGATCCGCATTCATCTTCAACCTCAGTAAGTTTCTGCAGCTGTACGTGGTACCCCAAAGCACATGCGTTTACTCCGTATTCTTTGAAGGAAACCTCAGGGCCATCCTCGCTGAGGTCCTTCATTCTGTCACTGTAACTCCACCTAAGGCTGTGGTTAAACTCTAGCAGACGGACAGCCTTCTTACACTTTCCCTTAAAAGCTGTCTACACAAGGGAGTTGCATAGCATTCGTGGGAACACGTATCACTGGTACTAATTTGTTCAGCTTCGTTCTCTGGAAAGCAGTGAATTTATGACCTATTCCTGGACTGGGGCTGTGTCAGTCCGGCCATGTGGGTCATTTATTTCCATAGCTCTTATTCATGGAAAAAAAACAAATGAGGACAGCGGGCACCCTTGAGCGCTTACTACGTGTCAGGCACATGCTAAGCACTTGACTCCCTTACGTCTCCGAGGAAACCTGTGAGCTTAACAGATGGGATGTGAAATCCAGAAGCATATGTTTGGTAAATTGCCGAGTGGGGATTTGAATTTAGATCGAATTCACGTTTTTAACTGCTAAGCTGTAAAGAGTTCACAATATTTGAGTCCCAAAACAACGTGAGTCTGTTTATCTGGACTTGCAGAGTATTTTCATGGGCAGTAGAGGTTGAGTCTAGAGATTCAGCTGAATTTTATACACCGTATTATCATTTGGGGGGGATTTTTTGGTTTTTAGAGATCGCTTTACTCAGCGACTTCTAGATTTGTTAGGTAGTGTGTTTTATCCTTTGGCTCTTAAATATCCTTAGAAGCTTGCTTAGTATCAAAGAATGTATCGGCTTTTGAGTTTCTGACCACTGAATGTGGACCATCTTGATGTTCGCACTTGGGAAATACAGGCTAGTGGCTGAACATTTTTTCCCACCTTGCCTGAGCCAGCGTTGTTACATAGTTGTTGAATCCCTGGCCCCTTGGTTTCCCTTCTCTACCCTCATTCATTCACTTGCTTGCTGGGTGCAGCGTTCCAAGCCCAAGGGATGCCCGGTAAAACCAGACACAGAACCTGCTTATGAGCCGTGACCTCCACGGGTAGAGGAAGAGAATGGAAAGGCAAGCAGGGCTCTGGTGGGAATGCCACGGCAGGACACAGTGTGGGGAAGGGAGGAGGGCAGGGGCTGCTGAGCAGAGGAAGGAGTGAGGAAAAGCTTCACGGGGCTTGTCAACAGGTCTTAGCCCCCTGACTTCAAGCCTGGGTTCTCCATTAGCTTTGGGCGAGCGGTCACATATCTGTTTTCTGTCTACATCAGCACTGGCGACAGGAAGGCCTTGATGTAAAAACCATGATGAACACGTGGACGCTGCAGAAAGGCTTTCCCCTGATAACCATCACGGTGAGAGGGAGGAACGTACACATGAGGCAGGAGCACTACACGAAAGGACCTGAGGACACCTCAGAAACTGGGTAATGTTCGGAGTGGAAGACTCGGGTTGTTGCCTCGGTAACACCTGCCTTGTGCGACCAAACTATATCCTTCAGAGTGCTCCTGTCTTGACCGCTAAAATATCTCAATTAAATCTGTGTGCTATGAAGTCGAGTTACACACCAACACCTTCCCAAGAGGATTAATGTGGCTTTAAACCTTGGTGCATCTCAGTAAAGCTGATAATGTATCATTATTTTAACATTGCCATGACCTGTAGTTTGATGGGATAGTAATTCCAGTAACTGACTGGAAATGAGCTCTCAAAGAAGCAAGTGCCACTAAATGCCAACAGTGCCTGGCATTTGGGTTGGAGCTGAGGACATAAACATTCAGGTCGTGTCTGGGGATTATGAGAGCCTCAGTTGGTTTTTGGAAGTCTGCCTTAAATCCCGGAGCCTGTTTGTCGGCTTTAACACATCAGAAGGACCTCACTGGAAAGGAGATAGTGCACTTTGACCCAATTGGACAGCACTGAAAAAAATTTGTTTTGAAATAATTTCAGATTTACAGAGAAGTTGCAAGAACACAAAGATTTCTCATGTATTCTTCATCCAGATACACATATGTTAACTCTACCACATTTGCTTTATCATTCTCTCTCCCCCTCCATCCCCTTCTCTCCCCTCTCTTTACACATAACCTGAAATACGCATGCGAAACCTAAAATAGAACATTTCCATGTAAAATCCAAAATGTCAGTTAAAAATATGCTCTTTACCTTTTATGTATGCTCCCTGTATAACATATTATTTATTTATATTATTGAAGTACAATTGACAAGCAGTATCCTATTTCAGATAACACATCATACTGATTCAATGTTTATACATTGCAAAATACCAATGATAAGTCTTATTACCATCTGTCACTAAATAAAATTATTACAGTATTGACCGTATTCCTTATACTATACATTACATTCCATGACTTATCTATTTTAAAACTGGTAGGTTGTGTCTGTTAATCTCCTTTTCCTACTTCCCCCCCCCACCACCCCTGTAACCAACAGTTTGTTTCCTTTATGAGTCTTCCTGTTTTGTTTTTCAGATTACACATATAAGTGAAATATGGAACTTGTCTTTATCTGTAGGACTTCTTTCACTTAGCATAATCTCCTTTACGTCCATCTCTGTTGTTGCAAATGGGAAGATGTCATTTTTTTTATGGCTAATACTCTATTGTGTGTGTTTGTACGTATGTGTATGTATGTACATCTTTTTATCCATTTATCATTGGGTACTTAGGTTGCTTCCATATCTTTTCTTTAAAGATTTTATTTATTTATTTGACAGAGACAGAGAGAGGGAACACAAGTAGGGGGAGTGGGAGAGGGTGAAGCAGGCTCCCCATGGAGCAGGAAGCCTGATGCGGGGCTTGATCTGAGCTGAAGGCAGACATATTTTGCTACAGTGAATGGTACATGTATCTCTTCAGATGAGCGTTTTCATTTTTTTTGAGTAAATACTCAGAAGTAGGATTGCTGGGTCATAGTTTAGTTCTATTTTTAATTTTTTGAGCAGCCTACATACTATTTATGATAGTGACTGCACCAGTTTACACTCTCACCATCAGGAAAATGGAGCCTTCCATTTCCTCAACGTTCTTACCTGTACTTGTTATTTTTCTTGTTTTTATTACTTTATTTTCTTTTCATCATGATAACTGTACTCTTGAATCCCCATCACCTATTTCACCCACCCCCCAACCCACCTCCTCTCTGGTAACCATCAGTTTGATCTCTACAGTTAAGAGTCTGTTTCTGTTTCCTGGTTTTTCTTTTTGTCCTGGTTTGTTTTATTTCTTAAATTCCACATACGAGTAAGATCATACGGTATTTTTGTCTTTCTCTGTCTTACTTTGCTTAGCATTATACTCTCTAGTTCCATCCACATCATTGTAAATAGCAAGACTTCATTTTTTTTTATGGCTGAGTAATATTCATTATATATCATCTCTTCTGTATCCATTCATCTATTGATGGACACTTGGGCTGTTTCCATAATTTGGCTATTATAAATAATGCTGCTGTAAACATCGTGGTGCATGTATCCCTTCAAATTATTCTTGGGTGAATATTCTTTGGGTGGATACCCAGTGGTGTGATCACTGCACCATAGGGTAGCTCTATTTTTAATGTTTTGAGGAGCCTCTATTTTCCAGCATGGCTCCACCAGCTTATATTGCCACCACCAGTGCAGTATGGTTCTCCTTTCTCCACATCCTCACCAACACTTGTTTCTTGTGTTTTTAATGTTAGCCATCCTGACAGGTGTGAGGTTATCTCTCACCATAGTTTTGATTTGCGTTTTGCTGATGATAAGTGGTGATGAGGATTTTTTTTATGTGTCTGTTGGCCATCTGGATGTCTTCTTTGGAGAAATGTCTGTTCATGGCTTCTGTCCATTTTTTAATTGGTTTCTTTGTTTTTTGGCTGTTGAGTTTGATAAGTTCTACATATTTTGGATACTAACCCTTTGTTGGATACATCATTTGCAAATACCTTCTGCCATTTCATAGGTTGCATTTTAGCTTTGTTGGTTGTTTACTGTGCAGAAGCTTTTTATTTTGATGCAGCCTCAATAGTTAATTTTTGGTTTTATTTCTCTTGCCTCAAGAGACTTACCTTGAAAAATATTGCTGTAGCTGATATCAGAAATTACTTGCCTGTGCTGTCTTCAAGGATTTTTATGGTTTCAGGACTCACATTTAGGTCTTTCATGTTAAGTTTGTTTTTCTGTACGGTGAAAGAAAGTGGTGTAGTCTCATTCTTTTGCATGTAACTGCCCAGTTTGCCAACACCATTTGTTGAAGAGCCTTTTTCCCGTTGTGTACTGATTCCTCTTTTGTCAAAGATTAATTAAACATAGGATCATGGGTTTGTTTCTGGGTTTTCTGTTCTATTGATCTATGTGTATGGTTTTTATTTACCATACAGTTTTAATACTACCATTTTGTAATATGACTTAAACTCTGGTGTTGTGGTACCTCCAGTTTTTTTTCTTTCTCAAGATTGCTTTGGCTATTTGAGGTCTTTTGTGGTTCCACATACATTTTAGGATTGTTTGTTCGAGTTCTGTGAAAAATGCTGTTGGTATTTTGATAGGAATTGCATAAAATCTGTAGATTTCTTTGCATGCCATAGACATTTTTTTTTAAAGATTTTTTATTTATTCATTTGACACAGAGAGAGAGATTACAAGTAGGCAGAGAGGCAGGCAGAGAGAGAGGAGAGAGGAGGAAGCAGGCTCCCCGCTGAGCGGAGAGCCCGATGTGGGCCTCGATCCCAGGACCCTGGGATCATGACCTGAGCCGAAGGCAGCGGCTTTAACCCAGGGAGCCACCCAGGCGCCCTGCCATAGACATTTTAACAGTATTCTTCTATTCCCCAAACATGGAATGTTTTTCCATTTCTTTGCGTCGTCTTGAATTTCTTTCATCAGTGTTTTATAGTTTTCAAAATAGAGGTCTTTCACCTGTTAAGTTTATTCCTAGATATTTTATTGTGTCTGGTGCAATTGCAAGCGGGGTTGTTAATTTCAGGTTTGTTGTTTTCATTGTTAGTGTATAGGAATGTAACCAATTTCTGTACATTGATTTTTTGTATCCTGCAATTTCACTAGACTCAGTTATCAGTTATCAGTTCTAGTAGTTTTTTAGTAGAGTCCTTAGAGTTTTCTATGTATGGTATCATGTCATCTGCCAATAATGAGAATTTTATTTCTTCCTTAGCAATTTGGATGCCTTTTTTTGTTGTCTGATTGCTGTGGGTAGGACTTAGAGTACTATGTTGATTAAAAGTGGTGAGAATGGACATCTTTCTCTTTCCCTGACCTTAGGGGAAAAGCTCTGTTTTTCACCACTGAGTACTATGTTGATTGTGGGTTTGCGTATAAGGCCTTTATTATGTTGAGGTATGTTTCTTCTAGACTTACTTTGCAGAGTTTTTTTTTTTAAATCCTAAATGGATGTTGTATTTTGTCCAATGCTTTTTCTGCATTTATTGAAATGATCGTATAGTTTATTAGTTTATCCTCGCTCTTACTGATGTGACATATCCTTATTGATGTGTGTGTGTGTGTGTGTGTGTGTGCGTGTGTTGTGTGAATAGTGAGTCAACTTTACGTCCTGGGAATAAATCTGACTTGATTGTGATGAATGATATTTTAAAATATATTGTTGGATTTAGTTTGCTAATGTGTTGGTAAGGATTTTTGCATCTGTATTCATGAGAGATGCTGGCCTGTAATTCTTTTTCTTTTTTCCTATTGTGGCCTTTTCTTTTCCTCTTAGGATTCCTTAACATTTTTTATAAGGCTGGTTTGTGGTCATGCACTCCTTTATCTTTTGGTTGTACTGGAAACCATTTCTCCTTCTATTCTGAGTAATAACCTTGCTGGGTAGGTTATTCTTGGTTTTAAGTTTTTCCCTTTCAGCACTTTAGATATATTCTGCCACTCTCTTCTGGTCTGCATAGTTTCTGCTGAAGAATGCACTGATAGCCTTAGGATTTCTCTTGTATGTGACTTTGTATTTCTTTTGCTGCCTTTAAGATTTTCTCTTGAATTGTTGACATTGTTATTGAAATATGTCTTGGTGTGAAACTCTTTGGATTTGTCTTGTTTGGGAATTTCTGTGCTTTTTGGACCTGCATGATTATTTCCTTCCCCAGGTTAGTGAAGTTTGCAACCACTAGCTCTTTAAATATGTTTTCTGCCCCTTTCTTCCCTCTTCTCCTTCCGGGACCACTATAATGTGAATGTTTGTCACTTGATGTTGTACCAGAGGTCCTTTACATGCTGTTCTCATTTTTAATTATGTTTTCTTTTTGCTATTCTGATTGGGTGATTTTGCCTATTCTATCTTATAGATTGTTGATCTTTTCTGTATCATCTAATCTCCTGGGGGTTACTTGTATTATATTTTTCTTAAGTTATTATTCACCTGTGACTTCTATTTGGTACTTAAATTTTCTCTTTATTGAAGTTCTCACTGTATTCTATTCTTAGTTCACTGAACATCTTTATGACCATTATTTTGAACTCTATCAGGTAAATTACTTACCTATTTCATTAGGTTTTTTTTTCCCCCCTGGCATTTTCTCATTTTCTTTTGTTTGGAATATAATCCTTAGTTTGACTTCATATGTCTATTTCTGTGACTTACTGTTACCTGTGTAGGTTGTGTGTGCCTAGGGGCTTTGGCCAGCTGAACCTGGAGTGGGATGGGGGAAGTGTCCCAGGTGAAAATGCACCAAGGCTGTCCTGGTGAGATGGATGGAGCTGTCCTGGTGAGAATGCATGGGCTGGGGAGTTCTGAGGCCCTCCTTTCCTGGGCCACCCTGGAGAAATAGCTGGAGTTGGAGGAGCTGGTGCCCTGGTTGGATGTCTAGAGCTGGAGAGGGAACAGGTGCAGTCCATGGGGTCCTGGGTCGTCCTGCACCAAGGCTACCATGGTAGGATGGCTGGGGCTTGACTGGGTATAAGCCCGGAGGGTCCCAGAGTACTCTGCTGGGACCAGTGTGGCAGGCTGACTGGAGCTGGTGTGGGCTAGAAGCCTTGGACTGGCTGGGGTGGCCCTACACAGCTGGCTAGAGTGACTGAACCCTGCTCCTGTCTACAATATCATGGTGGAGGGGGAATGTACACATGGTGCTCACCAGTGCCTACAACTTCAGAGAGAGTTCTAGCAGTTTGCCCACTGTTTGGTGGATGCTCTAGAGTTTGTCAGTGGATTTCCTTCACTTATAATCTAGTTATCCTCTAAGTTGCTATTTAGTCATCACATCCCAGGGTGGGCAAGTCTGCAAGTGGGGCCTTTGGTAATATCCCTCCCTTGCTGCGTTGGGATGGGATTCCTATTATCCTCTCTCTGCCTTCTCTGTGTGGTCCCTCTGTCGTTTGTTGTGCGGAAGCTATTCAATCAGCCCTCCGTTCTTTTTCAGAAGGAATTGCACTAGGGCCCCTGGGTGGCACAGTGGGTTAAAGCCTCTGCCTTCGGCTCAGGTCATGATCTCAGGGTCCTGGGATCGAGGCCCGCATCGGGCTCTCTGCTCAGCGGGGAGCCCGCTTCCTCCTCTCTCTCTCTCTGCCTCTCTGCCTACTTGTGATCTCTCTCTCTTTCTGTCAAATAAATAAATAAAATCTTAAAAAAAAAAAGAGTTGCACTATATGTAGGGATAGATTTGGTGTATCCACAGGGGGAGTGAGTCTGCTGTCCTCCTGGATCCACTGTGTGTGTGTGTGTGTGTATTTTTCTTTACTGCAAGTGTATTGGAAACATGATGTCCTATACCCTGAAATAATTCAGTGTCGTATTTCCATAAAAAATAAGAATGCTCACTTATGTAAGCACAGTACAATTATCGAAATTTTGAAATGAAATTGATCTAATACTTTGATCTTTAAACCTGATGTAATTTTTCCAACTTTCCTGATAACATCTTCATAGCAAAAGAAAAAAAATTCTGGTTCAGGATTTAGTATAGGCTCACATTGCATTGTCACACATGTTCAGTTGTGGTTTTTTCTTCTTTTCCCAAAACAGTTCCTCCACATATTTTCCTTGCCCTTGACGTTTTTGAAGAACTCAGGCCAGTTTTGTTTTAATAGAATGTCCTCCAGTTTTTGTTTTCTGCTGTTTGTTCATGATGAGATTCAGGTTGTGTATCACTGACAGGAAATCCACTGAAGTGGATAGTCTATTCTTTTTTTTTTTTTTTTAAGATTTTATTTATTTATTTCACAGAGGGAGAGAGATCACAAGGAGGCAGAGAGGCAGGCAGAGAGAGAGAGGGGGAAACAGGCTCCCCGCTGAGCAGGGAGCCCGATGCGGGCCTCGATCCCAGGACCCTGAGATCATGACCTGGGCCGAAAGCAGAGGCTTTAACCCACTGAGCCACCCAGGTGCCGGGATAGTCTATTCTTAATAAATGTTGTAGGAGTCACATGATGGCAATTTGTGCCATTTATAGGGGTCAAGGTCTTTAACATAGGACCTCTGAGCTCCAATCAGCCAACCTCTACAGAGGGTGCTGGGGTTCACTGGGAGCCCAAACTCCCAGTTCTACTGAAGAAGTCTGAGAAGAATAAACAGTGCTTGAACTGGTGCTCCTTGCAAAGCTGGAAAACAGACGGGTGACCTCTTGGCTATAGTAGTTTCGATACCATCATTTAAACTAGCCCATGTGTGGCATTTGATAGATGATTTAATAACTGTTTGTTGGACTGAATCAACAGATAACCTGTCCTTTCTCTAAGGTATCTGTGGCATGTTCCATTGACATTCATCACCAGCAAATCAGACTCAGTCCAACGATTTTTGCTGAAGACAAAAACAGGTAACTTACCGTAGAAATAACTAGGTTAAAAGTCTAGAAGAAACTGGAAATGTGTAAGATTTAGTTGCTAAGTTTGTTTTTACTATTGATCATGATTAAAACAGAAGGTTCAGGTCAACCTTTATATTCAGCCAATTGTTGGCTTTCAATTTCTAGTGAAGACAGAAGATTGAAAATACTTTCTGGTGGCAAAAAAAGAAAGCCAGTGTCTTGCCAGATAGAGATTAAAGCAGCTGAGTTGTATAATGGTAAGAAGGAGGGATTACAAGTGAAAACTCCCCATTTGTTAACACTGCTGGATCATATCATATGTATGACCTGAAACATGCCTGTATTCTTCTCATAGGTCTATAAATCTAAAAAAAATGGTGTCTACAGCTAGTGCTGGCTTTTGCCTATTGGAATGGACTTTTCTGGTTTCTAAAAGAAATGTGTTCAATAGGAAACTTGCCTTTAGTTTCTTTGTCCAGTCTCTGATCAGAAAAGCTTTCATCATCCAAGACAGAAGATGGAGCTATGATGTATTTTATTTGCTCTAGATGTGCTCATCCTCCTGGAAGAGGTAGAATGGATCAAATTTAATGTTGGAATGAATGGCTATTACATTGTGCATTATGAGGATGATGGATGGGATTCTTTGACTGGCCTTTTACAAGGAGCACACACAACAATAAGTAGCAATGATCGGGCCAGTCTCATCAACAGTGCATTTCAGCTGGTCAGGTAATACAGGCAAGACTCCTCAAGGTCTTGGTTTATTTCTGAAAGCCACTGTTAGCATTCAAACACTTGATTTCTAAAGATGAAAATGATTACTTGCTAGTAATCATTAGTAATCATAATTAGTAATTATGAAGCTAATAATCATAATTAGTAATTATGAAGCTAGATGGTGTTTTCCTCTAAGTTCTTCTTAAATTCCAAGGTCGCTTCTAGTTTTAGGATTAACCACATGTCTGTGTCTGTAGAATAAGCTAAAGCAAGTAATCTGTATTTTGATTTTGCTAACAACTTAGACTGATGCAGAAGTGTACAAAACCAGGAGACCAGCCTCGTGGAGAAGCCTCTGGTCCCTCGAGCCTTGTCTTGTGGCTTTTCTGGTCCTGCTAAAGCTCAGGAGGTTTCTGCCCTTCTGGGTCTTTCACATTTTTGAAGCCTTCTTAGAAGACCACGTGGCTCAGTACCCAGTTGTTTGCATTTTATGTCTTGGGTTCAAGGATTTCTTCCCCCACTCCTCAAACTAGATACCTGAATTTCAAGGAAGGTTTCTGGAATAGAGCTTAGGAAGATGGCCCAACCACATGATGTTGGAATTGTTAAGGATAGTGTTCACTCTCATTTTTTTTTTCCCATGACAATGATTTTTAAGGAAATGGTTCCTAAGCCCGAAACACAAATTTCTTCAGTATTAGGCAGAGCTGCAGTCCCCAGGGGAGTCACCCATGTGGGAAGAAATTCTGTGATTCTCCTTCCCATGTCCCTTTGCTCTAAATGTTCTTCATTTGCTGGACCTCTCAGGGTGGCAAAAGGCAATGGGGATAAAGATAGAAGTGGTTTTTCTAGTTGTTTCTGCCTACCTGAGACGATTTCCCTCTGTAATATTATAGCGGAATTCTTGGAGGGTTTTGTACTTAGCCTATACCCCTGCCACAGACTTCGAACACCTGCCCTCCATAATGAAGGGGATTTTTTGTTGTTTTTTTTTTTAAGATTTTGTATTTATTTCATAATGAAGGGTTTTTATATTCATTTTCTTTTTAAAATGGAGACAAGAATGTATTTCATCCAGACACTCAGTCTTTTGATTGGGTGGCCGTCTCTCTAAGATAACTGATTTGGATAAAAAAACACCATCTCACTCGGCACGTTGATCCCCTTCTCTGTCGTTTCTTCGAGGGACAGGTGCTGACCTGTCTCCATTTTGTTTTCACCAGGGTTTAGCATTGGCTCTATCATTATTCAAGAAACTTCCTCCACAGTGGTAAATAAGCCAGTGTTATGTGTGAAAGAGAAGATACTTAATGTAAAGGTTACTGTTAATAAGGGGGCATTTATATCTGATTGAATGTTTTGCTGGAAGATTAAAATATCTTTGGAAACAAAAAGTTGATTTCCTGGTTTTTGTTTAAACTGCTAATCATGGTGTCTCTTGACCAGCAATGGAAGGCTATCAATTGAAAAAGCCTTGGATTTAACCCTGTACTTGAAACATGAAACTGAAATTATGCCGGTATTCCAAGGTTTGAACGAGCTGATACCTATGTATAAATTGATGGAGAAAAGAGATATGAATGAAGTGGAAAACCAATTCAAGGTAGAAGTCTTTGATAAAATGAATAGTTACATACTGATTTACTTTTGTGTGGGTGTGGGAAAGCATCCTTACTATTGTGTATTTAGGAATGTTTTCATAGAAAAGTACATCAGAGTTAGTATTGGGTTAAATAGCAAATATTTGGGTTTTCTGACACTAAAGACACAGCAGTATAAGAATCTGTACTTAAATTTTATGGATTTGTTATTCCCTTTTTGCAAATCCTTTATTTTCTGTCTTTTGATGGTTACTATTTAATTTTTATTATATTTTATTCAAGTTAACATATGTATTATTAGTTTCGGGGTAGAATTTAGTGATGCATTTGTTGCATAGAACACCCAGTGCTCATTATATCAGGTGCCCTCCTTAATGTCCATCACCCAGTTACCCCTCCCCAACCCCTCTCCCAACCCTCAGTTTGTTGCCTGTAGTTAAGAGTCTCTTATGATTTGCCTCCCTCTCTGTTTTCATCTTATTTTTCCTTCCCCTCCCATATGCTCATCTGTTCGGTTTCTTAAATTCCACGTGAGTGAAATCATATAGTATTTCTTTGACTTATTTTGTTTACTGTAATAACCTCTAGTTGGGCCCACATCATTGCAAATGGCAACATTTCATTCTTTTCGATGGCTGAGTAATATTCCATTGTGTATATACATGCCACACCTTCTTTATCCATTTGTCTGTCAATGGACATCTGGGCTCTTCCTGTATTTTTTGCTATTGTGGACACTGCTGCTATAAATGTTGGGATGCAGATGCCTTTTAGAATCACTCTCTATCCTTTGGCTAAATACCCAGGAATGCAATTGCTAGGTGGTAGGGTAGTTCTATTTTTAACTTTTTGAGGAACCTCCATACTGTTTTCCAGAGTGGCTGCACCAGCTTGCATTCCCACCAGCAATGTCGGCGAGTTCCCCTTTCTCCACATCCTCCACCACATTTGTTGTTTCCTGACTTAATTTCAGCCATTCTGACTAGTATGAGGTAGTATCTCATTTTGATGGTTACTCTTAAGATACTCCACGACTCTGGAACTTGAGGAAGAGACACGAAATCGTTATTTCTGGCAAAATGTTAAGAAATCCTGTTGTATGATTTGCTCTCAAAATTTAGTTCTATAAACTTAGTTTCAAAAGAGGCAGTTCATCATGATTTTTAAAGAGATACAGGTGTATTTATAAAAGATTGTTATGCAAATAGTAAAATCATTACTTTCTTGTTTTTGCCCCCTTTTGTAAGTAAATATAAACAGAGTTGTGTGGTTTTAAAAAAGTGTTGGATCAAACTTTAACAATTAATCCCCATCCCCTGAGGGTGTATCAACTCGTCTAAAACTGAAGGCGGCTGGGACCGTACTGGTGATACGTGTGGCTTTCCCGCAGGCTTTTCTCATCAGGCTGCTGAGGGACCTCATTGATAAGCAGACGTGGACAGATGAGGGCTCAGTCTCACAGAGAATGCTGCGGAGTCAGCTGCTCCTCCTCGCCTGTGTGCGCAAGTATCAGCCCTGCGTGCAGAGGGCAGAAGCCTATTTCAGAGAGTGGAAGGAAGCCGACGGAAATCTGAGGTCTGTGCTTACTGAACAACCAGTCCATTCACGTAAAGGATATCTTTTCTGGTTTTCATCATCCGTGCTAAATGTTGGGAGAAAAAACAAGTAGCGACAAACCTCCTGTGCTGTACTTCTTGGGAAAATAAGTTGCTTTTTAAGATTTTTTTGTGTATCTCTCAACTTTCTGCTATAAGAAATGCTAGGAAGGAACTTCTGTATATAAAAGTCAAACATCTGGAGAGTTAAAATAGGATTAGAATAATTTCCATCTGATAGAGTTAAGGCTCAGAACTGAAACCGCTGTCCTGGATAGGAACAGAGTCAGTGCATGCCATAGTAGTAGTTTCTTTGGGCTTCCAAAGTCCCTGATGAGGTGTGTATAGTAGTTGCTGATACTGTCAAAGCTAAGGAGGATCTTCCTGTGTTTGACATTTAATCTTGGACTTTAATATTTGGGGCTTAAACCTCTCTAGGAGATACTAAGCCAACAATCTACATGGTTCCATTTAAAGAAATACCTCCAAACAGTGGTCCTATTGGGTTCCTGACTTCTGGTCATGGACTACATCTTGAATCTAGTTTGAATTTCTTTCTTTTGGCTTAGGAATGATCATCTGTTCTGTTACCAGCATCACTGTGTCAGATAATGTAGATATTTATCAAAGTGGCTTTTCACATTATGGTTTTGAGAAGGGTACTTAAAACCTAATTATAGATACTTCCTTGTGCCTCTCTCATAAATCTGAAGGAAAAAGATAATTTTTGTTTGTATTTCCAAGGCATGTTGCTCTGCCCACTGGGCAAGCTTATCAGTTTGTCATTGGTCACCACTCTACATCCAAACCCACTTCCTGCATCTCGGACTCTGACCGGCGATGGTTTTTTCCACAGCCTGCCCAGCGATGTGACCTTGGCAGTGTTTGCTGTGGGGGTCCAGAACCCAGAAGGATGGGATTTTCTTTATAGAAGATATCAGTCATCTTTGTCTAGTTCTGAGAAAGAGAAAATTGAATATGCCCTTTGTATTAGCCAAGATAAGGACAAGCTTCAGTGGTGAGTCATTCATTCATGTTCATGTGGCCAAGAGGAATTAAATGAGCTCAGACCCTTCCAACATCTTTTTGTTCTCTTGGCTGGGAATTGCCATTTCTGCTGGGAACATTTATTCAAGTGGGCATACTTGTAATGAGTATCGTAATTAGGGGAGAATCAGGTATTAGGAAAAATATTTAAAGGAATATATATTTGTGTCTCTTTAAAATAATACATTTAGAAGTATATATGGCATAGGCCTTTCTTACCTATTTTGTCTTATTAACAAATGACAATATATGAGAATGGCTGTTGTAAACACTATTTAAATGTGAGTTTTTATTATGTAGCTATAGCAACTACATTAGCGCTCTGGTCACCTATTTATCTTGTGTTTATTATTGACAGATGGGCTTTTTTCTTTCACACATTGTTTTACTGAAGTAATTCATAACTTTTCCAGGGACTCTTCATTGTTAACATTTCATCTTTTAATCATTCTAGGCTACTAGATGAAAGTTTTAAGGGAGATGTAATAAAAATTCAAGAGTTTCCACATATTCTTGGAGCTGTCGGCAGGAACCCGGTGGGCTATCCATTGGCCTGGCAGTTTCTGAGGGAAAACTGGGATAAATTGATACAAAAGTAAGTAGTGCCAAAACTTGTGCGGTGACTAGAAAGGTCCATGAACCTGCCTGTGTTTTAGCTTTGTTTGTAAAACAACAGTGATCATCTAGAGGGACTTTTTTGATTGAAGATACCAAGTAGAGGTACTTAAAAAAACTATTCTTAGAAAATATAATACTCAGATTTAGTGCTAACTAATGAATCTGGATAGTCCAGTGTTCCAGTCCATTGGAAATAATCCTTTTCCACACCACCTGAGGGTGCGCAGTTGACCCCACATCATGGGTTGGGACTTCTGCTTGCGTACACCTGCCCTTGCCTCAATCTTGGAGCACTTACTAAGCCTCCACCGCTTTCTTTTGGGTACTAAATTGTTGATTCAGCGGTTGGTGTATTTTTTTTTTTTTGAAAAAAA
The DNA here is from genome assembly GCA_002007465.1 of Ailurus styani. Lineage (NCBI taxonomy): Eukaryota > Metazoa > Chordata > Mammalia > Carnivora > Ailuridae > Ailurus > Ailurus styani. The sequence goes on from LNAC01000031.1 coordinate 3,545,085, forward strand.
ATTTTTTAAAGATTTTATTTATTTGACAGGGAGAAATCACAAGTAGGCAGAGAGGCAGGCAGACAGAGAGGGGGAAGCAGGCTCCCTGCTGAGCGGAGAGCCTGATGCGGGGCTCGATCCCAGGACCCTGAGATCATGACCTGAGCTGAAGGCAGAGGCTTTAACCCACTGAGCCCCCCAGGCGCCCCTCCCCCCCCTTTTTAAACAACTACATCTTAACATATTGGAGGGTAGAGATCATGTCATGGGTTTTTCATGCCTAAGCAGTTTCTAGTTAAATACTGTAACATACATAAGGTGCTTAAAAACACATGTTGAGTGAGTAAATATTTTGATACATCTTGATGATTTCCATTTCCAGGTTTGAACTTGGCTCAAATTCCCTAACCTATATGGTCATCAGAACAACAAGTCAGTTCTCCACAAGAGCACGGCTTGAAGAGGTAAAGAAACCTTAATTAAATTTAAGCCACAATTAGCTAGTAAATATGGGGTAGACAAAATAAGGGTGTGATGGGTCAGGAATGGATTTTGTCACTTAGTAGATGTTCTTTTTGGATGCTCTGGTAACCAAAATCAGTTGCAAATGCACTATTGAAAACTATGCCTCTTCCTCAACACATCAGGAAGTCTTAGCTCTGCCATTACAAACTTCTGGGCTTAAGAAATTACTGGAGACATTTAACCTCTGTTTCTTAGGATGTTAAAAGTGATCATTAGAACTATACATGACTGAGCGCCTGGGTGGCTCAGTCGGTTAAGCAGCTGCCTTCAGCTCAGGTCGTGATCCCAGGGTTCTGGGATGGAGTCCTGTATCGGGCTCTCTGCTTGGCGGAGAGCCCGCTTCTCCCTCTCCCCTTTGCCTGCCACTCTGCCTACTTGTGCTATCTCTCTGTAAAATAAATAAATAAAGTCTTTAAAAAAAGAGAAGTGTACATGACCTACATGATCGTCTAGGTATTATGAAAGAGGCTGGTCTGGAATCTTGGTTCTCTGCTATCAAGTTTCAGGATTTCTCATTACGTATTTATATGCCATGCACTTTGAGAAAGTATTTTAGGCAACTTACAAGGTCCATATATAAAAGAAATGTTAAATAACAAAAATAACAATCTGCATAATTGACTCTTCTTTCAGTCTTAAACTTGGAGGAATTTGATGTCAAGGTCATTGTTGTGTGGTATCCCTTCTATAATAAGGTTTTCCAAAGGCATAGAAAAATTTTAGAAGGCTTTTAAAAATAGGTTGCACATAGATAAAAGCTGAGAAGCTAATTCTGATCTTTTTAGGAATAGTTCGATTGTATAGTCTGGTTACACCATGGTAGAGCTTGATACAGGGAGAATTCTTTGAAAATGCAAAAGAAATGTCACATCCCTTCTCTCCAGTTTTCGTGCAGGCTTGTAAAATTAACTGACACGTAATAATCCAAGGTTGAACTCCAGTGAGGTCTACAGCAGAGCTATTCTGTGTGATGGTGGGGACCAGTCAGGAGCTAGGAGTAGTCAGACAGCTGTCCGTAACCAGTGGATTTGTAGCAACAAAACATTTCACTTAGTCACTTGCTCATTCCTTTGTTTTCTCAGTAATTCTGTAAAGATACGACACTTTTACTATAAGGCTGACGTGGTTTTAGGTTCTGGGGGTATGATGAGGAACAGAGTAGACAAAGCCCTTGCCCTCACAGAGCTTAAGTTCTAGTGGGAGAATGACCGACAAAGCGACCTAAGTCAGGCCATATGCTCTGATGATGAGTGAGGCAAGGTAAGGGGAGCATGACGGGATGAGAGAGGTTTGTTCTATGGGAGGATGAGGAGACTTTTGAGCAGAGACGGAAGGAAATGCAGGTGTCTATTGTGTGTGCAAAAGGCCTGAGATATATACAGAGCATGGAAGTGATAAAAGCCTGGATGTCATCAGAAGGGAGAACGTTCTCATGTGTTGGAGTTAGCCCGGAACCCTTCTTGGCCTCCACATCCAGCTCGTCCCGAGTCTCACTGGCTCTGCTCCCAGCACCTGTACCATGTCTGTGCCCTCGTCTGCTTTTACTCCACCCCAGGCCTCTCTCCGCTCTTACCTGGCCTATGGCGAGAGCCGCCTGCCTGGCTTCCCGCTTCGCCAACACCAGACCATTTTCTACATTTAAACTCAGCCCACAACTGACCCTGCCTTGAAAGCTGACCTGTGGATCTTGGAATAAATGCCGAACCTTTCCTCCCCACATGCACGTGACCATGATGACTGGGCTCCTGCCCACCTGTCCAGCCAGTGAGCACACACCGTTGTGTGTCACCATCCTGCAATCCTTGAACCATCCGTGGTGACACCAACCATGCCACCATCCACCACCCTTGAACCACTCAGCTGCCTCCTGTTCCTGCACCAGGCATTCCTGTTTCGAAGCCTCTGAACTTCTCTCTGCCTTGCTTGGTCTTCCCCTGTCAGTGGAAAGGCTTGTTGAGTCCTTCAGAGGTCCCAGGTCACATGTCCCCTTCCCAGACTGCTCTATGGAAAGCAGGCCACCCCACCCCAGTCAATGTATTTTGTCCATGATTGTATATTAACAGTAACCGTGTTGACTGCTTGCTCTCTTCCCAGGCAGAGTGTGAGCTCTAGGAGGGCAGGTGTTCCTTGCCTGGTCCCTTGCCTCCTCCTCAGTGTCTAGCACAGTAATTAGGCTGGAGAGATGAGGAAGTGCCAGAGGACATGTTCACGAAGAAGTGGATGAGGTTGAGTCCCGGATATGTGCTGGGGTTTAGGCTCTGCCCTTGACCCACGTTATGTAACTACATCCTCACCAGTGCTCTGGGAGGGAGAGCTCATCCTTATTTCACTAAAGAGGAAATTGAGTCCCAGAGAAGTCAAATCATTTACAAAGGGTCAAACAAGTTAGTAGGATAAGCCCATTTTTTTTTCTATCTCTGTACCACACTGCTCATTGCACAGAAAATACTCTCAAGGAGGCAGGTTTGAATCCAGTGCTCAGTTGGGGTGCTGCGTTTCCCAAGGTAAATGAGGATAGGGGAGACAATCTGGAGTCAGGAAAAGTCTGGGGGCAAGGCTTATCAGCTGGCTTGGTTACAGCTCTCTATATCTTTTTTTTTTTTTTGGTACTATTGTGAAGGGCTCCTTCTGGATTATTTCAAATAATTGGAAAACATTTAAGAAACTTACTATGTTTAATCATTAAATACTTAGTAAAATTATTGCTGTGACTGGACTGCAGAAAAGAGCATTTGTTCTTTGACCTGAATAATAATCTGGAGTCTGAGTCTGGAATGGTTGGCTGAGCTTCAAGCGAAGGCAGGACCCCACGGCACAGCCCATGTTCTCCAGGCGGCTGCGGCAGGAGGGCAGGCCTGAGCTCATCAAGAAGTTGTGTTGCGATACAGTTTGAAAAGGACCCCGAATCATTTAAAATTGAAATTTGACCTTTCAAAAGCCTGTTCTTACCCTTTTCTTATTCTTAAACTTAAGATATCATAAGATAGATTTTTAAGGAATTAACTGTCTGGAATCCATGCTGAATAAATACCACATCTTGGCCTAGACTTACTTCCTGTCTCCACAGTCAAAAATCTATGAATTAATGCTGTGAAAACTTCAGGAACAAGGTTAAAAACTTTTTAAGGTGAAACAGTACCACAGTAGTCCTTGCTGTGGCTGAACCACACTGCTCCTCACGTGAGCTTAAAGGAGTTAAGAAACCCAGCCATGAAACAGGAGGAGACAGTGGTCTCTGATCTCGTTAAAACCGTAGAAAACGTGGTGTGGATTTTATCTTAGAGGAACAATGCATGAATTGTGGATTAGGATAAAAAAAATTGGCAACGTTTGGGGGATTACCACCGTAACTTGCTAAGAACCCTTTTCCTCAGTGTTTCTCTAATGATCTACAAGGCCGGGCCCATGGAGAAAGTCTGTACTTGTATGATTGAAACTGTTTTACTTGGTAAAGAAGAAACTCTGAACATTCTACTTTTTAGATACCATGTTTAAAAAAAGTTCGCATCTGCCCGTATGTAACAATACATAGTAATGCACTCAAACCCTAATTATTAAAAGGCATACAGTGAAGTCTTAGAATCTGGCAACTGTAAATAAATAAAACAGAGAAAAAAATTTGACATGAGGCGTGAGCTCATTTCCTATAGCTTAAGTTTATACATACATAATTGTATCCAGACCCCTGGTGCCACCTTCTATGTAGAATTTTGTGACAAATGCTGGAAATTTGGCTTTAGTTTTAACTAGCCCAAACTTAGATTTGTGTAATATAATAAACCAAATTTTTAAAAATCTGGTTTTCCTTACCAGGTGAAAGAATTCTTCGGCTCTTTGAAAGAAAAGGGTTCTCAGCTACGTTGTGTCCAACAAACAATTGAAACCATTGAGGAAAACATCCGTTGGATGGACAAGAATTTTGAGAAGATCAGGGTGTGGCTACAAAGCCAGGAGCTTGAACTGCTCTAACAGTTTGTTCTTTGCTGGTTCCTGTGATGGGTTGTCAGTAAAATGTTGTCGAATGGGATTATTTTCAAATTAGAGATGGCTGTTTTGGCTCCACTGAAGATACTTTCTTTTCCTTCTTCATTGGACTAGTCCTATGAAAAGACTGGCTACTAAATTGTCTATCGATGGGTCACCGCTACTGTGTCTTTTATTGATAGGTGTTGCCCTGCAATGTCAACCCAAGGGGTGGGTTTCCTACTGTGGAGAAGTACCTTATTCCTTTTGTTTCCTTAGACTTAAGCCTGGTGCTTTCCAAAGCCCTGCTCCCCATGTGTGTGTCATCCATAAGCTGTTTAGTCACTGTCCTCTGAAGACTTGTGAATAGCAGGGACTACTGAACAGTGAACGCTTGGATTGGTGACTAAGCCGGTATGTTCCACCTTTCCGTTCCCTGCTGCAGGCCCAGAGGCTGACTTCTAGGCCCATGTCCTCAGGCTTGTTTGCTCACCGACTTTTGGTCAGTCTCCCAGGAAGGCAGATGGGAGCTGGGGTGGGAGAGAGTGCACGGGGGTGTTTTGTTACCCTGGTTCCCTAGGAGGCTGCTTTTGGCTGACCTCCACTCATGCTCGGCTTCTGAGAGGCGGCCCTCTTTCCCCTCACAGTCCTTTCCACGTCTGCCTTCTGGAAGCAGCCTCCTCCTCTCATCCCTCCAGGCTGAGGGAAGGGTGAAGTGAGGGCCTGGCTCTCACTGGTCCTGGCAGTACTTGTGGGCTCCTTCCATCCTCCCCACACCTTTGTTGAGAAAACAACTTTTTATAGAACCCTCCTCAAATAACTATAATTTGAGTGTGTGGTCTACTTCCTCAGGGACCCTGACTGATACAGTGCTCCTCTGAAAAAGCAGAGAGCATTCAGGTCTAGAGAAGCCTTTCATCCGAAGTCGAACCTGGGAGCTGTCGACACTTCGGTAGGTGATGCTTCTTCTCCCCGCTCCATATTCGGTCCAGCACATAATCCCCCAATAACTTGTTTCTGCCCCTTATTGCCACTAAGTTACGGCAGAGTCTCCCATAAATCATGTACTGTAAAACTGAAAATAACTTATAATTAGCCTAAGTGTGGACAATGTATTGTCTTTGAAGTCTTTCATGAGTTTTAATATACTTTCAAATTTAAGATAAACGACTAGGATATGAAAAAAAGGTCAATGTGTTCTAAAACTATGAAGCACAGTGACTTCTGGACACAAATGTGTTTAGCATTCTATTTTTATATGTATTGGTCTCATGGTTTGAGAAATCAAAACAAAACTAGAAATCACTGGTAATTTCCACCCATAGGTATTAACCTTCCAAAAGACATACAAAGCCAAGATTTTAATGTAAAATATTTTTAATTGTGTTTTGTATTTTGATTTAATGAAACATGGAAATGGTGGTTTTCGTTTTTGGTCACCTGCGGAACCTCCTTTAATCTGCTTTTGTTGAAGTCCATTTTCTAAATAGATACAGTATTGCTACAACAATGTACAAATTCCTTTTTTGTAATAAAAGTTGTCTTCTTGGCCGCTAAGCAGACATTTGCAATGATTTCCTCCTCCCCAGATATAGGTACAAGAGGATACTGATTCTGTAGCTTAGTCATCACTAATTACCAGTAAACACCCAAGTCTTAAAGATCTTCCTAATGAACAAAAAGGCATATTCAGAGTACCTTTTATGTTTACTATTACAAGCATGCCTTAAATCTTTGGATTTAAACGTACTTGTATATATGCATGGAAATCAGTAATACAGCAGCCGTTTCCCTGCACACTGTCAATGCCCATGGTTTCACTTAAAAAAACAACCCCCCCCCAACTTTATACTACCTAATTAGAAGAATTAGAAATTCAGTTAAATCCCAGAGGAACAATGTTTTTTTATGTTGTTTCGTCCCTTGAAAAAGTCTGTTTAGTCACCCTAACACCAGCTTTTATTTCCCAGATTTAGAATAATAGAATAATGCCCGCATCTCTCATGGGATAGATATACGGCATTTAAAGTGGGTGAAGTTTGAAATCCTATAGGTATGTGCATGTTTTTTAAAGAATTTTTGAAAATAATTAATTTTATGCCCCATTATAAGCAGTTGTTCATTTTTTTTGGTTGCCCTCCCCCGCCCTTAGACAGTATTGGTGATATTTCGTTTTAGTGAAGTCAGTTAAGTTCTGATAAAAACTTAAAACACCTGCTAGGGAAGGCTGGACTCTCTGAAACAAATTCCAAATCAGTTTGCTGACTGATATCTTTTCCTGCCTTCAGGACCAAGAAATAAAGATGAAATTAAGCATTTATCAGAATCCCCTCATGGATATCAGTGCTATGTTCATAGACAATTTGTTCCAAAAGATCTGAGAAACCTTCAAAGTCATAGGATCTCGGAATCTGTTTCCTGAATTTCTGTGGGGGGAAAACCAGGTTTTTAAATTCCCGATAGATTTTTTTTTTTTTTAAAGTAAAAGTTTTTGTATTTGGTAAACCCAACTTCCATGAAGCCAGACGGGATACAGTGCACGGACTAATGTGGCAATGGCTCTAAGCAAACAAGTGCTGCTCTGGTTACATGTATCAGAAATGGAAAGCATAGCTTAACACAGTAACCCAAGTTCAAGGCATATGCATATGCTAAGGATTAGATTTTACTATTCTCAGAACTCATTATGTGGTGACACAGAGACTGCATTTTGCTCCTCTGATTTGATTCAAGTCTCAGTCTCTTGTGCTGGCTCTAAGGGGCACAAGTCCTAACTTCTGGCAAAAAAAGAATACTGGGGGCAGCATGTCCTGGTCTGTCCAGGTTATCTATTTATTAGCAGCCCAAGAGGAGATAATGTGCCCAATATACAATATTTTAGGTTTGACTTATAAACATTAACCCAAAGAAATCTCAAGTACAGTTCCAAAGCCCAAGAGGAAATGGATCATGAGAAATCAGGACATTCAACATGTTCAAAGCATTGTTTTCCAAATGCTAACAACAACAAAAGAATTAAGTGCTAACTCAAAATACTAATGAGATTTACAGGCACTGTGTATAGAATGTGCAAAAGTTTGCAAAGATTTTTCCTTTTTTTATGTGTTGCTTTAAGAAACTACCAAATATATCTCGTAGAAATATAAAGTTCCCATCTCTCCCAACTGAAGGCATTTTTTAAAAATTCAAAGTTTATCAATACTCAGTACAGTAACACAGATGAACCACACAAATTCATTTTCTTTCTGGGAAAATAACCAATGTTTAGGATGTCAAGTTTTGACAAGTAACACTGTCTAGAAGCCGCCCAGAAAAATTTACTGTTGTTCAAAGCTTTTTGTCCTTCAAAAGTCACCATCCACCAGCTGAAGATTTTACAGGCAGATACCTTGAAAAAATCAAAGGAAAAAAAAATCCAGTAAACCGTTTGATATGTAATTTTCTTGATACAGGCAGAGTAAACTTAATGTTTACTAAAAGCACTAACAGAAAGCAACAAGGAATTTCCTATAAGTAAACATGAGCCATCTTCTTAGGAAATTCTAGAATTTAGAAAATAGAAAACTTGTAATTTGGGTATCTTTGGAGTAGTTATAATAAGGATACTTCCCTTGTTAAAGGAAAGAAAAAACCATGGAGACGAAGACTAACCCAATCTAACCTACATTTTTAATTTCTTTAGGCTTTGTCAGCCAGTGGTCAGGAAGTTTGATGACTCAGAGTAAGACCTATTCTTCAATAGGAGTAATTACATAGTAAGAGTTATAAACGCTTTCAACATAAATCTCAGATTCTTTCATGCAAATGAGTTCTTTAGTCACCATCAAGTAGAATTAAACAAAGTACTTGACTTTGACCACTTTTGTTCATCTTAGTTTTGCAATCTTTTCTTTCACCTTTGTTCCCCCAAACCCTGGAATCCCCACTAGACCATAGGGGCACTGCTGCCCAGCCCACCATGTTGGTCTTTTGGTAACATCAGCATCATAAGGACATTTCTCTAAGATGTCACAGGCTAACTGGGCTTTGTCACAGTAACCTGCAGTCACAAGCATTTGGGTTTCGAAGACTCGGCTAGACTTAGGCGGTCATTTTCGTTAGGAGCCTGGGCTGATATTTTAAAGAGCTCATAATGACAAGATTACTGTTTTTAAACATTCCAGTAGCACATGATTTCATTTATTGCTTTTCACTGAATTAACCTCTAGACACTGCGATGTGCATTTCATGCCAATAGTATAAAAAGAGCAAGAGTGTAGAAGTGGACTTAGTTTCCCTTGCCTATAACACAGGTCTATAGAAGGTACAGTTGTTTTCATTTACAACAAACACCCAACTTACCAATAGTGTGAACTTTAACTTGAATTTTTTTCATCAGCTTTTAGCTTGTTAGTTTCCTCCTTTGCCTAAAAGGGAAAGCAGAACCATCACTGAACTTTCTTTCCTGGATGAAGTATCAAAAAGCAGATCTATCAGAAGATGCTTAAGAGGACATGGGCTTTTCTGAATTAAAGGGTCAGAAAATGACAGGTCAGTGGGGGAAAATTAGATGGGCCTACGGATTTCCTTTTCATTTAGCCCAAGTCATGAATTGTTCTCCTTCAAGTTTGTAAACTAAAAATAACCTTAGGTGATTTAAAATTTTTTACTTTAATTTTTTCTTTTTTTTTTTTTGAAGGCTACAGTAATTGAAGAAAAACACAGGTGTTCTTGCACGCTATTCATTCATTCTATAGTGATGAATTCTTTCTTGGGGGCATTGTAGGGCAGCTTAATCCACTGAGATTATCATCTATTTGAGATACAAGTGCATGAGCAACTAATTATCACATCTGGTTTCCTATATCCTTTGAGTTTCACTCCTTTTTGAGATATAAATTGACATATAACATTAGTTCCAGTGTACAACAATGATTCAGTATTTGTATATATTGCAAAATGATGAACATAGTACATCTAGTTACCATACACTGTTAAAAATCTTTTCGCCTTGTGATGAGAACATTTAAGATCTCTTGGCAACTTTCAAATATACAAACACAGCATTATGAACTGCACTCACTAGACTGTATAATATATTCCCATGACTTTTTTTTTATAACTAGGAAGTTTGTATAATCTGACCTTTACCCTTCTCACCCCACACCCCTCTCTCCTATGGCAACCACCAGCTGATGAGCTTGCTTTTGTTTTTAGATTCCCCATGTAAGTGAGATCACGTGGTAGTTCTCTTTCTCTGAATGACTGACTTGACTTTACCATGATGCTCTCAAGGTCCATTCCTGTTCTGACAAATGGCAAGATTTCCTTCTTTTTTATGGCTGAAGAGTATCCTGTTGTATAATACACACCACATCTACTTGATCCAGACAGCCACTGATGGACACTTGTGATTGTATCCATCTCTAGGCTATTGTAATTAATGCTGCCACGGACAGAGGGGTGCACATACTTTCCTGAATTCTCCTTTTCTTGGGATAAATAACCCAGAGGAAGAACTGCTGGATCACAGGGTATTTCTATTCTTAATTTTTTGAAAAACCTCCACACTGCTTTCCTTAGTGGCTGCACCAGTTTGCATTCCCACCGACAGTGTAGGAGGTTCCCTTTACTCCACATCCTCCCCAACACTTACTTCTTTTTGGTAATCGGTATGTATTCTAACAGGTGTGGGGTGATAACCTCATTGTGGTTCTGATTTGCATTTATTTCCTTGATGATGAATGGTTATGAGCACATATGCAAGGGTCTGTTGGGCATCTGTATATCTTCTCTGGAAAAATACCTATTCTATCTGCCCATTTTTGAAATCATGTTGCTTGCTTTTTGCTATTAAGTTTTTTATACATTTTCAATATTAAGCCCTTATCAGATGTAGGATTTGTAAATATTTTTTCCCATTGGGTCCGTCATTTTTTCATTTTGTTGGTGGTTTTCTTTGCTGTGTACAAGCTTTTTAGTTTGATCTGGTACCTTTTGTTAATTTTCACTTTTGTTGACTTTGCTTTTGGTATCAAGTCCATGAAATCCCAGCTAAGACTAATGTCAAGGAGCTTACCACCTATGTTTTCTTCTAGAAGTTCTATGGTTTCAGATCTTAAATTCAAGTATTTAATAATATTTTGAGTTTTCTGTATGGTTTAAGACAGGGGTCTGGTTTTCCCAACACTACTGCAAAGACTTTCCCTTTCCCCATTGTATATTCTTGACTCCTTTTTGTAAAATGACCTTATATGTGTGGCCTTATTTCTGGCTCTCTACTCTGTTCGGTTGACCTGTGTGTGTGTTTTCACGCCAATACCATTATTGTTTTGGTAACTACAGTTTTGTAATGGAGTTTAAAATTGGGAGTGTGATGCCTCCGGTTTAGTTATTCTTAAGATTGTTTTGGCTATTCAGGGTCTTTAGTAGTTTTACACAAATTTTAGGATATTTAAAAATATTTGTGAAAAAATGCCATTCCAATATTGATGGGAATTGAACTGAATCTGTATATTGTTTTGGGTAGTATGGACATTGTAATAATATTAAATCATCCAGTCCATAAGGACAGACATTACATTTAGTTGTGCCTTCTTCAATTTCTTTCATCAATGTCTCAGAGTTCTTAGTGGATAGTTCTTTGAGCTCCCTCGTTAAATTTATTTCTAGGTATTTTATTTTTTGATGTAATTCTAAAGGGAATTATTTCCTTAATTTTATTAACATACAGAAGTGCAACAGATTGTGTATCAATTTTGTATACTGCAATTTTACTAAATTCAAGAGTCTTTGGTGGAATTCTTTGGTATTTTTTATATATAATATTTTATCTGAAAATAGTGACAGTTTTACTTCCTTTCCAATTTGGATGCCTTTTATTTTTCTTGCCTAAGTGCTTTGAAGAGGACTTTTAATAGAATGTTGAATAGAAGTGGTAAGTGGGCATTTTTGTCTTCCTATTTTTAGAGGAAAGTTTTCAGCTTTTCACCATTAAGTATGATGCGTTGGGTCTGTCATTACGGCTTTTGTTATGTTGAGGTATGTTCTCTATATACCAACTTTGTTGAGAGTTATCATAAGTGAAAGCTGAAATTTATCCAGTGCTTTTTCTGCTTCTGTTGGGATGATAGGATTTTTTTCCCTTCATCTTATTAATGTGGTATAGCACACGGAATAATTTGGGGGTGGTGAACTAGCCTTCCATCCCTTGAAAAAAATCCCACTTGATAATGGTATGTGACCCACTTGAGAGTATTTTGAGGATATTTTATAAACCGATATTCATCAGGGATATTGGCTTGGGATTGCCTTATGTCCTGCTCTGGTTTTGTTAATGCTGGCCCTGTAAAATGAGTCTGGAAATATTCCTTCCTTCCCTATTTATGGGAAGAGTTTGAGAAGGATTGGTATTACTTGAATATTTGGTAGAATTCTATAGTGAAGCTGTCTTGTCCTGAACGCTGGGGAGGCTTTTGATGACTGCTTTAATCTCTGTAGTAATTACTGAGTATTTCATCCTGATTTCAGTCTCGGTAGGATGTAGGTTTCTCTCTTCTCAATGGTCCGTTACGTTGGCATGTAACCGGCCATTATGCACTCACTGCCATTTGGTTAATTGTTTTTTTGGCTGCTTTGTAGAACCTCTTCTCCTTTTTTCTCTATTCCTTTGTGATTTGATGACTGTATTAGTAAGCTTATATTCTTTTAAAGATTTTTTTTAAAAGATTTTATTTATTTGACAGAGATCACAAGTAGGCAGAGAAGCAGGCAGAGAGTGGGGGAAGCAGGCTCCCCACTGAGCAGGGAGCCCAATGCAGGGCTGGATCCCAGGACCCTGAGATCATGACCTGAGCCGAAGGCAGAGGCTTAACTCACTGAGCCACCCAGGTGCCCTTATATTCCTATTTTTTGTGTGCATTTACTATTGATTTTTGCTATTTTTGTGCATTTACTATTTATGAACTTTACGTATGACAATGTAAAAGTCTATTTAAAATTGCTAAGAAGTTTGTACTCTAAAGTTGTCTATTTTTACCCCTCCAACCATGTTTTTTTGGCATCTGCTTTACGTATTAATGGATTACTATAGTCAGTTTCTACTACTTTTGTCTTTTAACCTTCGTACTGGCTTTGGATGTGACTGATTTACACCTTCACGTTATTCTATACCTTACTATATATTTACCTTTACAATGAGATTTGCTTTTTCAGGTTTTCCCGTTATTAATGAAGCACCCTTTATTTTCAGCTTCAAGAAGTCCCTTTAGGGCGCCTGGGTGGCTCAGTGGGTTAAAGCCTCTGCCTTCAGCTCAGGTCATGATCTCAGGGTCCTGGGATCGAGGCCCGCATCGGGCTCTCTGCTCAGCAGGGAGCCTGCTTCCTCCTCTCTCTCTGCCTGCCTCTCTGCCTACTTGTGCTCTGATCTCTCTCTGTGTGTCAAATAAATAAAATCTTAAAAAAAAAAAGTCCCTTTAACATGGCTTGTAAGGCTGGTTTAGTGCTGATGAACTCTTTTAGCTTTTCCTTGTTTGGAAAACTTTTGCTCTCCTATTCTGAATGACACCTTTGCTAGGTAGAAGATTAAAAGTTTTTTTTGTTTTTGTTTCTTTTAATATCATCACTGAGAATACATCCTGCCAGTTGCTCTGGCCTGCAAAATTTCTGCCGACAATCTGCTGATAGAAGTAGTTGATTTTTTTTTTTCCTGTGTTGAAGATTCCCTCCTTGATTTTAACTTGTGCTCTTTCAATTTTAATGTTTGTGTGGGTGTCTTTAGATTTGTTTTTGGGGGATCCTACGGATGTCTCTCTCCTTCTCAGGTTAGGGAAGGGTTCAGCCCCTTTCTTTTTCTCTTCTCTTTATGGGATCCTGGTAATATTAATGTTCTTCTACTTGATGTTGTCCTGTAAGTCCCTTAACCTATCTTTTTTCCCCGTCATTCTTCTTTTTATTGCTCTGACTGGGTGAATTCTGCTATGTCTTTATGCTCACTAATACTTTCTTATGCTTCACAGACTGTTCCAATTTTTCAGTTACTGCATTCTTTAGCTCTGTGACTTCTGTTTGGTACTTTGTCATTATTCCCATCTCTTGAAGTTCTCATTGTGTTCATTCCTCTCCCAAGTTGAGTGAGCATTTTTAAAATTTTTTAAAGGTTTCTTTATTTAAGAGAGTGAGAGAGAGTATGAGCCAGGGAGAGAGAGAATCCCAAGCAGCCTCCCTACTAAGCAATCAATCATGGAGCCCAACGTGGGGCTTGATCTCATGACCTGAGACAAATTAAGAACTGAACGCCTAACTGACTGAGCCACCCAGGTGAGCATAATCTTATCTATTATGTTGACCTCTTCATCAGGTAAATCCCACTCTGTTTTGTTTTGTCTTCCCCCTGAGGTTTGATCTTGTTCTTTGATTTAGAGCCTGTTCATCCACTGCTTCATTTTCCTTGACTCTGTCTTGGTTTCTATACCTTAAATCAGACACTCACAGTCCTGAAGGAGTGTCCTGATGCAGGAGATGAACCACATTGTTCAACCCTGCCCAACCTCTTGCTTGTCTCTCAAACCTTTGTGATAGGCTGCTTGGACAATTTTATTTTTAGTGGCTCCTGGTATTTGAGAGCATGCCATGATCGGTCAGGGTCCCAAAGGGGAGGATCTCTTGTCAGCATCTAGACTGAAGCTGACCGGTAGCCAATGCCTTACATAGCATCATTGAAAGAATGCACACATATACAGTCCTGGGAGCCCACAATCTAAGTCCTGCTGGCAGTCAAAAAAGCCAGATCTCCAAATGAATATATTAACTGCTTTCCAAGAGATACTGGTAACCTGAAGGGAAGCAGGGGAAGACTAGAAAGATGGTGTCTACCAGCCTCTGTCCTGCAAAGTATTTAAGCCCTGAGACAAGTGTTATGTAAGATGCCTGACCCTCAGCCCAATGCATAAGATGAGCAATTACACTTTTGTGGAGAGTCTGGAGAGTCCGTTGGATGTCTCCATGCTGGACTCTGGAGCAGGTAAGTCTGTCTTCTCAAGCCCTTTAAGAAAATTTCTCAGATTTCAAAGCTAGATATTTGTGGGCTTATTTCTCAAGTTGCAGGTCTTAAAAGGAGGGGTGCCTAATAAGGGGTTCAAATCCTTTGCTCCTCAGCTGTGGGTTTTGAGTTTCCTTTTGATTATGGGTCATGGTGCCTGGGGTTGGGTTTATGTTAAAACTCTTCCTGTCTCCTACCTGCTTCCATTTGGGCTGCTCTCATTTGCTAGATAAATAGGAGTCACTCAGCCAGTTCTGGACTTTTTTTTTTTCACAGGACATTGTTGGATATGCACCTACAGATTCAGTGTGTCCACGGGAGAAGGTGAGTTCAGGATCTTCCGTGGTTACCATCTTGCTTCCTAGAGTTTTGATGCAGTTGGAGTATGGTTTTTAAAGCTATACCTTCAGTTCTCATTATAGTCAGGGGATCATAATAATAACCCTTTAAAATCTATATTCTTGGACTAGGAAAGGATCTAGAAGTTGTCTCACCTAACTTGCATTCCTGCCCTGAGCACACTTTGAGTAATTCTGAGTAATAGTTTCGCTCCATTAATGCCCAGCTCTAAGAAACTAGACCCTGTAACTTTTTTGGTAAGTTTTTATTTTTAAGTAATCTCTACACCCAGCATGGGGCTTAAACTCACAACCCCGAGAGCAAGGTTTTTAGCTCTACTGCCTGAGCCAGCCAGGTACCCCTGGACCCTGTAAACTTCTTTGGTCTTAGTACATCATTTTTCATGTTGCTCTAGAAAGTAGAATTAATAGTCTTCCCTTCCAAGTGGCGTCTAATGAATATTCTAGATCATAGAAACCCTCAGATCTTCTCTAATTCTGTATGCTACTTCCATGTCCTAAGCTTTATACCAACCCTATTTCCTGGCATTATCTCCCCCGCCGCTGCCACCACCATTTAAATACGTCTGATTTTGCTATGGTTTTTATAGTGTGTAACATCACATAATCAAATTGCTTTTTTTCTTAATGGCATATAATTTTTTTTCATAACTGGTGATTTAATGAAACAGTATATGACTCTGAATTGTCAATGTGTTATATACATAGTAGTGATGTGGGTCTTTGGAGGGGGGAAGTTATAAAAAAATTCACCCTTCCCAGTATTTGCCAAAGGCTCAATCTATCACAGTCTCAACTCTTAATGCCCCAAAGCCTACTAGTGAGAGATCAAGTAAACTAAGGATTGATAAGGACCAATGAACTAGCAACCAGCAAGTCATCGCAGGCAGGGTTCAAGGAGAGGAAGCAGTAGAGATATCTGAGGGAGGTGAAGAGACAGAAGGAACTGGGCTGTAGGCTTATAAGTTGGAGAAATGCTTTTAAAGTGGTGAAAGAACTGGAATGTGTTTATAATACAAGGACAACGAACGCATCAAGACGAACAGACTGGAGAGAGTTGATTATTGACCCCTCAGAAGGGCCACGTCAGGGCAAGAAGGGGAGAGGGTTGTCAGTGGGAAGGTGGGTAAGGGACCTTTGGGATTTTGTGCAGGGTGGCCTCCGTTTTCTCTATGAAGTTGAAGGCAAAGCTAGCTGCACACAGTGGGAGACTGTAGCTGGAAGGGAGTTTGAGCAAAGTGGGCCTGAGAGGGGGCTACACTGATTATGGGCTACCATAGCTCAGGGGTAATACTTGGTGTGACAAAGGAGGGAAATGCAAGGAACTTGAATTGTGTTAAGAATGATCATTTAGATTTCTAAAGGACCACATACTTCTCTAGCAAGATGTGCTGTGGCATACATAGTGCTTAAACTATTTTATTCTGAACAGATTCCAGTTAGATGTGAAATGGTTAAAAGGATAAATGCCACTCCATGTAACTGCTACTTTGTAGTAATATTTAGGACTGTTTACCTTGGCAGAATCCTTTGCTTTCCCTCCGTTCTTGGGTCCTTTGGAACTGGGGGCAGTTCTCTTGACTCTGTCCTAAAGCAAAGGAAACGTAATGAGGCCACTGTTATCAGTCCATCGAGTGTAATAATGGAAAACTTTCAATACACATAGAAGTATTTAAGGTAGAAAGTAAAAAGGATTAAAAATAGAGGAAAATGTGGGTCACACTGACATTCTGCCAGTGTCCATGAGGAATTTTGCTCATCAAAACAGCTTGTTTCTATTGGTACTGGTTTTTACGAGCCAACAGAGCAAGGATGGGATACTCATTTGCAGTGTTACAGAAAACAAACGTAACAACAGAAATCTTCACAGAGAGCTGGAGGCAAGACTTACATGAAAATGTTCACCAAAAAGGCATTATTTATCCAGGAGTGGGAAAGAGGATGCTGAGGTAGTTTAGAAATTAAGTCACCCAACAGGGAAAGGACTAACAATTTAGTGATGGGGAGAGGTGTTTAATAAGAGCAAAACAAGAGCAAACAGATTTGCACTCCTAATTCTTCTGAAAATGACCATTAAGGGCACTTAATTTACTTTTCTATTTGATTTATGTAAGGGTGTAGTTATAGGTAAAAGGCCACATACTTTTTTCCATCCACCTTTAACCACATGCTTTGAGCACCTGCTCGCTGGTGTAATACACAGACCAGGTGTCACCCAGAGTGCAGGGGAGCCCTTCACCTGGGCGTGGGCAGGGAGAAGCAGGGACGGAAGTCTTCCTGAAGGAGCTGATGCTTAACCTGGGCTCTGAGGGGGGGGTCGGGGGAATCAGCCAGTTGGACCCTGGCAGAAAGGAGAGGAAAGCCCAGAAGGCAACAGCCATGAGAAGGTACGGGGCAGGTGGGGACTGCTCTCATCTTATATGAGCAGAGACACTGCCCACCACCAACAGTGTGCCCATCAAACACGATGGCTAGAGAGATGAAAAACACTTAGGAAAAAATATTAATACATTAGATATGGGCTTGAATGTATATATACTACCTGAAGTAATGTATCATACATATACGCATCATATATATTTTTAATATGTACGTATTCATCTATTTAAAAATACAAATTTATATATTATATAATATATAAATTACATATAAATATATAACTATGTAAAACATAGACACATAGAAAAAGATAAAATGCCCAGTAATGTTGGCAGGGTCGTATAATTAGGGATTTTTTTTACTTGTCTATGGCATCACTGAATTCATTCTGCAGCCTACAGCTCTAAGTAGATACACAAAGAAAGTCCGTATGAAGTAGTAGAGTACCTCAGCTGTGTTCTTCGAGGCTTCTGTGGGTGCAGGACAGCTGTCAAAATCGCCTGAAAGGGCATCAATGGGGTCTTTGGCATCTTCAGGTTTCTGAGATATTAACAGAAATAACCATTGAATGACCAGTGAAGAAGCACAAGGCAAAAATACCATAAGGAACAGTTTTCCACATCACTATAAGTATTAAAAGAAAGAGGAAACTTGCTGACATATTTACCTTTGAGTCTTTGGGTTTCTTTGCAGGTGGCTTTGCTGGTTTGCCCTTAAAAACAGGTAGGTTACTGGTTAAACACAGATCTTTGTAAAGGTTTCCCTAGGTGTAGTCAGTAATTGTAGACTCTCGGGTCTAATACCTTGCCTGAGATGCAATGGTAAGAGATGTGTGGTAAGTGATAAATCTCGAGTCTGGTGGTGGAAGTGAAGGCAACAATTATTTAGGAACTTCCTGCCATCATGTACTAAAAGTTCGACTTAGAGAAACACAAGTTACTTTTTGTCATACTCTATCTTATTTATAAAAGCTTATTATACTTTGGACGGATGTGAGGGGCTGGGGTGGCGCACACCTTTTTTTCAGGATTACAGTATAACTCTGTGAGGACTTGACCCATCTACAGAAGCAAGGACATTAAACAATACCTTTCCCAGGGAATACAAGCAGGACCAGAGAGCACTACCAAAGCAGGGAGGCTCCTAGTAGGATGCAGAATTGCTACCTTCAGGAATACAGAATGCAAGCAAGGAGAATTGAATTCTCTAAGAGACCCTGAAGAAAACACTTCAAGTCCGGGAGTCCTCAGCCCGACTGCACATCAGTACAGAATGGGAAGGCTCTAACTGAGGCTTCCTTGTTTCTCTCTCAACAGACCTGGAACGGGTTATTTATCATCTTGCCGACTTACAACGCGGATCTGAAAGCGAAGGGTACAGGCCCAGCTGACCGGAGGAAAACTGGCTGCATTTAGAGACAAAGGGCCCAAAACCTGACAGTATATTTAGATCTAGCAGGAGGACTTGGGTAGTCTGGGTTTCGCCTGTCTTTACTTGGAATAGTGCTGCCGGAGGTATCGAGGACTAAAGGGAGACCCCAAGTTGCAGAGGGGCCTTATTTATCTGCCCTATGATTCAGTCTAGTACCAGCTCCTTTGGTTCAGGCAGGGCTACAACTACCATTATTTTTACAGCCTTTTCTTGCCAAGACAATTCATCTGTGCACATGCCCTGGGATCTTAAGCACCAGTGAGTGAGTGAACACTACGCTGTGTACACCACAGAGCCCAGGACAGTGAACAACCGACAATACTGGCTCAAACAAATATTCAGTGGAATCCTAGACCAGCTGCTCAGGAGATGCATTAAAAGGACTCCTTCATGTGACATTTTCATGCTTTTGTGAAAGCGCACCTCCTATTCCTTGCAAGGGAGATGTGAATGTATGAAGCTTTGTGCTATATATCCAGCCTCGACGTCGGCCTTCATTTACCTCCTCATCATTATCCAGGAGGTGTCTATATTCAGGGGGGATGGTGTCATCTCTCTCTCCCAGCTTGTCTCTGTGTTCGGCTTTAGCTCTTTCCTGTAAATATGAAAAGATACAGAATATTTGCTCCTTCACTTAGACAGTACTTCCTAAAACCCAGAGGTCAGAATTTATCCTACTTTCCCAAGAAAACGGGTAACGTCAACAGATAATGACTTGATGAAAAAAAAAAAGTGAACCTAGGTGCTTCTACACGTCAATCCACACATGGGGATTTCTACCTGTATTTTAAGATAAATGATGAAATATTTGTCCTTAGAAACCATGGAAAGAGAGAAAACCTAAGGGTATAAACTATCTTTGGTCTTTGTGTGAGTTTTACATTTTAAATAAAAAGATCAAGTCACTGTACTTTGATATTTAGAGATGAACTATTTACCACTTTGACGTTTCAGAGCAACCCTGCAAGACCAGCTGGCACAGCCAACCCGCGAGTGTGCTGACTGCTTGCGTTGCTGGGGGGCGGGGAGGGAAGCACCTGCCATTGGAAGCAGCGGCTACACCTCCCTGCATCCTCACCTCCCCGGGGCACATCTGTCAGGTTCAGTGACATACACTCCACACCCCACGCCCTGGGGGGAGGCGGGGAACAGGCTTTATTTTTCTGCATCATTATTTGATTTTTCAAGTATAGGTCAAGAGCACATCAATGGTCCTATGACAGAATGAAGATGTAAGGACCCTTTGAAATGCCCCGGGACATGGACCTGGCTGGTCACTTGGTTCCAGGTTCAACGGATGATGCAGTACTTACTGGCTATTGTTAGCACGGACAAGCACTTACTGATGTGCTAGAAGGTGTGCAGAGCAAACAGTGTGTGCCTTGCACACACGCCTCTGCTCAGTGCCAACTCCTGGCCCAACGTTTCATTTAGGGGTTGGCACGCAGAGGTATGACTCAGGAGGCTCCTAGGGAAACCTCTGACAAATAGGGGAACTATGCCCCTACAGGCACAGAAATTGTCGCCCTAAAAAATGCATGTACTTCTGGATCATATATGTGATAGTGCTTGTTGCCAGATAAAAGGACACGTGAATATGGGAAGACAATGAAGTAGAGCAGGGCTGTACTTTTCCACCATAACTAAGTCTGGGTTCCCAAACCAGACATCTGCCTGAGCGCGTGCCCTAGCACAGTCCGCCCTGAGGCAAAAAATTCAAGACTACAGAGAAGGAAAACAATGAGACTTCAGTTATCCCACTGTTGACTAAAACTCAGAAGTGCTTTTTTACCCCTTTTATGTGCATAGTAGGACTCCCTATGAAAACCCTAGATCTCACACACACACACGACACACACGTTTTACCTTGACCTTATCCTCCACCGGCTCGTTGTCATCAGGACCAGGCTGCCTTTGTCCTAGACTGTCAGAAAGTTGATCCAAAGCATCATCCAGTTCTTTGTTGTCACGCTGTTAAAACGTCCATATTAATTAGTCACTGGTTAGCCAAATAAATCAGGTCCTCTTGGGACGTGGCCCCGACATGGTCACTAACACTTCCATAAACTCAGATTTTCACCTGGGATATGGGCGGGCCCTCAGGTTGCGCTCCTTCTCCTAATCTTTCCCTGTCTACACTTGCACGGGCCCATCTACCTACCCCCTACCTACTCCCAGAGGCCTCTCTCTCCTAAAAAAGAAAATAGGCCCCTTCAAAAGAGGGGGGGTTCCTGGCCTGATGTGTCGGAACAATCTGCCTCCCTATACGTTCGGTGTATGCAACACTCCTGGTGACCGTCTGGTGTCCCAGGAAAGAAAACACACAGGTTATGACAGCTTATTTTCTGATTCCTACGTGTATTCACTTAAGAGTTTGAGTGATGGCTTCATTCAAAATATTAACTGACACTAGACTTTCTGATGGGAAACAGGATGGGAAAGGGGTCATCTTAAAACATACTGGTGAAGGGCATAGAGGCTTTGGAATGCTGATGCTTGCCCCCTGCTGCAGCCAGCACAGAGCCCTCGCATGAGTCTTAAGGACTAAAGGGTAAACAGCAGCTTGGGTCATGAATGCTGCTTCCTTTCTGTGCACGGGCACTTTCGTCATTGTGGGCAGACACAGACACACACACACACACACACGCACACGCACACACACGCATTTTCCTGGTCTTAAGTGCTTCGCTGGAGCCCAGGATGAGAGCCCATCATGGTGGAGCTCCCCACGGCTGAGTCTGGGCTTTGTCATTTGGGCCTCTGGATATTCTCAGATGATCCTGAGGCTGACCCAACAGGAGGAAAATTCATTCAGAATCTCTGACTACAGCACGAAGTAGGCTTTGATGCTACATCAAAAGGAAAGGAAGCGTAGCTGACTTCACTAAAGCTACTTCATCTCCATCTAGCAAATGAGGCACTTGTTCTCATCTGAAGGAGATGGGGATCTGGTTTAGGGCGATTTCTTTGATGTGGTGTGGTCTCCTCGCCTCGATAATGTATAATTTGTACTGTGCACAAAATTAATCAAGGAAGTCTGGAAAAACTTTGGTCCCGCAGAAGTGCCTCAGGACATGTAAATAATTAAAACAGCATTGATGCTGAGGTTTTTGTATTGCTACTATGAAAATGACAAAGTTTTCCTGGTATGAATGGGAGGAAAACTGCTCTAACATATTTGAATTTTTGGGAGAAGGAACTCGAACACTGAGCAATTCCCTAAAATAAACTTGAAGTTCAGTAATTCAGCAGTATTCATAGCATGTGTCAGGAAAAATATAAAGGAGGAGAAAATCAGGAAAGCTCAAGAATTTGTCAAATCTAATAATTCAAATATATGCACAATGCACACTCTAGCTCTTTCAATTCTAATAAAGCAACAGTAATATTAAGCTCCCGGACTATGTGTAAAATACTCCATACACACTGTTTCATTTAATTACTTCAGATATTCTGTCATGTCCCCAAATTGCCAGTCTTCTCTCTTCTAAAACAGAAGGTGCTTGATCTGAACGATTTTGTGTGTTTTCATTTACTCTAAGGCAAGGGCCCTATTTTCTTTCTTCTTATTATTACTATAAAACCCTATTTCTAAGATGCTGCTTACCTTAGTGTCAGGGGGTGAGACAGCGGAGTGCGTTGTGGGAGCTGGGGTCTGAGAAACCACTTCAGAGATGGCAGCAGAAAGGTTAGCGTCTTCAAATTCCTTTGTAAAAAAAATAAAAAATAAAAAATAAACACACACAATGTATATAATACATTACACTTCATATATACATGTCAGTAATATATTGTATACAAAACTATGCCTGCAATGCCATCACTTAAATACATTCTTTTTAAAGATTTTATTCATTTATCAGAGACAGAGAGCAAGCACAAGCAGGGGGAGGGGCAGGCAGAGGGAGAAGCAGGCTCCCTGCTGAGCAAGGAGCCTGATGTGGGCCCTCCATCCTGGGGATCATGACCTGAGCTGAAGGCAAATGCTTAGCCAACTGAGCCGCCAAGGTGTCCCTAAATATGTATATATATGTATGTGTATATATATTTTAAGATTTTAAGGAATCTCTACACCCAGCATGGGGCCTGAACTCACAACCCCAAGATCGAGAGTCACAGGTTCCACTGACAGAGCCTGCCAGGAGCCCCTTAAATATAATTTTTAATACAGCTTTATTACCACTTATTCTCTTCATCCAAATGGACAGAAAATAACACAAGTCTTAAAAGCAATTGTGATTCTACTTCCTCCTCCACAGCTGCAGTTTACACCATCTCCTAATTCCTATTGATATTATTCTAAATGTTCAAAAATCTAATGACTTAGAGTTGGTCTGTTTACATGCTTTTCGGTGTATGTTTAGGTCATCTGCAGTTTTTCAGCTTTTTTCTTTATAACTAGTTGCTCCGTGTAAGTTCCAACAGTGGTTCTTTTTATGGCGCTGGCTCTATCTTGCCAAATTGCCCTGCCTCTCCAGAGTTGCTAGAGATTCAAACTGTGAAAAGCAATGAATGAGCATACTTGCTTTCTGTGGCCTCCCTTGCCTCAATTAAATATTTGTTACATATTTTTAACTGATACCAGGTATATAATGATGTCTCAGTGTTGCTTTATACGTGGTATAGGTTGTGTGGGTTCAGTGTTGTTATTTTCTCTTAATGTTAAATAGTATATTACTCCAGAATCTTTCTGAAATAGGGATTTATTCTCCTTTAAAAAATATAGTAAGTCTGGGGCGCCTGGGTGGCCCAGCGGGTTAAAGCCTCTGCCTTCAGCTCAGGTCATGATCTCAGGGTCCTGGGATCGAGGCCCACATCGGGCTCCCTGCTCAGCAGGAAGCCTGCTTCCTCCTCTCTCTCTCCTGCCTCTCTGCCTACTTGTAATCTCTCTCTCTCTCTCTGTCAAATAAATAAATAAATAAAATCTTTAAAAAAGAATAAAGGTTTTTATTTAAAATATGAACGCATGTAAAATTTGAAACACATCTTTTATATGGATGTAACCGTTTCTCTTTGATACACTACTATGCTATATGGATTTCCTTGTTATTAAATAAATCTTGAATTTCTGACCACAGTAAATAATTACTTTAATAATTCTATATTCTGTTTGTTAAAAATTTACCTCTACAAATTTAAGTGACTTTAGTTAACAAGGCTTTATTAATGGAGTTTTAGGATTAAGACCATAATTACTTGTAGAGATAACTATGTAGCAGGCCATGTTTTAGAGAACATATTTATGTCACATGGGACTATCTGGTGTTAAACATTTAAAAGTCGATTTTAAACTTCTCTTGAGAGCAAAGTTTGAAAACAGTTCTAATCTCTAGTTTTTCTTTTGCTTAAGTGTTATGAATTGTGTATTTTATATTTTGTTTAAAAACAAGTATTGCACATAGTTGTTTTTAATTAATTCAGTTGCTATCTTATACTACTTAGATCTCATTTTAAAATTAAGTTTTGGGGAAACCTGGATGGCTCAGTTGGGTAAGCATTTGCCTTTGGCTCAGGTCATGATCCCAGGGTCCTGGGATTGAGTACCTCATAGGGCTCCTTGCTCGGTGGGGAGCCAGTTTCTCCCTCTGCCAGCCACCCCCCTCTCTCTGGCAAATAATAAATAAAATCTTTTAAAAATTATTTAACATTAGATTTTATTGGTAAGATTGCTATTATTTCTGCCAATATTTTATAAAATGTTAATAACCAACTGTTGATTCTTACACTCATTTATGTTTTCATTTTAAAATCTAATCACATTTTATTTGTATGACTATTTCCTCTTTTACGGTTGTTGGTATCTTATAAAACTTTAGTTACTTCAAATTAAGCAACCGTGGGCTAGTTTAGTCTCAGGCTGTGATTTTCATCTCCTACTATACTCCATTGCTACCTTCTTTTGGATAGTTACTTTATAATAGCTGATTTAAATGTAAAATAACTTATTTATAATAATAGCTTTATACTAGCTTAAATTTGAAATTCAAGATCCAATAAACACTTGGTTAATCAGATTTCTCTTTTCCTCCATTACTGATGAAGGTATTTATGATGATATATCTCATGAATACTGCTTTGGCTACTTATCAAAGATTTTTATTTGTGGGCACCTGGGTGGCTCAGTGGGTTAAAGCCTCTGCCTTCAGCTCAGGTCATGATCTCAGGGTCCTGGGATCGAGGCCCGCATCGGGCTCCCTGCTCGGCAAGGAGCCTGCTTCCTCCTCTCTCTCTGCCTGCCTCTCTGCCTACTTGTGATCTCTCTCTCTGTCAAATAAATAAATAAATAAAATCTTAAAAAAAAAAAGATTTTTATTTGCAAATGTCTTATACTTGATTTTTAAAAATAGTCCCTTCAGAATTTACTTCTTGATTTCAGTGATAGCGGTGGAATGTTTTTAACTTTTTCTTTTTATTTTTTCCTAAAGATTTTATTTATTTGAGTGAGAAAGAGAGCACAAGCAGGGGGAGCAACAGAGGAAGAGGGAGAAGCAGGCTCCCAGCTGAGCAGGGAGCCCAACATGGGCTGGATCCCAGGACCACCAAGGGCAGAAGGCAGACGCTTATCGGGATGAGCCACTCAGGAGCCCCTAAATTTCTTTTTAAATAAAATTTTTATTTTATCACAATCAAAGAACATGGAATGCACAGCAAGCCCTCCTTTATATTTGAACTTTAATTCTGAGTCAGAATATGATACTTTTCCTCCAAAGTTCTTGGGACTTTCTCCCCAAATAATTTTCTACTTTGACCTTTTAACTTACCATAATTGGATAATTGGTTAATTCTACTTTGTTCATGATAGATGCTAATAAATTTTTCCCTTTGCTAGAATAATTTTCCAAGATTTTCATTAAAAAATTATTATTTTATCTCTAGTCATTTCACTGCTATACATCTTCTTGGGTGGGTATAAATTCACTGTTGTGTTTTCTTTGAACTTCTAAAAGATAAACCTTAACTATTAAAATAATAATACAGATGGTATGAGGAAGGGAATTAAGGCATTGGCTCCCCCTAATTTGTTGTTTTGCATCACTGTAAAGATATGATTCCACATTCCTGGGATACTGCTCACTTTATATTCTCCCCTAAATCAGGACTCAGGAGCCTCTCTGTCATCTGTTTGTATGGAGGAGGAAGAGGGGAAAGTCATGAAATGGGGTGACTTGTACTGCCTGGGCATGGTGCTTTCATAGGAGTCCAGTGAGGACCATGCACTGGTTAGTAATCCCTTCTTTGTAGGATTTATTGCTTCATCAAGTCAAAAAATGAGCAACTCCAAGGAATCATTATTTCTTGTAGTTGCTACTCATTCTGTTTCTTGACTGATATATTGTCTATGCCATGGTCCACACAAGAACCTTGTAAATAGATAACCCAGATACCACAAAAAACCTGGAATTATACAAGTATGGGCACTCCAACAGACTTACAATATGTTTGCATATAAATAAGCTCGAAAAATCCTGTAGTAGAGCAACCTGCTTACCATTACCAACATTTCCTAAAATTTCTTGTAACAAAATTCCCTTTGATTAACTATATCTACATAGAGCTAAGTTCTCCTAGGAGGTAATTATGGAAGATGATAAATTATAGAAATATCAACAGGTAAAGTTATTTGAGATGTACTTTTGGGTAAATTCAGTTTTAAATTCTCTTTTCCTAAATATACTTGATAAAGAGTACATGCTCATTGATTTCAGTAGTTACATTATTGTAAATGTCCACTATGCTGCAACACTATTTCATGACAGAACACTTATCTCATGGCCACAATGGGCTGAAGGCCTTACATTTTGTGACTGTCTCCTCAGCTCCAAGGTCAGATTCTAAGTCACTAGTTTCCATTTATTTCTGCTGCCCTACAAGTAAGGAAATAAAACCAGGAGTTTCAGACTTACAAGAGGTGCAGAGTTTGGGGAACCAGCGAAGTCCTTAGACAAAGCATCCAGAAGGAAGTCCTCACTCATGGGCTGTAAGAACCAGGAAATGTATCAACAAATGCCCCCTCAACTGATTCCTCTACAGAGGATGTCAGGGCCAAGTAAGAAAGATACTCAGAGAAAACTGGCTTTGCTTACCGGGAGCGATTCCCTGGGCGTTTTTGTCAGGAGTGGTTTTCCATCTTTATCCTATTTGGGAGAGAGAAACATGGCACAGATTCATTTCCCTTGATTTATCCTAGGGGATTTAACCCAAGTACGAACCCCTGTAAACACTGTAAAGCGTCTACAGGTCATACCTAATGTTGTGCATTATAAATCTGATTCATCATTTCAGGAAAAAGATTCTTTCACGAGGGAATATGCTCTAATTAGTTCATGTGGACAAACAGCTCAGGCATGTATCATTGATACATTGATACAATGTATCAGGCATTCCCTAGGCATGGGGACTACAAAATGAACTGTGTCCAGCTTGTGACCTCAGAAGCCCACACACCAGTGCAGCAGAAACACAGGTGCGTAGTTGAAGTAGTATGACACGAGGTACTGGGCCAGGGCGCTTATGGGACATGCTGGGAGCACAGGGATGCACCCTTCACCTGCCTGGGGGATGGGCACTGCCAAAGTTGCCTGAAAACTGGTTAACTACATAGGCAATACATTCAACTACTATGCGCTGATTCTGTGCCACGCCCTGTAGTAAGCCCTGGGAAAGTTATGGAAACTAGGATAGACAAAATTCCTATCACCTGAGCTCATCCTTATGGCTCAGAGAGGCCAAGCCCGAGATGACTCTAAGTGCCACTTTGGAGAAACAGGACAAAGTCATGAAAGCATTTGAAGCTTTTTGTAAAGGAAAATTTATAAATGGATGGTAATCCCATTTATCCACATACAAATAACTCAGTGCAAGGCTACATATATGTGTAGTTGTATATAAATACATATAAATATATATACATTTAGTTGACTATGCTCTTAAGTAGCAGCATCTTATGAAGATGACGGACATGTGTTCTGTCCACATGTGTGTCCCTGATCAAGTGACTGCACTTCAACTACAATACAGAAGGGGGTCTTCCCAGTGTGTCACTTGTTCCATGTGATCTGTACTTTCAAAATGAAAGAAACAAAATAATTATCCTTCTACTTAATGTCGAACAGGCTTCCTTAATTTTTCACTATATATCTAAGAGTTGTAAATTTTTCTTCCTAGAAAAGAATTAGTCCTCACTGTAGTTTTCCTAGTTACATAAAGGTTTTCTGAGTTTTTCATTTCCGGTATTGTAACAAACCATGTATTAAATGGGAAAAAGTTAGGCAGCTTAGGCATTAGATTTTTTTTCACTTAAGGGAGGAGTGAAGGGTCCTGAGGAATATTTCAGCTTCACACCTGGTGTGCCAAGAGAGCACTAGCAAACTAAGTGGCATCTGAAACATTAAAAACAAGCTCTTTATATTCCAGGCTTGTTTCCATGTCCCTGCTTTATATTTATAAAACTCAGAATTAAAATAAAATAGAAAAACCCCCCAGGCTGTTTACCTTGGCCTCTTCTAATCTATAATCAGGAGGAATTGTTTCTTCTTTTTCACCAAGTTTTTCAAGATCCTCTTCTTTGGCTTTTTCCTGCATCAAGATTATACCATTTTCACAATTAATACATCTCCGTAAGGTGGAGGTCTCCATGGCTCCATCGGAGGTACGGAGCTGCACCGTGAGGCCAGAACATACTAATGACCCGTGTGGGGTTCCCACAGCACCCTCAGCTTTCTCAGCCTCCCCTACATCTGCCCGCTGGGCTGAAAGG
The DNA here is from genome assembly GCA_002007465.1 of Ailurus styani. Lineage (NCBI taxonomy): Eukaryota > Metazoa > Chordata > Mammalia > Carnivora > Ailuridae > Ailurus > Ailurus styani. Next base: position 3,573,496 of record LNAC01000031.1, read on the forward strand.
CAACACTGAGGAGGGGGGCGGCTGCCACTTCCCTCGGGACTCCTGGGCAGTGAGAATGTGCACGGCCCAGGCGACACTCAGAGAATGTGAGCACGCCCTCTGTCCACCGCTAGAGCCAAACACTGACGCTTACTCGGGTTTAGGTTATCAAACGGGTATGTTCCCTAATAGATAAAGCCAGCCGGTCATGTGTTGTGGGAAATATGGGGGAAAAAAAAGTGACTAACGTCCTTGGGGAGTGAAGACCACTGGTGACAGCTCCTTTCTAGAAGTGACTGAGCTGCTATTACCTTCACTTGATCCGCCACGGGCTTTCCATCTTCTGGATCTGCTTCCTTCTTCCCCAGGCTGCCAGCCAAGGCTTCTACCGCATCGTCTGGCCCCATGCCTTTCTAGAAGCACATTCATGGATACACTAAGGAGGTGTTTAATCACTCCTTTAAAGGAGACTACATCAAACAATTCAAAAGGGCATATCTTTATTTCAGGTCTAGTTAAGAAGTACATGTCATCTTTTAATAATTTAATTACCAACTGAAGTAGAATCTAGGTTTAAGAACCTAAAATGTTAAAAATTAGGCCAAGTCTCCTATGTTAAGCATTAAGTGGCACTGAGTCACTTCCATAATCTAACCCAGTGTCTTGGTTTGAAAATAAGACAATGAAATGGGAAATCCTCAGAGAAGCAGAAAGCCAGGAAAGAAGTGATCTTTATGGTGATCATTCTAGAGGTGGCACAGGAAAGATGTGCAGAAAGGCCTATGAGAGGAGATTCTTCCCCACACTCTGTGAAGTCAGCCTGGCCCATCCTGGAGGTGGTGGCTCAGCCACGGCCTCTGCTGACACACAGAAGCTCGCGCTCTTTACGTGGCTTCCACGGGTCAAAGTGGATTCATGCTGATTCGGCGGACTGCCGGTGACCGACTGACCTGAGTGCCACAATGAACAGTCTACCTGGGGCCCCACTGTTCAACAGGGAATGCGCTCCCTCATGATGTCTTAATGAAACTGTGTGAAGACGACATAAATGATATGAAGAAGCCAAAAGACAGGAGTAGGGCTAGAAGATGGGACTTGAACTGACTTCTTCCAAATCCCAGATCATGATCCATCCATGAATGCTTCACAAAATCAACAGTTCGAGGGCAGGTCTTTTTTTTTTTTTTTTTTAACGAAAGAACAGAAAATAGAATGCATAATACATTACAAGGATGAGTACTACTCATTAAACTGTTATTTCTATTGTATAGATACTGGGTTGAAATATCAATGAATTTCTCAGTGCTGCTTTTGCTCAAAAGTATGAAAACTTCTGAATTAAAGTCTCGAAATGTATTCCTATAAAATTCTGATTTCACATAGAGTACATATTTGAATATTAGAGTAAAAGCGTCTTTCTGTTTATATGCCTTAACCATCCTCAATGTAAGTAAGAAAAGGTTTTCTGCTTAGTTGAACTGCAAAAGAGATCACCAATGGGAAAATGGAACCTGAGTGGAAAGTAATTTATCGCCCTCTAGTGGTTGGATGCTGCATAGATTTTATTCCTCGCCGCAACAAAAATCCTTGATGTATCTAACCTGTTTGGGATTCTATCTAAAATGCAAGAGGCCACCTGGGTGGCTCAGTTGGTTAAGTGGCTGCCTTCTGCTCAGGTCATGATCTCAGGGTCCCAGGATTGAGCCCCGCATCGGGCTCCCTGCTCAGAAGAGAGCCTGCTTCTCCCTCTCCCTCTGTCTGCCGCTCTGCCTACCTGTGCTCTCTGCCAAATAAATAAATAAATAAAATCCTCAAAAATAAATAAATACATAAATAATAAAATAAAATGCGAGATGTGCAGTAATCAAAGTCTGAACCAAGCAATCAGAATTGCTAGCTTGATCTAGGACATGTGCTCACACTTCAGCTCTGTTTTCTCCTTACTCTCTGCTGTAGAATCTTTGGCAACTACTACACTGTTGAGCCTGCTCCCCTTGGCTTAAGAAATAAACCAGAGACAGCAAAGCTAGAAGACACAGCACTCTTAAGATGAAGCAATCTGGAAATAGGACTAAGGGCTGAAACTGTAATTTCTGTAGTATTTCATGTTGTCAAATTCACAACTAGAACTCAGGTTTCTGGATTTCCTCAATAAACTTTCTTCTTGTACAAACTAGAATCACACAAGGTACCTGTTCATCTCCTTCTCCTGCTCTTTGGTTCCTTTTGCTCACTAATCCTCAAAAGCCCTTCTTGGGTCCTCTGACCTTTTTCACACTGTGTGGCTATTCATTTTGGTGCTCATGGCTGTCATAATTCCAGAAATGTCAACTAGCTCCAGTGACGGTAATCTCAGTGACCGTGGTCACCAGAGCAGACAGAGCAGACACCAGGAAAGATGGTCAGAGAATGGAAAAGCAGAGCCATTTTCTGTGCACTAAACATCCAGTGCTTGATGACCTGCGGTCAGGGTCAAGCGGGCAAGGAAGGCACCCTCGAATGTCCTGGCTGGCACCTGGGGCACAAGAGGTGGAGGATGCACTTTTAGGTCACAGAGTTCTGCCCTGGAATGTTGGCTATTGTCTTTTTGATTCCACTCACCACCTCTGTTCTTACTTCCCTCACTGGCTTGTCCCACATTCTCTCCTCCTCTCCTAGTCTTCATCACTGTGGTCTAGGGCTTCGTTCCCACAATGTCCAAGTTCTGGAGCGTATCCAGAGACCTCAGAAGGAGGTCACATCCTCTGTAAGGCAGGAGGGAGACCCTGGCCTTTGAAGGAATTTTTCCCTTGGCACCAAGAATGTCCCTGGCAGGAAGAAGCCACTTCAGGGAGTCCAAGGCACACGTCCTACAATCTCTTCACCCCATTTTCTCGAACTAAATGCACCAAATGCTTTACCCCTCTGTGCTGGCCTGTCCTTGGCTCACTGTTCTCCCCAGGAAAACAGTGCTATTCCAGCTTCTCAGTGTGATCATTCCTCCTTTCTTTATTTCCTAACTGCTCCTGGGGGCAGGGCCCTTCAGCCAAGTTCCCCCTGGCCTGTTTTCACATGACAAAGATCAAAATGTACTGTTAACAGCTTGCCATCTGGACATATCCACACTAGGTGCTAAAGGAACTAAGAGCAGAAGCCTTGTCATTTATATCACTGAGGCTCTGAAAAGTTAAGTGGATGGCTCAAGGTCAACTCAAAGCTTCATTTCCCTCATCTGTAACAGAGATGATCAGAATGGGGCTCCTAATGTCCTTGTGAAAGTTTAGTAAGAAGATACCATCAAGCATCTACAACAAGTTAACTCTTCAGAGTGGAGACTCACTAAGTCCATAGTAAGAAAGCACAGTGCCATCAGCTGTTACTCTGATTCTACCTGCTAACACAAAACCCACTGAGTTCAAACGAAAGATGCAACTACTCGATTACCATACTTCGCACACACACGTTAGGACATGCGAGAGAGGCAAGTCATGAAGAAAATGGAAAGGAATTGAGTGAACCTCCCCCTTTAGGGGGGAGTGGGGAGAAGTCCTCATGACACTGGTGCGGATTATCCCACCAGGAGAGTCAACCGAAGACACGAGGCCATCCGTGGAGCTCCAGACAGGCTTGCAGGATGTGGGAAACTGAAGTAGCATGATTAGCCACAAGAGCCAAGGCAGCACAAAGCCATTCAGAAGGTGAACCAAAAACGCTGTTCGTGGCGGTTTAATGAAAAATTTAAATCTAGCCTGAATTTGCTGCACACCCTGAAGCCATGAGAACAGGAGATACTAGAGCTCTCAGAGATTTCCTTATTTTGCTAGAATCAAACAGCCTGCCGGTAACACACAGCAGCGGGCGCACAGGAGGACGAACGCGACGCTCTCAGGACATCGCTCCACATCCAGGGGATCACTCACCACGGTGGGTGGCTTGGGTGGCGCCGACTGTATACTACACATGGAAGTCCGAGGCACGGCCTCACTCACGGGAGTTAGAGCAGCGGCCTGAGATTCCTGCGGAGAGAAGGGAGCACGATGAAGGGTTTCTAGAAACGCCTGGTTAGCGAGACTGAACGAGAACGGACAAACAATACGCTCTCCTACGTTACAGGCTGCGAGCATGATTTTCTTAAATGCTGAAGGACTGCTGAATACTGAATAAACCAAGGCGTGTTAAAACTCTTCTACCATTATTTCAACTTGGTTTTACCTCTTACCTTAGGTAGGTTACTTAACCTCTCTGAGACTCAGTTTCCACATCTGCAAAATGAGAACAAGGATAGTACCTACATCTCAGGGGTCAACAAGAGGCTTTCAATGAGATAAAACATGTCCAGTGCTTTGCATACTATGTAGGAACACTGTAAGCTCAATAAAATTAGCAACTATGGTGATTCATATTATTTTTTATAATATATAACAATCATAGGCCAATTAAATAACGCAACGTTTTTATAAATGCATCATTCTTATATATTTAACAGCACCTTATCGATTATAAATAGGTATGTACAAATGCAAGGAAGTAATACTATCCTGGGATTCTCAAAGCGTGGTCCCTGGACCAGCAGCAATCAGGGGACTTATTACAAATGCAAATTCTTGGGCCCCCTCCCCAACTACTATGGAAATTCTGGACATGGGGCCCAGCAATCTGTTTTAACAAACCCTCAGGTGATCTTGGTACTAAAATCTGAGAACCACTGTGCTATCTTATTTTATCACAAGAGTACAATTTCAGACAAACTGGTTTTAATCCAGACCCTTACGGAAGCTTACACTCTACATAAGGTGCTCAGCAGATGATCATTAACAGGATACTATACTTTCTTTCAAGGAACTATTTACTTAGAACCAGGTATATATGTCAGAGGTGAAGACCAAGACAGGTAAACCTTGCTTGTGATAAATATCTTAACAGGGATATAAAAAGAACAACAGAGCCCCGGGTGTGGTGTATTCTGTTTAGGAACGTTTGGAAGGGTGGTAAGGTTTGAGGAAGGAAAAGCAGGAGACAAAGGCTGTATTTAAGCAGAGCTTTAAAGGCACGAATAACATTTTAGATGATCGGGAATTAGGAGGGAAGGTTATTCCACACAGAAGGACCACATGAGAAAAGCCAAGGACTCACACACTCAAACAATTATTGTCACAGTTTAGTAACGGGAGGACACACCTTGCTCGGGAAGGAAGCAGAGGCCAGAACACTTTAGCAGGGACTTTTATTTTGTGGGCAATGGGGAGCTTCTGAGGATTAGAGCAGGGGAAGGATGTGGCTCCCAACGCACTTGCTTGGGAAACACTAACTTGGGGGCATATGACAGGGACTGAAATGAGACTGATGACAGAGGCCCCTGCCACCACGAGGTGAGTGCTGATGACAACTTGAACTAGGTCAGTTTCAGAAGAAGGAACAGAAAGGAAAACCATGGGTGTGAATGCTTTCCTGAAGGAATAATTATAGGACTTCTAATATAAGAATATCAGGATCAGTTTGGGAAAAGAAAGCACAACTAGAAAAAGTCAAGATGAAAACTGCCTGTAGGGACGTCTGCATGGCTCAGTCAGTTAAGGGTCTGCGTTAGGCTCAGCTGTCAATGACCCCAGGGCCCTGGGATCCAGCCCCCAGCTCCTTGCTCATCGGGGAGCCTGCTTCTCTCTCTGCCTGCCACTCCCCCTGCTTGTTGTCTCTCTCCCTCCCTCTCTCTCTGACCAGTAAATAAATAAAATCTTTTAAAAAAGAAAACTGCCTATAAAAATATGGCACAAATGGTCTCCATCAACTCCTTCACGCTAAAATCGTTTAGGCCTCACATTCTTAAGATTATAGACAAATATTTTTAAAAACCACAGAATTAGAGACGGGTATTTTTAGAAACATACTTCTGTTTTTTCAGATGGCTTAGATCGTTTTCCTTTACTTTTAGGCTGGTTAAAATCTTCTGAAAGTTCATCAATGAGTTCTGATTCACTCAGGGGCTGTAATGTAAGAAACACTACATTATGAAGTGACTATTTTTTTTTGTTAAAAACAAGGTTTTCACGGAGAATTTTTTTTGTTAACACATATTAGGCTTTATTTTAGGATCTGAAACCAAAATTTATATTGGGGACATTTTTTAATTTATCAATGAAAGCTAAACGTCATGCAACAACTAAGGAATACTGAACACCCAAGTATCACAGAAGTGTTCATGAGTCATTTAGTCAAAAGTTTTCCTGATCGTTCAATTTCCAAAGGATTTTGTTCAAATAAAACTGCCTAGTCTTTCCAATGAAGATCTGTATTAGCTTCTTTCTTAGGTGATTGTCTTTTTACTATTTCCTAGTGACTTCCTTCTGAATAGCTCAGGAAACACAGATCATATATTCCTTTCCTAGGACTATGTGGGATTTGGGCAGGAAAGTTCTCCTATCCCTAGTTCCTTCTGATGAAATTCATTTAGAGCATGTGGGAATTTTGACTACTACCAGTCATCTATAACAGAACTGTATGTGACTAAGAAGCCGTGCCTATGTGTTGGACAGCCTGAGTTTTGGGTCCTGGCTTTGCTCTTTTTAGCTGTGTAACGTTGGGCTGTTCACCATGCCTCCGTTTCCTCGCATATAAAATGAGAATGAGGGCGCCTGGGTGGCTCAGTGGGTTAAAGCCTCTGCCTTCGGCTCAGGTCATGATATCAGGGTCCTGGGATGGAGGCCTGCATCGGGCTCTCTGCTTGGCAGGGAGCCTGCTTCCTCCTCTCTCCCTGCCTGCCTATCAGCTTTACTTGTGATCTCCCTCTCTCTGTGTCAAATAAATAAATAAAATATTAAAAAAAATAAAAAGAAAATGAGCATGACAAGAGCACCCTCTTCATTCAGTGAGGTTCCAACAAGGTAACACATGACGGGCATCTGCTGCAGTGTCAGGCACGTAATGATTAATAAATGTTGCTGATTATTGTATCTTAACTGGCAACTATATGGCTTGATCCCAACTTAAGTGAAGGCAGCGCAGAATCACTACAGTAACTGATGTCTTGATGCCAAACTCTGAAGTGCGAACAATCTAATTGGAGGCCCTCCTGATATCAGTTCCCGATGTCCAGTGAATGTCACCTAAAAACCCACAACACTCTAGTCATCATTCACGAGGAGAATCACCATTAGAATATGTGCAAAGGAATCAAGGACGTGAGCCAAGAGTCGCCATCACAAGTTCCCCTTTCTTTGATACCAGGTTGGCATTCAAGTCTCTGTACGGAAATCCTGTCAAAATTATTGTAACTTAGACTTTACAGTTCTTTTGTTCTTTAATTATCGGAAGAATCATTTCCTAACCTTGGATTTTTCTTCATGCTCTGGCAATAGTGGTTTTCCATCTTTATCCTGAAAATAAAACAGAAAATTCACTGAAAATGAAACAGAACATTTTGTTTTCATGGCCCGTTAAGTTTTTTTAAGAAAGGAGATGAGAAGAGAGAATTTTTTTTCTTCTATTTGAGTCATTTGTTTTTGACTGAATTTCTTCTATTTGAGTGAAAAAATTTTTCAGGGTTCTTTTTTTCTCTTATTAAGGATCAGAGTAAAGAGTTGAACTATTAAAAAAAAAATCCTGTTCTCCAACCCAGGGTGAAGAGGTAGATCTCATTCCTACAATTCTGTTTTCATTTTCTGAAGATGAGGTTTCATAATCCAGAGTATTTCTAAAACTGAGAAACTTCCCATATATAAGCACATACGAGAATTGAAGTGTTTTCCATTATATCTTTGTGTGTATTTTTTCAAAGATCAATTACAAATATAACTACAGGAGTTAGCCTACCACCCTCCCTTTAAACCAAAATCAACAACAGTAAAACGTACCGTGGCTGGTTTTAATCTGTATTCTGATGGGACGGTTTCCTCATCTTCACCACACTTCTTTAGTTTCTCTTCTTTGGCTTTTGCCTGAGCAGAGCAGAGGGGGAAATAAAACACAGAACAGTTTGGTAGGGCAGATAAGAGGATATCACTTGAAGTATTTCATGAGTGGTGCAGTGAAAACCGTATCAGATTCCAGGGTGTCTGTGTGCTCTGTAGACTACAGAGCACAAGACTGTGCTGAGTGCTGGCTGTGAAGATGAATCGGGTAATATTATAGAGATTTATTTTCTGTTATGATACAAGAATGATAAGGAGACATGGATGTAACCTCTGAAGCACTCCACAGTTTTTCCAAGGAGATCGCTCCAGTGTACTGGAATGGGTCTGGACTCCTATAGGATATGCAACTTTACGAGGCTTATCAAAACATCAGACTGTCCAGAAAGTAATACATTCACCACCAGGCACTAAAAATTCAGCTTAAGAGTCCATAGGACTGGAAGATCTTAGGAACTATTTATACTCTATACATAATTAAAAAGGAAAACCAGTGGAAAACAGCAGAAGAAAAGTGAAACTAGTATAAAGAATAGAAATAACAACTCTTTCAGTTAAAATTTTAGGAGCTGACTGAAACCAGCACCTGAAACCATAATTAATATTGGGGATATTTTTTAATTTATCAGTGTGGAGGTTTTCTAGAGGAAATCCAATACATTTATATGCATCCAAAAACTACTTACCCCTACTGCTTAAGAAGTCATTTTTATGTAACATTTTTTACTTTTACTTCTCTTGATTTTAGTTGCTCTAAGACTCTGTCCTGAGATTTATGTTATACCTTCCCACCCCAAATTACTGTCTTACTAAATCCCACCAATAATGTGTAAAAAGCCTGAGGCAAAAGTGCAAGGGGCTCACTGCCCTGTAGCTCTCGGGGTGCAGAATGGCACAATTCCACCTGGTCCGACCCCTACCCCTCCATAGGATTTGGGCCAGGCCGCCCTCTCCCCGAGACATCTGGTTTAGGCGGCTGCTCTAATTAGCCTGCGTCTCGCCTTGTGTCTTTTTTTTTTTTTTTTTTTTTTTTTTTATGCATAGCACTTTTTTTTTTTTAATTTTATTTTTATTATTTGCCCAAGGGGTACAGGTCTGTGAATCATCAGGCTTACATCTTTCACAGCACTCACCAAAGCACAAACCCTCCCCAATATCCATAACCCATCCACCCTATCCCTAGCCTTGTGTCTTTATGAAAGTTCCCCTTCCTCTCAATACATTACTTGGTCCTGGAGGACAAGGACTGCTTCCCCCGCTCCCTTGTGTTCGCCTTCACAAAGCCTGTCGTGCCACACTGCGCCCGGTAAGCCCTCAAAGAAAGCTGAAGTTAGAAACTGGCCCATTTTGGACCAGAGCAGTCCCAGTCTCAGGGAGAGTTGCCGGGAGTCATGAGACTCACCTTCCTCAGTGGTTCAGAACAGGAAGTGACAGCAGAGGCAGCAGCATTGTGACAGCGACACCTGCCAGCTCCCCTCCCTGCTCTGATAGGCTGGTGCCCCCGAGGGTCCCCGGGCTGTATTTCCAGGTCCCCCAGTTCCACTGCCTTGTTGGCAATGCCCGCAAGCAACTCCTCCTTTCCCTCCTCTTCCATCCCAGATGACTCAGTTGAAAAACTCTTTACAAACTGTAATTTAATGTTAGAACTCTTCTCCACCAAATATAAACTTGCTTTGGCTCAGAAGACTTGTTAAGACGTTGGAGTGTGGTGGGATAAATACCCCTCAGCATCACACTCTAAGCACACAGGAACTCCAGTTATAGAGTTAATTGTTGCTTGATTTCATTCTAATTTGAGACAAGATTTTCCACGTTTCTCTCCATAGTTATAAAAAGAAGGTTCTCCCCATCCCCAGAGACAGCTTCCCCCCTCTTTCCTTCTGAAGAGAAGCACCTGGCACCCTTCTGAAAATATAAATTTCCACATCCACAAGGGCAGACAAAACTATTCCTCACCAAGCCCCCGCCTCCATATTATCTTGCTTCGTCAGGTGTCACTGAAGCACTGGCAGAAGAGATTGGCAACCACTTTAAATATTAAAATCCTAGAAGTTTTATAAGACAAACTCTCAACAACCCTTCTTGGTTGCTAACTACCCAGGGATGAAGATCTGAGTTAACCAGACTCTGAAAGTAAGGCAGGATGAAGACAAGTCGGTTTTTAATCTCCAATAAAGAAAAGCTGTGTGAGAATTCTAAACACGCATACCACATTTAGTTTCATAACCTGCAGACTGACAAGCTCTGTATATGAACACCAAGGTCAGTACCTCATCGACTTCCTTAATAGAGCTGAGGTCGAGCTCGGGTTCCGGCTGCCGGCTGCCCAGGGACGCTGAAAGAGCCTCCAGTGCTTGGTCGCTCATCGTGTCCTGCTGAAAAGGAAAAATTCTGTGCATTAGAAAAGAGAACATCTCCTCAGCCTGAACCGTCCATCCACTACTTTGTGAAATCCCAATTTCAAACACAGGAGTTGCGGATGAGGGAAGAATTTTCAGAAGGCAATGTTATCTGAAACCTAGCAAAAGAGGGAAAGAGAAGTTACCAGTGAGAGAAACTGGGACTCGGACACTTCTGGAGTGTCTTACAGGGTGTGTACCCTCACGGGCACACTTCACCCCTTATTTACCAACCTATAACTATGATATTACTATAAAATACTTGTATCAAAAGAAAAGCTGCAAGAAGTCAACTTTCACTTTTCTGGTGTTCTTTTTTTTTTTTTTTTTAAATGTGTCTCTAAAAATAATTTCAGCCAACCCTGTCCTTTAGCAAACGAGCTAAGCCCAGGAAGATGGGAAACCTGGGGTGGCCGCGGCAGCCTTCTCCGAAGGCACAATGGCTAATGGCTGTAGGAATTCCCCCTCTCAGGGTGTGGTGCTCTCACCACCGAGCTGAGCCCGCCAGATAAAAATAAACTGTCCCCTGCAGGAAGGGAGAGGCAGAGCAGACCCAACAGACACTGCGCCCCTGCAGGTCTGCACTGTCTGCAGATGGAGCCCGCTTTCTCACCCAGCCTAGAGCTGTGGGACTCCTTGCCAGCTCTTTGACAATTAAGTGATCGTGGTTCAGGGAAGTGAACAGAAGCAGCGAAGACAACATCCCACTGGTGACTCACAGGTCAAGAGCCATTAAAAAAATCCTGGTGAAGAGGTACATTCCAAGAGTGACATTTGGGGGGGGCGGGTCTTGTCTTTCTGTGTTTTTTTTTTTTTTTAAATGGTGAGAGACTCGTGTTTCACAACCAAGAAAACTGCTGAAATCATGAACCGCATTTGTAGAAACACAGAAGGCCTGCCTGGAGATAATCCATAGAACGCTGACTGGATTCCCTCGTCCACAGACTGGAAGGGAAAAAGATGTTCCTCATCCTGAATAATAATCTACTGGGATTATCCTGAATCAGGTCGATCAGCCTCAGGAAAGCACCTGTACTCAGATGGACTGTGGTTATTTTCCAAGAAATCATTATTTATACCTCCTCCACCTTTCTTTTTTTCTCTTGGGGTGAAGCAGCACTTTTGATTACCGCGGCTGATTGAGCTTCTAAAACCTCTTCTCCTGTGGATTTCTGAAAGGCAAAGCACAAATGATTAGACTTATAGGTGAAAGAAGAGTCACTGTAATAACCAGAACTAAAAAGAACTTGTTTTAAAGTTTGATATGGTTCCTAATAAGTTCTCCCCCCACTCTTATTTTCCCCCTAATTATTTTGAAAACAATACCTCTTCCTTAGCTTTTTCTCCACTGGGGTCAGGAGAACTGCAGGTGAAGTCAGACGACAAAGCATCTATGGCATCGTTGGGCCCCATGGGTTTCTAAACGAGGGGGACACATGAGAGTCATTCAAGTCAAGGAGCACAATATAAACTCAGCCAACGAAGAAGGACTTGCCATTCCTTTGCTACCCAATGAAGCACATGATCCAGTAACTCAGAAGAAAGCCTGTGTTGCAGGGGAATGGCTGCTCACTCATCTCAGTTTCCTGTTTCCCTCTTTCAAATGGATTCCATGTTAGGCTATTCTCATTCTGTTTTTATTAACATTTTACCGCACAACTTTCTTGGCTCCATTCTACCCTTGGAAACCATGAGCACTGACACAACCCCCATGCCCATCCCTTCCTCAGAACAGATGAAAACTTAATCGGATTTGGAGATGAACCATAGACACAAGAGACAGAATCGGTGCCCCATCCTCCAACTAAAGATTTTTTTCACGATTTATTTGAGAGAGAGAGAGGGAGAGTGAACGTGAGTTGGGGGGGGGAGTGGGCAGAGGGAGAGTGGGAATCTCAAGCAGACTCCCTGTTGAGCATGGAGCCTGACGTGGGGCTCCATCCCACAACCCTGAGATCATGACCTGAGCCGAAACCAAGAGTTGGACACTTAACTGACTGAGCCACCCAGGTGCCCCCCCACAACTAAAGATGTAAAAAAAGGTTAACCTGGATCTTAGAAGACACTTATGTAAACTCACCGAAGAGTCTGGAGGAGGCTCTGTGATACCTTCTTTTTTCTGAAACAAACATTAATTTGATCATGTTGAGAGCACCAAAATTTTTACAACTGGCAAAACATACTGCTCAGTGAGCATTATGGGTTGAATTGTGTCTTCCCAAAAGTCATGCTGTTGAAGTCCTAAATCCCTAGTATTCCAGCATGTGACTCTATTTGGAGACTAGGCCTTCAAAGAGGTAATTAAGGTTAAGTGAGAACATTAGGTTGGGCACTAATCCTATATACCTACTGTCCTTATTGAAGTGGGGAAACCTGGACCCAGAGATGCAGAGGAAAGATGGACCATGTACAGACCAAGGAGGGAGGCTTCAGCTCCTTCCCTCACACCCACACTGTCCACACCGACTCCAGTCTTCTCAACTCTGGGACTGTAAGACAGTGTATTTCTACTCTGCCAGCCACCCAGGCTGTGGACTGAGTTACGGCAGCCCTAGCAAACAGATACAATGGGAGTCACTGTAACTATTTCACAAGCCCCACTATATTTTCTAAATTCAAAAAATGTGAATATATTGATGGGATAAAGATAATGTTCCAAAAAAACAAACAGTAAAGTAAAAGTAAATGACTATTTAACTTACTGCCAAAAGTTCCCTGTATTTTGGAGGAAGTGTAACTTCTCTTTTACCTAATTCCTCTATGTAGGTAGAAGTCATTGGATCCTGGAATAAAAACCACACATAGGGATATTATGTAATTAATTAGTTGAGAATGTTATATGCATATTCGGCAACCAAAGTACTGTTCCCATTATTAATTTATGGAGCTACAGAAATGAAATGTAAACCATTAAACCTTTACACAACACTGAAATTCTAAATTTATACACTTTATTTCATCAGCTTAACCCATATGTGATACTAGAAAATATTCAAGACATTATATTAAATTTGAGCCTTATATTAAAATACATTTTATTTTAAAAAGTTTTTCATTGTTTACCAATATATGCAAAAGTACAGTTAACAATACATTTCCCTATAACTTAATACCCAAGTCTTTCAGTGTAATTTCTAAGAAAAAAAGGATTGGATAATGTATCCTGTTTAACTCTCTACGATCTCATTCATCTTCCTTGTTAGCCAGAGACAGTCACCATCCAGAACTTTATCACATCTACTGACTTAAAACCGAGCACATTTTAAAACAATTGTTCCCTATCCAGGTATCCACAAACAACATGCAGCATTACTTGGCCTTTTTTCTTCTTTTTTTACTGGAAAAATATAGCATGCTTTACAAATTTGAGTGTCACCCTTACAGAGAGGCCGTGCTAATCTTCTCTGTCATTCTAATTTTAGCATTTGTGCTGCTACTAAGCACTACTTTGCATACTTTCAGATGTTATATAAATGGCAGCATATTCTAGATATCAGTCTGTATTTTTATTCAAAATTGTTCTTGTAATATATCCGTGTTGACACATGTGTATTCATTTTAACCACTATAAAGTGTTCTACTATGTTATCTTGTCTGCTATTGATCAAAACCCTTCCCAAATGCTCCATCTGCGCTTGTAACTCCTGGAACACATACGCAAGGCCCCCTCCAGGGAACCTCTCTCAAGGTGGAACTGTCAGCCGAAGGGTAAGTACATCTTCAATATCCACAAGCCCCACGCGAGTTGTCAGACTTCAACACTTGGGCCAACCCGAGGAGTACGCAATGTTCTCTCCATATCTTAGTATCGTTTCTCTACTAACTAGAGAATTTTATTGTTTTATTAGCCAAACAAGTTTCCTCCTGTTTTTCTATTGGGTTGTCTTTTTCATTTAAAAATTCTTCATAAAAATTCTAGAAACAAATCCTTTGTCAATTCTGTTGCAAGTATTTTCCTCCAGTCTATGGCATGTCTTTTTAATCTTTTTTTTAATATCAAGGGACATGTAATCTTTTTCTTTCTAGGAGTTAGGAATGGGGATGAGCTAAGGGTGGCAAATTTCAAGAAGTCAAAAATAAGTTCAAGTCATTGGATGGGAAGTATCTGGAAATCAAAAGAAGTTCAGGTCCAGAAAACTTAAATCTCAAGATCAGAAAAACCTTCATGATAACCTGATAAGGTGTACCTGAGCACCAGCCACAACATGGACAACCAATAAATGTTTGCTGAATCAGTGTAACAGTATAGCTACCACAGAACAAACCATTTCCATTCCCAACACCAATTTTTAGTTGCTATTATTGACAGTGATACCATCCTGTTTCTCTCTCAGCAGCAGAACACTTTGGTGCCTGCCTCATGACCATGAACTTACTTGCTTTCCTACCCACTAAGTATGAATCTTGACAGGTATCAAAATCACATACTGAAACTTCAGGTCCAGTATACACTGTGTTATCTTCTTTGGTTTCTTCAGGTCCTCCTAGGGTGTCTACTAAGTCATCCAAAGCAGCATCCATGTCTGACTGGAAAAGAAAGAGAGCAGGTATTTAAATGCTATTTGTAATACAAATATTTATAATATGTATTTCATTTCTGTTTAAATTTTAAAAACTTTAAAAACCAGAAACAACAAAAAAACATTCTGTACAGAAAAACACCAAACATCAGAAGTTCTTCAAACATCAAAATAGTTCAAATTTGTTCTCTGATAGACTTTATCACATAAGGTCCCAGAGTACACATTCTAGGTTGGAAGGACAGAAAGCCATGTTCCAGTAAGAATCACAACTTCAGGGGTGCCTGGGTGGCACAGTTTGTTGGGTGTCCGACTCTTGATTTTGGCTCAGGTCTTGATCTCAAGGTTATGGAATCAAGCCCTGCATAAGGCTCCACCCTGTGTGGGAAGCCTGCTTTAAGATTCTTTCTCCCCCTTTCCCCCTTCACCCCTAAAAAAATAAAAATAAAATAAAAATCACAACTTCAATAAGTCTAATGGCATTAACTACATGAATGAACAGTTTGTTAAAGCTGCCAGTCCAATGTAACGAAAAAAAAAAAAGAAAAAAAAAGTTAAAAAAAAAAAAAGAACAAAACACAAAGAATGACCGTGTTACTGTATGCAATAGAGAAATGGCTTGGTATATATACTATTTATCAGTAGTTTTCCAGAGTTACATATTGACAAAGAACTACACCAAAATCTCTATATAGCACCTCTTCCAAATAGAGTATTTCAAAAACGGATTGCCTGAGTTCTTTCATTCGTGTTTTTGTTCACTTGCTTGCCCAAAAATGTTTACAAAGCAAATTATGTGAAAGGGATGTTAAGCTTACAAGAAGTGACGATTTACTCTGCTGATACGGGCTTTAATCAGTATAATGAATGAAAGAGTGCCTCCATCCTATCTCTGAGGTTAAAATGATTCAGTGTGAAGAGTATGCTGCATTTAAAAGGGAAAACAAGAATTCTGGGGAAGACCCTTTATTTACTTTATTTAACTCAGATTAAAAATGATTACTTAAATTCTTTTTCCCTTCAACTACCACGCTCTCACTACAATTTTAGGAACTCACCTGATTATGTCATACAATTTGGGATCTCTTAGCTTTGGACTGATTCATTTGGGAATTTCAGGAGGAAGAAGTGCCTTATACTCGTTAGTGACACCCTGGTTAAAGAAGTTATATTTCCAAGAGAGAAACTGGAATGTAAGCTCCATGGGATGTAACAAGTTTTCAGACTCAAGGGTTAGACTATAAAATGTTACAAACATATCCGAAAAAAAAAAAAATCGCACTTTTAGATTATAACAATAATTCATTAAAAAGGTCTTTAAGTTAATCCCACCTCATACAAATACGCCCTTGAAAAAAAATAAGATCAAGAATAACTATAGAGACCATGAATAAATAAGTATCTCATGTAGAAATGCACTGCTATATTCATACCTTCCCAGATGGTTTACTTGGTTTGAATTCAACTGGCACAGCCGACGTTGATGATTTTTCTTTTTTCTGGTGGGGTTTTAGAAAGAAATAAAAACATATCTTTTCTCATATCTTTATTCAATAATTTAACAAATTCAATTTGAATTATTAAATAATTCAATAAAATTCAATGATATTACATATTTAAAAATAAGTTCATTAAAATATTAATAGCACTGATCATATACTGAACACCTGTTCTGTGCCAGGTAACATGTTGGATGCATTCTCTCCTCTATCAGGACAGCGTAAATAACATTAATTTCATTTAGTGATGTGGAGAGCAAGACTCAGAGAGGTTAAGTAATTTTTCCCAGGTCACACAGTAAAGGAAAGACCAAGGCTTGAATCCAGAACTGCCATCTCTTTCTTCACAGCTCCTGGTTGCCTCTCCCGGGGCCCACGGTCCGTCTGCAGCACTCAGGACTTCTCTAAGTGGCCACTTCTCCCTGTTGGCTCTTTCAGTCTGTGCCTGGACACAGTAAGACCTCCACACTCCCGGCTTTAGCATTTCATCACTCACTCCTTTCTTAATCTCCCTACAATGAATTTCCTTCCCAGCACTGTTTCAGTTGCTCTTTCAAAGACGGCCAATAACCCTCCGATCTGCAATCGCCATGCTTCCCCCAGACAAAATCGTCTCTGAAGCCTGATCTCAGGAAGCACCCTTCTTCCGACTCCTCTCTCATGGCAGCCTCAGCCAAGATCATCCCGTCCCCTCCCGGCACCTGTGGCATCCAGTCTCTGCCACCTCTTCCGCATTGCCCCCAGCCCTACCCACTGCACATGTTTCTGCCCTGCACTTGGGGTCTTAAGCGAAATCATTCTCTGCAGCCAGGGCCAAACACTTGCCGGGACTGGCAGGAACTAGACGGGTGAAGGGGTCAGGCTGAAGACAACAGGACACCATGGAGGCCTCTGGAATGCGGGCAGCAGAGCACAGCAGCTCCCAGGCACTGGCCGCATGAGGCCTCAGGCAGGTCACCCTCTTCTGTAGCTCAGGACCGTTGTGTGTGACAGGCACTGCAGCTATCCTGAGGCCTTGTGAGGGCTGGAGAAACCCATCTACTGAAGCGGGAAAGCCAGTGCTCAGTACATGTCAAGTACCACCTAGGTACGTGTTGTATGGTTAAGTGCTAAATAAGTGATGACGGCAATCGTTCAAAACACTGTGGGGGCCAGCAGGGTGAGCTGCTGAGTCTGGGCAACCGAATCCACTTCCAGGCTTCAACCACAACCTTATGGAGATATTCCTTCGTATTTGTTCCTCCCCCTACCCCTCCCCGCTTCTGCTCACTCTCTCCATTCTCCTGGAGTTCAAAAACAACATTCGTTCGATTGCCTCGCCATACATCTCTCTCCAATATTCCAAATCAGCCTGTCCAAACTCAGACCGCTTTTCAGGCTCAACCTTCTGACTCTGTCCATCGGTCAGTGGTAACTGGGGACCAGCTCACAATTTAGGGAGGCATTCACTTTCGGCATCAGAGAGAGCAGGCCCTGGGCTTGCAGGAACCTGACAGCACCCCCTCCTGGCCTCACCTTAGGATTACCTACCCTAGTTCATTCAGACCCCGAAGCCCCAGGTTATCTCCGAGTTGACGTTACCATTGCCTATGGCAGGCAATCATTTTCTAAAACCTGAAGACTGTCCCTCGGCAATGCCTCCTGCATTTCTCCCCACTACCTCATTCTATCCCAGCTCTAAGCTACACTAAATTAGGACTCCTCAGGACCAGGGCTGCGGTCCTTGACCAGCTTTCTGACCTCTGTTCCCATTTCCTCCACCCACTGCCCTCGCCCAGTCCTGCTGCTGGGTGCACGCCCATCATTCGTCTGCTTTTGAACCTTCAACGCTGAATAGCTCCCACCCCTGTAAACCTCTCTCAGCATTCCCCACAGCTGTGCCCGGACCCGTCTTTCTGGTCTTACAGCCCCACTGCTCACCTCCCTAGTGTCCCACCCACAGTGGAATGCGCTTTGTACCCAGAACACATCTCACACTTTTCCACTCTGATGCATTTGCAAGCCTGCAACCCTAGTTATCCTTCATGCCCAACTCAACTGAATCTATTCTGAGCCCGGTGGATTCCTGCAAACTGACAGAATCCCTCCCTCGGTTCCTCAACCCAACAGCTCCTTGTAGGGGCCTGTCTTAATCTGCCTTGGAATGCAGCCCCTGGGGATTCGGTCTTCTTCCTGCCCCTGGACAGGCTAGCCTGCAGCTAGGGTGTCCTGTGGTCATACCACAGTGCTTTAAACACCGTACATACCCCTCATGCTCCAAAAGGAAGATCTGATCAATTCCATTCATTCATTCATTCATTCATTCATTTTAAGATTTTATTTATTTATTTGACAGAGAGAGAGATCAGATCACAAGTAGGCAGAGAGGCAGGCAGAGAGAGAGAGAGGAAGAAGAAGACTCCCTGCCGAGCAGGGAGCCTAATGCAGGGCTCGATCCCAGGACACTGAGTTCATGACCTGAGCCGAAGGCAGAGGCTTTAACCCACTAAGCCACCCAGGCGCCCATGATCAATTCCATTTAACAGGAAACGAATCAGAGGCAAACAAAAGTGAAATGTTTTGCCCCAAGTTCGAGTGCAGGTCAGTGCACACCAGACTTCCACATAAACCTCTTACTTTACTAGTTTTCACTTTTCCCCTGGCTATTTTATACCTTGCACAAAATTTCAGATTGATTACATTTTTAGGTCTTTTTGAACAAATCTAATCCTCTGTCTTAAATCTATCCATTCTTCAAACCATTTCATCTAAGTACCCCTCATCAACACCACACAGTAACACGTATCCCCAGAGTGGGGACGGAGGTGCGAGTCTCAAGGTCATATACAAGTTTCTGCTGGAAGAACACACTTTTTTTTAAAATTTTGAGTATTTTCATCTAAGCATTTATATAAGTTTTGTTACCACTCTGTAGACTATCTGTATTAGTTTGGACACAAACTAATGTGCCTCTTCCTTTCCAAAATGTGAGAAAAACTGATGTTTCCAGGAGAGGTGCTGTACTTTTATCCTGTGACTTTCCTCACCATCTAGCCTGCAGGGGGATACCTTTCTCATGTTGAAAAGCAGGAAAACAGATAAATATATTTGACTTCTTAAAAAAAGTTTCATTTCCATCCTATTATTATTGCTGCAATTACTTACTTGTGGCTTCTAGAGAGATAGGTAGCACTTCTAGGGAGACATGATTAAATCTAAACCGATTACTGACTCTGCTTTGCTATGGGTAGACACAGCAGACTCCTCCTCATCTTACATTTCCAGGCTAGTATCTGAAGGAGGTCCTCAAATGATCTAAGGACGACTCGCCCATCATTAGTCAGAGGGACACACATCCTCTCTCCTGAGAGGGCTGAAATGTCTCCTTCCAAAACTCCCCGTAGCAACTCATGGAGAGGTTAGGACTGTTGGTGACTTACTCCTATCAAGACAGATGCTGTCCCTGGTGGAAGCTGAGAGAAGTGCTTGTTCAAATATTGCAATTTTATGTGCTTTATTTCAAAGCGATAAATCTTGACAGCAGGATATGACTCACCTCACATTTTAATTTTCTTGGTACTGATACCGCGCCTTATATGTGGCAGGTGCTCAATAAATATTTCTTGAATATATGAATTCTTAAATCAGTTGTGCTAGCCCGCTCATTCTATATCCTTTAGACGCGTGCTCTTCTTCACTAATTCCACATAAGCACAGTGTTTGGGGGGCCCCTGGGTGGCTCAGTGGGTTAAAGCCTCTGCCTTCGGCTCAGGTCATGATCTCAGGGTCCTGGGATCGAGCCCTGCATTAGGCTCCCTGCTCGGCAGGGAGCCTGCTTCCCCCTCTCTCTCTACCTGTCTCTCTCTCTACTTATAAACTCTCTCTGCCAAATAAATAAATAAAATCTTTTAAAAAAAAACAGTGTTTGGTTTTCCCAAATACCGGTTATTTGAGTGTGGCAGCCCCACAACCCTAAGTGGTCCCTGAGAATCAGATGTAAAGCCCAGGCCAGAAAGGGCCTTTGGTGGGCATGCACTTCTCACGGAACAGACCCGACAGGTAGGGAGGCCCGCGTAGACTTTCTGTTGCCCGTGTGCACTCACCTGCTTAGCCGGTGTGGCAGATGCAGCAGCTACACCAGCAACGACGGCCTCCCCGCTGGCAGCAACTGCATCCTGTGATTTAGTCTGAAGGTGGGGAAAAAAGACAAACAGAACTAAGTATCTCTGAAAGACTATGTTCAAGATCATGCATTGCAAATATCACTACTGAGCCAGTTCACTGGCACAGACATTTGGTGGACGGAGGGTTACCAGCTCCTACTGCGCATGACACAACACTGGGCCCCACGTAAAGCTGCACTCCAGAGAGGACAGAGTGCGTGCAGGTGCACAGAGAGTCGAGTGGGCCAGGCAGGGACTGTGATGAACTGGACCACAGATACCACATACAAAGCTCTCAATTGTTACCATATAACCTGATTTTTCAAGAGAAGCTGGCAATTTGGATTTTATGTGACATGTTATGACTTTAGTTGTTGACAGCTCATTAAAAATAATTTTAATAATATCGTAAGCCAAACAAAATGGATTTGAACAAAACACATAATGGCTGCATTCAGCTGGTGGGCCGGAAACATGGAACCTCTTCTTTCAAGTGCACTGTTCAGCTGGCCT
Organism: Ailurus styani; assembly: GCA_002007465.1. Lineage (NCBI taxonomy): Eukaryota > Metazoa > Chordata > Mammalia > Carnivora > Ailuridae > Ailurus > Ailurus styani. The sequence continues at coordinate 3,594,431 of LNAC01000031.1, forward strand.
ACTTGATCTTCCAAGAACCCTTGATTAAATTCCCATAAATGTTTATTCTTCTAACAGCTGACCTCCATGAGCTGTGCAAATATGGAATCTATTTACGGCTCTATAAATTCATCTCTTCTGCAAAAAAATTCTCCACACCTCTTTCAGACTTCCACGTAAAGAGTGGATCAGGCAGATCAGGTGTGCTCCTATGTAAGGAGAGGGGCCCAGGAGGCGAGCTCTATCCCAAGCTTCCTGCTGCCCTGCAGTCACGCCCAGGCACTGCTGGGCCACAGAGGCTAGACCCACAACCCATCTGATGTACTTCTTGAACTTTTCACAGGGCCAAGTTTGCACAAGGCTATTTGCAAAACCAGCCAAATGACAGCCCCAGATCATTATAACACAGAGTACGTTCAGTGTAGCTCCACAGATTCAATGACACACGTCCGTGTAGATGGAGGACCTGCATCTTATTCCCTAGTTGATGGTAGCGTTTTCTTAGCAATCCAACTTATTTACCTTTGGTTTTGTTGATTTCTCGGATGTCGGCTGCTCGCTTGATCTGGACACTGCTTTTTCTTTATGAACATGCTTGCTTTCTGTATCTGATGTGTGCTTGGGTAGGCTTCTTGGCTGAAACACATACACACCACACTGTTGACAAGATGGCAAATACCGATGCTTTTCTCTGTGTGAAGCCAAGTGCTCCTAACAGTTGTGTTTTATGTAGTTTTGAATTGCACTAATATCAATTCGTGTGCCATAAACACGATTACTTTAGGTACAAAGTTTGAAGTCAATATCCTCTCTTCCATTAGTAAACTGCAAATCCTACTACTGCCACATGGTGGTGCCAGTATAGCCGGAAAAACAAAAGCAGATGACAGTTCAGAACTCTACCCCTCACATACAAAAAAGGCTTCACTGATGATATCAAGTCCTAAGGATGATCATTTACCTCTTTATGTTCCTTTGGCTTTGCTTCGTGGGTTTTTTTCTCATGAACCACAGATGGCTGTTAATTTCAAAAGATAAAATCTCAATTACATCGGAGGCCTTTCTTTTATTATTTCCAAACAGGCTCAAGAATAAAAATCCCAATTAGACCCTTCTGCCTCTCTTGGGAAAGGGCCACTAAGAGAGATACACATGAGCTACCTGTCAATAGTTATCTTCCCAACAGTCTGATAATGACAACGATAAGAGTAATGAAAAATGTAGTATTTCATTGAGAAAGATTTTTCAACTAGGTATGTAACTAACTTACTGGCTGTGTTTTACAATTCATACAGATCATTCAACAACTGCAGGTCTAATCACAGAGCTGTCACATGAGCACTGAGATCTATGAATTTGTTGACTGGGAACCCCACTCCAGAAGTTCTTTTTAAAATCTCCCTTCAGGGGCGCCTGGGTGGCTCAGTGGGTTAAAGCCTCTGCCTTCGGCTCAGGTCATGATCTCAGGGTCCTGGGATCGAGGCCCACATCGGGCTCTCTGCTCAGCAGGGAGCCTGCTTTCTCCTCTCTCTTCTCTCTCTGGCTACTTGTGATCTCTCTCTCTCTGTCAAATAAATAAATAAAATCTTTAAAAAAATAAAATAAAAAATATAAAATCTCCCTTCATAGGAGATAAACATTGTAATTTAATGATTTACACAGTCTTTTCTGTATTACAACTAGAGAAGGAGGTAACACCAGAAACCCAATTCTCTTGAGATTGTATAAACAGTCAAAACACTTAAATATGCAATAGTGGACAATTTCCAGTACGCTGGTGAATTCCTCCTCTACAGTGGACTATGGAATTATCATCCTGAGGGGATGGGCAACCCAGAGGTCCTACATAAAATCAGATAAGCCTTACTTTCTACCTGGAAAGCCTCACCTTTGCCTCCATTTAAAGTACATCTCTGTGCTTTCCCACAGGAATCCTTGCACTCTTATCTGAGTATCTGCTTAAGCATGCTTGCTTAAAAAGAAATAATGTGTAGCATCTGATGAAGGAGAAACATTTGCCCTGCCTGCAGACATCCTGGGGTCCATCTCCACATGGATGTAGACTGGCTGTCAGTCTAGACAGCCATGAGTCAGGGAAGCCATTCCCAAGGGAAAGTCAGGGCTTCCTCCTGAGAAACTGATAACCAGTTCCACAAACCGAGATAAGACTGTTAAGATAAACCTACAGGCCTCTTAGGAAAGACTCATCTGTAAGTCATCTAGGTGATGGGTTCAAAAGACACATTTACTATCTTTAGAGTAATTGGACGCTCATTACCCTTTGTCCTTTCGTCTTTGTTCCTGGCTGTTTTTTAATAGTTACTTCACCCATAACAAAAATCTAGATTTGAACAAAATGCCTTCTGAAATATACTGTTCTCGTGTATAAAATATTCATTTTAATATACTTATTATAATTATTCACTTATGCTCTGTATAATCGTGTGTAAAAAGGTAATCTAAAATTAATTAAATTAGCTGACAAAAATTCCTTTTCTCATTCAGTAGCACCAACAGAGGAAATTGGTTATTCATTATTATTACAAGGAACCCAAATAACTCACTTACCTTAGTTGACTGTGACTTCTTTTCAGCTTCTGTTTTTGCAGCCTAAACTCACCAAAATATAGAAAGGAGAGAGGAAAGGAATTAAGGAAGAAAGGAAAAATGACATCGTTTACAAGGTTTACCATAGATTTTCTTCAACTAAGAAAGCTCAACGGAGATGACTCTGATGTAAATACAAACTTTATGAGTTAAGTTTTACTATACTTGACTTGAAATTTTCCTCTTTAGATAAACACTTAAGCACTGGGTCAGATATTCTGCTCTTCCCTTTACACAGCAGTTTACATCTTACTTTTGTTATGTGTATCAAAGCTATGTAAACATTTTTTACTAGGAACATTGTAGCTAATATACAAGCAAAATAAAATACAAATCCTCATCCTTCAAAGGCAACGACTGATCTTTGAGTGAAATACCATGGGTTCTGGCTGCCAGTGTGAAACAATGGGATGGTGACAGAGCCAAGAGCTGTAGAAAGCAGTGACATTTAGTTTTAGTGTCGGAATATCAGCGATGGGTCACGAAGGCCTACCAGAAAGTCTGTGATTGGTGAGAGAGTTACGGGAGATCTGGAACTGCCATTATTAATGTGTGCTGAGCCGCTGAAGTGGCCGTTAGCAAACAGACACATCCCCTAGTACCATGAACCACATCACCTGTTTTCTGTGTCTTTTCCTGTCAGGAGAATGCTGTCGTTCCATCTGTTTGCTGATTGGAATAGCCTAATACAAGAGCACAGCCCCAATTGTGATTTTCTTTTATCGGACAATCAAATAGGTCACATGTATCATAGGGCTAAATGTTTCTCTCAAGTCCCCTTCCACTCCGCTACTGCATCTCCACCACACCCATGCATGTAACCCCAAGAAGTTGCAGACACTAAAATTCTAAAGGCTCCAGCAAATATTGCAGTTTGGATTTACTTTTTTTCCATGGTAAGAATCTGTAAGATTGCCCTTAGTAAAACTGACTTCTGACCCCTTTCCTTTACCTTCTCCATATACAGGCTGCTTAGGCCATTTTTTTCTGCCTATATCTCTAACATTTGGTTACAAACAAATCAACAGTTGCAAGTGCTGTCAAAAGTTTTCTGAAATTTTGTCAACGTGGTATTACAATTCTGTGACTAGGTTTTTATTGCACAATATAATCTAAATTTCTGGGACTGCTTCAGAATTGCCGGCTATGGAGCACCTGGGTGGCTCAGTCAGTTAAGCTTCCGACTCTTGATTTCAGCTCAGGTCATGATCTCAGGGTCCTGGGATCGAGCCCCACATCAGGCTCTGTACTGAGCATGGAGCCTGCTTGAGATTCTTTTTCTCCCTCTCCCAGTGCCCCTCCCCCAACTTGTAGCCCATCTCTATCAAAAAAAAAAGAAAAAAAGAGTTGGTTGTGACTTAGGCCCTCTACTAGAGTATTTCACACAGTTTTACCCAACCAAAGGTCATCTGTATCAAAAAATACAATTCCTTAAGTACATACATGAATTCTCAGTACAGGCAAGATACGAAACTGGATTAAACATTTTCGAACTTTTCACAGTAAAAGATTAAAAATTAGGTCTAATACTTCCCAACATTTCTTTCCCTTTTATCTATTTACTGGTATTAACATAAACTCCTATTTTTTATTCTGTTATCTAAAAAAGCCAACATCAAAACAGCCTCTTAATTTACCATGTCACATGCTTCTGCCATGAAGACACAAATCTTCCTCCCATAATCAACCCTCGTTATACCAACACATGTATGGTTCTGGGAAGGGGGAAACAAAGTTCACAATCACAGAAACCTTTTCAAAGAAATTTTAAATTTTGGATCCTTTCAAACTGGATCTTTGTTAATTAGTTTCTGTATCTGGTACTATGCTTTTTGAGTTTATGCAAATGCAACTTATTAAATGATTAAGAAGGAAAATAAGCCAGCTGGTATTGTAGTGGTTTGGATCTATTAAGAGCTTCTACTGTGTAATTTGGCAATTGAGATTTTACATGGAAGAACTCTACAAAACAATTACAAATTCACGCTCACACATGCGAACAACTTATAATAAGGCATATTTTTATGAGTAGTCGCTAATACATCACCTAAATTTATTTTTGCTGAAGGTGGTGGGGCTTAACATAATAGCGATGACAATAATAGCCAATGCTTATTGATTACCTCTTAGTATCAGGGAGTGTTCTAAGCTTCACGTGTGCCAACACACTTAGTCCTCATAAGAATTCTATGAGACAGGTATCATGACCATCATGACCATCATCATCAGCGTCTACCCACTTCGTGGATGAGAAAATAAGGCAGAGGGAAGTGAAATAATTTTCCAAGGACACCCGGGGAGGAGCTGGGGTTTTGTGTGGACAATCACTGTGCTGCATTGTCTCCAATAGCAGTACTAGCCAGCTCCTATAGGCACCTGCTGGGGCACAGGCACTATCGAATACCCTTATGTATTTGTTTCCTTACACAGCCTTGTGAAATAGGTACTATTATCCAAACTGTACAAATAAAGAAACCAAAGCAAAGAGGAGTTTCCAAACACAGTGGCTGGTAGGAAAGGAGATCCTCAACCAGGCCATCGGGCTGCATGGCTTCCATTATACAGTCTTGTAGGGATCGCACCCTGAGTAGAAACGACTGGACCCTCCATCTTAAGCACTGCAGTGTGACCACCAATTCTAATGTGTCAGGGAAAGAGGGACAGAGCTTAGTTCTAGACTTATCACCCCCCTTCAGAGGTAAGTAGACTTCTATTTGAAAGATGTAGAACAGGACAAGGATTTGGTATAGATATTATTTTGCATTAATACCTTTTGTCTTTTTTTTTTTAAAGACTGTATTTATTTATTTGACAGAGAGAGAGAGAGAGATCATAGGTAAGCAGAGAGGGAAGCAGAGAGAGAGGAGGAAGCAGGCTCACTGCTGAGCAGAGAGCCTGATGCGGGGCTCGATCCCAGGACCCTGAGATCATGACCTGAGACCAAGGCAGAGGCTTTAACCCACTGAGCCACCCAGGCACCCCTCTTTTTTCTAAAAGCTCAAACATTTGAAGAAATCTGCTCGAGTTCACCAAAATCTTCAAGAGAAGATTAGTATAAATGTTAAGACCCATACATCAGGGGCGCCTGGGTGGCTCAGTGGGTTAAAGCCTCTGCCTGTGGCTCAGGTTATGATTTCAGGGTCCTGGGATCGAGCCCCACATCAGGCTCTCTGCTCAGCCGGGAGCCTGCTTCCTCCTCCCTCTCTGCCTACCTGTGATCTCTGTCAAATAAATACAATCTTCCAAAAAAAAAAAAAAAAAAAAAAAAAAAAAGAAAGACCCATACATCAGAAGCACATGAATCTAATTAATGAGAACAGTGTGAGTGAAATCCACCCAAGAAAAGACAGCTGATGCCAAAGGTGGTCCTGAGGCAGTCACTGGTGATGTTTCATCATCAAGATACTTAGTTTTGTCCCTCCCTCTTTTCTCCCACTTTCTTCTCTCTCTTGTCCCATCCTCCAGTTCTGTAGGACTGCCAGGGGTTCTCATGATTAATGCTTAGCAATAGCTGAAGGGTCTGTGGACACTTGCTCCAGACAACAGGACACACTTGAAATAAGCATTGGTCCTTGAGCAGAATCAAGGGCAAAGGATTAGAGTCAGGCAATGAGTCAAAAGAGAACTACAATAATATAGAGGAAATCCTAGATTTGTGGCTCTCCTTTCCATACTTTTCATGGACTCTGAATTCAATGATAATCTGGTTTTGGCTGATGCTTCTCCTATAGTCTTAACACCAAGAGCTGAGTGTTTTTTTTAATATTTTAAGATTAAACTTGGCCTAAGAAAGTAGGGACGACTAATGGATGAATTAAGGATCAGGTCATGTATACTCTGAAAACAAAAAATTCATGTAAAACACTAAATAACAAGTTTAGACTAAAAACTTTTAAATCAAAATGAACGCTAGATAACGTTTATAAGAGATTTGAACAGTGTATTTCAAGATATCGGCAATGTCCTTTAAAAACAGTTCAACATGAGACCAGAGGATCTCTCAGCAGCATGAAATTACAGCGCCAGCACCAAATTATGGCATAGGATCCCATCGAGATAGCAAAGCAATATGGAAGACAGAAAACAAATCATGTCAGTGATTCTAAACAAGGGCAACTTAGTAACACAGCTGGGTTAGCTCTTAAAAACACCCAAGGAATACTGGCTCATAAAATTAGTTGAGAGCATCTTCATAATATCCCTGCTTTAATTCTCCACCCCGGAAGAGTCCTGAGAAACAGTCTGAGACATGCTTATGAAGGGGGAGGCTTGAGGCAGCTTCCGGCAACTCTTCAGAACTAGGGTTACTCCATGGGGCCACAACACTGGACTACATTCTTTTATCGTTTCTTTGCAAATTCTGAGAAATAATTATTAGAATAAACCCCAAACAGAGCTCAAAAGTTTATCAGTAACATGTTGCCCTGCACGACTGAAATTTCACAAAGAACCTTAAGTATCCAAAATAACAGTATCTGTGTGTCACCTGTCACTTAGTGTAAACTTAGTGTAAACTTTCTCTTTCTTATAGTTTTCTTCCCCTTACATTTAGTTTTAAGTGGCCAGCATAACAAAACCATCTTAATAAGAAGTTAAGAATTCATATTCTTCACTAGGTCCACAGAAATGCACTTAGATCATCTTATAATTAAAAAACTCCATCAAGTCTAGGACCAAAAAAATCTCTGGATGACTACACTTTTCTGGATATCCTGAAATAATGCATGAGTATACAGAGGACACGTGAGGCAAATGTTAAAACCCAAGGTAGGTTCCAAAGACCCCTCTAATTAGGAAGAGAATGTTTCCTTCTGTAACTTAAGCTTGTTAGGACACATAACTCATCTGTCAGTCGACATGTGTTTTGCTTTATAAAATAATCACTTAAGGACATTCACCCCTGCACACCCATGAAGACTCTTCATACCTTGGCTTCCGTGGGATTCATACTGGAAGACTTGCTGGTAGAGGCGGAAGAGGCTGACGCCTAGAAAGTCAAGAAACAGAAAGTGTGATTCTGCTTCACCTATCAATACTTTGTCTTTCAGCTCCTCTTAACCATACTTGTTCTTAACTCCACCTTGGTTTTACCTCTTCTAGAGGACTACTCTCCCGAAAGTCCAGTAGGTAATACTGCCCCACAGGCAAAACCCTTCATAACCAGATCAGATGGGCTCAAATTTTGAGTGTACTACTTATTAAATAATCTTGGGCCATCTTCTGATCTTTATAGTTTCCCCTTTCTCAATTTTTCTTTAGTAGAGAACCTCTCGGAAGGTTCTTAATATAAACACATAAACACTCGGTAAATATTTTAAGTATTGTCTGTATTACTTTCTGAAAGAACACAGACTTTAAAACTTGACAGAACTTTGTTCAAACACAAGCTCTGCCAATCACTAGCTCCGTGGCTTTCAGCCTTAGTTTCTCAGCTATACAAAATGAGGCCCAAAACATCTCTTTTGCAGGATTTTAAGTATTTGAGATAATAATATGTCTGGCATATTGCAGGTGCTTCTTAAATTACTAATGCATTATTCCTATGACATACAAGACAGAAGGAGCAGAATGTAGGGCTGGAAAACAGACTGAGGAGGATCAGAATTGTCCTTTCAGTGACGTAAGGAAGAGAAGGTGAGAGTGGGGTTGCGAGGGAATACTGGTATATTATCGATCTCATCCAGGCTCCTCCTGAAGGGCAAGAGGTGATGAACGGTAACTCAAGTTTCAAGATACGCCATTCCTAGGGATGCAAGGGGGTGGTGGAACTAGTCCCTGCAATCTAATCACCTAAGCAGTGGGATATGCATATGGATACTTGCATGGTATGGACTACTATCCTAGTAAGCATCTTGCATTACCCTGGTTAATAATAAATCAATCACTACCTTTGGGAATTCCAACCTAGGCTCATTTAAACCTCCTTAATATTTGAATCTGTTAGGTTTTAGAGCTTAGGGATTCAATCTGGCATAAGTTGTCTTCTTAAGTAACCGGCTGTCAGTAAACAGCTGCCACCCTGCCAATAATACCCAGAGCCTGTCTCTGAAGTCTGGCCCTGGGCCACTTCACAGGCTAAGTCCCAGGAGAAGATGAGCCCAGCCCGGCTGGTCCTCTAGATCCCCCACCTGCACACACTACCACTCAGGTGACTGTATGAACCAACTATAACTCCTGGCCCAGGAACAAAAATCATCTTCCCCACAGACCTACTGAATGTAAAACATGTTGCTGCTATTAGTAAATTACCACAATTTACAGATAAAAAGCCCAAAGTCTTAGTATATTTTTCTTTTCTTTTTTTTTTAAGATTTATTTATTTGTGAGATAGAGACAAGAGACAGAGAGTGTGAGCAGGGAGGAGGGATAAGGAGTCTCCCAATGTGGGCCTCAATCCCAAGACTCTGACTGAGATCATGACCTGAGCTGAAGGCAGATGCCCAACCGACTGAGCCACCCAGGTGCCCCAGTATATTGATATTTCAAACAAACCATATGAACTTTATTCCTGAGCACCCTTAGACACCAACTGGGCACCTCCTCACTTCAAAATACACCAAAGCTGGTCACTGTAGCCGGCATGGCACTCTCTCTCTCACATTCTCTTTGGGATAAAGAGTGAGAAGATGTATCAAGGTACATTTTCCCATCAAATTAATGGACAGATACATGAATATTCATTTTTCCTTGAGATTTTTTTTAATACTTTCATTTATTTATTTGACAGAGAGAGAGAGAGAGAGAGCACAAACAGCAGGGAGAGGGAGAAGCAGACTCCCACTAACAAAAAGCCTGACGTGGGGCTCGGTAGGACCTGAGGTGAAGGCAGATGCTTAACCAACTGAGCCACCCAGGCAGGCACTGTTCCTTGAGATTTTTTTATTTGTGAGAATTAATGTGCCCATTTGCCACAATCCATTCCTTCAGTGATTTCCTTCAATCGTATAAATCAAAGATCACTCTACAAAAAAGTACTTCTTAGGGGCACCTAGGCAGCTCAGCTGATTATATGTCTGACTCTTGGTTTTGGCTCAGGTCGTGATCTCAGGGTCATGATTTCATGGGTGGTGAGATCAGGGCCCTGTTAGGCTCTGAGCTCAGGAGGGAGTCTGCTTGATATTCTCTCCCTCTGCCCCTCCCCCCTCTCTAAAATAAATAAATCTTTTTTAAAAAAGTGCATTTAAGCTTCAAATCTCTAGGTAAACATTATTTCTAAATCTCTATGTTTATTAAAACATTCCTGAAGTCACATAGCCTTGGAGTTTCCAATCTGCCTTACTACTTTATTAAGCAATAGCTGGATGTGATCCTCAAATCCTATAGGCTTTCAAAGCCCCCCCACATGAGAACAGTAAAATCTACATGGAGAGCCATCAATAAGCATGGAGAGGTAATCATGGGAATTTAGCTGAAGGCCTTGGCCACACCTGTTCTCAGCATAGATCCCATCATGGAAGTTCTAGCCCATCACAAACCCACTAAATATTCTGAAACTGAAATAGGAAAGCTACTTCATGGGATCTGAAAATAAGGAAAATAATCCCACCCCCTTGTGAACCCATTCAATTCCCGATGAACCATGGTGTGTTCTATTTTATTCTATTTATAAAGACAATGAATTTTTAATATTTGTTATCTCTAGTGAGGGATTGAATATATTTTCATTTTAAATCTTCTGTACTATTTGAATATCTAATCATGGGTGTGAATAACTGATAGCTAAAATTTTTTGAAGTGTTTATCCACAAAGCTTTGAAGAACTTTAAAGACGAACCTTTGACAGGTTTTTAAACTGTTAGAGAAAGTGCTATCTCATAGAGGTTAAGTGCCCTGTCAAATTTTCCACAGTTCACTGGCTCCACAAATACTTATCCAGCACATGGTTTGTGCCAGATACTACGTCAGGTGACAGGAACACAGTGATGAAATTGCTAGACATGTTCCTGCCACTGTGGAACTTTCAGCCTCATCAGAGAGGCCACTGATAGAATAATCGCCGCAATAATTACTCATTGTAAGCGCTATAAAGGAAAATCACAGACTCCCATGCAGAGACCTGGCAACCATAGTTAGTTCACGACACAGTAGGGGCAGGGGACGCTGAGGAAGTGACATGGAGATTAACAGATGAGGGATCATCACATCACTCAGGCAAAGGCTGGGGAGGCAGTGGGGGGAGGGGGGGCAGGGAGTGCCCTGAGCCATATGTTCCCGCACTGGGACCTAGGCCACCTGACTTCTACCTCAGTGATTCTCTGCTGCAGGACTGATCACATGGGCAGCCCAGTTAACATCGAGGGGCAGACAATTTTAAAGCACAACCACCAGTGCTCATACATATCAAAATATTTCTATAGGATTAGGGCTGTTCATTCGAGTGAAGTGCAGCTATAATGTCTCCCTTCTCAATGACCCACACAATTCTCTTCACATCCAGAGTATTATTAGTCATTTACAAACTTAAATTAAAGCATCTATTGGGGTAACAAAGAACAGAGGAAAAATGCACTATAATCATACTCCACCCACGCATTCAACAATTGCTATTTTAAAAGCAATGAGCTGCGGGCTGAGTATACACAATGAAGGAGACACCAGCTCTGCTTTTAAAGAGTTCAGAGTTCGGAAAGATAAACCATCATCAGCTTTGTGTTACAAATGAAGTGCTCTAACAGAGGTAAGAAAAAAATCCTATGTAACAAAACAAATGTTTGAGTTATAAGCCTCAGCCCACCTCAAACAATCTTGCTGTATTGTCAAGTTGCATTAAAGCAAACCAACGCTGTGGAGAGTAACTGCAACCTAGATAAAAAATACTGAATCCTGTACTTAATCAATATAACATTACTCAACGACACCTCTTTAAATTTGTTTACTTGTGACAGTGAGAAATTTGGAAATTTACTACAGTAAACGATTACAGATAGGCGGGGAAGATGGTATGTTTTTAAGACCCTTGTAAAACAGAAACTCCTTTCCTTCCAAATGTCCATCAACTGATAAATGGCTAAAGAAGTGGTATATATACACAATGCAATATTACTCAGCCATCAAAAGAATAAAATCTTGCCATTTGCAACGATGTGGATGCAACCAGAGGTATCCGCAAGTGAAATAAGTTGCAGAAAGACAAAACACCATATGATTTCACTCATATGCGGAATTTAAGAAGGAAAATGGATGAATATAAGGGGTTTAAAAGAGAGAGAGAGAGAGAGAGAGAGGCAAACCATAAAACAGACTCTTACCTACAGAGAACTGCAGGTTGCTAGAGGGGAGGTGGGGGGATGGGTTAAATAGGTGATGGGTCTTAAGGAAGGCACTTGTGCTTAGCACTACCTGTTACATGCAAGTGAAGAATCACTAAATTCCGCTCCTGAAACCAAAATTACACTATATGTTAACTAACCGGAATTTAAATAAAAGCTTTAACCAACCAAATGAAAAAGAAACTGCTTCCCTTTTCACATACATTTTGCAAAAGTCTCACGAAGTCCAGCCTTCCAGTGCTCTTACCCATTCCGGACAGATTACTTTTCCTGCATGGCACTCGCACCCACATCCAAATTAGAACCAGTGGGGACTCCTGCTGTCCACTGCATCACACAGGAATCCATTCTCTTGCCCTTAAAGACCCCCATGCTCCAATCCCTCCCCATCTCCCAAGGCAGAACAGCAGCTCGGGGCAGCCAGCCGATGCTTTCGCAGAGCACACCTCACTCATGGCTCCCTTTCTATTTTATTCACACACGTGCTACTGGTTGGTATGCTTCCCTTTGCAAATTACCCAACCCCTATATCCCCTTCCTTTCAGGTGTATCTCGCTAGCTCCAAGCCCCAGCATTAGCACCTCCAGCACTACAACCACTGCCAGCGGTCCTGATGGGCATCTTCCGAGTCCACTCCCAGCACCTTATACAGTCAGGTAATCATGTAACTGCCTCATGAACTGCTCCTCCACTAGAGGGCGCCCCTTTGGGAGGGCAGTCTGTCGGGCACACTCATCTGCTGACCCCACTCTCACCCACGGCGTGTTTCTGTCCATGGCTCTTCCTTGATTCTGCAGGGTGTCTAGTGAGGACCGACCTCAACCACCGTGCGGTGCTGGATGTGACCGCAGAGGGTTGTCAGCTCACCCACACGCCCTGCCTGCCGAATGGGCCCGAGTGGGCAAGATAAGGGATCCCTTAGGAAGGTCTGGGTCCTAGAGGATTTGTTCATCCATTCTGCTGCCATTAAACCTGGCTGACGAAGAAAATTACTTCCTCAGCTCCTCAGTTCTCTGTCTAGCAGAAAGACAGAGTCCCCTCCCCTGCTTGGGGGTGCCGGGAGACTTTTAGTTCTCCGCCGGTGCCCCCAGCTGGCTTGAGGGAGGGAGTCCTCCTTACCTTCCCTCACGTCATTTGACCTCACCTTGCTCTCTCCTCCCAACCCTGGCTGGCGTGGTACAGACAGCCGGCCAGCAGATGAGTCAGCGGGTGCTCCTGAGCCCAACCCATCTTCCTGTCCCCGCCCCTCGTGGGCAGCATCCCCAGGTCCTCCCACCCGCAGCGAATCACCCTTCCCACATCCGGCTGCCTCTGCTATGAAGCCTTCCTAGAACACCTGCCACATGTCCCCACATGCCTCTTCCACCTGCTGACCCGTCCACGGTTGCCTTTTCGATCCCCGTCCTCTCCCTCATGGTTGTTCTGCCAGAGCAACTCCGCCCTCTGAACCCGTTTCCTTCTGGAAGCCTCTTCGGATTGCTCCACTCTTCTGTTTCAACCTCAGTCACAAGCCCTCTGCCTTCCCTCTCACACTGATGCTCCCTCAGGAAGCTGGTTTCTCCCAGGACTTTAACTACCACTAATTACGTGAACAGTTCTCTATTCCTTTCATGCAGCCCTACTTTATCACCAGACTATGCTATTTTGCCTTAAAATGAGGACATCAAAACAGGTGCGGGTTTAACTCCCTGCTCCAGCACTTATTAATCCACATTAACCTCCTGTGGCCTCCATTCCAGCAGCTATAAAATGGGAGTAAAACCACCTGCCTCTGGAGTCGTTATAAGGGCCACGTGACATAACGCAGGGAATTCATCTGGCGCTGAATCACCTGGGGTCAGGCCCAGGGCTGCTTCCAGTCCTCGTCACCATTCCATCCTTGTCACTTCTACTGCCACCCACACTCCTGCTCTAGTCACGTACCTCCCACACCTGGATTCCATCAAAGCCCTCTAATAGTTTCCATGCCTTGTTCTCCCACCCCCCTGACCTACCGCATTCTCTAGCTTCCATTTCTTTCTATGGCTTCCTACTTTACCTGAAAAAATGTGTACCATATTCTCACTGTAATGAGATAGTAAGCTCTCAACAGCTTCGCACTGTGTCCTAGATAAAGTCCAATGTCTTGCCCTGAACTTTAGACTCATGATTTGGCCTAACCTACTCACTCCACTATTTCTCTCACTATGACCCATGCCACATCTTCCCTCCAGTTAGGTCGGTGTCCTTCCTATCACAGGCAACTCATCAGGCAGCATAACTCACTGGTTAAGAGTGTGAGGCAGGGCTATGGGCTCAAGAACGTCTGATGGAATTTCAGCTGACTGTGAATTCATGTGCAACCTCAAATAAGTTACTGTGCCTCAGTGTCCTCATATGTGACATGGGAATAGTAATAATTCTCACTCCATATGGGTTAAAAATAAGTAAGTTAATGTACATGAACTAATAACATTGGCAAGTGGTAAGCAATGGGCAAACACTAGTTAGTATTACTACCACCATCATCACCATCATGACCCCTTCCTTCTCTGGGCCTCTCATCTTGTTATTCCCACAACCTAGGAAGGCTCCCCACCCCACCCCCCAACCCTTGCTCGGCCCCACCCATCCCTACGCTCAAAGATTTAGCTCAAGATACAACACATGAATCTGCTTTAGCTCATATTACTTTCTCAACCCCTATATATGTTTGTACTTTTCACTTGGACACTTAGTCATATGCTGTGTTAGAGGAGGTTCCTGAGCTCATTTCTAAGTATACGTCAGTTGTTAGCAGTGAAGCTATAAAATGAGACAGGGGTCACTTCTGCTCCCCACGGTGTCTACCACAGTGCTAAGTACATAGTAGCAGAGAGGAGCTAAAAAAAATCACTGTTGAGGGGCACCTGGCTGACTCAGTCAGAAGAACATGCAACTCTTTATCTCAGGTTGTGAGTTCGAGTCCCTCGCTGGGTGTAGAAATTACGTAAATAAAACTAAAAAACAAACAAATCACTGTTGATTCCAATCTTTGTTTCCGTTTTCTAATCATTAAAGTTTCATTTTAACAAAGATACAGATTTTGTTTTTAAAGACTTACTTGAGAAAAAGAGAGTGAGCTTGAGCACGAGCAAGGGGAGGGGCAGAAGGGAAGACTCTCTCTCAAGCCAACTCCCTGCTGAGCCCAAAGGGAGGCTCAATCTCAGGACCCCTGAGATCATGACTTGAGTCAAAATCAAGAGCAGGACCCAGCCGACTGAGCCCACCCTGGAGACCCAAAGATAACGTTTAATACCTCTTTTTTTTTTAAGCTAGAATCGGGAACATAATTAATACATTAGAAAACTTAACTTTCAGTCTTGTGGCTTCTCAGTGGCCCTGACTCCACAAGCGAACCCACTAAACCTGCTAAGCATCTAGTTTCCCATAATGGGAACACCATGCACCCTACAGAGTTATTGTGAGGATCAAGTGAGACACCAAATATTAGGGCAATTTGGACAAAACACAAAATAAATATTAAACATTTTCTAAATTAAATCATTTTTAACTTTTAAAACTAGTTCTGCTAGATGCACTTGAGAAAACCAAATCATTTGTTAGTGAACAACACACAATCAGATTCTTATTCAATAACACATCTCAAATAACGAAGGAAAGAAAATGATGGATTTTTTTTTTATAAGGAAGTTCTTTCCTCATAGAATTTATAAGACAGACCTGAACTTGAACTCCACGAGGTCAGGGGCCATGCCTGTCTCAGTTGCTGCACATCCCCAGAACCTGGCAACAGTAGTTGCCTAACAAGAATTTGTTAAATAAATTATGAATTTGTGCATAAATAAACACAAAGAGTATTATATGATGGCTCAAAGCAATCTTGGGTAAGTTTTACTCAATCATCAGAAATTTTATTCAAAGCACAAGTCAGAAAACTGGTTAGAAAAACATAATTTAAACATCTAGTCATTTCCATCACCACCGTGTTCCAAAGGGAGTTGTTCAACTTTAAAAAGCACATAGAGACACAAAAACATCCCCAAGCCACTTCCTGCACAACACCTGGAACAAACAATGGGCAGAAGAGGGACTTTCTGAGGAAAGCAGGGACAGTCCTCAGGAACACCACTCATGGATCCAGGTTTACGATTTTCTTTCTGTAACGACCACAGGAAGTGAATATTCCCAGGTTTAAGTTGGTCTATTGTTGGCACGCTGTCACACCATGACATACATTCTTCCAATGCCTTTAATTATTTAGCATAATAATGATGTTCTTAAGGAGGCCTCCAATACAGTCACCTAACAAAGAACGTGTTTAATCGTAACACGAAACATGATTCCAGTGAAACGTAAACAATGAATCACCTGGGAATGAAGTGGAGCCATCTCTTTGGGGGAGAACACACAGATCTACTTCGGGCCAGGAGATCTACTTCAGGCATTGACTTACACCCGAGTGTGGACACAATGGAGATAAGGTTGACTGTGATAGGATCTTAAGTACGTAATATTACATGAGATGAGAAGAGGGAGAATACTTCTGAGATGTGTGTTGGAAGATGGTTAGGAAGGGCTTCGCAGGAGAGGATGAAACTATTATTTACTGTATCATCAACAGGGAGGCGGGGACCACAGAATCTCCCACACGCCAGAAACAGTGACAGGTGCTTTGCATATCTGATTTCAGTGTATCTTCAAAAAATCCTAGGAGGTAACCATTATTATCTGCATTTTACAAATGAGAAAACTAAGGCTCAGAGAAGTTAGGGAACTCATCTAAGATCTCACAGTTAAGAAGCAGCACGGCTTGGATTTGAGCACAGATATGCAGTGATGCCCATGAACTTTGCTATAACAAGTGGACTCCCCTTTCTCCAAAAATTAAAATATTTTTAATTTAATTTGGATTTTAAAAAAAATGAGAAAGAGGCTGAGTCAGGACAGTCATTCCAGGCAAGCAAAACAGCTTGAGCAAGCCTCCGAGGTGGGAAGAGATACTCAGTCCTGAGTGCAGCAGGCGAAATGAAGGCAAGTGCCACAAAAGGAGGCAATCTGAACACCAGCTGAGGGACCCAGGAGGACTGCATCGCAACTGCGTACACTGTACATTCATGAAATATATTAAAAGGGACACACAGACTTAAGATAAAAATAGAAGTCTCAGCTCCTCTTGCTCTGCGAAGTGGAGAGCACATAAAGTTTTGGCCTCTGATGCAACATGTGGGCAAACCTCAAAATAAACATCCAAACATTGCCTGGCAACCACAACAGCCAGGGCTCATCCCTGAGCTAAATCCACGCCAGAGATTACAGAAGTTTTGGCCACACCCTGTGAGTGTCTGACTATAGGCTCTGACACTGGGCCACCCCAAGTACTCAAAAAAAAATCCACAAAACGCATGAAGTTGAACTTCGGGTACAAGGCAATTTTCACTGCTTTGCACACTCCAGTTTTCCAGTGTTTTTTGTTTTGTTTTGTTTTCTGGAATGATAAGTATTTTGCAGCCAAAGGAAAGGCAAACTACAGAGCCCCGTTCAGTCATCAAAGAGTGGTAGAAAGGCTTTTTTCTGAAGATGTGTTCATGCTTCCAGGGATCCTGGCTGCATGAAATAATTCCAACTGTGTCTGCCTTTGCCCAAGATAAAGCAAAGAGGTTAGACCTGGAAAATACAGCCCATTTTCTTCTTCTTATCCCTACCCTAGGAAAGGTTTGTCTGGCCAGGACTTTCATAAGACTGTGAGTCAAGCAATTTCAGCATAATAAAAGATACATAATAAACAGTGAGGAAGACTGAGTGCTCTTGACAAGCTATGTGACCTTGAGTTTTAACCCACCTAGAACACGGTTTCCTCATCAGTAAGCTGTCAGGCTGGAGAATTCAGTATTTTAGCAACTCTGATATTCTATGCTATAATGATGTGAAGCTTATTAAATAATGTACCCAATGAGAGATGTTCAAATGGGAAATACGGACATTTAGCCTCTGGAGTCCCACACACCTGGCGTCTAATTCCAGCTGTGTAACTTCAGCAAGCTGTTCAAACATGAGCTTTTAATTTGTTAAATGGGTATAAAAACAGTAAGGATTAAATGAGAGTATGTTTATAAAGTGCTTGGCTCAGTGCCTAGCACATGGTAAATCAATTCAAATCAGTGATTTTTAAAAATTTTGTTAATACCAACAGCCTCAAAATTTTCTCTTTCTTCAGTCGCACCATGGTAGAGCCATGTTCTGTGGTGACCACTGCTTTGAGACGTTAAACACGAATGTTCTTTACCTTTCTTATGGAAAAAAGGGTGCTATTATTTTACATTATGGAATTTTCTTTGGATTCAATCGGTGTTCTAGATCTAAATTCTAGTCAGTACAGGAACAGGAATCTTGGAAGCAGGAGCACAGATTTTTACAAATCCTAAAAGATTATGTGCTCCTTAATGCATATATGGTTACTGATGGCATGATTATTATATAAAAAAATATTCTAAGCTCTACTGAACAACTGTCCCAGAGCCTTTCAGCTTGGCTTCCACTGGGTTCTCAAACTCATTCCTTAGCTGTAGACCTAACGGAGAGTGAGAGAACCTGAGAACTTTTGTAAGTCCTTGTGTTACAAAACCAACTTCCAACCTCAATCTCTACAAGGATGACAGACTCTAACAGGAAATGAGAGGGAGTTTATGAAGAACCAGTCATGTGGGAACTGAGATATGGACCTGTCACACGACCGTCTAGCTTCCCACTGATGGATGTTCTTAATAAGAAGCCTTAAATAATAAGAATTGTAACAAAGTTGCCTTGCCCTGATTTTCAAGTAATCAAAATGAAAATGTAATGTGACATCAAATGTCATGCCAGAAACCATATAAGCAAAACGAGTTCACAAATTTCTGAAGACAGCAAGTTTAATCTTTTCCGATATTAAAGAGGTTGTGCTGTTTAGAGGTTAGGAGAATGGCTCTGTAGACAGACTCCTGACTTTGAATTCCAGCTCTGCTACCAGCTCTGCACAGTTGTGTGAACTTGAGCAAATTCCTTAACTGCTCTGTGCCTCAGTTTCCTTGTCTATAAAACAGGAATAATAATAACAGTACCTTTCACTGCATTTTCCCACTTTGTCCTAGGAAAAAAAATTCAATGAAATAGAAGAATGGATTTTAAAGTGAGATTCTTTTGAAACTGATGTAAATTGATCATTTGAATTGATGAACATTGCTCTTTACCTAAGTAAAAAGTTCTGTATTTCCTACACGATAAGGGACATCTCGGTTATGTACTATTTAATCTGCAATTTAAAAATTTCATATTCAAAAATGGCTAATTTATCCCTTCTCTGTTGCCTACTTAAACATCTAAAGAAACTGTCAACAAACTATCATTTTCTAATTCCAGTGTACAATACTCTCTTTCACACAACCAGGAAACCTTCCATCAGAGAATTTCAACCGTTTTAAGATATTGATTATAACAACGGAGAACACAATATCGATTTCTAGCGCTTTTTTAAATTTAGATACACATTCATCCCTCAGTTATTTAAACTACCTAGATATAAACTGCTGAGAGGAAGATTTTATAAGACCAGCCTACTGAAAAGAACATTAGAATCAAATAAAACCTTGCTATCTGTGTGACCCAGGGTAAATTATTTAATCTCTCTGAGCCTTAGTCTTCTCATTTATAAATTTGTCCTCATACCCTTTTATCTATTTGCAAAATATGCAAGTAACTCTCTAAAATTTTTTTAAGTTTATTTTTCTTTTTAGTACTCTCTATACCCAATTTAGGGCCCAAATCAAGAGTCACGTGGTCTTCTGAATGAGACAGCAAGGTGCCCCACAAAATCTATAACTCTTAAGAGAATGAAATGAAACCCTATATAAATTACTTAGCACAGCAGTTGTTTGATTACTTAATAAATGGTTGGTTTCTTTCTCTTTTTGTTTATTTTTAAATATCTGGATCCTGGAGAGCTTCTCTAAAGGACATACATGCTACTAAACCAAATCCCTTCCCCAGAGCATTCTAGAATTATTTTCAGATTATCAGCACCAGCTAGAATGTGCTTTGTTAAGCTTTCACGTATTTCCTGTTGATTGTCCCTCCATTTTGAATAGTAAACAAACCTTCAGTTCATTTGTCTGTAGGAGAATGTGGAGAAGTTATACCTACATAGAGAAGATGTGGTTTATCATCAGTTCAATTGGAAATCAATCGGGGTATTGTGCAAAGATTTTAATTGCAAATATGTACATCACTGTTCATCACATTCAATCTTTGGAAATATCTGAAGGATAAGAATATGACTGTCAGAAGGACAAGAGAAGGAAACAATTCTTATTTGTGAGGCTAGGAATCCTGTTCACCACAAGAACATTATTTGAGGATAATTCAGCACCAATCACTGCAATAATTAAAGATTCTTGAAAGCAACAGAAGCCTCAAACTCAACAGCCAAAAGAAGTTGACCTTCCCTTTTGGATCTCGGAATTTTCAGGAAGGGGGTACACTGTTTCTTAGTGATGTAGACACTTTATGGCTAAAATGATTGACTGATTTAAAAGTCAAGTTTACAGTAAGATATCATATGCATGATAATTTAGTTTTATAATACTGCTAGGGAAAAACAATCACTAATTTGAACCGTTGAAACTAGGCAAATAAATAGGAATTTGCAATAATTTAAACATTTTGTACTAAAAATGTGCATAATGTTTGCTGGCAATCAAAGTTCTATTAAACCTTTGGGCAATGTAACTGGCCAAGCTTTAACACCTTACTTCAGTGTTTCTTGGTCCAGGCAGTTTGCAGGGAATGTGGGGGGAGAGAGTAAGCACGCAGAAGCCTCTGAAAGGGAAAGGGTGGGAGGAAGAGGGAAGAAGGGTGGAAGGAACAGGCTGTAGACTGAAGAGCTGTAAGCCTCTCAGGTGATGCTGAAACTCTTTGATATTGAGAGAATCCCTGCTTTAAATAGTTTAAAACAAGATGGCCTTACATTAGGTCAGTGAAATAACCCACTGTTTTCTACCACCTATAATCCACTGGCACTTTTTTCCTGGTGGCAAACTTCATCTCTTCGTACTTTCATAGGGTCAGAATGAATGAACCAGACTACATAAGATATTAGGATAGATTCACAAAATTATTTTGCAAAAATACTTTCCAGCCAATTTTTAAAGGAAGATTTTTGGTGCTGATATTGCCAGCCCCCGTTAATGAAGAGCTTAGATGTTCCCTAAAAAGACAGCCCTGCAATCCCTCAAGAATATCTGTCCTCTCCAATCTGTGTGTTCTAAAACCCAGGGACAGTTGATACTTGTGATTATGCCTACAACACCTTCCTTACACTCTAAGGCAAGAGTATACAAGAGACATCACCAATCCCAATACTGCTATCATTTTAGAGGCAGGTATTCTGGACCAACAGAAAAACTCCTAATGCTACATACATCCATTGTGCAGCTCAGCTGTTAAGTACATATACATATATGTTTTGTTATATATATATAATATATATACACACACATACATATACTTAAACATATATTAAAAGGACCTAGGGATCCTGGGTGGCTCAGTGGGTTAATGCCTCTGCCTTCGGCTCAGGTCATGGTCTCAGGGTCCTGGGATCGAGGCCCACATCGGGCTCTCTGCTCAGCAGGGAGCCTGCTTCTTCCTCTCTCTCTGCCTGCCCCTCTGCCTACTTGTGATCTCTCTCTCTCTGTCAAATAAATAAAAGCTTAAAAAAATAAATAAATAAAAGGACCCAATTTTCAAATGACTAACTGAATTTTCAGAAAATAATATTTGTCTACCTTTGTAGACTGGGGTCTAAAATTCAAATGAAAGTATGTGCTATGTGATGTGAATGAGTCTGTCAGGTCAGTATGAAGAGAGGGTAATGGGCTTTGTGACAAAGCAGAACATACATTTCCCATCTAAATGCTTTCAAACATTTAAAATACATTGTGCATACCTAAAAATTAGTCTGAATTCTGATGGAAGAAGCCCTTTCTATTCCAGGTACATAGAAAGAAATACTGGATAAAATTTGACAAAAAAAATTAAAGATAGAGATAAATAAAGAGATAGTGAATATAAAAGAGAAGTTAGGAATCCTGGAAGATAAAAATGGCTACCAGTTTCAATATCCTACTGTAGACCAAGCCCTCTGATACATAAATAAAATAACCTGAAAAGATGCGCGTGTCAAAGCATGCAAAGTACTAGGGGCACCTGGGTGGCTCAGTGGGTTAAAGCCTCTGCCTTTGGCTCAGGTCATGATCTCAGGGTCCTGGGATGGAGCCCCGCATCAGGCTCTCTGCTCAACAGGGAGCCTGCTTCCTCCTCTCTCTCTGCCTGCCTCTCTGCCTACTTGTGATCTCTCTGTGTGTGTGTCAAATAAATAAATAAATAAATAAATTTTTAAAAAAGCATGCAAAATATTGTTACATATCTTAGCATGAGAATATTTACATTCCAGGATTCTGATGACGACTATAGTAATGGAGTTATAGTAATGGAGTTATTTGCCATGCTGGATATAAACACAATTTTCTATTTTCATGATAAGGAGAAAATATAAAAAGCACATATAACTGAAAAATGTACAAATAATTCTACTCCCCGCTGCTCCCTCTAGCCACCCTCTTAGCATAGGTAATAAAGAAACCCTATGCCATACATTGAGCCCCTGGTTATTCTGTAGGAACAGGGGTCTCTGCCCCCTCCACTAACAGCTCTGTTCAGAGCAGCTCCAGGGGCTCCGAAGTCCTGTCTAGGTCTTCATACCTCTATCACTTGTGCAGGGGACCTCGACCCAGCAAATCCAGACAGTTTACAGAATCCACAGTTACAGTATCCAATGTGCTTGCATACTAAGCTGGACTCTTACAGCAATTTTTGAGTGAAATGGAATCAGTCTAGGCCCTTGCTTGCGGGTCAAGGAACACTAGTCAGTCAGTTCCTGAGGAAACCTCGGTATGATGCAGAAGTCTGAGCTCCTGTGCATAGCTAGAATTTTTAGTAAATTCACTGAGATTTTACTGCATTGCTAACGCCTGAGGAAGACTACTTCTAGAAAGGCTTTGAAGAGACCAACTTATTTCTTAGAACGGTGGTTATGAAACTTTACAGGTGGACACATTTATCTAGAGAATTCATTAAGCCATAGATTCCTCGTTGATACTGACTGGGTAAATCTGAGGGGGAGCCTGAGAAATTCCATTTTTAAATAAGTATCCCAGGTGAATTTGATGCCAATACTCTCCGGCCTACCCATCATAAAACACTATCTTAGAGAATTCAAAGGGGGTGCAGCACATCCTAGGACAAGGATTAGGAGAGCCCCAAGGCTACGGATTAGCCTGGAATTACCCTATTGGCCTGCATTCTCTGTCTGAAGACCAATCACCCTCTCTTTAGAGTGCTTTAACAAATCTCTTCAATTAAGGACGCTTTGCTTAGATGACAGTCTTCTTTTCTTAGGAATCCATCGGCAACATATCTCTAAGGTAACACTACTCCTTAGGTGGAACTATTTAATATTCCCCAGATGTGAGCTACCTAATTGGTTGGTCCGGTTTAAATAAAACACCCACAGTCTATGTTCTCCTGTCTACATATTTACCTTTGTATCTTCTTTTTCATTATATCTTACAATGCTCTCATTTTGGAAACTAGATGAATCTGGAATGTATCTCATAGAAACAACGTATCTACCTTTATAACAGGAACATATTTAATCCTATAGTTTTTCTGATATATTGAATAATCTACATACTAGGAAAGTACAGTGGTTGTCACAAACAATTCCACTTCATGTTTTCTATGTAAATAGCCTTTAAAATAAAAATGTTAGGGGTGCCTGTGTGGCTCAGTTGGTTGAGTAGGTTGAGTATCTGCCTTTGGCTTAGGTCATGGTTGAACGTCTGCCTTGGGCTTGGGTCATGATTCCAGGGTCCTGGGATTGAGCCCCTTATCCCAGTGGCAGGCCACCTGCTCAGCAGGGAGCCTGCTTCTCCCTCTCATCTGCACCCGTCCTCTCCCCTCAAGTGCATAAATAAAATCCTTTTTTTAAAAAAAAAATGTTAGCTACCCAATATTTCTCAACAGGGTACTCACTGACATTTGGGCTACCTTCCCTGGTTAAGAACAAGTGAGCTAAGCTATTTTTATGGAAAGCCATAATTGCTCAGACCCATTATTTCTGGTTTCTAAGGGTACTTTACAACATCTCTTAAAACATGCTGACTTCTGAGCAAGTCCATATACTTGGACATTGGAGATCCGCACATAATCCTACTGTTAGCAAGGTGATGTTGTTGCCCTGGTGCTTTCCTGCCTACACTAGGCAGTAATAATAAATCATTAGAAAGTAACCATAACTAGTTTCAGGACAAGAAGAGATCAGCATAATCTGAATGAGAACAGAGTGGTAACAGTTATTGCTACGTTTAGTAAAAACTATGTTATAGACATTAGCTGAGTACTTCACATTACGTGATGATAATGCAGGCATGAGGTCGAAACTCTTATTATACCCATTTTACAGATTAAGAAAGTAAGAGCCTGACCTCTTAACTATCACACCTTATTTTTTCTCAGGACATATTTAGTAGCTCTCTATAAAATATTTTCCCAGGGCATGAAAAGCTATCACATAGTAAAATCTCATTTGGTTATGTAGTCTCACTTAGCTATGTTACTTAGAATGTTCTTAGAATACCAGCTTCTTGCTATATTGTGTCCCTTGAACATAGGCTCCATATATTTGTATCCCCACAGCATCTACCATGGTTATTTCTACATAGTAAGTGCTCAATAAATATTTCTTGAATTGAAAAACAAGACTGGTTTTTATCAAATGAAAACAGATCAATAGGAACCCTTCTTTGATCAATTCTGAGAAAAATCAAGGAACTAAATTCACCACCAATACTATATAACCAACTCTTCTTGTGCACTGGGAATCTTTTTTAAAGCATGTGAACTGAGCTACAGCTAACATTTATACTTGAATGTGCTGTTTCATAAACACTGTCCTGCAGTCTGCAAAGCTCACTTTTCTATAGTAGATACCAAGGGTCCTTGCTGGACCCTTGTATACATGGATTCCCACTCCACCCTGATTGCTATTGGCAAGTCAGCAGATGTAGCCTTTCTGACTTCAGCATGATTTTGCTAAATGTCACTACTTTAATACTATACCGTCTTCTAGAACCCAGACATCACTCCCTTCCCACCACATTCCCAGCAACAAACACCCTTTTAAATACTGAAAAATCAGTGTGCAAAAGTTGAATTCACTGCCCACAAACAAAACATCAGGAAGAGATATTCAGTTATTCACTAGAAAATAGTTTCCCCCTTGGAACAACAGATGCCACTCCTTACTGACCTCTGCAATGCAGAGGTTTTCACTCCACAAAACACCTCGTGCAGCAGAAACTTTCCAGAGTGGTTGACTGAGCATTCTGGTTCCTCTGATGTATAGGTGGGTTCCTAGAAGACTAGTCAGAGAACCCAAGGCCTTGTCCCTTAAGAAAGTTTCTCCTAAACTCTGCTTCATTCTCAAGCTGTAAAATAGGAATAATTTGCCTCTTGCCTGTTCCTGAGGAACACCGAGACCCTAACAGTGCAGACGAGATTGTTAAATCTCTATGAAAACACCTCGCATTCTTGAAAGACAGATACAAAGTACCTCTCAGGGATGTTATCTGACCACAGTCTCAGGTTGTGTTCAAGGAAACAGAACCAAAACATGTTACAACATATGCCACACCACACCCTGTATGTATCAGGTACATGGAAAGGTTATACAGAGTGAGCTCATTCTCTAAAACGGAGGTCACCACAGTAGTGAGGACAGGGCAGGGGGGTGGGGGGAGGAGGGTCCTAACCATAAAAATGCCAAACCAAATAAGCATAGCTGCCGCTTTTCTTCTTTGCTGATTTTTCCAGGTCACACAAATCCCTGGTTTTGTAACCCAACCGCGCGTCCGGTCACCAGATACACCAGCTGAAAAGCCAGCGACAGTGTTACCGTCAGGGAGGGAGGGAGAGGTGGACAAGTAACACAATTTAACTTAGAGCCCATTCGGAAGGAAACTCATCTTCGGGGTCAAGAGACTAGTAAGAACGCAGGTCCAAGCCGGGGGAGCCAGACGCAGGGCGCGAGTCTGCGCCGCGCAGGGCCGGGCGCGAAGGGGGCGGCTCGGGCCGCTCGCCTGGGGAGCGGACGCGGCCTTGGAGGGCAGCGGCCGAAATCAGTACTCACTCTGCGTCCCACTCCCGGGCCCAGAGACTTCCGCTGGGTTTTCAGGCGGTTTGCATTCCTGGCTGGGCTCGGCCCCCGCGGTTTCTGCTTAGAGCCTCAGCCCGCAGAGAGCCCGGGGCGGGGCGGTCCCGGGACGCGACGCACGCTGCTCCCCGCCCCCTCCCACGGCGGCGCCTCCCCGCAGCTCAGGGCGGGTCCGCGGAGGGCGGCGTGGGCTCTGCCCACTCGTCTCGGGCAGGCTTCCGGGAAGCTGGCTCACTCAGCGCCGCCCGTGATGCGGGCCCCGCGCAGTGCGCACAGCCTGCTGATGGCAGAGGTCTCCTGCGCCCGGGCTGTCACCTGGTGACTCCACCAGAATACGGGAGCCAAGAGGGGCGCTCTTGCAAATATATGCCTCCAAATATCTCTTTTTAAACCATAAAACAAGTTAATAATGACCATCACCAGGGATTTGCAAATGCATTTCAAATAGTATAATGGATATTTAAAGAGCAGTTTAACTGAGTCAAAATTCTACTAAATTATAGCACATATTACTGTGATTAAAACTATCAAAATAAATCAGAAAAATGGATTTTAAGCCAATGAATAAAATAAGAATTCATAGGTCCATACTGCTATGAATGAATGCATGAATGAATGAAAAGGAAATGCTCTTTGTTCTAGAAGAATGGCAACTAATAAATACAAAATGAATGATCGTGTTCATAGAAAAGAGTTATGAAATTTTTTTAAAAAGATTTTATTTATTTATTTGACAGAGAGAGAGAGATCAGATCACAAGTAGGCAGAGAGGCAGGCAGAGAGAGAGGAAGAAGCAGACTCCCTGCCGAGCCGGGAGCCCGATGCGGGGTCCTCGATCCCAGGACCCTGAGATCATGACCTGAACCAAAGGCAGAGGCTTTAACCCATTGAGTCACCCAGGCGCCCAAGAGTTATGAAATTTTAAAAGAAATATGGAAAGCCAACTTTTCCCAAAGCCACAAACCAATCACAGTCACAATAAAGACTCTGGACACTGAGCCTGGGGTGTGTCTGGAGGAGGTGGTGGTCAGTGATTGGGGAGCAGAGACCTCAGGCCTACCTAGTAACAGCTGAGCAATGACTCAGTGCTGCATCCAGCCAAGGCTGAGGTGACCGCCAGTGGGCATGAAAAAGGCAGAGAGCTCGTCTGCACAGCTTTGTACCCACACCAGTCAGAGTAGGTAGGGTCCCTCTGACTTCCTCTGCAAGGTGTTCCTCACAGTCACAGTCACAGTCACAATCAGTAACATTGTCATTTTTTGTTTTCTGTTAAGTAAAGTTGTTGAAGTATGAACCTTTCTAACTCTAATATTTTGTAATTTCGCGAGCAGAAGACCTTGTCCTTAGAATTATTCTCCATGAAAATACAGCTTAAAAATTCCTTTTTTAGGGGCACCTGGGTGGCTCAGTTAGTTAAGCCTCTGCCTTCAGCTCAGGTCATGATCCCAGGGTCTGGGACTGAGCCCCACATCATGCTCCCTGCTCAGAGGGGAGCCTCCTTCTTCCTCTCCCTCTCCCCCCCGCCACTCTCACTTGTGCTCTCTTTCATTCCGCTCTCTCTCTAAAATAAATAAAGCTTTTTAAAAAATTTCTTTATCATTAGTATTTTCTTTCCTTTTAATTTTTTTTAATTTAAAACGTCAGCTCACCTGGGTCTCACTGCCATTCATTTCCTCCTATGACAAACAGCACAGGGTGACTTATTTGGGCTACACCCCACTGGGGATGAGTCCTGGGGATGGCTATGAGTACCACAGCCCCCAGTGTTAGGCAGCACATCTCCCTCAGTGAAGGTGAGTGAGCCTGCGCTCCTGAAGGGTACAGATGAGTAATTACGTGTTATGAAATAAAAATTTCAGAGTGTTGTCCTGCAATACATGTAGAAAGGCTCCTTAGACAGGAAGAGGAACTTTATTACTTCCTGACGTGCTTTGGCTGCCACAGTCCCCGAGGTTCATCCTTCCTCCTGGTGTGGTCCTCAGGTCAGCTGTATCTGAAGCACCTAAGGGTAGGTACCAACTACATAAAATCCTGGGCCTTATCCCTACCCTCCTGAATCAGCATTCTTGGCTTACAACCTGAGAATCTGTATTTAAACCAGTTTCTCCAATCACCATTGAGGTACTCTAAGGTACAGGTAGTCTAAGAGACCCAGCAGCAGAACAATTCAGCATCCTCGCTGCCCGAAGTGTGCCTGCCAGGCCAGCAGGAGCAGCAGCAACAACGAGCTTGTTAGAAAAGCAGAATCTCTGTCTCACTGTAGACCTCCTGAATCAGAATCTTCATTTTAATAAAACCCTCACTGAGTCAATGTGAATATTAAAATATCAGAATTACTGCTCTGAATCTTGTTTTCTAAACATTGGTTACTTGTGTATTACCTATCATATCTGTAATAGCTATAAATGGGTTATATTTACTTAATATTTTTAAAAAAATAGATTTACTTTTTAACTTTTAATTTAGCCTGTCTTAAGTAAAGCTATCCTTGGGATCATGAGTCTGAAGTGCTAGTTTATTTTTCAGCACATTAAAAAATATATGTAATTTTTAAAATAAAAATGCTTGCCTACTTAACACAGAGTCATCCCCCAAACCACACATGGTACGGGGGGGGTTGGGTGAGGCTAACATTGAATGCCAGAACACACATAGTTTATGCAGCCTCTCACTAATCTAATGGATGAGCAAACTGGCACCTGAGACAAGAGCTATTTATGCCAACACAGCTATTTATGGCAAAACCAGGAGGAAAAATCACAAAAGGATTTCCTGATGGGTGCTTATTCCTTCGCAAATCTTTTCCCCTGTATCTTGGAGAAAAGTTGTCTGTATCCCCTTCTGTTTTAAATGCCTAATATTGCTGAACAACATATCATGATTCATTTACCTTCCTGTGCAGTGAGGCAGTTCTCCTGTTTTCCTTTCTATAGGCGGTATCTGTCAGTTGGCAGCTGGCCACACATCTGAATACCTCATTACATATTGATAAGTTTCCTACCTAATCAATATGCACCTTCCCAAAGTAGAATCCAGAGCGCCCACAATCCCAGAATCCCTTGTAACAGGGTGTAGGCATGTGACTTCATGTTGGTCAATCAGATGTGCCATAAAAGAATGAGATTGGAAGTGAGCAAACGGAAGAGACCACTGACCACCAAGAAATCTGTGTCTGACAAGGCCCCACGATTGGCAGAGGCAGAGTTTCTGGCATCGGGTCCTAAACGTGTCAGGTACTCAAGCTGTGGTGACAGCAGAAGCAGCTCCTGTGGTGTGGCAGGGCATTGTTCTTAGCTGTGAAATTTTACATTCCTGCGGCTGGAACCTTCTGGATCTTTCCATGAGCTACCCTTGCTATCTTTAAGAAATTCTTTTTGGGTTTGAAACAGACTGGATTTCAGTAGGAACTAATAGTCTTAACAAATATATATATATATATATATATATATATTTTTTTTTTTTTTTAAATCGTTCTATTTATTTATTTGCAAGAGAGAGCATGGTCGGGGAGGAGAGGGAGAAGCAGGCCCCCCTGCCAAGTAGGGAGCCTGACATGGGACTCGATCCCAGGACCCCGGAATCATGAGCTGGGCAGAAGGCAGACATTTAACCGACTGAGCCACCCAGGCACCCCAACAGATATATTCTTAATAGCTTCTGCAGCCACATTCCTAATGCAAGTTCAGCCTCAGTTTTCTCACCGGAACATGGGGTAGTTACAACACATTCGGCCTGAGAACTCTGATGGCAATACAATCACGTGATTGTGTGGATCACAACTCTTTTCATACTGGCTTTACTAAAAGCATAAATCATTTCTGCATCCTCATTAGTCCTCATTATTAATCTATCAAAAGTCAAATATTAAGCACTCAACATCTGATAGTAATTATTTTGAGTTAGAAAGACCTATGCCACTTAAGCGCTTTGGCTCTTCCGAGCCCAGAACTGCATGGCAGAAGTGGTGTTATTTGTGCACAGAATTACTCTTATCATAAGCATGTTCATAAAACAGTTCTGCAATACATGGTTACCATTCTTTATCACACAGCTTATGCATAACTCCAAATTAAATATTTAACTTTTCAGACAGACCGTAAAGTTTTCTTTATAATGGTAAAATTATCATTTATTTTACCTTTTAAGTTCATTGTGTCAAGAATCAAGAAAACCAAGACTAATTCTCACTGCCAATTATATCTACCATTTTGTCATGTCATGTGTCAGGATAATATGATGTTGCCTGTGTGTGTTATAATAATTAATTGTATAATAAAAGGCTTCAAGTGATCACAAATGCTATTACCCCCAGCTTTTCTAAATGATACATGGGAATGACCTTTTTTTTTAAGTGATGATCATGCTGGAGCACCTGGTTGGCTCAGTTGGTTAAGTGTCCAACTCTTGCCTTAGGCTCAGGTCATGATCTCAGGGTCCTGAGATGAGCCTTGAGTCAGGCTCCATACTCAGTGGGGAGTCGGTTTGAGATTATCTCTCCCTCTCTCCCTCTGCTCCTCCTCCTTGTCATTCTCTCCTTTTCTCTCTAAAATATATAAATAAAATCTTTATAGTGATCATGATGCTGAGTCAAAGCCCTTTCAATCAGGCATCAAAAGAAGAAATGAGCAAGTATAATATATACATACGTATATAATTTTTTTTCTTCCAATACTCTATCTTAAAGATAAGAGAAAGAAAGGAGTGAAGAATAAAACCCTGCAGAAACTAATATTCAGGAAACTGGTGAAGCAAAGCAAATCAGGAATTTATAGTGAGAAATTGCAACAGGAGAGAAAATAATGTAGGTAGGGAGATGACAATGATTTAGAAGCGAAGGAAGGAATGCCAAATTTGATATTAAATAAACACTAAACATGTGGCTAAAATGTCTCCACTTCCTAGCTATACCCCCTCCCTCAGCTTCCTGAGGCAGAGCAGGGTTTGGGGGAGATGTCAAAATTCTTTATAACCTCAGAATGATTGGATAATAACTTTGTGTTAAAAAAAAAAAAGACAACGGAAAAGGACTGCTTCTATGGCTAACTTCCAAGAGAAAACCGGGTGTGATTTTCTATAATGTACTAAATGTACCAGCCACCATCCTGCCCAAGAGTTCAGATGATACCAAAATTTGGAAATCACCTGCAGATGATCCACTAAATCTCACAAGGTTGGGGTTTTCTAATGAGGGGTCTCATTTTTAGAGGCATAATATAAGTGTAACTTAAATAAAAGTACTTTAAGACAGGACATAGTTGAAAAATCTTCGTTAGTTTCAGACATTCAAACAACGGAGTATGAGGCTAACAAGAGTAGTCACAGCAGAGATACATCTTCCCAGCACCTACTAAATGCCAGGCTCAGGGCTGAGTTTTATATATTTTACCTTTATTTTATTTAACCCTCTCGACAGATCTGTCAAGAGAAGTCCTATCCCCATTTTACAGATGAGAAAACTGAGGCTCAGTGGGGCTAGGTAAACTTGCTACTAATAAGTGGCAAAGAGGCAAGTAGGGTTTGTTTGGCTATGAAGAAGACCTCTGACCCATACTGAGCACTGCTGCTATAGTGCCCCCAAATCTGTTCAGCTCTGGCCATCTTCTTCTCATTTCTCAACTCGACTTTGGTTTGGGCTGGACTTTGGTAGGGGCTCCAAGAAGCACTAAAATATGAACTCTTAACGAAGCAAGTAACCTATATGAGAAAGTCCGCAGACCTCCATAGGAAAGCCATCAGTTTTAAAGGAAAAATGCCGGGGTGCCTGGGTGGCTCAGTGTATTAAGTCTCTGCCTTCGGCTCAGGTCATGATCTCAGGGTCCTGGGATCGAGCCTCGCATTGGGTTCTCCACTCAGCGGGGAGCCTGCTTCCCCCCACCTCTCTCTGCCTGCCTCTCTGCCTACTTGTAATCTCTCTCTCTAGCAAATAAAATAAATAAAAATCTTTAAATAAATAAATAAATAAAATAAAGGAAAAATACTTATTTAAAATAGGTGTATAGACAGTCCTGAAGTAAGTTAAGGTCTTTGATGATCTCAGACATACTGGAAGACCACAAGTTGAAATGGGCTGAATATAACTATTTTTAAAGGTTGAAAAGTAAAAAAAAAGTAAAAAAAAAAAAGGTTGAAAAGTACTAGCTAAAACTGTAGGTTTTTTTATTTTGAAATATGTTGTTTCAGTGATTTTTATAAGTTGCAAAGCTCTCAAGTGCTGTATTACCAAAGAATGCTCAATAAGAACTTCTGAGGTCCAGCAGTGTCCAGGACCTTGTATGAACTTCCAGCCTACTGGCTTTGTGATCTTGTCAAGAATGCTTAACTTCCCTGAACCCTGGTTTCCTCAGATATAAAGGAATAATAATTACAACATTGTGAGGAGAATGTATAAGATAATTACAGACAGCATTTAGCAGAAAGCCTGGTGTGGCTAATGTGCATCAAGAGAATCTGAATTATTTTCTGAAGAGATGAGAGCACTATATTTCTACTCACAGTATATGTCAAAGTCCAATATTATTCATAGATATTTTGATAATAATATTGATCGGACATGTACTGTATGCCAAAAATATTAAAGCATAAATGGTTTTACTAGGTTTTAAATCATTCAAATCGTTATTACAAAATTACATTCCTCCCCTCCCCACCCCAGCATAGAAATGATACTTTGTTCAAAACTTATTGACCTGAAGACTAGGAGTCTTTTCATGTTCAAGAAATGACTGACCTTGGTGGCCGAGGCTGTTCCGCCAGCATGGGTTCTGGAAGGCTGACTGCTCTCAAGGCTTGTTGCTTTTTTCTTAAAAATAAAAAAGTATTAGTTTCAATGGGGGAAACATCCTAACAATGTAGACAAGGTAAATTTTCATATCAATACATATATCTTCTCAAGCAAGCTTCAGACTAATATGCCAATAAGCACACACAAAAATAAATGTGTTTTTAAATTTTTCATATCTTTGCCCGAAGACCATATAAGCATTGAAAAGGAAGAGGAAGTTGACCAAATCCCAATTGCAAAATAGTCAGTGCTTCTGGAGAACTGCAGAAATCCTCACATGGGCAGTTGGCATTTCCTCCATGGAGCACTTCCAGAAACATCATCACTCTTACGGTGCTGGAGAGAGTGTGTGTTAGAACAACTTCCACGGTGGGTGATTTAGCAGTAAGTATCAAAGATGTAATTCTACTTCTAAAAATTGATCTCAGGGAAATAAGAAGAGAGAGAGCGAGCAAAAGTCTTTTTTCTTCAAAGATATTCATCACAGTATTATCACATCAAAAAGCTGAACACAATATAGGTAATAATAATGAATGTTTACTGACCACTTACCATGTGGCAGGCAATGATTCTATTAGAATAATACAATGATACAATATAATAATAGAGTAATATGCTTTTTAGTAAGAGTATTATTTAGAGCATTATTGTAAGCACTCCAAGTGTTTTAAGTATGATGTGTCATGCGTCCTAACTTAAGCTTTACAGGAATCGATACACTGCTGGTACTATTGTTATACTCATTTTATGGGTGAAGAGACTGAGGAATGGGATGAGTACATAACTCGGCCATCGTCACAGCTGGTAAAAAATAGGATGTCTGCTTCAGACCCTATTCTCTTTCCTGTCTGGACTGCCTCCCACGATAGCAGGTTGTGCTATGACATCTACAGGATGAAGTATCATGCAGTTACTAAAAATCATGCTTAGAAGAACATTTCATTAAATGAAAACATATTATGCATATTTTATGTAAAGAAAAATCAGCTTATAAAATAGTGTGGATAGTATGATCACCGAACAGGTTCATATGAGGTTATCTTCTGATGGTGCAGTTAAGAGCGATTTTTAAAAATATTCTTCTTGGGGTGTCTGGGTGGCTCAGTTGTTAAGTGTGTGCCTTCAGCTCTCCTGGGATCAAGCCCTGCATCAGGCTCTTTGCTCGGCGGGAAGCCTGCTTCTCCCTCTCCCACTCTCCCTGCTGTGTCCCCTCTCTTGCTGTGTCTCTCTCTGTCAGATGAATAAATAAAATCTTTAAATAAATAAATAAATATATAGATTCTTTGTGCTTTTTTGTATTTTCTTATATAACTACACTGTTTCAACTGATAAAAGAACAATAAATGGAGAACAGAGAAAAGGAAAGGTAAAATATAAAGCTTCTTTCTCAACAAGGCCTATGTCTTATGAAGATCCATATTTCAGAGGGGCAGGCTTACAAACCATAAAGTTTTATAATGTCAAGTGGTGACATTATGCTCCAACAGCTAACATGTGTGAACAATGTACTACAGGCACTGAATATAGGAGGGACAGTCCTGCTGATACATAGATACTAAAAAGTTGTCTGTCAATACAGTACTTTTTAAAAAATATATAATTGAGAGCAATCTGGGTTAGTTCTTTTACATTTAGCAAGATTTATATTTTTTTGAAAATGCCTGCCATGGAATCTTGGGCTGAAGCCTTCTTTTCCTTCAGGTTAAATATTGCCTCAGCAAGCAGAAAAGTCAAAACTTAGCTTGCTGTCCCCAGAGTATCATCCTTCTATGTCCATGGCTGACCACACCCAGAGCACTTCCGGGAGGTCACCGAAGTGACAGGCTGGACACATGCTCATCAACTGGGTATCCCAAGAGGCCTCACCGGCATCTGCAGGAGCCGCAGGCTCCCAGGCATCACCTGCTGACTAAAGTCTCTCCCAAGCATACATGCAGCACCATCGGCCAAGGGAAGAAGCAGCCTTAGATAAATGGGATCGAAATAAAAGAGGCTGTGAAAAAGCTAGAATCGTGACTGTGGTACAGGAGACGGTGAAAGGCGGGGATGGCCTAAACTGAATCCAGATCACAAGTCTCTTTTCAAAATATAAAGTATATTAACAAATAGCTTCTGACAGCCACAGCGTATACATGGATTCGGTGTAAGGGAGTGGACCTATGAAATAGAGACAGCAATGAAGACAGCAGTGGGGTTACTGATTTCAACGTCACTGTGCACTTCGATGTCCTCACTTTCCAGTGAGGAGACGGAAGCCCAGGATGCTCAGGCCATTGCCCCATGGGCCACAGCTGCCCTGCGCTCCAGCCACTAGCCTTTGGTCTCTGCTACAATCAAGGAAGGTCCCGTTCTAATCCAGCCCTCACACCAGCTCCTCTCCACTGTGTCAAAGCCCCCATACCAGACCCTGGCTCTTCCGTAAATGAATTCCATTCGAACATGTCACCTAGGATTTGCCCAAGAGAATTAAAAAAGCTTTTTTTTTTCTTTTTGGCTGAGTTATGAAACTATTAAGTTAAAAAAATAATGACTTGAGCTTAATATACTATTAAGTTAAAAAAATAATGACTTGTGGGCGCCTGGGTGGCTCAGTGGGTTAAAGCCTCTGCTTTCGGCTCAGGTCATGATCTCAGCGTCCTGGGATCGAGGCCCGCATCGGGCTCTCTGCTCAGCAGGGAGCCTGCTTCCTCCTCTCCCTGTCTCTCTGCCTGCCTCTCTGCCTACTTGTAATCTCTCTCTCTGTGTCAAATAAATAAATAAAATCTTTAAAAATAAAAAAAAAAAATAAAAAAAAAAAAATAATGACTTGAACTTAATATACATGCCGATTTTTATTTTACCTTCTAAGAACTCAAGCTTTACTTTTTATTCCCAGTCATTAAATTTAACAACTTTTAACTCAAATGAGGATCTCTTAGCTTTCCTGTGGGTACACCCTGACACTCCAAGGCTTACTTTACCCTCTGACCTTGTATAATGTAGCCTACAAAGGACTAATTTAGTTTAGCTGAAGCAAGAGTAGAATTTGTAAAAATGATATTTTATTTTCTAATACTTATTAAGCCCTTGT
This sequence comes from Ailurus styani, assembly GCA_002007465.1. Taxonomy (NCBI): domain Eukaryota; kingdom Metazoa; phylum Chordata; class Mammalia; order Carnivora; family Ailuridae; genus Ailurus; species Ailurus styani. Next base: position 3,630,424 of record LNAC01000031.1, read on the forward strand.
CAGTGTCAGGTTCTTCAAACGCAATACAAAAGCTTAGAAATACATACATATACCAAAGCACAGACTCCTCGTTCTCAGGTTACTAACCTACATTTAATTACAGATGTTCGGGCTGATGTGTAAGTCTTAGCTGTCTTTCTTCAACTGTGTCTGACTTCACGCATCCCTTCACTCATTCTCTCATTGGACAGGCATTTCCTGAACCCTGGCTGTGAGTCTAGACCTATTCTAATCAGTGGAGATGTAACAGCCAATTAAACAGAAAAAGTTCCTGCTCACATAGTGCTTACATTCCAGTAGGAGCAAAAAGACTCTAAGTAAGTCAACAAAAACAAGATGATTTCAGAGAGTGATGCGTGCTATAAAGGCAGTGAAACAGGGTAATGTAACAGAGAGTGGCTAGCTGAGGCTAGCTCCAGACGGGGTACACATTTGATTGAGACCCGACTACACATAACCCTGTCGTCAAACTCTGGGACGGGGGAGGGAGCATTCTAGGACAGAGCCCTAAGATAGGAATGGGTTTGGCAAATTAGAAAAACAGAAAAAAAGTTAGTGCAGGTGAAGCAGGGTAGGCCTGGGCATATACGATATGAGATGAAACAAGACGCTGGATGAAGATATTTAAGGGAAAGGGATACAAGTTTAGGATGGTCCTAGAGTCGGGTATATTTGAGATCATCGGTCTCTTCTAGCTTGAGTCTGCTTCCTGATCTTCTCTTGTGATCATCTAGCCCTCGTGAGTCCTCCCTTATCTCCAGCTGAAAAGTTCGCAAAGTCCTCTGGCTTCACGTCACCTTGTGATAGTCATGCAGGCTAATCTTTACCCTCACTCCCCCAGACCCTTACCATGAGCACTGGCCCGTGGAAATCCTACTCTGGCCTGGACACCAGTCCCACCTGATTAGGTCTACATATTCATTAACTAGTGATAAGGCTGGATCTACCCTCAGAAAGAAGAGAATTCATCCACTTACAGTAACCAGAAACTCTCACCACAAGCTCATTTGGCTATGACTCTGCATTTGTCCCAACATACAGATCTACTCCAGTCTCTGAAAGATTAAGACATTAAATGAGGATGCCAATACTATAATGAGCCAAATTTTGAGTTACATTATTGTTTTTCATTTCCATAAATCTATAGACTAAAGGCCATCAGGAAGATTCTTCCTTGCCAACCAGTCCCAACCCTTGTGATGTTTATGAGCACTTCTTTGTTTAACCTAAGTTTTATAGAAAAAAAGTGATCAGGAAGAGATTGCCCCTTATCCCTGTCCACCAAGTCACAGGACTGGCTGAGTCATTCCCTCCTTGTAGTTGACTGAGCAGGCCACGGGCTGAGTCGTAATGACTGACAGAAGAGTGTGTGTGATCTCCTGGGCAGTACTGAGTGTCTATAGGCCAGTCCCATGGAGTAGGAATGCACACCTACTTTAAACAGCCTCTCCTATCTCCAAAAGTGGTTCCGAGTCTGCCAGCCAAGAGACCCGCAAGAGAGACAACACATGCTTGAGTTTAGTGAATACACAGAGTAGATCACTTCTATCTGCAGGGGCAGAAAGGTATGAAAAGAATGAATTACATACCGTTTTTATATGTCTGCCATAGTTCATAATACAGATTTTTTATTAAATGAGTCAGAACTCAAGTCTTAAAAACTGTTTCCAAAGCATTAATGATGTTCCAAGAGCCAGGCAAAGAGTTGCTGTGTCACCACCTCCCAAAACCTCAGGAAAGGCCCTGAGTAAAGCCTCAGGTGTCCTGAGACTTAGCGACCACAAAGATAGTTGTCAACTTCCCTAGAGTAAAGGCTCTATCTTTTGATTTGCACGCCAAGAATCCTGCTCCACCGAATGCCCACTGAGACCATGGGCATGTGTGTGCACAAGTCTAAGCACTATTTTTCTCATCTGAAAAAAGGAATAACTGTACCCATACCTAAGACAGAGACTGCGAGGATCAAAGGAGATGAGGAATGGTCTGAGGTCTGTGGCCCACAGGCTGGAAATCCTTACTCTAGAGAGGCCCAAAATTCTTGATCAAGTAGCAGTGGAAGAGTTTGATCTCCCCAAGGGCAACCCCAATAGGTGTAGTTTTACTTCATGAGGAATCTCAGGGGTTGTTGAGAATTTTTCATGAGCTTTTAATTATTTATATAATCAGGAAAAATATATGTATATTCTTTCATTAGACAGAAAAAAGTGTTTTTTCCTTAGGGCTGGCCACAATTCTAATAATGGACACTAGTGAGTAATTTGGGAACAGTCTGATCCTTTTGAAGTTTGCTTTTAAGCTTTGTTAGGTTGGATGAAAGCAGCCTTCAAAGTAGGACTAGTTTTTCTTTTCTTTTCTTTTTTTTTTAAAGATTTTATTCATTTATTTGACACAGAGAGAGAGATTACAAGTAGGCAGAGAGGCAGGCAGAGAGAGAGGAGCAAGCAGACTTCCTGCCGAGCAGGGAGCCCGATGCGGGCCTCGATCCCAGGACGCTGAGATCATGCCCTGAGCCGAAAGCAGAGGCTTTAACCCACTGAGCCACCCAGGCGCCCTAGTTTTTCTTTTTTTCAATACAGAAATGATACCCTTCTGAGTACTCTACCTGGTGACACCGACTGTTGGGGACACATCATACTCCTAGGCCTGTGTGTGCTCTGGGGATTATTTGAAAGTATAAATGTGAGGCACCTAGCCCACAGCCTGACATAGCATGATTACTCACTAAATGCTGGCTGAAGGGGGTTTCCGGGGCCTGAAATGCTGAAAACCCTCCCTCTTGAGTGCGGTTTGCTAGAGTCACAACAGCAGGGCCTGCAGGCCTTGCATCTGACGCCAAAGATAAGGCCCTCTGGACAGCTGCTGGCATTGTCACACAGGTCCGTCGTGTGTGTGTGTGTGTGTGTGTGTGTGTGTGTGTGTGTGTGTGGTGGGGGGGAGGTCAAAAATTGGCAGGAATAGACATGACCTCAGTGTGTTTCCTGAGAGATTTGAGGCACCTGCAGGTGTCTGATGTCAAGATACTGAAGAGACAATTTCAACAGTTTTGTTGCATATTGAAATGGTGGCAGACTCCCTGGAAAGCAGTACAACTCATTAGTACATCAACAAATGTACTAAAAGTCAGTGACCAGGCTTACGAATGAGAAACACTTAACAAACCCACCTTCAAAACTGCTCAAACACCTTCAATAGTAAAGGAAGGAACGTAAGTTTGTAAACTGGGCCATATGCTCCTTTCAAATACAGGTTATGTTTATGAAGTCTGTACATAGGAAATGGGGATTCAAAAGTATAAGGAAATTTAGATCTAAAAAGGAGGAGTGCTCCTACCCTGAACAACTAAAAAACTCCCGGAGAATAACATGAAACAGTGGGTTTCAGACATGGGACACCAGGCAGCACTGGATGTTCCCTGACCAGGAAACGAGTGAAGGGAACCCTAGGACCGCCCCAGCTTCCTGCCTGGAGAAGTTTCCAGGCTGCATGGACATGAAATGTGGAGGAGGAATCCAGGCAGAAGCCATCAATCTCTATGGGGTGAGAAGGTAGACCTGGGAATTCCACAGACCAAGAGGACTTAAACTGTTCACAGGGAAAGCACCAGAAAGAAGAAAACTGCAAGAGAGAGCCCCAAGGGTCTGCACACATGTGCCTGTGAAGAAATCCCAAGTCTGGGTCAAGAATACCCAGAAGGAGCAGAGGTATAACCCCAGAGACCGAGAATAGAGTGTGTTCGCAGCAGTCAGAATCATTGGTAGAGTCTGCAGAAGGACAAGTTAGTCCTGCTCTAAAGGCTACTCTGCTCCAGCCACACAAAGCTGAAAGGCAACCGCAAAGTATTCAAGTATTTCCAGGTAACTTAACTGTGTCCTAGAACATAACTCAACCAAATTTAAGGCAACAGGGCAACAAACAAGCACCCAATAAGATGAAATTCACATCTGTTTGACATCTAATAAAAAGTTATAAGGCATGCATAGAAGCAGAAACTTAAAACTATTTTCCATAAGTAGGAAAATATAATGTTCAAAAAGCATAGTATCTTGATTGCAGTACTGGCTACGTGAATCCATACATGTAATAAAGTGGCACAGAACTTACATACACATGTTGCTTCAGTGTCAGTTTCCTAGTTTTGATAATGTACTATATAATTACATAAGATGTAGCCAATGGGAAAACTATATGAAGGGTACAAGGGACCTCTTCATACTATCTTTGCAATTTCCTGGGAATCTCATTATTTCAAAATTGGAAGCTTTTTCAAAACTAAGTTAAGGAGAGGGGCTCCTGGGTGGCTCAGTTGTTAGGCATCTGCCTTCGGCTCAGGTCATGGTCCCAGGATTCTGGGATGGAGCCTTGCATCAGGCTCTTTGCTTGGCAGGAAGCCTGCTTCCTCCCTCTCCGTCTTCCCCTGCTTGTGTTCCCTCTCTTGCTGTGTCTCTCTCTGTCAAATAAATAAATAAAATCTTTTTTAAAAAAAGTAAGTTAAGGAGAGACATAAAAGATATTTTCTTAAAAACCACCCAAATCAAACTTTTAAAGATAAAAAAAATGCAATATCTGAGATGAAAAATACACTGGGATTAAGAACTGATGAAATATTGCAAAAGAAAAGATTAGTGAACGTGGGTGCATAGCAATAGAAACTACCCAAAATGAAACAGCAAGTAAAGACTAGGGAATAGGGATAGAGGATCAGTAAGCTGTGGGACAACTTGAAGCAACTAATATTGGTATTATTGCAGCCTCCAAAGACGAGGAAAGACAGGGAGACAACTCAAAATATATGAAGTGATGGCCAATACATTTCCAAATTTGATGAACCCACCAATCCAAGAAGCTCAATAAATCCCAAGTAAGAGTGAGTGGCTGGGGCACCTGGGTGGCTCAGTGGGTTAAAGCCACTGCCTTCGGCTCAGGTCATGATCCCAGGGTCCTGGGATCGAGGCCCATGTCGGGCTCTCTGCTCAGCAGGGAGCCTGCTTCCTCCTCTCTCCTCTCTCTCTGCCTGCCTCTCTGCCTACTTGTAACCTCTCTCTCTGTGTCAAATGAATAAATAAAATCTTAAAAGAAAAAAAAAGAGTGAGGGGCTGGGTAAAAGGGCAAGTTGATTTTTAGCGGCCCATTCCTCAGAGATGCAGTATGATGAAATCTACCTGTGTTGCAAGACCTCTGCCTCCTGCCCCTGCTGACATGGCGCCTTCCCTGCCTGCAAGTTGGTCAGAGTTTCTACAGCCACAAATCCAGTGATTCTCTTCTCCACCCACAGTGCAGGAAAATGGGGCACCTGGGTTTTTCAGTTGGTTAAGCGTCTGCCTTGGCACAGGTCATGGTCTGGGGGTCCTGGGATGGAGCTCCACATGGGGCTCCCTGCTCAGTGGGGAGTCTGCTTCTCCCTCTCCTTCTGTCTCTGATCCCCACTCGTGCTCTCTCTCAAATAAATAAATAAAATCTTTTTTAAAAGTGCAGGAAAATGGAGCTGGTCTACTTTTCTATCAAAGTGATACCAAATATTCCCTGGGGAGCCCCTAATTAGCAGAGTAGGGAACTGTCTAGCTTCCAATAGTCTACAAGGAACAGAACAAATATTATATGCAACAAAATTTTTGAGTCCACAGATACACAAAAATTTCTGCATTAAAAGAGTATTGAAACCCTCAAAGGTTCAATGTGGCTGCTGGCATGCTCAAATCATTTCTCAAGATATTTTTGAAACTATTTGTTGAACTGTTTTCAGAAACTGCAGCACATTATTTGATTATCCTTAGATGCAAAACAAACATTTATCCTCTAAATGGAGACTTCAGTTTCTGAAACTCCCAAAAGTTAATCAGATTCACATGTGGTCATTATAAGAAGGCTATTGAACTGGATGATACTGATTGATTTTAGTGAAAAAAACACTGAGGAAGAGATGAAATTCCTCTGTGCTCTGAATGTAAAAGTGGAATTAGTTTCAGCATTGTTTGAAGAATGGAAAACATCTTAACTATATAAATTTTCAGGTTACCACTGGATTATTTTTGAAGATTTTATTTATTTATTTGACAGAGAGATACAGAGAGAGCACAAGTAGGCAAAGTGACAGGTAGCAGGAGAGGGAAAGCAGGCTCTCCACTGAGCAGGGAGGGCGCCTGGGTGGTTCAGTGGGTTAAAGCCTCTGCTTTCGGCTCAGGTCATGATCTCAGGGTCCTGGCATCGAGGCCCGCATCCGCATCCGGCTCTCTGCTCAGCAGGGAGCCTGCTTCCTCCTCTCTCTCTCTGCCTCTCTGCTTACTTGTGATCTGATCTCTCTCTCCGTGTCAAAAAAAAAAAAAAAAATCCACTGAGCAGGGAGCCCCATGTGGGGCTCCATCCCAAGACCCTGGGATCATGACCTGAGCCGAAGGCAGCCACTTAACTGAGCTATCCAGGTGCCCCTGGATTTCATTTTATTGATATGGGGCCACCAATTTCTTTCCTTTTTCATACCTCTTATGAATGGATGCTTCTTAAAATCACTACAAGAGGTTAGGTGGGGGGGGCAGGGAATTAAGGGTACACTTATCATCGTGAGCACTGAATAATATATAGAATTGTTGAATCATATTGTACACCTGAAACTAATAAAACCCTGTGTGCCAATTATACTTCAACAAAAAGACCAATATAAGAAAGCTGGGGTCAGAGATTAACTGATGGTTTCATTTCCTTTCTTAGCATTTTCTAATCAGTGCATTTTTAGATCAGTGGTTTCTTAGACTTGATGAAATGTACTAGTTTCCAGGATAAACACTCTCATTAAAATATATGTTTTGACATATTTGTTAACAAATCAGTTCCATTACTTAATGGTTACCCTATAAAATGACAAGAAGTATTGTGTTTCCACATGAAAACACATACTAAGTTGGAAAGTAGTATCTGGGAAATGATTGCCTTTCAAAAGGGTAGGCAGATTCCCCAACACTAGCAGTTATAAAGCTTGACTTTTATCTACAAATGTTCTTTTATACTATGGTTGCAAATAGTGTACGAATAAGAACAAGTTGCCTTTATTACCAAAAGAAGTATAAATGTACGCTACCACAAATGCAGTGCAATAAATAGGATATGTTAGCCCCTAGGAAACATTGATAAATAAGTCTTAATGAATAAATCTTACCATTAACTCCTTGCATGGAAATTCACTTATTGAATGAACTGCCTCGTGCACAATGGTCTTAATAACACACACTATGGTAGCTGCACCTCACTGAGTTTGGCTATATTCTCATTAGTCAGTACCCATTCATCATCTCCCAGTCAACTCAAGTCTCTCCAGTCCCGAGGGGGCTGCCCTGACAAGCAGCCAAATGCTATCCTTCTGACTCTGAGTCTGCCGTGACTCAGTTTCCCTCCCTGTTGCACTTCATAACCCCCAGAGAGGGAATGGCTGTCCCTACTCTTTCTTACATTTCAGATGCCTGGGAATTGGAATAATTTACTCTTTTTTTAATTCATTTTTTTAATTGAAGTACACACTGCTACATTTATTGACACACACTGCTACATTAGTTTCAGGCGTGCAACATAGTGATTCACCTTCTCTACACCTTCTATTAGGTTCACCACGAGGGCAGCTCCCATCTGTCACCGTACAACGCTATTACAGTGCCCTGGACTACATTCCCTATGCTGTGCCTTTTATTCCTGTGGAATCACTTAATTTTACTTTACGAACTTCTTGAATGAAAAGAAGGTACAACACAAGGAAGACGAAAAGCAGAATTACAAAAATTGACAACAAGAGTAAGAAAGTTTTTGGTGTCGGTCTTACATTGAATTCTTAAAATAGGTAATTTTATGAATACTACCAGATACTACTTAAAAGCACAGACTCTGTAAACTGAATCAATTCTGAACTTCACTCCCAAATACCTGTGTGACCTTGGTATTAAATACCTTTTTAAATCAAGCTTTGCCTCAACTTCCTCATCAGGAGAATGGTATTATTGTAAGAGGGTGTGTGTGTGTGTGTGTGTGTGTGTGTGTGTGTGTGTGTGTGTGTGTGTGTGTGTGTGTGTGTGTGATGGCTATATTTGTGTTACTTATTATTATCAAATGCTCTCCAGTTCTCAACTACCATAACCAATAGACAGAAAAATTGTGCTACATAATTCTTATCTCCTCTTGTCAACTACTTCTCACTAAGATGTGAATAATTAATATATTCTCTCTCCTAGGAATACCCACAATTTAAAAGCAGAGCCAGGGAAAGGCAACGTTTAACTCAAAGTTAAGTAAGCTGCTAATGGTGGAATTACAGACATGAACAACAAGCCACCTGGGAAAATATTATCACATGGTACCTCCTAAATATATCTGCTCAGTAAGATTGCCCCTTTACGGGTGATGATGGGGTATACGTCTAAATATTTTTAAACTGTATGTCACACTTTAGGGGTGTTTTTGTATTCACACATGTGTGTACTTCTCAGAGGAAAAGATAGTTTTCATCAGATCCAAAGGGACTATGAACTAAAAATAGTTAAGAATCCTTGCCCTCTAAGCTGCCTTACTTAAATCCTTACTCTGTCCATATGTAAGAGATGCACTTCTAGTCAAACATGCACACGCATGCAACAGCAGCCTTGTTCTGAAAGTGTTTCTTAGAGGTTCCAAAGAAAAAAGGCCCAGATGTAAAATACTTCTCTCTTTAAGATCTAAGGTCTCTTCCATTATTTTTTTATTATCTGATGCTGTTTTCTATCCTTTTCCTTCTGGTGAAAAAAATACATTTAGAATAAAGAAAAAAGTAAAAAGAAGGAAATGTAAATTACTCAAAATCCTGCCAATCAAGACAGCTACTTTCAGTTATTTTTCTGTTTTTGTGTAAATACAAAAACAGGCACAATATGTTACTCAGATTATATAAGTGAAGTTGTAAGTCTTTCATCTTTTTTTAACCTAACATAAACCCTTTTCTCAGGTATTAAAAGTTCTTTGAAGCATGGTGTTAAAGATGCCTTGGGTACTATATCTGTGTCATAACTTCACCAATTCATTACTGCTTTACATGTGTTTCTCTCCCAGTTGGTGATTATTATAAACACAGTGATAACAACCTTGTGTCACCAAGCACATCTCCGATTATGTACTTGAAACAAATTCTAGACTTGGAAGTTCTGCGTCATAAAGGTTTGTTTTTCTTATTTAAGTCTGTCAGTTATTTTACATTTTAAAATACCATTTATGGGGCGCCTGAGTGGCTCAGTGGGTTAAAGCCTCTGCTTTCGGCTCAGGTCATGATCTCAGGGTCCTGGGATCGAGGCCCGCATTGGGCTCCCTGCTCAGCGGGGAGCCTGCTTCCCCCTCTCTCTGCCTGCCTCTCTGCCTACTTGTGATCTCTCTCCCTCTGTCAAATAAATAAATAAAATCTTTAAAAATAAATAAATAAATAAATAAATAAATAAATAATACCATTTATGTTTTTATTAAAGGAAAAGCTTAATTATATACTTCCTATCTTATAATGTGGAAGTTTTCAAATATTTGAAGAAAATTTATATAAGTCAAAATCAAGCCTCTTAAAACACTCACACACACACACACACACACACACACACACACACACACACACACACACACCCTAACATATGCTAATTTACAAAGACAAAGTCAACAATGTACCACAGCAAAGAATTTCCTCCTTTTAACCACTGGGTGTCCCCTGAACTTTATGTTTATAGCATTTGGGCAGATATGACACCTAACAAGTATCTCAGCGAGCTCCTGTCATTAGGGCTGGTAGTAAGAACCTTCATTATCTTTTAAATGAATCATTTTAAAATTTATTAGTCATTCAGCTTCCTCTTCAGCTTTCATTATTCAATGAAATAGATGTATGGTTTCAGATTTTACCGTCTACTCAGTGTTTTAAGAAAGCACACAAAAGGGTGCCTGGGTGGCTCAGTGGGTTAAAGCCTCTGCCTTCGGCTCAGGTCATATCTCAGGGTCCTGGGATCGAGGCCCGCATCGGGCTCTCTGCTTGGCAGGGAGCCTGCTTCCTCCTCTCTCTCTGCCTGCCTCTCTGCCTACTTGTAATCTCTCTCTGTCAAATAAATAAATAAAATCTTTAAAAAAAAAAAAAGGAAGCACACAAAAAAGTAAGTAACAAAATTATATTCAGTGAAGCAAGTTTTATCCCAAATACTGAGTGAAACCAAAATTGGAAGGTGAATATGAAAGTATTTTACCCTTCAATTTCCCATAAGAGAAATGTGTTTCCTCAAAACCGTATTTGCAGATTTCAGATTCCAGAGTGATGTATTCCTGGAATGTACTAACGTCCAAAAATTCTGCTCCTCCAGCTCCACTTAGACCACTTAGGAATCAGAGGCTTGATTCACAAAAGAAAGAGCCAGGGGATGTGAACCCTGATGTGAATAACCAACCAGGAAGTTTGGAGTCCTAGTGATTAAGATAAACATGTCTTTAGAATTCACTCCTGAGCTCTTTCCAAATAATGTCTTTTGTATCTGTCATTATTCAATTAACGAATGAATCCATTTACCCATAAACAACTGACAAACAATCCAAGAAATCAGTAACCTGGGATGCATCTTGGCCACACCTCTCTCTTTCTGTATAAATAAACACTGATCTCAACTCCCTTTTTCTCCCCCCGTTATTGGGTGTTCGTCACAGAAATCCGCATGCACCGAAGAGTCATCAGTGCAGAACCTCCACTTGACCAGCACCCTCACAATCCTAACAGTAACCGCTTCAAAGGGGACAGACGAAATCCCAATCCACAGTCAAGGGCCTTTCCACAGCCCCTGTAACTCGGCGATTAACAGTCTAGACCTCTCTTCCAGTCTTCCCACTGATGACGCTGCAACATCCAGGTCCCTCTACCCTTTCAACTGCTTCTTCTTTGACTTGTTCACTGATTTCTCCTTCCCACCTCCCCCCCACAGGCATTTATCGGCATTTGCTTTTGCTTTCTCTCTTTGCTCTCTCTACGCTCTTTTTTTCAGTAATTTCAACCAAGAATGTTGGCAGTAAGAAAGAAAGAATGGGAGCTTGAGCAATTTCAAAGGACATATTTTAAAACCGCTCATAATGAGGAATACTGAACTAATACGTAGTCTAAAGAGGAGTCATTAAACAAAGAGTAAAAGAAATAAGGGGACAAGGTTCTAGGAAAAGAAGGAAAAAGCGGGGTGAGTACCTGTCTCTCCAACCAAAACCTCCCACGTGATCCATGACTCTTTGAAACTACAGCACTCTTAATGTGCTTCAGAGTCACACCATCCCCAGAACATGGCAGAGCAGAGTTGGGCCAAGGCGCAGGGTGGGGAGATCATCTTAAAAAGAAAGCAAAGAAAAAGAGAACAAGAACCAAGAAAGAAATACTCACGTGTACCAGGCACTGTGTTAAGCACTCTATAAAAATTATCTCAGTGTTACTCAAAATGTGCTCAGACCATTGACTCAAGAGCCATCTGGGTAATTGGTAAGAACAAAACAAAACAAAAAGCAAAAAAAGACAGCGAAAACCCTGATTTGTTGACTCTACCTTAAATCTGTTGAATCAGAATCCCTGAGGATGGGGCCCAGGAGTCTGAATTTTTCATACTATCTCTAAGTGATTGTTAGACATGTTAATACCTGAGAACCACTGTGTTATTTCATGTAATACCCTGGGAAATTAGGAATAGGGAATTTTTAATAATTTTCTATGATACTAACACAGTGCTCTACGCATTTGCTAAGCATTCTTTAACAATGTTGATTGAAACATACAAGACTTGATGACTTCACCTTTCCACTAGGTTTTGCTTTCACTAAGGAACCGCTTTTAAAAGGCTATAGTGAGCTATTATCCTCATTGTTATATGATAAAATGTTGTTGACTTTATGAGAAGAATCATACATTTATCAGATGAAACAGCTATTTTGCTATGGGCATGATTTCAGGTTATTGTCCCTTTTTAATCAGTCATGCCATTATCTTTGAGAAGCTAATAAAATTTTAAGAGAAGAATGAAAACAAATACATACTTTAAAACTGTATATTTCAGGAATAATATTTAATCAATTTGTCCATCTGGTTTCCAGGACTTATGATTTACTCTGAGGCCAGTAAATTTAGTTTCCATTTATTTCCTTTGCTATTTTGTTAACATTTGATTCCAATTCCATGTGCCATAGGTACAAAGTTTCAGAGACAATTTTGATGGGATCTAAGGTCTTAGGTAATTAGGCTCATGAATTCAAATACAATAATGAAGGGCATATTATGACTATATGATATAATGTTGATATATTTATATGCTAACTGATAAAGGCAAAGTACTTACTGTTTTTATTAGCCATTCCCTATCCAATGATATAATAATTTGTATATCATAGATGCTTGATTTAAAAGCACACTATTTTCATAATGTTTGTTAAAGCTGTATCCTTCACCTCTGATAAAACAATTCATTGAATGGTGATGTGTAAGGTCTCTACTTTCTAGCTATTGGCATATGTTTTGTAGGTTTTTTTTTTTAAAAAAACAGCTACTAAGCTTAATGAACTACCAAACTTCCTTCTTTTTTTAAATGGGAAAGGCTCTGCTATTTATAATCAACAAGAGAATTAGCATCCTGTCCCATCCCATGGTTAGAAATCAATAAGGGGCTGACTTTTATGGCCGTGCCAGCTAAACCAAAATAAGAACAATAATTATGTAAGACATTTCAGGAAAGAGTTAATAGAGGAAAAACTGGTATATAGGCACATCCTGGCAATTTTTTAAATTGTAAGAACAGCAACAAAATTGTATATGTGCCAAGACAGGAAAAACAGGGTTTATAAAAATAAAATCAGGCTGCCCCAGGCATTTTTGTTTACAACTCTAAAGGCAGAAAAATCATAGAGCAACAGGTATGGAATTTTGAGGGAACAGAACTGCTAGCCAAGGATGTTGTACAATTTTGTATTTCTTTCTTTTTTTTTTTTTTTAAAGATTTATTTATTTATTTATTTGACACAGAGAGAGAGATTACAAGTAGGCAGAGAGACAGGGAGAGGAGGAAGCAGGCTCCCTGCTGAGCAGAGAGCCCGATGCGGGCCTCGATCCGAGGACACTGAGATCATGACCTGAGCCGAAAGCAGAGGCTTTAACCCACTGAGCCACCCAGGCGCCCTAATTTTGTATTTATTTCTTGTGTGAAGTCAGTACCAAAGCATGCTTAGATCCACACAGACTGAGAAAATCACCATTCATGCTCTCTCCCTGAAACAATTATGTTAAAAAATATTCCGGTCAATGAGGAAATTAATCAAAATTCAGAACTCAAAAAAAAAAAAAAGACAAAAAGAAAAAGAAAATGAGAAAACTGCAGTGCAAAAGAATTTCTGGTTCCTGCCTTGGTTTAACCTGCCGCATCAGCCAGGCGGTTGGATTCTGGGCTGGCTCCTGGTATGGGTGTCCGGGAGACCCCGGTGGGACTGCCCTTGGGGCACATCTTTGGCTTTGCCTCTTCCTGGGCACTGGGACATGAGCTTACACAGCCATAATCAACTACCCACAACTAATATGGACTCTGTTGTCATGACCCATGATCCCTTAAAATGATGTATGCTGTACTACTCTTCCAGAATTTTCTAAGAACAGCTACACCACTTGCTTGTGGGAACACTGTCCCAGAAGACTTTTTGAAGAAATATGTGTTTCTCCCTCAAAAACACAGCAACAAAATAAAAATCAGATTAAATGCCATAGTAAATGCCAAGATACCTGAATAATGATTTTCTTAAGTCACCCACAACAATAACTCTTTTTAATTGGAAAGATTGATCTTTCACAAGTCACATTACTTATTTTTTTCTAGGCCCTCCTAATGACATTTCTTTGTTATCTCAGCTTAAACATAATATATACAGAGAAAAAAGGTGTAGGAAATACACCCAGATGGAAGTAGTGGCCATCTCTGTGGGTGCTAGGATTCTAGATGATGGTAGTTTTCTCTTTAAGTCTTCAGTATTTTCTCAATTTTCTTCAGTGACTATGTTTATAAAAAGTTGCTAAAATCAGGGGCTCCTGGGTGGCTCAGTCAGGTAAGCACTGGACGCTTGATTTCGACTCAGGTCATGATCTCAGGGTCATGAGACGGAGTCCCACATTGGGCTCCGCACTGGGCATGGAGCCTGCTTAAGATTCTCTCTCGCTCTCCCTCTGTCCCTCCCCACTGCTCGTGCTATCTCTCTAAAAAAAAGTTGCTAAAATCAGTATATATATTAAGTATGAACATATGATATTATCATATTAATTTAAGAATACACACAAAATTTCACAGCAATAGCTATAACTAAGTGGTAGATTAGGTAATACTGTTTTTCATAAGTACATATTGCTTTGTGATTTAAAAAAAAAAAAAGACTAATTGGAGGGGGCACCTGCATGTCTTAATCCGTTAAGTCTCTGTCTCTTGCTTTCTGCTCAGGTCATGATTCATGTGTCCTGGGATCAAGCCCTAAGTTGGGCTCTGTGGTCAGTGAGGATTCTGCTTGGAGATTTGAGATTCTCTCCCTCTGCCCTTCCCCCCACCACACATGTTCTCTCTCTCAAATAAATAAATCTTTAGGGCACCTGGGTGGCTCAGTGGGTTAAAGCCTCTGCCTTCGGCTCAGGTCATGATCCCAGAGTCCTGGGATCGAGGCCCGCATGGGGCTCTCTGCTCAGCAGGGAGCCTGCTTCCTCCTCTCCCTGTATCTCTGCCTGCCTCTCTGCCTACTTGTGATCTCTCTCTGTGTGTCAAATAAATAAATAAAATCTTAAAAAAAATAATAATAAATAAATAAATAAATCTTTAAAAAATAATAATAAAATAAAAAAGACTAATTTCATTAAGAGAAACACTATAAAAAATGTTGGGGTCATTCAATACTTCATGCATTTTAGGAAGGAAGGTAAACACTGAAGAAAAGAATGCCACCAACGCTATTACTGATGGTAAAGAAAATCTGCTCCGTATCTTTTCCTCTAATATGCAATTTCTATTCTCTGTATTTATAGGTCCCTTACTGTGCCCCTAAAAATATATGTTATTAAATTGGAGTTCTTATAATCGGCTCTGTAAGACTGTGCCCATCTTACGCTTCAAATTCCATTTCTCAGGCCTTCACTGAAATACGTGGCTAAAATGCTCCCACTCCCCCAGTGAGGCCGGATGTGTTCATCAAATACTTTAAGTAGATATGACTCCAGGTTTGGAAAGGCTTCTCTGTTCCAGTGTCTTGAAAGGGCCTGGTGTTAAATGTTTCCCCTTTTCTTTTTCCTGTTCTAGTCATTGTATCTTTGGGTTGTTAGTCAATGAAACTTTTAGTTTTATAATTCCTCTACATCTGAAGAGGACAAAGCCAATTCACAATGACAGGTACAAATAAATAAGCGAATTTGTTCTCCTAGACACTTACTCTAGTCATTCCTCAAGCATTTGTATTGCAAATGCAACATGCCAAATAACATTTTGGTTTTAAGATTCCGTTAAAATTGCTGCCAATTTCATAGGATCATTAGTGGCTGCATAGGAGTCAAACACCAAGCAAGTAAGAACTATTTACAGTTGCTGGAGAGAAAGAGCTCTAACCTTCACCCACCAGGTGTGTTTACATACAACAATATAATAGTGGTTCTTAACTTACCCTAATCACTTTTTCTCCCGGTTATATCTTCCTGAAGTCCTCCTATGTATCTTTTCTCTTGCTCTTCCAAATAAAATGCAGCAGAATAATAAAGGGAGAAAGAAAAAATTCCCAAGACATACCCCTGAGCCTAGAAAGCCCATTTTCATACTGACTTTGTTTCAAAGGCCTGGGTTTTTCTGTGGAAGCTGAACCCACGTGTCTGCATACTATACTATTTAAATGCTATTTAAACTTTGGAAGTATATACTAGTCTGCAAATGGATTACCAAAACCCAAATGAAGCTTCTGAATCTCATTTCTTGTTCAAAAGAGCAGTAGGTAATGAAATATTTGGGAGAAAGGGTTAGTTTCAGGAAATCTCTCTGTGGTAATTTTGAGAAGGAAAGAGGATGGTAACCAATTATGATTGGGAGGCAGGGTAGATAACCCAAATTAGACATGGTTTTATAACGGTGCACACAAAGGCTAAAATAATGCCTGATGCAAGATGGTTTCCTTGAATTCTCTCCAGGGCCACAGTATCTCACCAAGGACTAATTTGTATGTGACATGAAGAATGAGATTCCCTGGAGACAGACCATACTGGAAATATGCCTTGACAACCAAGTCATCCCATCTACAGGTCTGTCTACCCTATCAGTTTGGGTACCCTATCAGATTCTGTCTACCCTATCAGATGGACAGAATTTGGGGAGAGGATAAACAATCTTCAGTCTCAAACTGTATTGAATCTCTATGGTGATTTACACCACGGGAGCGGGGAAAAGCCTCTGTCCCCTCTTCCTTCTCTGGCTGGGACAGAGCAAAACAGACCAATCTGTCCAGGCTCGGCACAAGTACAAGAGTTGTAAATCTGAATTTCTCAGAGGCATTATGAAATGATACCAGAATTCCTTGAATGGCTGATAAAGAAAAGAAAAATTTCTTCTTCCTTTCTTTGAGGTGGAAGTTCAGCCTTTAGTTTCAAACTTAAAGTGCAGTCTGCCTGTATTAACACAGAAATGACAAATTATGCCCCCCTGGCTGCAATTGTAACAGAGGTCCTTATTAGTTTTCTCAAGCCCCTTATAAATATGGAAATAAGTACTTTATAGCCTAGATATTATGCGAAAAAACAACTAACACTGTGCTAGCAATTGTTGCCTAAACCAACAATGCCTGTACATTAAAGATATAATATTTAAGCTTTCAAGTAATAACAGAATTGGTGATGTATGAACTAGGCAACTATTCACTTGACCACATTAGAAAATATTTCTTTTGTGTAAATAGTTTAATCTCAATTAATATTAATAGAGAATAACATCCAAATTATTATCTAGAGATCTGGAGAATAAAGAAATACTGTAGTTTTTTTTTTTTTTTTTTTTTTAAAAGATTTTTTTTATTTATTTCACAGAGGGAGAGAGATCACAAGGAGGCAGAGAGGCAGGCAGAGAGAGAGAGGGGGAAGCAGGCTCCCCGCTGAGCAGGGAGCCCGATGCGGGCCTCGATCCCAGGACCCTGAGATCATGACCTGAGCCGAAAGCAGAGGCATTAACCCACTGAGCCACCCAGGCACCCTNTGAGCCGAAAGCAGAGGCTTTAACCCACTGAGCCACCCAGGCGCCCAATACTGTAGTTTTTGAATCATAAATTATTTGATAGATAACTTATCTGGGAATATATTTAATAGGTGGGGTAGATAAGGAGCTGAATGATACTCTACACATTTTCATGCTAGTAAAAGGGGAAAAATGTGGTTTTTTTCATATGGGAGTATATTTTTTAATAACTTAATCAAGAAACAGAACAAAATCTTAATAAATGTTTCCTCTTACTTTCTAATTTTTAAAAAACATCTGCCTTCCATGGGTACAAAAAAATCATTACAAATGTGCTTTTCAAGAAATAATCTATTGCAAGCAACACTTTGGGACAGGTAATCGAAGCTGTCTGATGCAATCTGAGCCCACTATAGCAAGAAAGTCTCCCCTATTCCAGAACTCTCCTCCATGAGACCAACTGTTACATAGACTTAAATAGTGTAAAATAAATAAATAAAATAGAAATTAATATTTAAAAAGGAAAGACTCTAAATTATATTTTCAAGGGGACTGGTAATGAAAATGACAAGAGAAAGTTCAGTGAACCATAGTGCAGAATCTATAGAAGGTTCTAGCTAGGGCGCCTGGGTGGCTCAGTGGGTTAAAGCCTCTGCCCTCGGCTCAGGTCAAGATCTCAGAGTCCTGGGATTAAGGCCCCTTTTGGGCTCTCTGTTCAGCAGGGAGCCTGCTTCCTCCTCTCTCTCTGCCTGCCTCTTAGCCTACTTGTGATCTCTCTCTCTCTCTCTCTGTCAAATAAATAAATAAAATATTAAAAAAAAGAAGGTTCTAGCTATGACAGCCTCTTTATATATTGAATATATCAAAATATATTAAATATTACGGAATTATAGAAAGAAGAGCAAAATTTCTTTTTTTTGTTTGTTTTAAAGATTTTATTTATGTATTTGTCAGAGAGAGAGAGTAAGGGACAGAGAGACAGAGCACAAGCAGGGGGAGCAGCAGGCAGAGGGAGAAGCAGGCTTCCTGCTGAGCAAGGAGCCCAATATGGGACTTGATCCCAGGACCCTGGGTCATGACCTGAGCCAAACGCAGACGCTTAAGCGACTGAGCCACCCAGGCGTCCCAAGGAGCAACATTTCTAAAAACATAGAAAAAAATATAATGATCATTGTATGCTTTCTAGTACCCTTTGGAAGGACAGCACATTCACAGGACCCGTCCATGGAGCAGTTGGCCAGTGTTGACAGGGCACATAAGGTGCATCATTCAGTGGAGGAAGAAATTCAGTGTCAAAGAAAACTCATCCCCAAGTGGAAAGCTTTCATTTTACTCCTGTTTCCACAGAATCGATACAAATAAAAATAGTCTTTCTCTCTTCCATTTGTTTATGAACCTGAATAACGTGTTCATCCAGGCAATCACTACCCTTCTTCCTAGTGTACTCTCAGGAACAAAGATGTCCTTTTCCACTACAGTATTTGGTTCCTCCCTCTAAATCTGTCATGTCACCAACAAAACATTTAAAGTTCAGCAATTTCTATAGGAAAAACACCCTCAATAACTGGCTTCTGTGCCTAAATAGAAACTATTTCTAAAGGTTCTTTCCCCAGGAACATTTCATTTTTTATTAATTTTTAATGATTTCTACTTATATTCTTGAATCAAATCTTAGTCAAGACTAAATTTGCCAATATTCTAGTAGGAGCTCTTTGCAACCTCATTATCTATTTCAAGATAGAATTCACAATTAAAAGCAAGAGAAAAGGAAAACCCAGAATTGTGGGAATTACCTCATCCGATCCTTTCTTTTCTCCTGACTTGGAAGGCGATCTGCTGGTTTTTTCACTGACATGCTATAAAAATATAAAAAGAAAAGAAAGAAAGATAATGTTTAAAAGAAGGAGGTACTACAAGATAATCAAATAGTGACTTTAATCCCAAAGGGCTAAATACTGTAAGCCTGTAAAAGCAAGGACCCCTTTAATCTTCCTCCTGAAAATGTTGATAATTCTATACTGACACAGGTGGTTTTCAAAAATCAAGAGAAGCTATAGACATTCATTTGGGATGTAGAAAGTCAGTCTATAATTAACCAGACACAGATCTGATGGTGCTTCCAAGGCGGCATCTCGTCTCCTACAAAATGCCTCTCACAATTTTAAAGCCCAAATTGTCAGCGTGGGAGACATGTGGCTCCTCATGGAGTTGTGATGTCTAAGGACCATGAGGAGCCTAAAGCCATACTTAAGCTGCAGTTCAGCACAGGCTCAAGAAAGGACCACAGCT
Organism: Ailurus styani; assembly: GCA_002007465.1. Taxonomy (NCBI): domain Eukaryota; kingdom Metazoa; phylum Chordata; class Mammalia; order Carnivora; family Ailuridae; genus Ailurus; species Ailurus styani. Next base: position 3,649,923 of record LNAC01000031.1, read on the forward strand.
TCCAAGTCTGCCATCACTTCTGGTGGTTCTTGGGAATTCCTCAGAGTTCTTCCTCGGTTATCTCTCAGGAAGACAAACCCTGCAGGGAGAAGACCACACGGGCAACTTCTACTTATTATGGCTTTAGGATTTCATTATGCCCAGAAACAGAATCATTTTTCTCACCAGGACAGTGGGAATGAAAGCAAGTATTTTTATGTGGCACATAAAACCTTCAAGTAGCTTACATGCTCATTTGTCTTGAGGATAAAATAAGCCATAAAGTTTATTGACTTTTTTTTGAGAGATTAAAAAAAAAAGATGTTCCTGAAAAGGGTTATAAAGAATTGTTTCATTTCGTGCACATTGTGGGATCTGCAAGAAAGTGGGAAAAAATAACCTAAATATAAGGAAATAAAAGCTCACCATTGGGTTCAATCTCGAACATCTTCAATTAAACCAAAATATAAAACTCTAAAACATTCCCTAAAGCAAATCATAACCTGGATATGTAAGTCAATGAAATTATTTGAATTAAGAAGAGTGGTAGTAACAGTAATATTAATAATAATTTATATCATTCTGTATTATTTACTATCATACATATTCTTATTTGATACCAAAAAAAAAGAGGCTCATGTGATTTCTAGGGATGAAAAACTAAGAATATGAAGAATTCAGTGTTTCATAAGTACACAGACTTAGTAAATGGGAGAAGTTTGCATAACAGGCTTTCTGACTTATGTTGTTTGTCACTATACCATGCTAAATAGAATAAGGTAATATTTTCTTTAGTCATATCAACATATATTTTAATTAAAACAAGAATCCAAGAAATATCAGACACATGGATGAAACCTTGCATTAAGAGTTCTCTGTATGAAAAGCTAGGAGGAAATCACTTTCATACGTGGAAAATTCTTCCCAAAATGTAACACTGTCGTGGATCAGTGAGTGGAGTCCATTCACTGAAAAACCCCCAGGCTTCAAGAGCTTGGTGAATGAAGCCCCGTACGGGGCCTATTTCACCTTGATGTCCCAGTCTAGCATTTGTCTGTCCACAGTTGAGGGCAATCAGCATTGAGTAGTTAATGAATCTGGGGGAAAAAAATATCTAAAAGCCCACATATGTATCAGTGCTAGATGGTGAGAGCTAAGTTTTAGAAGATTCCTGAGGGCCAGACTAGGGAGCAGAATCATTCACCATTTGCAGACAGAATTTAAGAGGGATAGATCTACAGTGACAGATTTACCCAATCTGTCTCCTTCCAGAATTGGTAAATTTAGAACACTATCCCACTCATTATTATCTCCAAATCTCTATCTTTCTCAGAGTAGTGGCAGACACTAACAATAAAAAAATGCGCTGTTTTACTGAATGTATTGAGAGCCTCCTTCACTCTTCAGGAGGTATTAGTGTCCACTTTGCAAATGAAAAAGCTTAAAGAGGCACTGGCTCTTGTCTGCTAGAAGGTTCCCTGCTCTCCACAAGGTCCCCCTCTGCTTCCTGCTCCATGGCAAATATATATTATGAACCACTGCCTTACAGTAAATGTGCAGACAGCCCTTTCTCCCTAAAATTTAGGTATATAGATGTTTTTCTTTAAAAATTTTTAAAAGGGGCCCCTGTCTGGCTCAGTCCATACAGCATGTACCCCTGATCTCATGGTCATGAGTTCAAGTCCTACACTGGGCATAGAGCTTACTTTTAAAAATGCATAAATAAATAAATAAATAAATAATAAAAAATTTTAAAAAGTTTTTAAAAAGTCATTTCCTGAGGGTGTTCCAAAATTTCAGTCTTGCAGATTAACCAACATTATCAGTTACTTGTTTCCATTTGAACATTCAAAATCCCTCAAATTATGTAGGTTCTAAATAGCTTGGGAGGAATATACGTGATAAATACTTTAAAAAATGTTCAGTTATAATGTCAACTTAGAACAAATATGTACTATAAGAATTGGTATTTTGTGATTTCAAAAGAAATATTTGCTCTCAGTAGAAAGCATTTTTACAATATAAAGAAGTATAATGACATAAAAAACACAATCAAATGAGAACATTTTTTAGGAACTTTATGGATTATATTTTCCCAGGTTTTTTTTTAATCCAGCTTTTTTTTTTTTTTTTTAGGTAGGCTCCACATCCCAACAAGGGGCTTGAACTCACGACCCTGAAATCAAGACCTGAGCTGAGATATCGAGTCAAACGTCTAACCAACTAAGACACACAGGGGCCCAACCCACACTTTTACTAAAAAAATTTTTTAACACACAGAAAAGTTAAAAGAATAATACAATGAGTACTGATATTTTTACCACTTAGATCCAATAACTATTAAGATTGTTGCTACATTTTGCCATATTTGCATATATTATAGACAGATCTATCTCTCTATCTGTATTTGGATATGTACCTGCATTTGAAAGTAAACTGAGGGTATCCTAAACTTTACCCCCTAACTATTTCACTAAACATTTCCTTAAATTGAAGAATTTTCCCCAAATAACTCCAATATCATCGTCACTTAAGAGAATTAATAAGAATTACCTAACACCATTCAAAGTCTAGTAAATAGCAACTTTATGAATGAACCATTGCCCTGACCATTTCTCAGGGCTTATTTAATATTCAGCAATCTATTAGCAATGTAAAATCAGTTATATCTTTTCACTGAGAGATATTCAAAGTGCCTGATTTTTTATTTATTTTTTAAAATAATCTTTTTTTAAAAAAATTTGAGTATAGTTAACACACAAAGTACCTCGTTATTTAATCTATGGCATAATTAAGCACTTCCTCCATGATTGAGCTGATGCAATGAAATATTTGGGAATGATTAATGTCAGATTCGATCCAGTTTAGGAAACCTGCTGCAAGCCTAAGAGGGAAGAGAGAAAATTGTGTCCACTACAATGTGCGGTGGGTGGGTGGGGCGAGGTGAGAGAAGCATGGAGAAGGAAAGCACTGATAGGTCTGGAAAGAGAACCAAACCACAAAACTGATTAAGTCCATGGAGGACTTCTCTAGATGAAGAAAAGGAAATGAGTTTGTCCCAAGCATCTACTTACTCCGTGCTAGCCCCGTGCTAACCATTTCCCCTAAGAGATCCCGTTCACTCCCCACAGCAAATCCAGAGGTACACACCGACGCCTCATTTTATGGATAAAGAAATCAATGATCTGAAAGGTGAGGTCCTCCTCTGTCACACACCACGTATCCGGATTATATTCTATGGCCCAAAGACTGGGCTACTCTGGATCTAGGGAAAAGCTAGCAGAGATCTTGGGATTCACATCAAGAAAGACTCAATCCAATGCTCTAAAATGAAAACAACAAACCAAAACAGAGCCTTCTGATTCTGAAACTGGTTTGCTTTACAAAATGAATCAAACAGCCCCGTTTGGGGGCACCTGGGTGGCTTAGTTGTTAAGCGTCTGCCTTCGGCTTGGGTCATGATCCCAGAGTCCTGGGATCGAGCCCCCCATTGGGCTCCCTGCTCAGTAGGAAGCTTGCTTCTCCCTCTCCCGCTCCCCCTGCTTGTGTTCCTTCTCTCACTGTGTGTCTCTCTGTCAAATAAATAAATAAAATCCTAAACAACAACAACAACAAAACAGCCCTGCTTGTAAATTCAGTCCTGTGTTAATAGCTGGAGACGAAAGACAGGAAGCGCAGGATACAAACCCTAAAGCAGTAGAAGTTGCATGGGGAGAAAAGGGCTACAGAAGACAGTTGGCGCGTGGAGTTAAGATAAAAGAGGTGGTATGTGTGGCAGGAGTTCAGAAGCAGGGAAAAAGCAAATAAGGGACTTCACCATCTTGCCTCAAAAAGGAATGATTTTCCAAACTGTTTTTACCCCCGTGGATCACTGCGTATTTGGCAAGTAGAGCTGTCCTCTGTCCCCATTGGAGGAGAAAGCTTTCTTATATGCTTAAAATCTTCTGCCAGGTCAAACCCACAAACCTGTAGGGGAATCAACCAGTAGGACCGGCAGCCTGTGTGCGCCCTCAGCTGCGGACATGTGCTAGTGACCATCTGGGCACCCTCGTCACCACTACCCACATGCCTTCGGATAGACACACACATGAAGGCATAGGTAACACAGAAGAAAACAGAAGCAAACTTCTATTCATATATAAAAGAAGAAGGAAGACAGAAAAAAACTGAGTTTCTATAAGTGCAAGCCCAGCTGAGAGAGTACAAATGCTGTGTGCTTCTGAAATGCTTTTGCTTCATTTAAAAAAAAAAAGTCTGGGCGCCTGGGTGGCTCAGTGGGTTAAAGCCGCTGCCTCCGGCTCAGGTCATGATCCCAGGGTCCTGGGATCAAGGCCCACGTCGGGCTCTCTGCTCAGCAGGGAGCCTGCTTCCTCCTCTCTCCTCTCTCTCTGCCTGCCTCTCTGCCTACTTGTAATCTCTCTCTCTCTGTGTCAAATGAATAAATAAAAATCTTTAAAAAAAAATAAAAAAATAAAAATAAATAAAAATAAAAAGTCAGAGTTCTCTTTTAGGGGATGACAAAAATATTCTAAAATTAAATAGAAGTGATGCTTGCACCACTCTGAATATACTAAAAAATACTGAATTGAATTGTATGTTTTGGTGGGTGAATTCAGAGTTTGTGAATTATATCTGAATAAAATTGTTTTAAAAAACAGTAAAGGTTATTTGAAAACAACTCAAAAATGTTTCTTCTTCAACTTGGAAGCAAGGCCACAGAGATCAATATTTGCATGTCCAGAGATAGCTATGGCAAAATCATGAAGCAATAAAAGGTTATCTTGGTGCCCTCTGGACTTTCCTCATACCCAGAGCTCAGCTGCACACCATTGCATATGGTAAGAAAACCTCATTTCGGGGCCCTTCTAAAAGTCAGAAATCCCTCATCTGCACTGGGTCTCATTTCTCAGTGTAGATTACAAGCACCTGGGACATATGGGAACACTCATGCCAGAGTGTAGGAAATAAATTTGTCCAAAGTTGGGGCCTGAGCATAGATGTATTTTCCTAAGATTTTCCAGCTGATCCTAATATGCAGCCAGGACTGGAGACAACTGGTTTTGAGAGGAGATCTGTGGGCACCATGACAGGAAGCAGAGGGCTCTGCTCTTCAAACCACCCCACTGAGTTGGCATCTGTGGGGAGATTCCCCTGGTCAGGCAGGCCAGGGCGGCTCTGGGGCTCCTGGGCTCTCTGATTGCTCAAGGAAGGAGCACAGTGCCCTGTGTTCACACCAGCACTTCCGGACTAATTCTGAGCCTCGCCCTATTTATGGCATGTCGTACCTTCCTATCTGCTCATCAGTCTTGATTTTCTTAGTTTGTTAAGTAAACAAATTAAAACTTTCATACTCTCTTGCTTATTGATTTCTTCATAAATGTATATTTTGCCTTCCCAACCAGATGGTAAGCTATATTCCTATTTTTCTGGTCCTGTGGTAGGGGCGTGACAAATACTTCTTGATTGAATGACTGTTGTTTCCATAAACCTCTAAACACTACCTGAAAAATACTTTTGCTCCATTCAGATCATTAAACTAGATAAAAAAGAGAAGTCCCCCCACCGAAACAAAAACAAAAACAAGCAAGCCAGCTTGAAAAATTAAAAGACAACGTGTAAATTGATATTTCTTGCAAAATCCCTTAATATCTATTCTTCTGTGTATTCTGCTTGCTAAAACAGTAATGTTCAGCAAACAAACAGAAAGCCCAAGATGTAAAGCTGGTTTTCCTTTAAAACCATCTCCGTGGAGCTGCTCTGGGCCTTTCTGCCCTCAGGTGAATTCCTTGCCCAGGGGAGAAAAACAAGGGAGGGAGGGTCCAGGGTCCTGCTTCCTGGACCAGGATATTTGGGATGGATGGTCTCAGGCTTGGGAGGCAGTGACAGGAGACTGGAGGTGGTGAGTGGGTAGCCTTCCCCCCTCCTTTCTGCCTCTGGGAGGCTCTCTAGTAATGTCTCCTGCAGGAAGGGCTAGCTGCAGTTGGAGTTCCCACAGGGAGATCCAGCTCCCTGCTAGTCTTTCCTGCCTAGAAATGATAGCAGCTTCCTGAAATTTCTAATCCCTGGGTTGTCTCACCCTCCCTAGTTGGCTTCCCATCCTCTTCTGTTACCTGGGTAACCAATTCTCTGCATTCCATTCTCTGGCTAACTCAGATGGGACAGAAAAAGCTTGGATGTGAAAACTATGTGACCTTGGGCAAATAATTTAACCTTTCTGTTTTCTACTTGTAAAATGAAGCTAATAGTACCTAGCCCAGGGGCTGACATATTTCTGAAAGGAGCTGATGTTAATGAGGAGCCTGTCCCATTGCCTAGTTTGTTTTAACAATACAATAAACGTTATTCCACTCCCTTGTTTTTCTCTGGCATCCACCAGATTGTGCTGAATTATGAAACAGTAAAGTGAATAAGAGATGTGAGCAAAGGTTTAAAGATTTCATTTTCTTTTTTTTTCTTTTTTTTTAAAGATTTTATTTATTCATTTGACACAGAGAGAGAGAGATTACAAGCAGGCAGAGAGGCAGGCAGAGAAAGAGGAGAGAGGAGGAAGCAGGCTCCCTGCTGAGCAGAGAGCCCGATGTGGGCCTCGATCCCAGGACCCTGGGATCATGACCTGAGCCGAAGGCAGCGGCTTTAACCCACTGAGCCACCCAGGCGCCCAAGATTTCATTTTCTAAGACTATAAATGTTAGAGCAGAGAATTTAGTTTCTTATTTTTTCTAGGTACAAAGAGACCAGGTTCATCTGATGAATTTGCATTTAGGACTTTGTCTCTTATGGTTGTATATTATATTGGTCTCACGTTTCTATATTACATCTAAGGAAACAAAGGACACGGCGAATAGAGACTTTCTTTTCCAAACAATCCAACCAAACTGGTCAGAGGCATGACCCTCAAATGTGCAATTCCCCATATTTTAAAATACTTTGGGGGCATGCCTAGGTGGCTCAGCAGATTAAGCCTCCAATTCTTGATTTCAACTAAGGTTACGAGCTCATGGTATCAGGGTCTTGAAAGCCAGCCCTGCGTGGGGCTCCGAGCTGGTTGTGGAGCCTGCTTAAGATTCTCCCTCTCCTCCTCCCTCTGCCCTCCGCCCCCATCTCCCATCCTCCTCCCTCCCCCGCTCTTGCACTCACACTAGCTCTCATGCACGCTCTTTGTAAAAAATAATAAAATAAAAAACATAACATAACATAAAATTAAATACTATGCAACACAGAGGTGTGTGCGTGTGTGTGTGTGTGTGTGTGTGTGTGTGTGTGTATGTGCTGGGTGTGTTGGTGGGACGGGGAGTTAAATAAAGGAAGTGTGGCACAATATTACCATGTGGATAATTATTAAAGATGATGGATACATGAAGAGTTCATTATAGTAACCTCTCTTCTGTGATAAAAAGTTTTTAAAAAGTTAGAAGCCTCTTATCTCAAGCATATGTATCTCCCTAGAGTCACCCAAAGGCAGTATCTTAGCCATTTCCCTTGGTTTTCTCACTAAAAACTCCTAACTCACAGAGAAGAATAGAGTTGATTTATTTTTAAAAAGTTGGTGAGTAGCTAGCTACCACGTGCTAAGTATTATATGGAGAATAATTACTCAAGAAATATAAGTAAATAAATAAAAGGTCTGGCCTAGTAATACATGGTATCTTTCTGCTCCTCTAAAAACATTTGCTATCAAATTCTAAAATTATAGCATAATTCTTTGGGATTTTCATATAAAAGACACATATTAAGGATTAACTGCATGGCCATAATTCTGAAATCCCAAAGTTTCTCCTAAACTCTATGTATGCTTTTTCCTAACACTTTAACATTCTCATGGATAAGTCAAGATGACACTGTGAAGGTCATGCTCCTTTTGTCCAGTTTTCAGAGGTAGCATCGATTGCCTCTTTGCCAAGTTCAGCTTCTGGGATTTACCTGCAGTAAGACTTTTTGAATTTTCTCTAAGTCAAAGAAGATGCCATGAGAATTTTAATAAATACTTTGTCGCTTCTGTAGTAGTCATTAGGTTGCACTTGTGATTTTGATTCATGAGAAATGCTCAAATGCTATGTCCATGGAACTCTTTACAGAACCTGACACATCGTAGGTGAACAATAATTACCTGTGACTGTATTTGGCCTTTACCAAGTCATTTTTGTGTTCTGTAAGTTCTCAACAGTCAAAATGAATTCTATAGTTTTTGAAGGAAACTCTAACCATAGACCCCTTTTCTCCCTGGGATAAATCCTTCTCCACCTGAGAAGGCAACTTATATAAACAGTGTTCATTGAATGGAGTTATTTCACATTTTTTTAACTGAAAGACACCTGATACACTTTTTCTTTTTTACAATAGAATATGGAAAAAAAGCAACACAGATACTTGAACACAAGTATCCATGCTATGTATTCAAGCAGATATATGTAAAGTGAATGGAGATTTATCTTTAATGGCTTTATAGTTTTCATTTTGCAAGATAAAAAGAATTCTGGAGATACAGGATGGTGATGGTTGCAGTTCAGTTGGAGAAGCGTGCTACTCTAGATCTTGGGGTCCTGGGTTTGAACACTGGGTGTATTTAAGATTACTTAAACAAATAACACTTAAAAAATATGAATGTACTTAATTCCACTTAACATTTACAAATGGTTGAGACAGCAAATTTTATGTTGTGTATATTTTACCACCATAAAAATTAAACAAACAAACAAACAGAACAGAACAAAAAATCTCAAGGAAAAGAACAGAAATAAAGATGGGCTGCTTAGAGAAGTCTTGTATTACACCAGACAACCTACTCAGAACTAAATGCCTAATTCACCATAGAATCTCAAAAGGCCACCCATGTTTCCACTCCAGCAAGCTACACCATTCTTTAAAAAGTACTTGTAGAATATAATTTACTTTCTGGGAAGTGCCAAAACTGATTAGAGAACATCATCAGATGATACTCCTAATTTAAAAGTCTTATCTGCAATGGGAAGCAAACCAGTTTCGAAACTATCAACCCAAAGGGCAAAGTTGTGTCTGACCTCTATTCTCCCAGACTCTCTAAAGCCTGTGTACTTTTTTCAGATTCTGTTATTTGCATTTCTTACTCCTAAAAGTCATTGCAACTAAGTGGTTTGTCCTGCCACGGAAGGCTTCTGACATTCTTTGTGGACTGGCCACAACGATGGGGCCTCCCAAATGACTGGGCTCCTTGATCATGCTGCCACTGGGCTCATGGCTCTAATTAGACTAAGAAACACCCTTAATTAACACGGCCTAATCAAGTCAACTTACTTACGACTCAGGAATGTGATTCCTGATGTCAATCCAATTTACTCTCCTTCGTGCTTCATCATTATTACAATGCTCATTGGATGTTCTTCAGATCTAGCTTTTTAAAGTTGTTTTGTTGGTTTCTTTTTCTACAACCACATAATTCTTTGGAAGATAGGATCAATGATATTGATCGTATTCTGTGTGAAAAGTTACATTGTAATGTGTTTCACTGACTGGCTTTATAGGTAGCATTCCTTTAAACAAACAACATAGATACATCTTTTAATTATTTTATCTTACTCTGCCTAGATATTTTTTTTAAGATTTTATTTATTTATTTGACAGAGAGAGAGAGAGAAAAAAATCACAGGTAGGCAGAGAGGCAGGAAGAGAGACTAGGGAGAAGCAGGCTCCCTGCTTAGCAGGGAGCCCGATGTGGGACTCGATCCCAGGACCTTGAGATTATGACCTGAGCCAAAAGCAGAGGCTTAACCCACTGAGCCACCCAGGTGCCCCCAAAGGTTTTACTTCTAAGTTACTCTGCCTATATTTTTAAAGTTAGGTCATTCACAATCTTTTTCTGTATTTAAAGGATCCAGGGCACCTGGGTGGCTCAGTGGGTTAAAGCCTCTGCCTTCGGCTCAGGTCATGATCTCAGGGTCCTGGGATGGAGGCCCTCATTGGGCTCCCTGCTCAGCAGGGAGCCTGCTTCCTCCTTTCTCTCTGCCTGCCTCTTTGCCTACTTGTGATCTCTCTCTCTGTGTCAAATAAATAAATAAATAAATCTAAAAAAAAAAAAGGATCCAAATAAAGATATTTTAATTATAGGATTTATCAGAAGCATTATATATATATGCATATATATGATATGATATACATGACCAAAATCATATATAAACCATATACTTATAGAGTATATAATTATTATATAATAGTATATAGCATTATATTATACAGTATATAACACTGTATAATTATATTATAGAGTATATAATACTACATAATTTTATATATCATATTATTATGTATTATAATTTATATTATATATGTGAAATGTGTGTTATAAATTGGCTCTGTGGACCTTTAGAGGATTTATGGTTGAGCTTTGTGTATTTGTGTGTGTATTTTGCTGAGGGAAAATGGTCAGTAGCTTTCATTTAATTCTCAAAATGGTCTTTGATCACGTCCTCATAACCATCAAACAAAAATGGTTAGGAAGCCATGTCTAGAGCTATACTGTCCAATACTATAGCCCTTAGCCATTCATGCCTTTTGAGTACTTGAAATGCAGCAAGTATGAATTACTGTAAGTATAAAATGAACACTGGATTTTGACGAATTAATATAAAAAAGATCTCAAATATATCAATGGTTTGTACATTGATTATATGTTGAAATAATATTTGAAATATCGTGAGTTAAATAAAATATATTATTAGCATTAATTTCTCCTGTATTTGCTGCTTTTGCTAACGTGGCTACTAGGAAATTTTAAATTACATATGTGACTCTCACAACATTTCTTTCAGATGGCACTGATTCAGGAAGAATCAAAGCTGATCACAGACAGTTTGCTGATTCTAAGAGGCAAAAAAACTTTATAGTAGTTCCCAAATTGGATTATAAGAGAGATTTTAGCAAAATGACAAACTATGCCTAAACATAACAGGGTTAGGGGCGCCTGGGTGGCTCCATCGGTTAAGATTCTGCCTTCGGGGCGCCTGGGTGGTACAGTGGGTTAAAGCCTCTGCCTTCAGCTCAGGTCATGATCTCAGTGTCCTGGGATCGAGCCCTGCATCAGGCTCTCTGCTCGAGGGGAGCCTGCTTCCCCCTCTCTCTGCCTGCCTCTCTGCCTACTTGTGATCTCTCTCTGTCAAATAAATAAATGAAACCTTAAAAAAAAAAAAAAAAGCTTCTGCCTTTGGCTCAGGTTATGATTTCAGGGTGCTGGGTTAGAGCCTGCATAGGGCTCCTTCTCAGCAGGGTGTCTGCTTCTCCCTCTTCCTGTACCCCTCTCCTACCCTCTCTCTCTCTCTCAAATAAATAAAATCTTTTAGAAAAATTTTTAAAAATAACAGGGTTAAAAGCACTGATTTAAACTACTTCAAATATTCCAGCATAATTCCCTTTAAAGAATCATGAATTTGAAAAGAGAAGTCTGATGTTTACTCTGAAATACTGCCATCCATATTTGCAGATAATTCATGTGGTGTATTTTGATAAGAACCTTAGGACAATAATGACTCAAAGCAAACTTTTGCTTTTAGCACATAAATAAGATGCTACATGTTAAAAGCCCAGGAAATGTAATGAGAAACAATTACAATGAAATATTTAAAGGGAAACTGTAATTCCCAATCATTAAAAGTATATGGGTATGGTACCTTGATTCATGAATCTTACCAGTCCTCACAAACCCTTATGTGGTGCCTATTATAACCCTCATTTTACAGATGTGGAAACTGGTTCAGAAAGGTTGACTCACTGCCCTTTGAGAAAAAGAACTACCGTCTTATTTGCCACTCTGTACTTGGGAGACTAGTACCCAGCTTGGCACAGAGTAGATAGATGCTCAGTGAGTGGCCACTGGCTTATCAGTGACAATATACTGATTCAATATAGGGTTTCTCTCTAAAGAGTGTCTGATCAAAATAACCTTGCTTTTCCCAATACCACACGCTTAGAAAGAGGTGTATTTAAACTATGTTTTTGAAATTCTCACATCAATCAAAGGGATGTAAATATTTTGATTCTCACCTATGAACACATCTTTTGCATATTTTTTGTGGAATAAAGTACAGAACAGATCTTGCTCTCTCTGTCTCATTCTCAACAAAGGTCTTGATCTCAGTGTCCTGTTTTAGGTTTTCTCCTTGCCCTCCCTCGCGGCTGCCTCTCCTCCTTTATGTGGGAAAGTGCATGTGCAAGAACATTTCCTCTAGAAGTTTCGAGTTTAGCTTACAAGTTAAAAACACTAGATCTATGCTCTTTGCGAGCTCAGTTCATCCAGGAATCCGCATCCAGGGGCGGAATTCCTCTAGCAACAATTCCTGTCCCATTCAACTTGTGAGCCGAGCAGGTCCTCCTGCATCCGATCAGATAGACTCGCACGCCCGGGCGCGCTCCTGCATACCACAGTAGGGTGAGTCTCGGCCTCTCCCGGAGCCTAACCTGAAGTCCCGAGAGGAGGTCGCACCTGGTCCCCACCCCTTCCCAGCCAAAACCCGGACAGGACAAGACTTCATCCTCACTCCCAGAAAAGCAAAGCAAACACATTCCCTTCCTGTTCCTGCCCAAGCGCGACCGCTCCTATTTACCGTCTTGTACCACCAGCTTGCGAATGCCATGGCGACAACCGGTTTGTTCTGAGCCGCGCGGCGGCGGGCCGGGCGAGGACGCGCGGTGCGGAGCTGCAGGCACGGGACACTCACTTCGCCTGCCTTGGAGCTGGCGGGCTCTGAGCTCTGCAAGCCCTGAAGCCGTCGGAGGCAGGGCACGTGGGCGGCACCCGAAACAGGCCCCGCCCCCGCCGGCTGGCCCGGCCCCGCCCAATTTGGCTCGAGGTTAGTTAGGGAAGATGTTTTATTTCTCCGGGCAGCCACGCCCTGCAGCTTGGGCTTTACACCGAAGAGAGGATTCCACCGTCCAGTTAAACTACCCCACCCACTGTGAGGGTCCCGAATGAACTTCCCCCCCCCCTCCTGCACCCCTCTCCTCATTTCACCCAGGTCTCACCATCCAACTTTTCCCGACGCGGGCTAACCCCCGTTGAGCTCGCGCCACGCCCAGCTCTCTTGGCCCGGGCCGGGAATACCTGGCCACCTCCAGCCACCTGCCCCGCGGCGGGCTCTGAGCCCCGCGCCCTTCCCCGGCCCGGAAGGGGGCGCACGGGCCGGGAGGTCAGGCAGGCTACGCCCAGAGGAGGTGGCCCACGGCTCCGGGGCAGGGGTCCTCCCAGCGTTCAGCCCTGCGGCTCCGGGAGGAGCGCCACTCACCTCCTGGGTATGGCGGGACGCTGCCGCGCGCCGGGGCCGCGGGGAGGCGGCGGGCTTCTGGCCCGGCTGAGACATGGCAAGGCCGCTGCAAAAGCTGCCTCCGGGAGGGCGCTGCGGAGACTAGAAGGGAGGCCCGGGCGGGGCGCTTTGGGAGGGAGGGAAGCCGCGGAGGGGCCGCAGGGCGCGCCCGTGAGGCAGCTTTTCCGACCCAACCCCGAGCACGCGCGGGGGCTCCCCCTTGCCCGGCCGGGTCCTCCCCTTCCTGCCCGCTGCTGGCTGCTGTCCGCGTTATAGCGGTCCGGGGCTCCCGGGGCTAAAACTTAACACCCTCGGCCCCGTTGTCTTCACCCAGAGATCCTCCCCGCCTCCCCGGACTCCGCTGCTCCCCGTGTTCGCGGGGAGGAGGGGCTGGAGGTCTCAGGGTTCCTCCTTCTACTTGCCCGGACATAGCTTTCAGTTGTGCAACGGGAAAGCGGGACCAGGGCGTGGCCCGGCTACGCCTCGACGCTTCTCCTGCAAAATCTCCAGAATTAAACAACTTTTCTGCAATCTGCTCTGGTTTAGTTTGGAGAAGAATTTACCAGCTCAAATCTGGCCCAAGCCTGGACCGTCTAGATAAGGAAGCGGATCACAAAAACAAATTGGTCTGTGCATGTGCTTGTGTATATGTGTGTGTTTGTGTACGTGTGTACGCTCGCCTCTGTGTGTTCTCTGTCATCTCACTTTGGGGTTTTGGGGGGGCGCAATTTTGAAAGTTTAAAACGTCTTATGGGTAGGAAACCGTAGGTTCCAATCCAAACGGAAGAATAGTCCCAAATTTAAGCCCCTATAGCCTTTCTGGAGCCTGGTCGGTTTTGTTTCCGAGTCCAAGGTGTTTTTAGTCTTTGACTCATCTTAAACAGCACTTCCTGGTTTGGGCTTGGAAGTGAACTACAACAAGCCTGTCTAGAAAACGCTCATCTGATGAGACTGGGGGCCTCCAATCCAAGGTTTGTGATCAGACCTGCCTGGAAAAGCCTGTTTCCCTGGGGTAGCTTTGACACTTTGGACCTGGAGGTGACCGCTCTCTACAGTGTTGTGTTTTAGACAGCTGGAGAGAGAGAAGCCAGATTGTAGGAAAAGATTTGTCATGCTATACTGAACTTGGTGGCATGAATTCTTGTTTCTCTCTCCCATTTTTAGGGATTTTGACTTCCTTTACTGGCTAGCTGCATTCTTGATGGGGGGAGCAGCGAGGGATGATTTAAATGGATTTCCTCTTAAAAGGTTTTACTTATTATCTATGTAACTAGCATTTCCAACAAACAGGCTACATTGAGAGAATTTATACCAAAAAATGAAATGACTCAGATAAGGGATCTATCATTGTCCATTCAAGAAAAATCAGTTGATGGCATGAATTATATTCATAATTGGGGAAAATATGTCATAAGCCTGAAAAAATGACTTTATGCTTGCTACCAAACACCTACAATAATTTAAACAAACACACAAGCTGCAGGGGCCAGACGATAGATAGCCTCATCTCCAGGCCCAGGAACCATAAACATTTCCTTACTTTAGAGCCTAGAGGGCCTAGGTTCAGGTTTTAGAACCCTGACTCCTTTATTCTAACTTTGGAAGAAGAGTGGTTTGTTGATGAAAATTTGAGGTATTTTCTAACACAGTATTTAAAATTGAACTTAAACCAGTTAGTTTTATGATCATTTGGGTGACAGTGAGAGATATATAGGTATGAATAAGTACAGATGTGTTTTGGGTCTTTGGAATTGTGTGGGTTTTGGTGATTTTAGGAAGGGAAAGGAGGCCTGAATGGGAAGGCTGACTGGTGGGGTGTGGACAGAAGTAGAGAAGGTGGGGGCAGTTCAGGAAATATAAAAATGCCTACCCGTCTGGCTGGAGCTGCTGGTCCAAGTTTAGGAGTAATCAATCCATTTGCCCATTTACTATTTACTGAGAGCTGCCGTGCAAGGTGATATAATTGTTATCAAAATCTATAAGAGATAATGACATTAGTCTTCAGGCTTTGCTGAAGGGTTGGAAGTCACATAAGCAGAACAGTTATGGGCTAAACTATGCATTGATGACTATGAGTCAAGAAGAATTACAAATAAGTTGAAGAAGAGGGTGGTGTTTTCACCTTCTCTTGAGGTCAGTGAGGAATTTGAACTTTGATACCACGGACCAGCAGTTGAGCATCCTAGGGAAGATCATTTTAAATATATATGGCAATTTTTGCTATATTTTTATTTGCACACATTTTAAGTACTTCATTCTTTTATTTACTCAGTAACAGGATGACTGAGTGTGTCAGGCTCTGTGGAGGTACTGGGGACCTCACAGTTGAGGAGGAAAGACAGACAGATTCCCCACCACATGACTATGGGATATGGGTAAAGGGTGCCCAAGGTATTCCTAAAGCGCTATAGGATCTTGAGGGACTTCTCACTCTGACAGTGGGGTGGGCTGTGTGGGGAGGAGGAGAGCTCGAGGGCCCCTTCCTCCCCCTATGTTTGACCTGATGGAGTTGAAACCTTTTCCATGTATCTTCCACATTGTATCTTCTCTTCATCTCCATTATTGCTGTAGCTGTTCGGGAACTCATCACTTCTCATGAGAAAACATGTAAAATGAGAAAAAGAAAGATAGGATGGAGTCTTGAGAAAAAGCCAGTGGAAACTGAGAAGGAGATACAATGGGACAGAAGGAAGCTGGTAAAGAAGTAGGTACCAGGCCAAGGGTGGAGGGGCTTCTAAAGGAAGGGCTGGTCCACAACATAACATCTCACTCAAAGGCTGGGTCAGGCAGTGAATGAAGAGTGTCCATGAGATCTAACAGCTGAGAGGTTTTTGGTAACCTGGTCAGTGGGTAAGACTGAGGAGAAGGCAGAGTTGTATTCTGAGGTACTCACAGTTGGAATACCTTTGGATGGTATTTCTTTCTACACCACCACATACTTCTGGAATGGAAGTTAACTCCAGAAAACCCAGACCTTTTGGCTGATGTCCAAGTGCCAGCCAATCCCAATGACACTTACCTGCTGTACCTGCCATCTTGAGACTCTCTGCCAGGTTTGCTCCACCCCATAGTGACATTTTCCTGAGTAAACCAGAAAGAAAAGGAGAATCTTTGGCAATAGGCAAAGATACAGGCAAAATATGCAAAGGCTCATAAAGCCTCCCTTCCCGTATAATGTGCGTGTATTTGGGTAGGAGCTTCATGCTTCTGACTGTTAGATTATGCAGAAGAATGGCTTCGGGGGGAAGTCTATGTCTAAAGAAGATGAAGGTGTGCTAGTCAGGAGTAGGAGACTATGTTTAGAGCACAGGAGCTTTGCCATGTGCTATGGTCTGAATGTTTTTGTGCCCCACACATTCCCATATTAGAATCCTAACGTCCAATGTGGTAGCATTTGGAGGTGGGGGCTTTGGGGGGCGATTAATTCGTGAGGGTGGAGCGCTCATGGGGATTAGTGCCTTTACAAAGGATGGCCCAGGAGAGCTCCCTTGTCCTTCTGCCATGTGAGGATACAAGCAGAAGTCTGCAGCTGGGAAGAGAGCCCTCGCTGGACTAAACGGCCACCCCGATCACAGACTTCCAGCCTCCAGAACTGCTAGAAAAACGTTTCTGTTGTATATGCTCCCCAGTGTGTGGTATTTGGTTACAGCAGCCTGAATGGACTAAGACACCCTGCTCTTCAGATCACGCTGGGCCTGTGTACGGGTGGCTGATGGGGTCAGGCCGGAGAAAGGATGGAGACAGAAGGATAGAGGGACAGAGGATAAAGAGAGGAGAGAGAATAAACAGCAGGTGAAGTATTTTTTAGTTTTCACTGTTACCAAGCAAGAACTTGAGTCACCCACATACCTCTAACTAGGCCCTCAGGTTTTATTTCTCATCCTTTACTATCTCATGCCTGCTGATAGTAAACCACTTGCAAAATACCTTCAGGCCCTGTTCTTCAGTGGAACAGAACTTCCTGTTCCTTGTCCAGGTGGGCCAAAGAGGAGTAGAATCATATCCCCCTTTTCAGGGATTTATTAGGGAGGACTCATGGGATCAACACCTGTGGAAGGGAAGGAAGCATGGGTCAAGGGAGAAGCTGAGTGGGATGCAGACCCAGTAGAAGCCTCTCGTAACCCTGCAGGGAACCTGGCAGGGTGCCCTTTGGAGCAGGTGGGGGCTGGGGAGAGAGGGCTGAGCCCATATTAGCCTGCATCACTAGTCCCTGGCTATGGCTGAGGGTGAAGGGAGCGTGGCTTGGGGGAGAGAGGTGGCTCCCTTAAACTGTGGCAACTGCCAAAGGGGGCCCAGAGATGAGGGTTGTCTGCTGGCGGCACTCCTGGGAGCTGGAATAAGGATGCTTTTATTCCTGACGGGGACTCAGGTAGCTTATCATATCCATTACATTCCTCGGTGCGATATAACACCAGAAAACTTTGCAGATAGAATTGAGGGGGTAATTAATATTACTAAAGTATGACGTCAACTTGCTATCTAACTAAACATCAGGTCTGAAAATACTATCCATTTAATTAAATTTCTCCCCATTTTACAACGACTTTTGCCTTCCAGAGGCATCACTGAAGAACAATTTGTTTCACGCAGTGGCCTTGCTGTTAATACTGGCAATCAACATATATAGAGACAACAATTTTAAATTTCAATTGCAAAGAATGATTAGAAATGAAGACAAAACATTTTTTTAAATTTTCTAATTTTGTCTAGCTCTTTTAAAGCAAAAAGGAAAAAGAAGATTGCCCAATAGGTCTGGCAGCAAACAAGGAAGTAGGTAGAAGACACCCCTACTTGCTAGGAAGCTCTAAGACTTCCTATAAGCTAGAAGTCTTTTGCCTTTCTTACTAATTTCCCTTAAGTTTGTGGTTGTCCATCCTCAGGGCTACGGGTTCATGAAAAGAGCTCAGTTCTGTGTCAGTGTATTCCTGGGGCCAACAACTAACTAGTGCTGTGTGAATCATCTCTCTTCCTTGTTTATGTCCTTGATGGTTCCTTAGTGCCAACAGGATGAAGTTTAGATCCCTTACTGTGTCCTCCCAGGACCTGCAGGATTTGTCACGGGCAGCCCCAACTGTAGCGTTATGCCTTCGTGTGCCTGTGCTCCAGCTGCGCCCACCTGCTTTCAGATTCTGGAACATTCTCAGCTCTTCCCAATTCTGCCTTTGCTCATCCCACCCCTGGAATACTCCTCCTTTTCCTTTCCCAAAGTGCTAACTTTCCACAGCATTGCCTTATATTGTAATTGTCTATTGTCCCATATAAAGTCCAAGATTCTTATGGCCTAATCCTAAATGCAGTTTATTTTTAAAGAGACATTAGTCTGGCATTCCAGAAGTAACTAAAAACATTTCAATCTTTACTGCAATCCTCTTACTGCAATTTGAAAATGTCCGAGTGGGCACACAATCAGAACACTCAGCAAAACATGTAAAAGTCCTTTCTCTTTTTATCTTACTTCCATTATCTCCCCCATGCTCTAAAAGTTCTTCTATAAACTCTCTGAAAAACAATCAGAAGATGTTATCTTGTGTTATTTCTTTTTCTCGTTTCTTTCTGCAATGCTGTCATTCTTCCTGGAGGGTCCCGAGGAGGGGAGATCGTTGTGCATACTAACACATTCTTTGATCCCTGTCATACTGTTGATCTGTACCCACTGCTAGACTCTGATGAAAGGCTCATTTCGGTCTTATTCACAAAACTTGAGGCTGTGCCTGGCACACAATGTCCTCAATAAACATTAATGGAATGCATAAGAACACATTATTGGTTTTTTTCCAGGCTAACCTTCCTTCTTCAAAAGATGAAAGACATAGACTGGGGAATTTAGAAGGACTCTTGTCATTGAAATGGTCTCTGGTCATGTAAGATTAGAAGGAGAACTATCCAAACACTCCATGGTACTAACTCTTTTGAATGGCTCTCACAGTTGATAATGACAGTAAATAAATAAAAACATATAGTAATTACTATGTATTAGAAACTTTTCAGTTTTTAAAGACTTTGCATATATTTGCATTTATTTGTTCATTTCACCCTCATGAAGTAGGAAACATTATTTTCCTCCTGTTATAGGAAAGGAAACTAAGGCCCAGAGAGGTTGAACAATTTATCCTGAGTTACACAGCTGCTGTGTGACAGCGTTATCATTTGAATCACGTGGTTTCTCGTGCTTCTAACCACTTCCCTGTATTTATTCTTTGCTATATACAAAACAAAATTTATCATGGAATTTGGGGTGGAATGTTTGCATATGGATGGGATGTATGATGCCTTGGTATGGGGATTGAGATTATATTTTTAAATGAGTGATTTAACATTTGGAGTGATAAAAGTGAATCTAAGGTACTTTAGCTATCTGTTCTTCAGAGTGTACCTGGAGAATATAAAAATAATACTAGTCAGTTACAAAATGTTATATATTATTCATTTATATGAAATGTCAAACTAGGCAAATCTGTAGAGACAGAACCTGGATGGCTCAGTCGGTTAAGGGTCTGCCTTCGGTTCAGGTCATGATCCCAGGGTCCTAGGATCAAGCCCCGCATTGGGCTCCCTGCTCTATGGGCAACGTGCTTCTCCCTCTCCACTGCTTGTGTGTGCTCTCTCTCTCTTTCTCTCTCTCAAATAAATAAGTAAAAAATCTTTAAAAAGACAAAGGCAGTGTGAAGAATCCATATATAGCATTCTAGTATTATGCAAAAACAAAAAAAGAGATATATATTTTATGAACTTTCTATATAACCACACACATATTTCTTGTGCTGGCTATTTCTGGAATGATACACAAAAAATTACAAGCAGTGGTTGCCTTTGGCGAGGAACTAGGGAGATTAGGGATGTGAAGTGGGGAGGAGAGTTACCTTTCACTTCTATTTTTTTTATTATTGTACTCAGATTTTTTTAAACACATACACAGTATTTTTTGTTCAATGCAATTCTAGATAATAAATATTATATATTAGGTGCATGTATAACTTACAGATTAAACTTTATCACTTAAACTTCTAAAATGTATTTATTTTTGCAGAGGAGGGAGAGCACAAATGGGGGAAAGGCGGGCGCCTGGGTGGCTCAGTGGGTTAAAGCCGCTGCCTTCAGCTCAGGTCATGATCCCAGGGTCCTGGGATCGAGGCCCACATCGGGCTCTCTGCTCAGCAAGGAGCCTGCTTCCTCCTCTCTCCTCTCTCTCTGCCTGCCTCTCTGCCTACTTGTAATCTCTCTCTCTCTGTCAAATAAATAAATAAAAAATCTTTAAAAAAAAAATGGGGGAAAGGCGTAAAAGGAGAAGCAGACTCCCCGCTGAGCAGGGAACCCCATGCGGGCCTCCATACCAGGACCCTAGGATCATGACCTGAGCCAAAGGCAGATCTTTAGCCGACTGAGCCACCCAGCCACCCAGAATTTCTAAAATTTTTAACGTTGCTTTTTAAACTACATTGGGTGGTTTGTTGCTGCCTGATGCCATGTACAGAACTATGAAGGAAAATCAACAACTCTGTTAACAGTTCAGTTCTCCATTCTGCAGGCTCAAAGGTACCCTTCTGGTTTCATTATATTGTGTTTGTTAATTAGATCCAGTTCAGACTCCAAAGGCATTGGCTGCACTTGTTATTCAAATCGATGTAATATAATTCTGTGGGGAGAATAGCCTTCTTGCAAAGAAGCTCCTTTGCTTTGTAAAGCTGTTGTTGCCTTAACAGGATTTTTACTTCTATGAATTTGGGGTTATTTCCCAAGAGGTATCACTTTGTGCTATACTAGCCAAAAATTACTTTTTATCATTAGATCAATTTCCTTTTTCTCAGTGTTGAGGGTTAATTGTATCCCTCCAAAAAAGATATGTTGAAGTCTTAACCCCATACCTCAGAATGCAACCTTATTTAAAGATAGGGTTTTACAGGGCGCCTGGGTGGCTCAGTGGGTTAAAGCCTCTGCCTTCGGCTCAGGTCATGATCTCAGGGTCCTGGGATCGAGGCCCGCATCGGGCTCTCTGCTCAGCGGGGAGCCTGCTTCCTCCTCTCCTTGTCTCTCTGCCTGCCTCTCTGCCTACTTGTGATCTCTCTCTCTGTGTCAAATAAATAAATAAAATCTTTAAAAAAAAATAAAGATAGGGTTTTACAGAAATAATCTAGTTAAGTCGAGGTTATTAGGATGGGCCCTAATACAGTGTGGTGGGTGTCATGAAAAGGAGAAATTGGGACATCGATGAGCACACAGGGAGAATGCCTTGTGTGGCTATGCTGCTGTGAGGCGAGGGACTATGGAGAAGGTAGGACAGCAGCCTCAAAAAGATGCTCCCCCCCCCCACTTTCAGAACAAGCATGGCCCTGCTGACGCACTGCTTTTGGACTTGTAGCCTTCAGAAATGTGACACAATAAATTTCTGTTGTTCTAGGCCGGTCTTAGCTAGAGTTGTGGCCACTCTAGCAAACTAATACACTCAGAATGGGGAATATTGAGACACAAGTGTAAAAGGCGCCTGTTTAAAGTGAGCTCAGGTCTTCTCCAGTATCCTCCTATACTAGGAAACGTCCCTGGCGAATGTGAATTCTGACTGTGGCATTTAGTCTAGAAAGAGTAACTAGTTTTTTGATTTAGAGTGTGTTTCTACAACATTCCTAGGAAGAAAGGCTAAAAAAATACCACTTTCTCTGTGAAGACTAACCTACCTTTTAGGTTATATTTCCCAGGAGCTCAGTTTTGGATCCTTTTATGAAAGTTGTTTCTTCCTCCCCTCTTTCAAAACTCACTTTCAGAACTTGTCTGAAGACTCACTTCCTCATTGGTTTTTCCAGGCTAACTCTTACAGAATACCTTGGCCACACTCACAAAGGGCCTTGTTATGCTCCAGACCTAACAAACCGATTTATTTCTCATTGTGCATTGAAGCATTAGCACTTAAGTTAGAATATTTGTATATTATTTTTCTTTAAATGGTAAAATATTCGAAGGAGATTTCCTTCAATAAGTATTAATCAGTGTAACAGTTACAATTTACAGGGTACTTATTCTGTATTTCTCTGCCCTGCGAACCTGGGAAAGACGACACACACACACACACACACACACACACACACACACACACACACACACACACACACACACACACACACACACACACACGCGCGGGGACAGAGCCAGGCCCTCGAGGCATCACACCCACGAAAGGGAGCCCTTGACGCAGGTGCGCCGTCAAAGGGGTGCCTGGATGTGTGTGCCCCAAGGTAACACACGCGCTTGTAGGGGTGACCTCGCGGCGGCGGAGCAGTCCCTGGTGCATACACAGGGACAACGCGCTCTCCNATGGTCACACAGAGCCAGGAATTCATCACAAGTCAGACTGACTCTGCAGCCCTTGGCTGTGGGAATCCTCAGTCAAGATGGCCTATGAAGCCCAGTGTGACTCATCCAGTAGTGACTTCACCTCTCTGGTTAACTGATCTACCCCCAGGGCCTAGAAGAGTGTCAGCACATGGTATTAATATTTCTGTTGCAGGAGTGGTTGGTACCTCCGTACAGGTATGGCTATGCTGTAGAAATAGAGACAATCATAGGGGAAGAAGTCCCTCTACTCCGATTAGTAGGTTGAACCATCTAAAATTGCCTACATTCAAAACGTCTGATCTACAGCAATGGCAATTTTGTACAGTTTAATCTTGTACAATTGCTAATAGGACTTAAAGTTGATAGAAGTTTCAGCCTTCTGCTGCTTGATTTGTTTTTAAAAATGGTTGTGTGTTTCATGTCAAAAAGCCTCACATCCCCCTGTAGCCCCTGGTTGCTGGCAAGGACAATACATTACTATATTTCTTTCACTGTGTATTCCTGACCTTAGTGGCTGTCTGATATTGCAACATTTTGTTTCAATAGGCATGATTCAAGTTCTTCTCGCATGAAAGGTCACTGGTACTTGGGACTGGGAATGTAGCCTCTCCCAGGATCCATTATTTATCATGTCTCTTAAATATCTGAAGTCTAGGGGCCAGGTAGCTAAGTCCTTCTCCTTCTGATCTGCTCTGTGGCCCAGATCAAGCCAACTTTGCCACCTTGGTTTCTACCTTGATAAGTCAGTCTGAGGCCAGTGGATATGTGCGTCTGAAGAGTCCTGAGAACTGTATTATTTGATTCTATCTCCCTGCTGTTGCATGTCATGAATTAATCCTCTAATTTTCTTATCCTCTCTCCAGCGTCCTTTTTGTGAGTCTCCCATCTCATCTGAGGTTGGAAAGCTGTAGTTACTGCACTGTGTGAGATAGAAGAAAGGGCATGAGTCACTAACTGCCACCTATGATTTTCCCCCACCTCCCTCTGTTCAGCCCAACTCCCAGCTCTAAACCCTAAAGCTACGAAGTGACAGTCCACCTGGCCCACTGGACAGTAGCTTCTCTGCAGGCCTGCAGGGTGCCCCTCCCCAGGCTGTGAAAGTCACTTTCCACCAGTCCATTTCCACTTGCCATTGTCCACGAATGGGTGGGTCTCGGATCTCTTCATCGTCTCCTGTTCATTATCTTTAACCTTGGGGGTTTATAACTTGCCTATGTGCTTTAAATTCATTTACCCTCCTTTTAGTGGGGTTTTTGGAGGGAGAAGAAATAAAGACATATGTTCAATCTGTGCATAGATCAGAAGGTTGTTGTGACCCACTTTTTAAAAATAATAGCCCTACAAGGTATGGATTAGCAGGCTCATTTTACAGATAAAGATACTGAGTCTCAAAGAGATTCCATAAATTGCCTAAGAGCTCACAGCTAAGTATCAGAGCTGTGATTCAGACCTATATTTAACTGAATCTAAAGCCCACGTGCTTCAGCAATACAGAATCCTACCTGTTGTAGTCACCTGAACAGAGGTCACGTGACCGCTGTCAGCAATGGCCCTAAGAAGACACACGATTCAGGACATGCAAGATCTAGACAACCCTGAGGTCTCCCCTGTCTCTGGTTGTAATGTTTCCTCTTGCTTTGTTTGATAATCAAAGTGAATGGGTCACAGAGCTATTTTTAAGCAAAGATAATTGACTTAATATCATTTTAGCTGAAGCATTAAACAGTGCTCAGTTGAAACCCTGGAGGAGACACACAAACAGAAGACTGAACCGAGTAATCCATGGTACCTAATTATAAATCAGCTACAGACACAACTAGCCCATGGTCATAGACAAGGAGGAAAGTATATGTTCAGGTGACTACTCTCTGAAGCCTCCACTTAAATACCCTGTGTCACAGAGCCTGCTGACTTACAGCATTTGGCTGAAATCCCTGAAGGAATGGATTACTTACCATTTGTTTATTTTAAGATTCACGCTGGACCAGCATGATTTGGACATGTGATCATCTCGCTTGTGTTAAAATGACACAGTGGAAAATATAAGATGTGATACTTAAAGTATTCCAGAGGAAAAAAGCTGGGGACAGAAATGGTGGTCACAGGGCCTCCAACAACAAAAGGCTGGATATTGTATCTTTCAAGAGTGCACACAGATATAGATAGTATAAGCGCATACTTTTGTATAAGCTCTTTACTCAGATGTTATCAAGAATAGTTAATCAGTTAATAACTTACTGTCACATCAGAATTAAGGGACAAGAAAAATGAAGAGTAATAAAAAACAAGAAAGTATGACCTGAATCTTCAAGTATATTGCAATATATTTGAAAATAGAAGGTAACATGAATAAATGAGAACAGTTCAAGGGGACTCAAATTGTGGAAGTCCTTAAAAGCCAAATCAAGGAGCTTAGACTTTTCCTCGTATTACTTGTATTTTACATTTTGTGTTTATTATAAAAATAACTAAGAAAACATAAACCAGGAAAATAAAACTGAGGTAAAATTACCCCCAAACCCCAACACACAGTTAATTTATTGAATATAACTTTATCGGTAGCTCTGCAATATACATGCTATTTTGTAAACACATTTTCCACATAACATAGGATCTTGAGCATGTTTGAAGGACAGTAAGTATGTAGTAGAAATATTTCAAGGCGATCAGAAAAGGAAGAGGAAAATGTGGGGAAGTGATTGGCCCATTCTCACAGTATGTGGGGTTATGCTGGGCCCAGGGGAGTGTGCAGGATTCATATAGTAAGGTGGGTGAGACTTCACAGAAAGAACAACAATGTGGAAAACTGCTGGGAAGGGAGGAGAGCATGGTTCCCATGTGGCCCGGCGGCGGGAGGACCTCCCCTGGGGAGACAGCTGGCTTCCTGTGGAGTAGGGTATGTAAGGCTGAGAGGAGGCAGGCAGGCAAAGGGAAGGTGTAGGACAACTTTTCTTCCTCTCCTCTGAACACCAAACAGGGAGGAAAGGGTTTCCCATTAGGAGAATTGGTGAAAATGATGTGCAGTAGTGAGAGGAGGGGCTTTCTAGTTATGCTATGAATTTGTCAAGACTCTTTTGTTGTTAAGCAAGACAAAAAGCCCACTGTTCTAGGTAAAACAGAAAGAAGGGCAGTCAGTTCCAAGGATATAAGGGTCCTCCAAGAACTAGAGCTGAATGCAGCTGGACCTCACTTGAGACGGCACCTCATTGCTAGAGGGTTGCAAGCAACCTGGCCCCCCTCTATCTATGTCTGGCCTCTCTACTTCTGGTGTGGGCCTACCCCATCCCTCTCTGTAGGGTGGCTTCCTAGAATGTCAGTTCCCACAGTGAACCCTTTGTCTGCATGCTCCACGTCGCAGCTATGCCACTTAGGAAGTTTTTCTCTGTCTGTCTCCTTAATTTCTTTATCTGGTCCCCACCTCCCAGTGAGGAAGGCAAACCTGTTTGGGTTAATTCAGGTCAGGTCTACCTTTGGTGCAGGAGTCCTACTTCCTACTGGAGTAGGAAGAAGGGGCTAAGTCATGGAGACCTGCTGGACCCTGGGTTTCTATTCCAGAGGAGGAAGAACTGGAATGGGTTGGGAGAATGTTCCAAATCACCCTTGATATGTGCTCTCAACTCTCCCCCTCCAGAAATCAGTGGATCTCTTCTGTACTGAGGTTTAAAAAAAATCAGGATTATCCAAGTGCCCCAAATGACTTTGAGTATTATAACCAAAGTGATATTCTTTCTCAACAAAAGGAAAGTAAATCTGGACATATGGTGAGCTTGCAAGCCACTGAAGAGCCTCTCAGAAAGAGTACATTGTGCTCACATGCCAATCTGAGCCTGAAACAGCAGACATGTAGAGAAAAAACAAAAATAGAACTGAAACCCAACACCATTAACTATGTAATGTGAATTGATCTGCTACAAGTAGATCACAAAAGGTGACCAAAGAGAGTTGGCATTAGGTACATGTTGACACACAAAATCTTGCTCTGCACGATGGCTTTACTTGCTTGGTTAAACCTAACCAAGTATGCGTCCTATTGTGCTGTTTGGGTGTGGTGGTAGAAGTCTGCGTGAGTCATGTTGACGACCAATTGTGGTTTCTTTTTCTGTGTGGCGAAGACATACGGCTTGTTCAGCATATCAGCCCAGTCTAAATACCTTCAGGATATGCTACCAGAGACAGTTATTAATGGGTGAGAGACATGTGGAGAGAAGAAATGAGGGCGAGGCCCAAGGACAATTCAGATGACTGCTTTCTGAGTGGGAGAGCTGGATAGGATATATGGCAAAAGGATAAGACCATTTGAAAATCGTATGTATCACAAGAACGTACTAACTCTTATAAAGTTGATTCCCATAAGCCACTTCGTCTTGGTAGATTCCAGACAGAAACAACACATTAGAAGGATTAATCTGGCTGTGTTAAGCATTTGAAGTGAATGGTTTGCTGTGCAGAGAATTGGGCTGCTAAGACTTCTATGTAGACAATTGACTCACTAAAGTGGTATTTGTTTGTGGGAGAAGAGTGGAAGAAAGAGACAAGCAGCCAGAGTTTGTGGTATAACTCGATTTCATAGATACACTTGCTGGGCGGAATATTAAATTGTATGACTCAGTTTCCTGTGTTGCATCCAGGTCTGGTGCGACATAATGAACATGTCACTATCCTAGGATGAGAACAGCTATAGGATGTTGGGTCTGTTGTATTTACTACCATGAATACATCATCCCAAACTTGTTTTCTTTGTTCCCTAGCAAAAGCTGGAACTGTTTCAAATAACTAGCCTTTCTCTCAGCACAAATACACATGAAACAAATATTTCAATTACATTCAGACTTGCTAAGGAAATAAGGAAATCACCCATTCTTGGGAATGAGCACATCAGGGTAAATTCTGGCTTTCCACTCAGTCAGAGATGTGGGTCTGGATCAGGGCTTTCCTAGCATCCTGCTCAGCTATGGAGTATACTATGGTCTGGTGAATACCTGGAATGCTGGCTGAATGGGAAAAGCTCTAAGACATTAATTAACTAGGTAAGGGGTAAGATCCAGCCAAGAATGGCTTGCCCCTATCCAGAGGACATTCTGGGGTTTAAAAAAATTTTTTTTAATTTTTTTACAGTAATGTCTACACCCAACATGGGGCTTGAACTCACAACCTCAAGATCAAGAGTCACATGCTCCACCAACTGAGCAAGCCAGGAGCCCTGGGAGTTTAAAAATTTTAAATCAATACAATAATAAATATATTATAATAATTGTATTTAAATGCAATATAATAAGGGTGTCAGTCAGTTAAGCATCTGACTCCTGATTTCTACTCAGGTCATGATCTCAGGGTCCTGAGATTAAGCCCTGCATGGGGCTCCATGCTGGGTGTGGAGCCTGCTTGAGATTCTCTCTCTCCCTGTCCCTTTGCCCCTCCCCTTCCACTCTCTCTAAAAAAAAATAAAAATTAAAAAAATTAAATTTAAATTTAAAATGTTTAAGTGCAATATAATAATAATTGTAACCAGCACACTTATCATACAGGAGGCACTATGCTAAATGCTTTAATACATCTCTTCATTCAGCTTCAGAATAACCCTAGGAAGTGCATATTCGGTTTTATTATCCACAGGTAACACATAAGGGAACTGAGTTTCAAAATGATTGAATAACTCGTTCAAGTTTATGTAGTCAATAAGTACAGAGCTGGGATTTGAACCCAGTGTGTGGACCTAAGCTTGAATGCCTTTACCCACTGTGCTGTATTGCCAAAATATGATGCCCTCTGGAAAGTGGAAGTGATATTCACCTCGGTGTTTACTTGGCTCTGTTCTTTACTTCTCTATAGGAATTCTGATTCAAGTATGTATTTATGTAAAAATATACTCTTAATTCTTTTTTAAGATAAATTCTAAATTTTAGAATAGTTTCAAATTTACACAAAAGTTGCAAAGATAGTATAGAGAATTCTCATTAGTCCGCTCTAGGTTCCCCTTTTGTTAAGATAGTATATATGTGATTATGGGACCTCTGTCACACCTAATGAACCAACACTGACATGTCACTATTAACTAAACTCCATACTTTATTCTTGTTTCAATTTAGTTCTCCTTTGACGTCCTTCTTCTGTTCCAGGATCCCATCCAGGATACCACATTGCATGTGGTCATCATGTCTCATTAGGCTCCTCTGTATGTGACAGCTTCTTAGACTTTTCTTACTTTTGATGACCTTGGTACTTTTATTTTATTTTTTTTATTTTTTATTTTTTTTTAAAGATTTTATTTATTTATTTCACAGAGGGAGAGAGATCACAAGGAGGCAGAGAGGCAGGCAGAGAGAGAGAGGGGGAAGCAGGCTCCCCGCTGAGCAGGGAGCCCGATGCGGGCCTCAATCCCAGGACCCTGAGATCATGACCTGAGCCGAAAGCAGAGGCTTTAACCCACTGAGCCACCCAGGCGCCCGACCTTGGTACTTTTAAAGAATACAGCTCAGATATTTATAGATTTTCCCTCACTCTGGGTTTGTGTGATGATGTTTTTCTGTCTGAGGGTTATGGATTTTGGAGAGGAAGGACCATAGGATGTTCTAAGGGTCATCCTTAGAACATCATATCAAGGACATATACTGTCAACATGATTTATCACTGAAGATGTTAATCTTATTCATCTGGCCCTTGCAGAGCCAATTTCCTCTGCTGTGAAGTTACTTTTTTATACTTTTCCATATGCTTTGGAAGCAAGCCACTAGACACAGCCCACAGTCAAATGGGTGAAGAGTTAAGCTCTACCTCCTTGAGGAGGGACTATCTATATAAATTAGCTGGAGTTCTTTTGTATGGATTATATGTCTTTTCTCTTTTACTTATTTATTCAGTCATATATTTATATCAGTATGGCACTACTTATTTTTATTTTATATTTTGTGTTATAATCTACTACTGCATTATTTATTTTGTTGCCCTGAGTTTTCCAGCTTTGGCCATTAGGAGTTCTTTCAGGTCAGCTCCTGTTTCCCTTTGACATGCTTCCACCATTTTGTTTTTGAACACTCCCTTACTTTCTGGCACTACGAAATGCTCCAGGTTCATCGTGTGTACACCCCTTCCCAACAGTAGAATTATTCATTTCTTCGAGGAGTTCTGATTCCTTTTATTGGAAAATGCTATTAGAAACCAAGATTTGGGTGCTGGGTTTGATTACTGATACTGGGGTATCATTGCTTCTAGAACAGAGCTCAAAGGATAGAGCTGGGAAATATATGTATAAACCCATGTTTACATACATATCTATAATTATCACTGTATCCATCCATCTGTATGTTAAGCTCAACACGAGTTTATGCTCAGGTCTCCAACTCTAATCCATACCACAAGGTTCATTCTTGACTTCTTCCTAGCTTATCTGTAATTTTCTACTCCAAAAGTGAAAAAACTGGATCCCATCATCTGCTACTGTTTATTTATTTGTTCAATTCCAGCTTTTACATACCGTAGTTTCAGAATTCTTAATCTTTACTACCATGAGGAACAACTTTATCAGTAGTACAGTGTTTATGTGAAGTTCCCTTTGTCTTTATTCTTACAGTCTCTAGTCAAAATGCTGTTTTCCAAAGTTACCTAATTCTTTCTAAAAATTATTTTTGTTAAGGGCGCCTGGGTGGCTCAGTGGGTTAAAGTCTCTGCTTTCGGCTCAGGTCATGATCTCAGGGTCCTGGGATCGAGGCCTGTATTGGGCTCCCTGCTCAGCGGGGAGCCTGCTTCCCCCCCTCTCTCTCTGCCTGCCTCTCTGCCTCCTTGTGATCTCTCTCCCTCTGTGAAATAAATAAATAAATAAATAAATAAAAATTTTAAAAAAATAAAAATTATTTTTGTTATGAAAACAGTATGGTTTTATTGTTGACTATTTGGAAACTAGAGCAAAATTTAAAGAAACTTCCATAATCCTATATTAACCACTGTTAACTTTTTGGTTCTTTCTTCCTCTTTGTCTCTCTCTATATGGAGATACATGGATGTATACATAAATGCATGTATATTTATATACATTTATACACCTACAGACATTAATACAGTTATCTATATATGTTTATTCCCTACTTGTAGTTCTCTCCATAAATGTATATCTCTGTATATTTTTTTGAGCATCAAAGGAGCAATGTAATAAACAGCGACTATACAGGAGACTTAGAAATGATTCTATCACCAAATCTTAAACTGAAACTTGATAATAGAAAATAATTCTAGTATATGTCAGTGGAGCTGAAATACTTCTAATGCACCTCTGTCTGGTGATATAACTTTGTACAACAATAGAACTTATGTCCTTTAAATTGTCTAGGTGTCAGACTAACCTCATAGCTATTAATAGGGCCTGAGTAGCAATCACATCAAGACTAATCTGCCTGCAGAATGCCGTAAGGGCAACTACCCTCGTTGACCAAAAAGGACCCTAAGCTGTAGATGCCCAAATGTCAGGCAGCAGGGATAGCATTACCTCTAAGAATTTTGGCTCCTGGTATGTGCTTGCTCACAGATGAAGACAACCCCACTAACCCAAAAAGGTGGGCTACAGAGGAAACTCCAAGAAAAAGTAACTATTTTTCTCAAACATGGTTTCATATGTCCTTAAAAACATGAATGAGTGTTTGGTTGAGATTTTAAATCTCTATTACATAGAAGTCACTGTGGTGTCTCTCATGTTAGGAATATATCCTAGTGCTTAACTACTTTGATCACAAGTGTGGGTTCAGAAGCTTCATGGTAAATCCTTCTTTTTGCTTATACCCTCATTGACTTAGAGTAATTTTCATCTTTCCCTGATGAATAGGATGAATAGGTCCAGAAATAAGAGTTATATAATGTTAGTAATGATTGATTGATGCCGGACGTGAAGCAGGACCAAGAGCCAAGATGTGGATTGGAAACCAGAAGGATGAAAAGTCTCCCAAGGTAACACAAGTCACCTCCCAGGCCCAGTGTGTCCAGTGGTGGGCTGTTGCTTTTTGGTAATAATTCCTCTAGATGCTATAGTAGAGAGAAGGAGATGAAATGGAGAAGGAATTTTAAAATGCTGCAGTGGTAAAAGGTTTGTCAGCGACTTATGTAACTTTACTTGGAAAGGAACTTGAAATTAGATGGAGCTAATATAATATATGGAGCCCCTTGAGCATAAGTGGCCATTGGAAGGTGAAAGTCTCCTTAGCATTGTTGATAATGGCCATGAATAGATTCCTGTTGGCAGATTGTGTTCTTATTGTGCTTATTGTGTTCTTTTTTGGGTATACCAGAAGAGAGTGGTTTGAGTTTACTGATCAGAAGATAAAGGAAGGAAGGAACTTAAGCTGCCTTGCATAACCCCAACCTGGTACACTCTGGCACAAAATACCCAAGGAAGTTAGGGAGATCTCAAAGGTCTTCTGAAGGCTTTTCCAAAGAAAGAGAAGTAGTTAAGGTGAAGGGTGAAGGTGAAAGGCCCAGGAAGGCCACTGCTTATAGCTGTGTATTTTATACAGGCCATCAAAATACCCAGATGAGGCACCCTACCTCTCCTTTGCCAAGCCTTTTGCCCTGCTTGAGACTTCACCCACTCATAGAAAATGGATTTTTCTAGTGGTTCTCGTAGAAAGGAAGCTTTTCTAAAATTCTCATTCAGGCTTTATAAAAAATAGTGGTGGCTCAGGGGTTCAGCCATTTTTCTCCAAGGCCAAGTCACACTTCTCACACTGTGAACCCTGTATATGAGGCCAATCTTTAAATCCTTAAATTTACTTAGATGAACAGAATATTAGGTATTTCTTACATTACAATATTTTGCTTAAATAGCAAAATTTATTTACATGGCCAGGTGTATTATTTTATCAAAAAGAATGTTGACTAGTCACTAATAATTTTTTTTGTATTTAAATGAGAAAAGAGCTCTTTTTCTTTTATTAGGTTTATTAAAAAATTTTTTTAAGATTTTATTTTTTTTTAATTTTATTTATTTATTTGATACAGAGAGAGAGATCACAAGTAGGCACAGAGGCAGGCAGAGAGACAGGGAGAGGAGGAAGCAGGCTCCCTGCTGAGCAGAGAGCCCGATGCGGGCCTCGATCCCAGGACGCTGAGATCATGACCTGAGCCGAAGGCAGAGGCTTTAACCCACTGAGCCACCCAGGCGCCCAAGATTTTATTTTTTTAAGTAATCTCTATACCCAAGGTGGGGCTTGACCTCACAACCCAGAGATCAAGTGTCTCATGCTCTATCGACTGAACCAGCCAGGCAGCCCTATTGGGTTTATTTTTACAGTTATTATGGGGAGATAACTTTGCCCTGACTCTCAAAGGTTACTAAAGCCAGGCCAGTCTTCATCTGTTTACTGTTACTTTACAGTCCTAAAATTCCTCTGGTTACTGATCCTACATCCACGCACCCAAGCAAGTTATTTGCAAAATGTGTCCCAAGAAGCTGAATTCATTTACTCACAGACTGGGATTATTTCAAATGGAACACTTCCATGTTGGAAAGCCACATTCCAGAAACGTAATATAAATTTGTGGTTATATACGACACTCTGGAGTTCAAAAAAATCCCTGAGTAGCCATGTGAATGTACCAGCTAAGTCGACTTAGGCAAGTTCCCTGGATTCCCTGTGCCTCAGTTCCTATTTGTGAAATAGAGCTTACCTTGTGTGATTGCTAGGAAGATTAACTGAGAAAAGAAATGTAAAATGTCTAGGTTTGCACTTGGCACACAGTAAATATAGTAATAAAAGTACATTTGTCTTACTACAGCTGATGTTGGGTTGACCTAAGACAGAAGTGACCAGGCATTCAGCTTGTTTTATTTTATTTGTTTGTTTGTTTATTTATTTGTATTCAGCTTCTTTTAAAGATTACTTTGTTCACTTCTGCAAAAGTACATCATTTGCATAAACAAAGATGCCATGTTTATACTGGGGAGAGAAAGGGCATTGCTTTAATAAACTGTGATATAATTTTGTTTTTTTGTGATTTTGCATTTGATTCTCATTAACTGAAAGTTTATTAAAAAACAGTAGGAGTAATTCCTAACAAATGAAAAGATGGCTCCTTTGCACTTATAATATGAGAAATGCAAATTAAAATCATGCTTCATTACTATTTTTCACCCTTTCAGAACTGGTAAGGATTCTGAATTATAGGATATGAATTGTAATTGATGAAAAGATGGAAAAACAGACAACCAAGTAATCATCAATAGCTATCAAAATTGCAAATGTACCTATCTTTTGGCCCAGCAAAAACATCTAGAAATGTATATGACAGACATATTTGTACATATACAAAATGGTCTTGATCAAGGCCATTGTTTTTAATTGAAGTATTGCTTTTATTAAGAACATTTTGGAAATAACCTAAATTTCTATCGATTAAATAAATTTTGCTGCATACAATCATAAAAAAGAATGAGGATGCTCTTTCTGTATTACTATGTAATGTTCTTTATGGTATATTCAATGAAAAGCAAAGTACAGAGTAATATGAAAAAATGATATTTGGCTAACGGAACATAAAAGAAATGTATATGCTTGGCTACGTATCAGATACCTATGGAAGATGCACAGGAAACCACTTGCATTAGTTGTCTTTTAGAGGAGGAACAGATGGCTGGAGGACAGGATGAGAGGAAGAATTTTTGCTTTATTTCTTTCTACCTTTTTTGAATCTTTAATATGTAAATAAAGCATATTTAAAAAATAATTTAAAATATACCTCATTGGTCAAGAGATTATCCTTACTCATCCCCAGTTTTGGTGATAGTTTTAAACTTAGGTTTTGATGAAATAATAAAAAAATATATATAAATTTCTTGAAGTTTCAGATTTAGATAGGAATGATTTCACACTGAACATTTTTAGCATAACATGAACCTAAAATTTCTTACTATTTAAAACATTCCCCAGGATTATTATTATAATTTATCTATCTATCTATCTATTTATTTTTTAGAGAGAGAGAGAACATGAGTGGGGGTGAGGGGAGGGGCAGGGGAAGGAGAGAGAGAATCTTAATCCCAGGACCCTGAGCTCATGACCTGGGCTGAAATCGAGAGTCAGACACTTAACCGACTGAGCCACCCAGGCGCTCCTCTCATGATTCTTGTTGGCATTTGAGCAGGCTTTCAACATTGAAAAGGGGAAAAAAAGTGTATTCCATATACATCATATTTAACAATTTTAGAAAGAATATTCATGACCTTGATGTCAGTAGTCACAAATTCATCTACCTACAAGAATCGGGTATCTTCTGGGGCTCAGGAGGGAGAAGGTGCCCACTGCCTCAGAATTGCTATTTCCTGTCCTAGAGCCACCCTTGATCTGAGCCTGCGACACTTTTATATCCATAGTTCCAAGCTTGCACACACAGAGAGGCAAGTGATAGGATACCCAAGAGGAGGATTCTAATCTCTTCCGGTACTGGCCCCTCCCAAGATGCAGCTGAAACTGAGCCTTCCTGCTGCAGAGTGGAGAAGTCGTCATCCCCCACACTTGTGCAAATATTTTAAGGAGATGACAGCAGCCATACTGACTCCTTCTTCCCACTGGCTACAAGCACCACTGACTCAAGGTTGTACATAAAACTCTTCCTCGTAAATTTACATTTGAAAGCATTTCCAAATGCTAACCAGTCTTTCATTCATTCAACATTTTTCACTATTTTTCTTTTTTCTTAGATCTGTTTTCATTTTCATCATCCTAAATCCAACAAAATATCTAAATATTAGTTAGGGGGTCAGCAGCAATAATCTAAAGGTATCTGAAGAAGTCTATTTTTTTTTAATTCTTGCCAAACAAATTCTGCTGGGGATATTGAGTAATTAAAGGAAGCTATAGAGAAAAATGGGAAATGCCTGTCTTTAAATAGGTTTTTGAGCCTAAATTCAGAATCATTTCCTTCAGTACAATGTAAGAATGAACAAGCCTTTGTTTTTTTTTTGTTTTTTTTTTTTTTTTTTTTTTTTTTTTTTTTTTTTTTTTTAAAGATTTTATTTATTTATTTGACACAGAGAGAGAGAGATCACAAGTAGGCAGAGAGGCAGGCAGAGAGACAAGGAGAGGAGGAAGCAGGCTCCCTGCTGAGCAGAGAGCCCGATGCGGGCCTCGATCCCAGGAGGCTGAGATCATGACCTGAGCCGAAAGCAGAGGCTTTAACCCACTGAGCCACCCAGGCGCCCAAGAATGAACAAGCCTTTGTGAGCACCTGATTTTTCCTGTTATTAATAGTGCCATTCATTGAATGCCACTATATTTTATTCACTTTTACGCCAACCTGTAAGACGGGTCCTATACTCATGATCAGGTGAGGAAACAGTCACAGAGCTTACTTATGATAGGGTGAGACTTAAAATAACGAGTAATAACTATTATAGAGTGCTTACTCTGCACCAATCTCAGGGGGGAGTAGTTTCCATAATTTCTACACAGCAAACCCAGCAAGGTTAGTACTATTATTATCCTTTAGAAGATAAGGAAACCTGAGTCACAGAGAGATCAAGCTGGGAATCTAAGCCTGTTTGACGCTCAAACTCCCGCTCCTTGCAGATGGTTATATACCTGGACCAAATGGAAATGAACATTTCTAAGATTAAATGTTAGTTATTGAGAGAAACTGCAGTGTTAGGAGCCAGTAGGGAGAGGGAGTTGATGATAGGGAAAAGTAGAGGGAATTAAGCCATCTAAACGTATTTATTATGAGCCATGCCAACGAATCTTTCAGATAACCTGAAGCAGAAACAATTTTCTAAGCACAGAAGAGGGTCATTTAATGTTTGAAAGAGGCATCTGAATGGCAGCAGCCTAGTCTTGGAGTAGTTAGTGAAATTGGTGGTGAGCATCTGTTCCTGATATCCCCTAGGACAGAACAAATGCTTGCAACTTAAGTCACAATGAGAGATACTGCATTGCACTGATATGAAGGTTGCTTTGAAATTGAAATGTTACCAAGGAGATTAGAGACTCTATATCTAGAAACTTTAAAATATAGCTTTAAATCAGTCTAGGATGATTTGCACCTTATCCTGCCTCAGACCAGAGAGCTTGAGTCCAACCGTTCAAAATCCTGTCCATCCTCTTGATTCTATATATGACCCCCAATTCCCAATCAATTCTGAGAGTGATTGTATGTAGGCTTTCCTTCAATATGTGCGTAGCAGCATTTATTCTTCCCAGGCTTTCTCATCTCTCTCCCTCAAATTTTGAATTAGGAAACAAAGAGAAAAGCAGAGTCCATGTAATTTGCTAGTACCTTTTATTATTTCTCCTTATTTCCCCACAACATCCCAACACAACGGCTCCCTTGGGTCAAGAAGTTTTAAATGTCCTCACCCTGTTGAATGATGAGACCTATTTCTAGGTATGTAGTCTGCTCACCTGGCTCTTTCTTGCCTGGCATGCTCTCTGCCTTAAGAATTCCACCATCTGGGCACCTGGGTGGCTCAGTGGGTTAAAGCTGCTGCCTTAGGCTCAGGTCATGATCCCAGGGTCCTGGGATCGAGGCCCACATTGGGCTCTCTGCTCAGCAGGGAGCCTGCTTCCTCCTCTCTCCTCTCTCTGCCTGCATCTCTGCCTACTTGTAATCTCTCTCTCTGTGTCAAATGCATAAATAAAAAAAAAATCTTAAAAAAAAAAAAGAATTCCACCATCTACTGTGTCAGAGCCTACTTAATACACAAGGTCTCTCTCTAGTCATAAAGCCTCTGATGATCATCCTCTTGTCAGAATTTCTGGGATACTCAAAGTCTGAACCACAAAGTTCAGTGCTGAATCACCCTGTGATTCTTTGGCATTATGCAATATCTACTGTTCCAACTAGATTGTGAGTTCTTTAAGTAGAGAAACTTTGCCTAATGCCTTACTGAATCCCCAATATCGTTGAACAATCAGAATACACATATTTGTTTGTTTTTAATTACCAGTAACTTTGTGGGCTTATTTCCACCCTTGTGGTCTAATAGGCTTAAGATCTCAAATAGATTAAAAACTGTTGGCCTGGTAGAATATATTAGATGTTGGTCAAAAATGCAAACTATGTTGGGCACAACATATTTCATTTTAGAGGGATCACAATTCAATGCTTTTACTAATGGGATTTAGAATAGAAGTGCACTTGACACTCAGGAATTGAGGTTGCTTACATTCTCTCCAATCCCCTATCTCTGGTTCCGCCTTTCAAGATAAGAGTCTATTCTCCTTGACTCTGTTTACCTGAAATTGATGTGTGGAAAGCATGCCATATACTGAAAAAGAGAGAAGAAGAGGAGAAGTAGTATGTTGAACATCTATTTGGCAGGGACTCTAAGTTCATAATTTCACATAATCTTCATAACAACCCTTTATTATAGATACTGAATTTCATTAAAATGTGCGCAGGTCAATGTATAAAGGGAGAAAAAAATCGAACCCATTCTACTCTCTCTGATCCCTATCATAAAGGTTTAACTTATCTAAAATCACCGTAAAGAGCAAAATGTGATATGCACACTCTGCTAAAGAGATTTGTACATTCTTCCAATATTGAAACATAGCTTTGTGTCCTTACAAAAGATTATTAAGTACATAATAGGGTCGATTAACACAATCATAGTACACACAGAATAGCATTGGATTTGCTCAAGGAATTTTTTTTTTTTTAAAGATTTTATTTATTCATTTGACACACAGAGAGAGAGATTACAAGTCGGCAGAGAGGCAGGCAGAGAGGCAGGCAGAGAGGAGAGAGAAGGAAGCAGGCTCCCTGCTGAGCAGAGAGCCCGACGTGGGCCTCGATCCCAGGACCCTGGGATCATGACCTGAGCCGAAGGCAGCGGCTTTAACCCACTGAGCCACCCAGGCGCCCTTGCTCAAGGAATTTATCCTACCAGGCTAGCCTGAACTCAGACACACATTGAGAAAATAAAGAAATAATTTCTCCCCCTTTGCAAAACTGTTTGGTGGAATTAGGAGGAGTTGTGAGTTATTCTAAATGGTTGGAAAATGAGAGAAGAGGAGTGCGCTGGCTGTGATTAAAAGGAAAGAAACAGATTTATTTAAGAGAGTAAAGACAGATGCTCTCTCCCAGGATGATCAGTGGAGAGTACGCTTCTGAGTGAAGTTGAGCCTTTTGCTACGATTACCAAGAAGACATCAGACTTTCATTCCTAGCTCCATTCCAGACTTTGCTATTTCTGTCCATGCTCTTGGCATCTCAAAACTGAAACATTATCATGGATTTTCTCCTCTTCTTCAAATCTAACCAGACACTAAGTTCCAAGAATTCTGAAGTCCTGACACCTCTCACATTTTTCCCTTCTTTCCCATTTCCACATTTATTTACCTACATCAGACTCACTTCCTCACAACCATACTGCAGCAAGTTCCAGGTGGGAACTCTCTAGGCCTCCATCTCCCCAATCCAATCACTTACCGATTTTCTTCCAACACTAGTCAGATCATCCTCATGGTGCTACTCCCCTTTGTGTGGAGAGGGAAATACCAGCTCTAGTCTGCTCCACCTATATCTCTGGCCTCATTCCCCACTCCCCCTCTCCTTAGCATTCCTAACTGATATTTTCAGTCTTATTGAAAATAGTGGTGGCAATTATGTCATCCTTCATCTGTTCCATAAACATTTATGGGGTCCTTATTGTATGAGTGTCCCTAAGTAAGTTTTAGGGACCAAAAAAAAAAAAAAAAGATAAATAGAACACAGTCTCTGCCCACAAATAAGAGAAATTGACATTATACAGATTTGGTTTTTTTGGTATATTGTGGTGGGTATTAATAATACAGGTCTCTGCTTGGTGGAGAGAGAATGTTGAGTGAAGAGTTATCAGTTCTTACTTGGGGGAAGTGAGGATCAGGGAAAGTTTTACCTAAGAGAAAATGCTTCGTCTGAAAATCAAGAAAACAATTCCATTTCCAATAGCATCAAAAGAAAAAAAAACCACTTAAAAAGAAAATTTAACCCAAGAACTACAAAGCTCATATACTGAAAACTACAAAACATTGTTAAAAGAAATTAAAGATCTAGATAAATGAAAAGATACCCTGTGCTTATATATTAGAAGATTTACTATTATTGTTAGGGCAGTACTATTAAACTGATCTCCAGGTTCAATGCAATCCCTCTGAAATTTCCAACTGCAAGGGATATAGAATAGTCAAAACAATCTTGAAAAAGACCACAGTTGAAGGACTCACATTTCTCAACCTCAAACTGACAAGTCTATAGTAATCCAGAAAATGTGGCACTGGCATACAGATAGAAATACACACTAATGGAAGAGGACTGAGAGTCCAGAAATAAACCCATGCATTTATGGTCAACTGGTTTGACAAGAGTGACAAGGACATTCAATAGAGGAAAGAAAAGTCTTTTTTTTTTTTTTTTTACAAGTGGCCAGGAACAACTGAATGTCTACATGCAACAGAATGCACGTGCACTTCTTCCTCACACTACAGAAATCTAAGTCCTCTTTAGGAAATGCAAAACCATGATATTACTTACCACCCACTAGGATGTCTATAATAATATAAAAAAAGGCATTAACAAGTATTGGAAAGGATGTGGAGAAATTGGAATACTCATACACTGCTAGTGGGGACTTAAAATGGTGCAGCTTCTGTGAAAAAAGTCTTGGCCGCTCCTCAGAATTTTAAAAATAGAATTACTGTATGACCCAGCAATTCTACACCTAAATATATACCTGAGAGAATGAGGACAGATTTTCACATATGTTCACTTGTCTACAAAGGTTCACAGCAGCATTATTCACAATAGTCAGCAAGTAGAAGCCATCCAAATGTCTATCAGCTGATGAACAGATAAATAAAATTTGGCATATATACACATTGGAATATTATTTAGTCATAGAGAAAAATAAAGTATGCATCCATGCTATAACATATATGAATCTTGAAAACATTATGCTAAATGAAAGAAATCAGAAATAAAAAGCCACAAATTATACGATTGTCATTCTATGCAATGTCCAGAATAGGCAAATCCATGGAGACAGAAAGTAGAAGAGTGGTCACCAGGGGATGGGGTGGGGGTTTGGAGGAGAACTGAGAGTAACTGGTAATAGCACTAGGGTTCTTTCTGCAGTAGTGAAAATGTTCTTGAATTAGATCATGGTGATGTTTAGTATATTCAAAACATAGTGAATATATTAAAAGCTACAAAAGCATATACTTTAAAATGGTGAATTTTATGTCATGTGAGGCTAATCTCATTTTTTTAAAGTGATCCTTAAAAAAAAGAGAAGATGGGGCGCCTGGGTGGCTCAGTCATTAAGCCGCTGCCTTTGTCAGGTCATGATCTGGGATGGAGCTCCCTGCTCAGTGGGGAGACTGCTTCTCCCTTTCCCTCTATCTGCTATTCTGCCTCCTTGTGCTCTCTCTCTCTCTCTCTCTCTCTTTCTCTCTCTCTCTGTGTCAAATAAATAAATAAATCTTAAAAAAAAATGAGAGAGAGAGAGAGAAGATGCTAAGTAAACCTTGAAGACGAAGCAAGGAAAGACCCTAAGAGTGAAAGTGGAGACATAAGTTCTAGGCCAAGGGGACCAAATGTACAAAGGCAGATCCATGAAGCAATATTTCAGTTCAGGACTATAAGGGATTACAAAAACCAACCAACCAACCAACCCGACACATAAAATCAGTTGTAGGCTAAAACATACAAAACTTTTAAAGCTTTTCTTTGTAAGCCAATATGACACTTCATTTCTTATGTAATTAGAAGAAGATTTTCTTCCCTTCTGCATTTTGGTCCTCACCTTGGAAGAAACTTAGTTGATCAATAAGTGAAGGATGTGCGGGTGTCATCCCCCTGCCTGGAATGCTCTTTCCCTGACTCTCCATGGCTCTGGATTTTTTATTTTTCAGGCCCAACTTAAATGTCTTTTTTCTGGAGAGAGGCCTTT
This sequence comes from Ailurus styani, assembly GCA_002007465.1. Lineage (NCBI taxonomy): Eukaryota > Metazoa > Chordata > Mammalia > Carnivora > Ailuridae > Ailurus > Ailurus styani. The sequence continues at coordinate 3,691,395 of LNAC01000031.1, forward strand.
CCTGACCCTACCGTCTAAGTGGATTCACATTTCTCACCATTATTTTCCATCACAGCATTCTGTTAGTATCCTACACATGCAATTATGTTCACTTGCTGGTTTTTGGATTTTTTTTAAAAAAGATTTATTAATTTTACAGAGTAGGGAGGAGCTGAGGGACAAAGAGAGAGGGATTCTCAAGCAGACTCCCCACCGAGTGTGGAGCTTGATGCAGGGCTCAATCCTACATCCCCAAGATCATGACGTGATCGAAACCAAGACTTGGATGCTTAACCAGCTGCACCACCCAGGCGCCCCATGCTTTGTTGGATTTTTATTTCTCACCGAGGACAGGGAACATGATTGTTTTATTTAGTGGTGTGTCCCCAGGGGTAGGACAGTATTTCATTAATATGAGTCCAAGGCAGGAAGCTGTGATAGGTAGATCAAACTGCCTCAGGTTACAGGCCTGGAGCAGTCTGGCATTGTCTCGTTCTGAGGCTGACACTGTTGAGAGCCCAGCCTACAATATCCCAGGCTTAGCTGGTCTAGGGCTTGGCTGTGGTTTAACTCTGTGTTTGCAAAATTTATAGCACTTGATAGCAGAGAAAGTCATCCCTGCCAGAGTCAACACCAGTAAGTGCTGTGACTCACAGCTCAGCCTGTGTTAGTCAAGGTTGAACAGAACAGGCTTGAAAGGGCATTTCTCTAAAGCACCAGAGGATTGGGTTTAAAAGTTGGGAAGTGGGCACCTGGGTGGCTCAGTGGGTTAAAGCCTCTATCTTCGGCTCAGGTCATGATCCCAGGGTCCTGGGATCGAGGCCCACATTGGGCTCCCTGCTCAGCGGAGAGCCTTCTTCCTCCTCTCTCTCTGCCTGCCTCTCTGCCTGCTTATGATCTCTCTTTCTCTGTGTTAAGTAAATTAAAAAAAAAAAAGTTGGGAAGTGAGTAAACGCACTGCTTGAGTGAAAGGCTCGTGGGAGGCCCGTTGGGGTTGAGGTTGGAATGCTCCGTTGAGGTACAAGTTAGAGTGTGAAATCTAACTCTAGAGCAATGCTCCTATTTAGCTCTGGGTGAGCTGCTGGACTTCTGAGGAAGGTGTGATGCTTTTAGTTGCAGGCTTGGTTCTCTGAAGGAGATGCTGAGACAGAGTTTGTGGTATGAGATATTTATAAGGAGTAACACTTGTGGACAGAAGAAGGCTTGAGTAATGGGAGAAACTGGACTGCAATGGAGGCTTGGCCAAGCCTTGGCCAACTGAGGGGGGTGCTCTGGGAGGAGAAATGTAGGCAGAGTGGTCACATGCCCTGCCAAATGGTGGGGCCTTTATTACAGCCCCTTCCCCCATTCAGTGGCCACAAACAGCCTGCCCAATAAGGACATGACCTCACATTAAGTGATTCTTTGCTGCTGAGGCCACTGGACAGAGCTGGCAGCTGGGAACAAGTCCTTGTTGAAGGGATCTGCTCCAAATATCACAGCTTCTACCACACAAGCCCACTTCAGTGTTGGAATTGCTGCAGTACAGGGCTTCTTTCTTTGCTTTCTTTCATGGTAGACATTTTCCATAGGCTAGTTTTCCCTCATATCTTAGCCCATATGAATTATCAAATTCCTCTCCCATTAAACACTATGTAGCAGGCAGCAGGACTACTTCATCTTAACTCTTGGTAAGAGGTTGTCAGGCCAAAGATCACATTTTTCTACCCCTAAACTTGGTTTGGTTTTTGAAATATAAATTTTTCGTTTTGATTTTAAAATCATTTAGACTTTCAGTGTGCCTGGGTGTTCAGTTGTTAAATGTCTGCCTTGGGCTCAGGTCATGATCCCAGGGTCCTGGTATCGAGTCCTGCATGGGGCTCCCTGCTTGGTGAGCCTGCTTCTTCCTCTCCCCCTGCCTGCTGCTCCCCCTGCTTTGCTCTCTCTCTCTCTCTCTGTGTCAAAGAAATAAATAAAATCTTAAAAAAATAAAAAAATAATCTTTTAGACTTTCAAAACCATCAACTGATAAAGAGATACTAGTGTTTCTCCATTTGGTTGGAAGCTGTTTAATTCTGCCTTTATTGTTACTATATTCAAGGAAAGAGAAATAAAAAAGGAAGGGGGAAATGAACGTCAGTGAAGCCCAGTACCAGGTTCCTTGAGCTGACTTTTTCATATTATATGTCATTCAATTAGGAGGAACTACCTTGCAAAGATAGGTCACTGATTTGGAGGACTCAAAGACATTGATTGTCTCTTATGCCGAGCGGCAAGGCGTTATTTGTTATAAATGCTAAATTCGTCTAGATACTTCAGGAAGAGATATGCAGTGCAGAATTCCAGTTCACCAGGAACCTACTTCCCCAGTGATATCCTGGACATTCTAGGGCTAAGGGCCCTCACAGAGAAAAAGCAGTTATGTAATCTTAGGACATTTTCCTTCAGTGATGAGGTCTTTGTTAATTGCTTATGTTCTAAATGCACAGGAAACATACTTCCTTTCTAATCTGGGTTCTGAAGGTTAAACTAATTGGGTAGCTTTGAGAAAGCCACTTAACTTCCCAGGTCTCTGTGACTTATATTATCTCAGAGTATAGTATCTCAGGTCCTCCCTTTACCGATAAGGAAGCAGAGTGGTGAGTGATGAATGACACCCTAAGACTTCCCAGCTGGCAAATGACAGAGCCAAGCTTGGGGGCAGATCTGTCTGCCTGGCTCTGGACTTACACACTTTTTTTTTTTTTTTGAAGAGAGAGAGTGAGCGTGAGCTGGGGTGGGGGTGGGGGCAGAGAGAGAGAGAGAGAGAGAGAGAGAGAGAGAGAATCTTAAGCAGGCTCAACACTCAGTGTAGAGCCCAATGCGGGGTTCAATCTCATGACCCTGAGATCATGACCTGAGCTGAAACCAAGAGGCCAATGCCCAGTGGACTGAGCCACCCAGGCACTGCAAACCTACACACTTTCAACAGCATCACCCAATCTCCTACCAAGAGGTTGGGTGTATGATTTCTGTATTTCTTTCCATTTTAAAAGTTTCATGTGCTATCAGGATATACTTATCGAACAGAAATAGAAACCTTATTCAGTTTATATATACAGTATTAATACTATGTGTTTGTGGAGAGTTTAAAACTGATTCTTGTCATCTTTGAGGATATTTCCTCTGAAAAGCAAGATATTAGGTGACACCCTCTGAATTTCAAACATTTTAGCCATGGGAAACTGTCTGATCTGCTAAAGCAATTTATTACCTTCCTCCTTTATGGAGCACTTTTTAAAAAAACAAGTGAAGATAAAGTGCCAAAATTTTTTAGTGCGTACTATTACAAATGGGGCCTTTGTGTGGTGATAGTATTTGGTAAGCCTTTTTGGTATTTGGTAAGATGGTATTTTCTATGAAAAGATAATTAAGTGGAGAAAAGGTTTTGTGCACTGAGATGGTCACTTTTGAAAGGATGCTTTAAAAAATTATTTCCTTTCTAAATGTATAAGAAAGGATAACCTTATTTCCACTTTCAACTGGGATTCTGCTCCTACAACAGAATCTCCAATGGCAATCAGGCAACTAATCTTTCCTCTTCATTTTGTAAGGCAAGCTACACATCTAGTGAAATGAAAATGAAAGTATGGCTAAAAGGTAAGTTTCACCTTCAGGATTTACTTTATGACCAAGAAGTCTGGTGTCTGAGGCCTGGGATTTGCAGAAGGTCCCAACGCCTCCTAGTGGTATAAACGGGCGGATCACTAGCTGGGTTTCTCTCTGTCTTCCTTCCCATGAACCGCGTGAACTAAGCCGAAGACTGTGCGGACATTTACGTTTCTGGGCACTGAGCTTACCTTTTCCTTCAGAAGTTTTCTCAAGACTGTTCTGTGTTTAGGGGTGCCTGGGTGGCTCAGTGGGTTAAGCGTCTGTCTTTGGCTTGGGTCATGATCCTGGGGTCCTGGAATTGAGTCCCATGTAGGGCTCCTTGCTCAGCAGAACCTGCTTCTCCTTCTGCCTACTGCTCTCCCTGCTTGTCCTCTCTCTCTGGCAAATGAACAAATAAATGAATATTTTTTAAAAAGAATATTCTGTGCTTTAAAAAAAGAATATTCTGTGTTTTGTTAAGAAAACAGTAACATCACATTTTTTGTAGCTTTCCAAGCATTTTCACATGGTGGATTGCAAATTTTGGAGTTTAACAGACTAGTAAAATTACAAAAAAAAAAAAAGATTACAAAAAAAATTACAAAAAACACATAGGCTATTAAACTTTGTATTTAATCAAATATTTGATATTTGAGAGAGGAAAAAACTCCCCAAATACCATTATCACCACTGATGAGACAAAGAACATGATCTTAGCAAAGGATCAAGGAGGTTATTTCATATGACCAAAGGACCAAAAAAGGTCCTTTAAATAGCCTTAAATGGACTTTTTGGAAAACTCACTGAACTATCTTGAGTTTTCTGATTCTTCTGCAGAGCAGTAAAAACTTTGTCACAGACTTTCACAACCAGTCTCTGAAGGAGGTGAAGCAGGCATTATGCTCATCTTACCTGTCAAGAAGTGTGAGCTAAGAGATGTGAAGTAAGAAGGGCTGGTGATGCTGACACTGCTCGTCTCCAAACTACACTTGGGCCATCAAGGCCCTAGACTCTGGGCTAGAAGCCTGGTTTAGAGACTAAACAGCTAGGACAACATGGGACATTCAGTAACATCTGAAGGCCCTAGAAAAAGATTGCAATCAGCTTGCCCTAAGGGTCTCGTTTTAATATAGGGCCAAAGGGCAGATGAGTTTTGGTTGGTTCAGTTGCTTCTTCTTGACCCACCTCCAGATTAGAGTGACCTCCTCAAGGTCAAGGCTGTTAACTGTTTTTCCTGGATTTCTCAGATTACAAGCAGGGACCGGTTTGCTCAGCCAGCAATTCAATTTCTGTCTCTTATTTTCCCTATGGCTTTGTAGTCCCAGAGAAACACTTACAATGTGAGTAGGGATTGTTCTTCAGACACTAGCCATCTTGGGAAGTCTAGGAGCTCCCTGGTATCCTTTAGTAATTTCCTTTTCTTCTTAAAAAATTACTAGGGAGGGGCACTGGGTGGCTCAGTAGGTTAAGTGTCTGCCTTCGGCTCGGGTGGTGATCCCAGGGTCCTGGGATCAAGCCCAGAGTTGGGCTCCCTGCTCAGTGGGAAGACTGCTTCTCCCTCTCCCTCTAGCTGCTATTCTTCATGTTTATGCTCTTCTCTGTCAAATAAATAAATAAATCTTTTTAAAAAAAAGTATTAGAGAGAGTAAAGGAAGAATAGAGAGGGATGTTCTTTATTCTGAAAATCTAAAGCTACATCCCTGAATGTCTGGGTCGACTTCATGGGTATAAATTTAACGGGCATTAGATAAGCCAGCTTCTACCTCGCACAACTGTATGGTTTTTTTTGTTTTTTGTTTTTTGGCTGGGACTACATTGCTTGAACCTAAAATAAACAGTAACCTGAAAATTCTTTAGGGGTTCACATGTGTGCTTGGCCAAAAAGAAAGTGATCTATTTCATTCTTTCTTTCCTTCTATGGCATGACCCTTCACTATGGAGAAAAAAGGAGCAGAGGTTGTACTGGAGGGGGACAGAGACGATCCTAATTTTCTCTTTTCAGTTTTTCACTTTTTTCTCAGACTACTTTTCCTTCCTTTTATTAGTTTAGATGATTTTACTGATGAGAAATTGGAAGCACAGAGAGGTTAGAGAAATTGCCCAAGATCACAGAGATCATGGTAAACTGTGATCAGAAGGCTGACTTCTAGCTTTCTGTACAGTTTTGTTGCCATTTTTAAGGACTTACCAGGAAAGCATTACAAGGAGAGAATCCTGGACAAAATTTCGAGAATCCTGGACAATATTGTATTTGGGTAAATATTAAGAGAAAAATTAATATTCTATTTTGTGTGTGTACATGTGTGTGCAAGTGAGTAAGCACACTAGTAGAACCTTAGCTGGAAAAACCATCATTGTCACACTCTATTCTAACTAGTAATCCTAAAAATAATTTTGTTTTGTGACCTTTTTTAAGAGAGAATCATCATGAAAAATGAGATGTTTTCCGAGTACTGGTACTCTATTGCTCATAGAATTAGTTATTAATGTGAGTTCTGAGAATCAAAACTGAATTTCACTTCAGCTTCAAATATTTACAACACAATCTCACGGGGAATTGCCCTCACTTAAATGGACATGTACCCTTAACAAATAGCAAAGATACTAAGAACTCTTCCCCGAATCCCTGTGTTGCCATGGAAACAGATAACCAAAAGGATGCCACGATTTCTTACCACCAGAAACAATCCTTGTGCAAAGGGAGTGCAAACACCACTCCGTACAAAGGGATGAGCATAATTGCTTATTAAATGATGCTGGTTCATAGTGATTAAGTCCATGAGAAACCTTTCCGCTTTGCCATTTTTTGAGACTAGTTTGTCTTCCCAGCTAATGAAAAAGGGCCAACGAGATAGCAATCATTTTTTATTGTTAATGATGTGGGTAAACAACAAATGGGTGCAATACTGAGAGGCCTCATGCTGTATGGCTGTGCCTCCAGCCACTTACTGCACGATTCGAGAATTCTCCTGCCCATTAACACTGTTACTTTTGGGGAGGGGACCTGGGTGGCTCATCTGTTAAGCATCCAACTCTTGGTTCTAGCTCAGGTCATGGTCTCCGGTGTTGGTGTCGTGGCTCCAGCCCTGCACTGGGCTTTGCACTCGGTGGGGTGTTTGCTGGGGATTCTCTTCCTCTCCCTCTGCCCCTGCCCTGCTCATGCTCTCTCTCCCTCTCAAGTAAATAAAGTCCTTAAAAAAAATTTAAAAATGAAACTATTACTTTTGGGGAGTATTATATTAGCAATATCCATTTATTTTAGGTAATTTTGAAAACACCATAATAAAAAAAAGAAAAATCATTGGGATCCCTCATTCAGTGCTCTACTGCTGTAATTCCGGTATGGTTGTTTTCCAGATCATTACATGCATATATTATGAAACAAACTAGACACATGCGTGTGTTTGTGTATAAGATTGGAATCACACTGTTTTCCCACTCTTCTAAACTGGTTCAATGCCATATGCTTAGTCGGTGGGTTGAAATGCTCTACCACCTAAGAATAGTTGTCTCTCTCCCAAAGAAAGGTGTGCCCAGGAAACCCACACACAGTGTGGGTATCAGAACACTCTTCCCTTGACTTGGTTCTGGTTATTTTCTCATTATGCCTATAAACATTTGTGGGGCCCCCGTATGGCACACGGATAAAAGACAGGCCCAGTGATCACCTAGGACAATGTGCAGAAAGCTGTGGGTGCTACTTAGATCCGGCTGAAATAAGATGGTTTACATTTCATTGAAGAATTAATAAAATTACTGTGATCTAAAAAAAAAAAAGTCCTAACATTTCTTTCCTTTTCTTCTAAGAAGGTATGTTAAAACGATGTCAGAGGAGAAAGGAATTTGAATCTTCATGAGGCAAACAAATGTAGAAGTAAATAGCATGGATCTGGATTCAGACAGACCCAGATTTAAATGATGACACTACCACTTGACAGCAATGAGACCTTGAGCTGTACTTTCCCATTCTGAAAAATGGGAATATAAATATTCCTTCAGGGTGTTGTTGGGAGAATTTAACGAGAATATATATGTAAAGCTATTAGTAAAGCATCGGCTCACAGTGGGCACTTCTCTTGACAGTGGCTATTATTACCATTGAGTTGTGAGAGGATTAACTCAAGGGTCCCATGCTCAACCCCACGTGCTAGACTATGAATTTAGCACTGTCCGTTAACTTTAATATTCCCTTCGCTGCTTGTTTTAAAACTAATAAAAACAAGTGTTAATACTGTGTTTAAGATTCTGCGAACTATCTGTTGCTAAGACACAATCACAGAAGAAGGACATCAGGTCATACAAATTATTGAGGTACGTTGGGCCCGACGCAATTTATGAGATACCAGAGCTATAATCTATTTGTGGAGGAAAACTGATTTACATTCCTCGTGAAATGAGGCAATTCACTAAGAGATACAGTTGGACGTGACTGAATGCTTTGAATTCAGAAAGCAGTCTGCACTAAGAGCTCTTTTCCCATCAGGGCTAATATACTCTAGCTGCTGGAGTTGCTGCGGGCAGTGTATCATCTCCTTCCAGAAGGTTCCACAAAAGACGAGTCTGCACATGACCACTGCTTGTACATTTCAAATCTTGCTTTTTCTCTCTTAAGAAAAAGGCCTGTCCATTCTTATTTTTCAGTTTAAAACAAATACACCGCCTGGTTTCCTTTGTTTTCTAAGTTTTCCCTAAATAGGTAGGTGCTCTTCAGGGTACTTCATGTTTCTTCCTCTCCTTCTGGTCAGTCATACTCACATATCTAACGGTGCTTCCATCACGGGTCATAGCTGTCCTATTTGTGCAGCCAACTCTAGCACTCACTTCTCATTGCTATTTTTAGCTGAAAGGGTGATTTAGTTTATTGCCTGTACTTCTGAGATTAAACCTAAATGTTAAAGAGAATCATGTGTCCATAGACAAAGAATCAGGAGAAAGCAGAGAGGGAGGCAAACCATGAGAGACTCTTAACTATAGGGAACAAACTGAGGGTTGCTGGGGGCGGGGGATGGGGCAACTGGGTGACGGACATCGGGGAGGGCACTTTATGTAATGAGCACGGGTTGTTATGTACGACTGATGAATCACTAATTTATACCCATGAAACTAATTAAAAAGAGAAAAGAAAAAGAATCAGGAGACTATATTAAGCATTAGTGCATTGTATCCATCTGATGTGTTTAGTAATGTTAACTGAAAAATCCTAGCTCCAGTTTGCAAGTAGCAACTAAGCTGAAATGACTTATTTCTTCTGTGTCAGGCTAGAAATTATCCCATAAGATTAATTCTTTTCCTCAGCAACCAGCTACCACTATATTACCAGTTCTAAGTCATGAGCTAAATATTCATTTGTCATTATGTATTTCTTCTGTGAGTCATGATCAATAAATGTCGGAAAAGAAATAGCCTTTGTTCTTCAGAGTTCCTGGCTGCTTTCAGAATTTAATTTCACAACACAATTGAAGAACAACCAGGAAGTTATAAATAGAATCTTAAGAGAATATAAGAACCCTTAACTCGCAGATTAGTGAAAAGTTTACTACGGTTTTTAAAATCCTCAGACAGAACATCCCTCGGAAATCTGAGCTAGTAACTAGCAGTTGAACCCAACCCCCTTCAATATTAGTATAATGCCCTTCATTCTTTCTTTTATTGGTGTGGTCACCAGAACTGGGGGACAGAGACACCTGCCCCTGGTGTGACTCTGATCAACTAGCCATCAGGGAAGACAAGAACAGCAGGCTTTACCAGTGCGGCCTCCCCATTTGGTGCATTTTCTAGGTGCATTCTCCTTTTTTTCATTAGTATCTGAACCTTACTATATGTGAGGCTGCAATGTGCCCAGAGAAGTGTCTATCTCCCAGTGTCTTTTGTAACTAGTAGGGACTGTGTAATTAAGTTCCAGCCAATGAGATGTAAATCCAAGTGTCGTGGAGCGGGGAGGGGGGGGGGTGCTTTTTGGAAGACTGCTTAGATGAAACTGACTAAGTCAGCAGGTATTTTTCTGCCCTTTTCCCTTTCCTCTTTCTTAGGCCAGCAAATGATCTGTAACGATTGGCGCTCCAACTGCCTTCTGGGCCCAGGAAGCGACCACCAGACTGGAAGCCAGCACTGGGGTGGGGGGAGGGGGCAGTGAGGATGCCGAGGCCCAGGAAGGCTCTGAAACTGCCATCCCAGACCTTTCATGTGAGAAAGAAGCAACTTCTATCTTGCTGAAACCACTCTCATTTTGTGTTTTCTCACATGGGCTGCTGAATCTAGCCTAACTGATATAACCATTAAAGGGTAAAAGTCTCTGGTGTACGAATGTCCTTTAAGAGGAGACAGAGCCTTTTTTCTTTCCTTCCTTCCTTCCTCCCTCCCTCCCTCCCTCCCTCCCTTCCTTCCTTCCTCCTTCCTTCCTTCCTTCCTTCCTTCGTTTCCTTCCTTCCTATGAGACAAGAGATTAAAATGCCAACACTTTCAGGAGTTTCTTTTCAATCATTTAAAGTACAGATGACTGTTAGCAGCTCCCCAGGGCAGATTCTGAGGTGGAAGACTGGGAGTTTGAGGCACGCCCCTGGGGAGTGTGGAGAGGAAGATCCTGTGGGAGGGAGAGAAAAGAACTCAGAAAGGGGGCTGACTCTGGTTTGCGCCTGTCATGTTTTGATCTGTGCTGTCCTCCGGACTCCTAACGGACCAGGGGCCTTGTACCTTGCCTGGAGAGCCCCCGGGCCATGGAGGAGGAAGTGTCTGTGTCTGAGTAGCTCCCAGGCACCCTGAAAACCTGGCCTTCCAGGCAACAAGAGAGAAGACTGACATTCTGCTGTCTGCCTCCCTGCCAAACAATGGGCCATTACCTGCGTCATTGGTTCCAGTGTCATCACGAACCCCTCAAACATGGCGTACTAGCCTTATTGTGCAGATGTGCAAACTGAGGCTCAGAGAGATGAAACATCCCACCCAAGGTCACTATCTGAGACCCCAGTAGGGTGACCAACTGTCCTGGTTTTCCCAGGACAGAGGGGTTTCTTGAGATGCTCGGATTTCTCCAAGAGCGGGCTCTAGCATCCTAAAATGCTCAACCTTGACCTCTGGCCTGGGAATCTGCTCTCCTTTCTAGAAGTAGGCCCTGGAGTGGACCTAGTAGGACTGTGTGAGGCAACTAAAGTCTCCTTTGTGCTGTTTTACCATTCAGGCTAGGATCCCCAACTCCACACACCCAGCAGCTAACATCCCGAGAGAGCCCAGTGCTGTGCCAGGATCAGAGCCTTGCCCCGCCTGGGGCAGAGCCCAGGGCCTTGTCCTACTGTGCTGCAGTGTTCTCCAGATCCTTTGCCCTCCTTGTCCACCAGATGGGACCACTTAAAAGTATTATAACATCTTTACATTTTTTTCCCGTTAAAATACTTTTTTCCAGAGTTTTAAAAGCACTAACATTTGTCTGCTTCAAGATGCAAAAGATACAAATTAAAGACTAATAACTTCCAATTCTATCCCTGTCTATCTTAGCTTATCCTTTACTAAATGGTACCAATGGGATTTTGTGTGTCTCCATGTAAATAAACCCAAATAATGGCCATCTAGGGTGTAGGTTCCCAGCTCGGGGTTTCCAGATAGGATTCGGGGATACATGAACCTCCCTGAAACTGTGTGCCCTGCTGTGTGTGTGTGTGTGTGTGTGTGTGTGTGTGCATGCGTGCACTTCACGTGCATGAACACACATACTCTTTTCAAGGGTAGAGGGTCTGCAGCTTTTGCCACATCCTCAGGGGACTCTGTGACCAATAGCTGAACAGCACTGGAGAATTATCTTGGAAGAATTTTTTGCTTTTTATACAAGGTGTCTTTGTTTTATGAAATGATTCACAGTAGCAACTTATCACAGTGTATGAGCCTATGAATCAGGCTCTGGCCTTGATGCAGCAGAGGAAGAAGGCAGGGAGCCACAAGGAAAGGTGTGGTCAAGAGAGCAGCAGGGAAGGAGAGCTAGAGCTCTGGTCGCCTGGGCACCACGTCCTGTGAGCATGGAACGAGAATCCTCACACCCCAAGCAAAGAGCCATGGGGTCTCTGGGGTCCAGAGACAATGGCCAAAGACTTCCTTACTCTCTTTGCCATTAACCTATTTTTAGGTGATCGATTTCTTGTTTCTGGTGTTTTCTTTTATATTTTTGCTTGTTTGTGTTCTTGCAAAGTGCAAATTCTCTCATAAATACATCAATCCAGTAGACATCTAATGAGTACCCTAGGCTCATGTCTGAAAGCCCACAGAGTGGAGCCTGGACCTCAGCCTTGGGTCTGTAGCCCAGCTCCACCCTCTGTAGACACATATGACTCTGGGGAAGTAGCCTGACCTCCAGAAGCTTCCATTTTCCTGACCTCAGTGGCATGGACTGGGTTCCCTGTCCTTCTTTTTCCCAGAAAATTCTGGAAGCAGCAACCCTTAAATAATAGGGCCATGGATAATCTGGTTGTCTCCTCATGACCACCATCCCTCGGACAGGCCTCCCGGGTTCCCTGCCCTTCCTGCCTGGAGTCCAGAACAGTTCAGCGGGTCAAGCCTGCCTCGGTGCAAGGGTCAGCTCAGCACAGCCTCAAACTCCCCTTTTCTGTCTGTTTCATTTTCCACAAGGCCCGTCTGCGCCACTGAGGAGGCCCTCTGAGAGCCTGTGCAGTGAAGAGGTGGGACCTTCCCAGGACGGCCGAATGACAGGGCTCCAAGCCTGCTCCAAGGCTCCGCTTCAGCCTGCTACAAGGGCCCAAGGTTGACGCTCAGGAGGTTTTCTTTTTCTTTTATTTTTATTTTATTTTATTTTATTTTTTTTAAAGATTTTATTTATTTATTTGAGACAGAGAGAGAGATTACAAGTAGGCAGAGAGGCAGGCAGAGAGACAGGGAGAGGAGGAAGCAGGCTCCCTGCTGAGCAGAGAGCCCGATGCGGGCCTCGATCCCAGGACCCTGAGATCATGACCTGAGCCGAAGGCAGAGGCTTTAACCCACTGAGCCACCCAGGCGCCCAAGGTTTTCTTTTTAAAGGAAAAATCAAGTCTGTGATCCTTCTTAATGAGGCTGAGGTGTTTTTTTCCCCTCCCCAAGCTCACAGTGGGAACATTAGGAGATGATGGATTCCTTTTTATGGTGAAAAAACTTTTTTGTTTTCAGGCTCAGATGACAAAAAAGAACCGAGTAAGAGGGATGGCCTGAGGCCCCTCAGGGCACGGGGGCGCCTGTGGCTAACGGTCTGACAGGAGGCTCATGGTCCTTGAGCACACTCGCTGGGTTTTCCCGGAATCTTTGGACTCTGATTCAGGTTTATTTGCCTGAATGGTTTTCCTTCCCCCACAGTGAATGAATCATTTCTTCCTCTCATATCCTGCCAGACGTCGCAAACCAGGCCTCCCGTTCTTGGGTAAGTGCCCAAACCAAACTCACGGTGATGAAAAAAAGCAACTGATGGAAAACAATTTTTCATTCTCATTTACAAGCCTCTTGGAGGAGGCTTTTTGGGAGAAGCCTGTGGGCATGATACCCCGTCCCAGCTGGATGCTCCTGATGAACGCTCATTGTCAACATTGAAATGCTACAGTGGGTCGTGTGTCACGGAGCCTCGGGAGCTAGTGGAGCCTGATTCATTCCCCGGAGACAGCCTAACACTTTGGGCATCTGCCCCTCAGATACTTCATCTGGAGCTAAGTGGAAGTCACTCAACATGAAATGATGAGCTTCTGCTGCCATCTGGTGGAGTTCTCACCCTTAATCATTATTAATTAAAGAGTCACTTGCCAGACACTATAGAGAGCAATGGTTCTCAAAGTGAGTTCCTAGGACTAGCAGTATTGGCATTACCTATCATTTACTACTTATGGCATTTGGCCAGTTACTTAATCTATCTATCTTTCTTTCTTTCTTTTTTTTAGATTTTATTTATTTGAGAGAGAGTGTGGGAGAGCATGAAGTGGGGTGAGGACAGAGGGAGAAGCAGACTCCCTGCTGAGCAGAGAGCCTGAGGTGGGACTCGATCCCAGGACCCCAGGATCACAACCGAGCTGAAGGCAGCCGCTTAACCGACTGAGCCACTTAGGCGCCCTTACTTAATCTTTCTTAGTGATAAAATATCTAACTCATAGTACTATGAGGATTGAAACAGAAAGATAGATAACATGAGCAACACCTCAAATTTAGCTAAGGATGTGCAATTATGAAAAAATGTAAAACCTTTGTTTGAATGATATTGGTGAATACCTAAATGAAAGAGTTCGTTGCCAGAGCAGAATCTCAGGCTCTATTTTAGAGCAACTGGATAATAGGGTTTCTAGGTCATTTGTAGAGACATTAAAATTTGAAGAGCACTGCTTTTGATGAGAAAAATGCTTATTCTTATTATTTCTACTTTGTGACCACAAACATCCTCATGTTGTTTCAATTTTTTAAAATGCTGTCATCAAGGACACCCATCACAAGACAGGATTGTAAAGTTGAGTTTAAGAGCACCGGATTTGGGGTCAGACCACACTTATTTTTTATCCCACCTCTGATCACGTACTACAAAGGATGTGTGGTGGGTTACTTATTCTTCCTGAGCCTTGGTTTGCTTAGTTGTGAAATAGTCATGAAAATATGTAACTCAAAGCACTGCAAGGACTTGAACAGAAAATGTAATTAGCATAAATAGCAGTAATGAAAAATATAAGGTGCCTAGTATTAAAATCAACAAAGATGTGTGATTATGAAAAAAAAGTATAAAATTTCATTGCAAGGCATTTGAAAATACTTAAAGAGGAAGAAAAAACCATGTTCAAGCATAGGAAGTCTCAATGGTGTTACACTGTCAGTTCCTGTCAAAGTAATCTCTTCTAATGCAATTCAAATTATAACCTCACCTGGGCTCTTTGTTGAACTTGACAGGCTGATTCTGAAATTTATGTAAAAGAAACAGACTAAGAATAGCTTAGAGAATTCTGAAAAAGAATCAGATAGGAGAAGCCCTCTCTGACATGCCAGGACTATAAAACCATAACAGTTAAGGTGGTATGGTGTGACACATGGATGGATTAGTGGAACAGACTAGAGTTCCGATTTGGGAATTTGATATATGAAACTGGTGGTTTTACCAATCAGTGGGAAATGCCTGAGCTACTTGATGAATGACTCTACAATAATTGGCTACATGGAAAAATCCTCCCCTCCCCCCACCACACACATACAGAGACCTATTCTTTAAAGTACACACTAAATTAATTATTTCCAGATTGATTGAATATGTAAAGGTATACAACAAAACTTAAGAATTTTGAAGAAAATACGAAAGAATCTCTTTATGATCTTAGTACAGGAAAGAACATATTAAGCAAAATCCCCTGTGCCAAAACTATAAAGTGAAAGATTCTGATACATTTGATTACATTACAATTGGAAACTTCTGTGCATGAAAAGACACGGTAAACAAAGTGAAAAGACCAGACACCCTTTGGGGGAAGATATTTTCATACATCATAGACAAAAGATCTGTATCAGAATACATAAAATAATCCCATCAATGAAGAAAACAAAAGATAACCCAGTGAAAAGATGGACAAAATATATGAACTTCCCAAAAGAAAAAGTACTGGTATCTTTTATTTATTTATTTTTTAAAAGATTTTATTTATTTATTTGACACAGAGAGAGAGAGATTACAAGTAGGCAGAGAGAGGAAGAAGCAGGCCCCCTGCGGAGCAGAGAGCCTGATGCGGGCCTCGATCCCAGGACCCTGAGATCATGACCTGAGCCGAAGGCAGCGGCTTTAACCCACTGAGCCACCCAGGCACCCTATCTTTTAGATATATTACAAAGTGTTCAGCCTCAGCACTTAATAGTGAAATGCAAATTGACAAGTGAAATGGTATAGAAATTAAAAAATAGAAGTACCATATGATCCAGAAATTTTGGGTATTTATCCAAAGAAAATGAAAACACTAACCTGAAAAGATATCTACCTCCCTGTATTCATTGCACCATTATTTATAGATTCCAAGAAAGATATGGAACCAACCTAAGTGCCGGTCAATAGATGAATGGATAAAAAAAAATGTGGTATATATATCTCCACAGCGGAGTATTATTCAGACATAAAAATAAATAAGTTCTTGCCATTTGCAAAAATATGTATGGACCTTGAAGGCATTACGCTAAATGAAATAAGTCAGACAAAGACAAATATCATATGATTTCACTTATATGTGGAATCTAAAACAAACACACAAACAAGCAAAAAAACATAAAGGAAGAACAGACTGGTAGTTGCCAGAGGTGGGGGGTGAGCGAAATGGGTAAAAGAAGCCAAATGGTTTCTCAAGGAAGGCAAGGTGGAGGAGGATTAGGGCAACCCATTTCGACTGGTCTCCTAAATTTAGCTGGATATCTATCAAACCATTCTGAACACAAAATCAGCCTGAGATGTAAGAATATATATTTGGATCTCTACAAGCAGAAAAGCAACTTCTTCCTGCAAGGTAGGACATGTGGAGCCATGAATCTGTGAGGAGATATCGAAAGATAAATAGAAGGTGGGGGAGCCTCCATAAGCTGGCTTCTGGAAAATGATATAACACTGGAGCACACAACCAAGACCCTTAGACATCTGCTCTAGTGAGAGACATCCCTCTCTGAAAGGGGCTCTGGAGATGAAAAGGCAGAATTCTAGGCAGGGCATTGTGGTCTCAGGAATCAAAGATCCACAGAGCGTAAGGGGGTGCCTGAACTGATAGAGTGCCTGAGCAGGTTGTGGTCAGTGAGCCCAGGAGGAGACTCTCAGCTTGGATCACCATAAACCATGAGCCGGTCAGGTCAGTAATCACTCCTTTCTTGAGCAGCCTAAAAAAGATGAACCTGGGCCCGCCACTGGGCAACAGCTCTGCAAGTGGTAGTGGCCCAGAAAGGACATTAGGGCAGCACCCAGACATGATCCAGGAGCTCTGGGTATGTGCATGAGACTGAGGTCACTTGCAGTTTTTTTTTAATTTTAATTTTTAAATTTTTTGGGTGACAGGGAGATTTTTTCCCCTTTTTTAAAAATTAACATATAATGTATTATTTGTTTCAGGGGTATAGGTCTGTGATTCACCTGTCTTACACAATTCACAGTGCTTACCATAGCACATACCTTCCCCAATGTCCATCACCCAGCCACCCTATCCCTCTCCCTTCCCCTCCAGCAACCCTCCGTTTGTTTCCTGAGATTAAGAGTCTCTTATGGTTTGTCTCCCTCTCTGGTTTTGTCCCATTTCATTTTGTCCTCCCTTCCCCTATGATCCTCTGCCTTGTTTCTCAAATTCCACATATCAGTGAGATCATTTGATAATTGTCTTTCTCTGATTGACTTATTTTGCTTAGCATAATACCTGCTAGTTCCATCCACGTTGTTGCAAATGGCAAGATTCCATCTTTTTGATGGCTGCATAATATTCCACTGTGCTCATGGTTTTAGAGTCATAAAGGGCAGTGGCACTCCCAGGCCCCTAGGATGACCTGAGAAGGTTGCTGTGAGCATGCACCAGGGGAGGCTGCAGTTTTCAGGGGCACATACAGAAGAGGAGACTGTTTGTCCTGGAGGATTTATTAAGGGGCAGACTATGAATTTTCTACTCTGGGCCAGAGCTTTGGGCATGGACATTTTTGCTCTGATCTTCTGAAGAGGTGCAGAAAGCCTCCAGGGAACAAAAGCCAACAGAAGACTTGTTTCCACTGAGCCCACCCCCCTGACAGGGGGTGGGGCAACCCTCTCCAGGTAGAGTTACCTGAGAAAGAGTGAGGCAGGGCCCTCTCCCAGAAGACAGTCTGGAAGAACAGGTAAATGACAAGACTATAGAACCCACAGACTGTAAAATTCTCACTTCAGGGGAGATAGTATATAGAGCTTCATGTGTTGCCTCACGACTCACTTATTTTTTAGATAAAATTCTCATTTTCTATTTTTTTCTTTTTCTTACGCTTTTTTCATTTTTTTCTTTTTACTTTTTTCTCATTTCAACTAGATGCTTATTATACCAACTTATATTTCATAGTCACTTTTTAACTTGTATCTTTTCACATCTACATATTTTTATAGATATATGCTTCATTTTAGTCCTTTTTCACTTTATTCAATTTTATCTTTATATATATGTTAAGTTTTACTTTCCTTGCAATTTGGGGGTACACTGTCTTCTAACACACAGACCAAAATTCACCCAGGAACAAGTGGAACACTCAGCTTTGTCCACACTATGAGATTATAGTCCCTCTTCCCCTCCCCACTTTTTTCTTTTATAAATTCTATTCTTGTGTTTCATTTTGGCTTTGTTTTTCTTTGGTGGCTTCCAACTACTCCTGATTTTGCTAGGGTGCATCTTTCTTGGGTTATAGTTGATATTTTGGACTCTGTTCATTTACCACCCATCGTTTTCTGGACAGAATGACAAGAAGGAGGAACTCACACAAAAAAGAATCAGAGGCAGTGTTCTCTGACACAGAACTAATTAATACAGCTAAAAGTATGATGTCAGAAATAAAATTCAGTATAACAATCACAAAGTTAATAGCTAGGCTTGAAAAAACCATAAGTGACATTATAGAATCTCTAAGGGCAGAAATGAGATCGAATCAGGCCAAATTTAAAAATGCTATGAATGAGATGCAGTCTAAACTGGATAGATAGGGTCAATGAAGCAGAAGAAAGAATAAGTGATCTAGAAGATAAGCTGATGGAAAGGAAGGAAGTTGAGGAAAACAGAGATAGGCAGCTAGTAGCCCATGAAAAAAGACTTGGAGAGATTAATGATGCCATTAAATATTCCAATGTGAGGATTCTGGAGATCCCCGAGGATCTCAATAATAATAAGCTAGAAGGTATATTTGAGCAAATCATAGCTAAGAACTTTCCTAATCTGGGGAAGGAAAAAAAGCATTTGTGTCCAAGAGGCAGAGAGAATCCCTCACAAAAAAAAAAAAAAAATCAGCATCCTGACATATAATAGTGAAGCTTGCAAATCTTACAGCCAGAGAAACTATCCTGCAAGCAGCTAGGGAGAGGAGGTTACTTACATATGGAGGGAGGAACATCAGAATAACATCAGACCTATCCACAGAAATGTGGCAAGCCAGAAAGGGCTGGCAAGACATTCAGGGTAATAATGAGAAGAACATGCAGCCAAGAATACCTTATCCAGCAAGGCTGTCATTTAGAATGGATGGAGAGATGATAAAGAGCTTCCAGGACATGCCGAAACTGAAAGAATATGTGACTGCCAAGCCAGCCCTGCAAGAAATATTAAGGGGGATTCTGTAAGTGAAGAGAGACCCCAAGAGGGAGTGTCTAAAATACAATGGGCATTCAATAAATACTTGTTAACAAAATTAATGAGTGAGTGAAAGAATCATTCTTAACGATTTGGAGTACCCCGAAAGGTTTCTTTGTGCTTTTTCCAAAGTCAATATAGACCAGAAAGTAACAGAAACAATCTACAGAAACAGGGACTTTATAGGCAATATAATAGCACTTAATGGATATCTTCCAATAGTTACTCTGAATGTAAACGGGCTAAATGCTCCAACCAAAAAACACAGGGTATCAGATTGGATAAAAAAGCAGGACCTGTCCACAGGCTGTCTACAAGAGACTCATTTTGAACCTAAAGACTCCTCCAGATTGAAAGTGAGGGGAAGGAGAAACATTTACCATGCCAGTGGACCTCAAAAGAAAGCTGGGGTGGCAATCCTCATATCAGACAAATTTGATTTTAAACCAAAAATTGTAATAAGAGATGTAGAAGGACACTATGTTACACTTAAAGAGTCTATCCAACAAGAAGATCTAACAATTGTAAATTAGAATGGCAAAAATTAACAATAAAGGAAACAACAGATGTTGGCAAAGATGTAGAGAAAGGGGAACCCTCTTTACACTGTTGGAGGGAACGCAAGCTGGAACAACCACTCTCGAAAACAGTACAGAAGTCCCTCAAGATGTTAAAAATAGAGCTATCCTATGATCCAGCAATTGTACTACCAGGTATTTACTCCAAAGATACAGATGTAGTGAAAAGAAGGGGCACATGCACCCCAAAGTTCATAGCAGCAATGTCCACAATAGCCAAACTGTGGAAGGAGCCAAGATGTCCTTCAACAGGTGAATAGATAAAGAAGATGTGAGATGTATATATATCCACACACACACATACATACAATGGAATATTATTCAGCCATCAGAAAGGACAAATACCTACCATTTGCATCTACATGGATGAAACTGGAGGGGATTATGCTAAGTGAAATAAGTTGAGCAGAGAAAGACAATGATCATATGATTTCACTCATATGTGGAACATAAGGAATAGCACTGAGGACCACAGGGGAAGGGAGGGAAAACTGAACGGGAAGAAATCAGAGAGGGAGAAAAACCACGAAAGACTCTGGACTCTGGGAAACAAACTGAGGGTTACAGAAGGGAGGGGGATGGGGGATGTGTGAACCAAGTGATGGGTATTAAGGAGGGCACATGTGGTGATGAGCACTTGGTGTTATATGAAAATAATGAATCATTGAACATTACATCAAAAACGAAGGATGTTAGCTAATTGAACATAATAAAAATAAATAAATAAGTAAATAAATAAATAAAAGAGACAGTTTCTCTGAAAAAAAAAGTCAAACATGGGCGCCTGGGTGGCTCAGTGGGTTAAAGCCGCTGCCTTCGGCTCAGGTCATGATCCCAGGGTCCTGGGATCGAGGCCCGCGTCGGGCTCTCTGCTCAGCAGGGAGCCTGCTTCCTCCTCTCTCCTCTCTCTCTGCCTGCCTCTCTGCCTACTTGTGATCTCTCTGTGTCAAATGAATAAATAAAATCTTAAAAAAAAGTCAAACAAACAAACTTCCAGTTATAAAATAAATTAGTCATGTGGATGTACTGTATAATATGATGATTATGATTAATAATACCGTATCGCAAATTTTAAAGTTGTTAGGAGAATAGTTCCTAAAAGTCCTCGTCACAAGAAAAAAATGTGTAACTATAGTGACAGATGTTACTAGACTTACTTTGGTAATTGTTTCTTAACATATACAAATATCAAATCATTATGTTATACACCTGAAACTAATATAATGTTACATGTGAATTAAACCTTAATACACATTAAAAAAAAATGAGATAGCATTTTATCATAACCAGCTTCAGTATGATGATACAAGTGAAGAAGCAGTAGAGACTCTCTGTTACTGTTGGCGGGGGATAAAAACCAGCCCAGAACAATTTTAGAGTCACGCCCCTGGAGGACGACTGGGCATGACTCTGTAAAGTTAAATGTACCACCTTATAAAGCCACCACTCTCCTGTGCATTTGTCCTGGAAATGCTTTAGCACAAGTGCCCAAGGAGACGTTTACAAGGACTTTATTGAAGCTCTCCTTGTAAAAGCAAAAACGTAGAAACTACTACAAGTATACTAACACAACAGAATAAATGAATACATTTTCTCATGGTACTGAAAACTACACAGCAGTTAAAACAAATGGATTAGAGCTGCACATGACAATACGTGCCTCCGAGCACAATGTTAGACCAAAAAAAAAAAAAGCAACAAATATATATGAACAACATAATATCATTTATAAAATTTTCAAATCTGCAAAATATTATTAAAAGTGTTTCTGAATATGTCTGTAGGAACTAAAAAATAATATGGGCATTTCTAATAAGGATATGCAGTTTCAATGAGATCTGTAGTGTTTAATAATTTAAGGTCAGTGGTGGAAGTATTTTTTATAATCTTGAATTTTTATATGCTTGAAATAGTTCAGAAAGAAAAATAGTGTACATAGAGTGAATGGTACATATTAACATATGGCTGTGACTATTAAGGAGGATTGAAATGCTTCTAAATAAATGATTCTGATATTAAATATTTATCTCTGGGAGGAAATTTTTTAAAACAGTGCACTTTGAAAGATCTCTGGCACCAGCTTAAATCTATTTTTTGTAATCAACATGTCTACAGAGCAAATTAATCAACCAGTAACTTTTTTTCTGTGCATGTATCAGGGGACTGGCCAGTAAGCTACCTACTGTGTATGTGTGTGGAGGGACATAAAAGGGGAAGAATACTTAGCCTCTAAACTATTTGAAATAAGGAAGAAAAAGGAGAAAGAGAAAGAGAAGAAGAAAAGAACAGGAGAAGAAGGAAGAGAAAAACAATTATTCTAGGCTGGATAGAGTCAATCTGCCTAATAGGATGATACGGTTATTTTTATTTTTTTATATTTATTTGAGTACATTTGATATACAATGTTACATTGGTTCCAGGTGTACAACACACTTCAAGATGTACACACACACACACACACACACACACACACACACACACACATGAATATTATGCAGCCATAAAAAAGGATGACATCATACCATTGAGACATGGCTGGACCTAGAGAGTATTATGCTAGGTGATACTTCTATTTTAACAAGCACACTATTTCAAACATAAAAATGAAGGCTATCCCTTTCAAAGTATCCCCCTATTGGCTTGTAACATTTATTCTGGAAATGCCACTAAAAATTAAAATATTTTTGGAACTCCTTTTAGAAGTACCTTCAGAGTATATAGCACTCTAGTTTGAATTTCTAGAGGGTGGATGATATCTGGGAGGCAAACTTGATTTTGAAGAAGAGCCAAGAACAGCGGTCAAGTCAGGTGATACAGCTTTTGGTCAAAAACTAGATATGGCCACATAGTAGGGGTGCTCTTTGTTCTCCTTAACATAAAATGGCACAGTAGCATAAAGTGGATGAGGCTGTTTATGACCACTGGTGTTGACCCAGGGAATCCTTCCAGCTGCCACAATCTCTGTCCAGCCACCCTGAGAGCTGAAGGAATCAGCATCCCTGACAATTACACACAACTTTGCCTCAGACACTGGCTGAGAGCTCCTTAACAGAGGGCAGCTGATCTTCCTCACATCCTGCCCCATGATGCTGTGTGGCAGAAACAGGCTGTTGCTCACCAGTACTGTTTCCTCTAGGTGGGCGTCTAGATTTGCTGGGTCCTGCTCAAAGTTAGCTTGGGGCCACCTGACTGGATTTTGGCCAGTAGCATAGGGAAGCCCCTTCCCATCCTGACCATGGACCTCCTGAGAAATCATCCCTATTCTTTCTCGGCTCATGGCCAAGCATTCCAAGATGGCAGACTCGGCTCATGGCCAAGCATTCCAAGATGGCAGACTCACACCATGGAAAGAGCCTTAACTCCTGAATCACGATTTGGAGCATAGCCTCCACTAGAGCTCCCTGACCTACATTAGAATATGATGAGTGAGAAATAAACTTTTATTATAACAGTAAGCTAATGAGATTTTGGAACATTTTGGTCATGCAACATAGCCTAGTGTATCGTGACTAATGCAGAGGTAATTTCAAAGAATAAGTTCCAAAACTATTCTAAGGAGTGGAAGCAGTATCATAAACCTAGAGTCTCTTAAATTAGTATTGAAGGACAACATTCAGTGTCAAGGAAATTGGTGCTAGTGGTTTTACATGAAACACAGTGTTATCATTTTAGAGTCACATGAGGAAATGTTGTATGAGAAATATGCGTGTGCTGAGAGTACATTTCTCCTGAAAGAGCTGGACCTTGAGGTCAGGTTAGGATTTGAATGGGTAAGAAAGAGAAGGGAGGGCATTTCAGGTAGAAGGGAAATGGAAGTGCAGGAAGCAAAGTCTCTGAGTAATTGCAGGGAGACAGAAGCAGCTCATTAAAAAGAGGAAAAGATACTCCCTCCTTACTTTTTAACCTACACAAAATAATTAAGAACAATTAGATCATGTAATCATCTGCTGGTTTTGACATATACAGATTCCACTTAATGTCCGTCCATGTACTTCAAAACTCTGAAAGTATTTCAAACTGTTATTCAAGGCAAAGAGGCTTCTGGCAATCACAATACCGATAGTTAATGTTTTTTTTGTTTTTTAAAGATTTTTTTTATTTATTCATTTGACACAGAGAGAGAGAGATTACAAGTAGGCAGAGAGGCAGGCAGAGAGGAGAGAGGAGGAAGCAGGCTCCCTGCTGAGCAGAGAGCCTGATGTGGGCCTCGATCCCAGGACCCTGGGATCATGACCTGAGCCGAAGGCAGCGGCTTTAACCCACTGAGCCACCCAGGCGCCCACCGATAGTTAATGTTTACTAAATATTTTACATGTTGCAGGACATGAGCTCAGTGCTTTAATCTGAAACAGGCCGCATCAGTATTCCCCGGGAGCTTCCTGGAAATACAGAATATCAGACACCACCTTGGACATACGGGATCCACACCTGCATTCTAAAAATGTCCTTGGCTGATGTGTATACACGTTAAAGTTTGAGAAACGCTGCTTCAAATGCTTTATGACAAAACCCCATGTTATCTTACTTCAAACATCTCCAAGTATTTCATATCATCACTGAAAGCAAAGATACTTCTAGAAGTCATAATACCAATAGGTAGTATTTTTATTTTACTTGTTCCTCAAAAATTCTATGAGGCTGGGGCGCCTGGGTGGCTCAGTGGGTTAAAGCCTCTGCTTTGGCTCAGGTCATGATCCCAGGGTCCTGGGATCGAGGCCTGCATCGGGCTCTCTGCTCAGCAGGGAGCCTGCTTCCTCCTCTCTCTCTGCCTGCCTCTCTGCCTCCTTGTGATCTCTCTCTCTCTGTCAAATAAATAAAATCTTAAAAAAAATTCTATGAGGCAGGCACAGGTATTATTATTAACCCCATTTCAGTAGATAGGAAATAAGGCTCTCAGAGATTAAGTAATTTACCTCCCAAATATAAGCCAGTATTAAATATCATATTTGGGGGTGGGATCAAACCTCTGCCCAGCTAACTCCAGAATCTAAGCTTTTACATCTTACACGAATGATCTCTCCATGTGCTGTGAAGGGCTTTGTGGCCAGAAATTAGGCTCAGCAGTGACAACCAAAGTGACCTGAGGAGCACACTTAATTGGGGAGTGTGGCAGAGTTACCGGAGACATCTGGTAAAGTAACTGGGAAAGGAAATCTTTGCAAAGGTGAACAGATGAATAAATACATACTTAAACACATGAAAGAACACCCAGTCACACACAGGTAGATATACCAGTATTAATATGTAACAGTGTAATTTGAAGTGTTGCCTAAGAACTTTAGCAAGTAAAGTCTAAAAGATGATTTTGTATTTCTTTCTGGGAGAGAATTCAATTATTTGGATATCACTTCGTTTATTAAATTTATTAAGGCAGGAGGATAAAAATTAGGAGTTGATTTAATAGGACCCAATGGTGACCAAGATGGAAAGTGCTGTGGTTAAACTTATTGCTAACCATTTTTATTGCTGAAGACACCCTCTATAATACTTTACCACAGGTCTTCTCAAGTGATTGCATCATGGTGCGCCTGGTTGGCTCAGTCAGTAAAGCATCTGCTTTCGGCTCAGGTCATGAACTTGGAGTCCTGGGATCTAGCCCCCTACTGGGCTCCCCACTCAGCGGGGAGCCTGCTTCTCCCTCTCACTCTGCTGCTCCCCCTGCTCCTTCTCTCTCTCTTGCTCACTCACTCTCTCTCAAATAAATAAAATCTTAAAAAAAAATGCTTTCATCAGACCACCTGAGGAGCATATTTATAACACAGACCGCTGGGTCCTATCCTCAAAGTCAAATTCAGTAGATCTGACGAAGGGCCCCAAGGTTTTGCATTTGTAATACATTTCCATGAGAACCTGCTGCTGTTGGTCTGGAGACTACATCTCGAGGAACACTAGATAGTATAATGTTCGAGAGTCCGAATATAATGTTAGACCCCAAGCGCTAGGTTTCTAGTTGTGCACAGGTAAACCTTCCCGCGGTCAGAGAAAATAAAGAAAGGTGATCAAGAGCATCAGTTTTCTCACACTGTAGGCCTTCCTTGGGGAAAATTTCTCATTCTTTCTGAGTCTTGCTTTTAGCTGGATTTCAAGAAACGTCCGAGAAGCATGAATCTTTATAAGGTTGAGGCAGGCCTAAGTTGGCTTTCAGGGCTCTTTCTGGCCTCTCATCTCAGCCCTGGATTCTCTTCCTCCCCCAGGCCTTGCCTCTGTCTGAGCCCCTCACCCTGGCTCCCAGCCATTCCCTCAGCATTTCCTGCATTCTACACCTGGCACTTCTAATCCGTAGTAACTCAAAAATTAGGTATTATTCTTACTGTACAGATAGAAAAACTATCTGTAGAGCCCCAGAGAAGTCAGATAATTTACCAAAAATGATGAATCCAGGAGATAGTGAAGTAGGGTTCAAATTCAGGTTTATATGCCACCAAAGCTCTTTTTCACTTCTCTGCACTGCTCACTTAGGGACAGAGGTTATTCACATTGCCTGCCTATTAGGATCATACTGATGTCTGGGCCCTAGGTGATGGTATTTTTTTAAGAGCTCCCCAGGTGATTGAAATGTGCTATAAGGATTGAGAACCACTGCTTTATGAGTATCTGTGTGACTCCATTAGGTGTGTGTGTGTGTGTGTATACATATATATTAAATGTAGATAAAACTATTTCAAAAACATATTTATATACAACATACATTTTACATTTATCTATATAACAAGATATACAGTATTATTAATACATATTTTAAATATGTGTATATTTTAATAATTCTGTCCCCACAACCCTTTGACCTGCCCCCGCAGTGGGAGAATGATCCCATATTGGAAAGACAATCTAAAGTCTCACCATCAGGAGTAGCTTTGTCTAGGACATCCAAAAGTTTCTTGAAAACACAGCTCCCACAAACTGTATTAACAGGTAGGGAGATTATGATTCTGAAATACTAAATTTTCACAACACAGTAACTAGCCTTAATAGCAGAAG
Source organism: Ailurus styani (assembly GCA_002007465.1). Lineage (NCBI taxonomy): Eukaryota > Metazoa > Chordata > Mammalia > Carnivora > Ailuridae > Ailurus > Ailurus styani. Next base: position 3,717,832 of record LNAC01000031.1, read on the forward strand.
TAGAGTATCAATCCCTAAACTGAGTCTGCTGTTTACATGGAACTGATGATGCTTACTCAATTTTTTGTAAATAATGGCTTCTTATTAATAAAACCTCCATTCTACCCTGTTGGATGGTATAATTGTTTTTAGGGCCCACCTCAAAAAACCATGTTTTGCTTGTTTGGACTCCTCACTCCCCCCCACCCTGAGACTTCAGCTCTATGCTCTTGAACATGAGGTATGTCAAGTATTCTTGTTATTTCTCCTTTGACCATAGCTGAGAATGAAGTGAATGACCTTCGATTTTCTTTTCAGGCTGATAATGATTTTATTCATCTAACGAATGCAATTAACTAAAAAAGTTAAAGCAAGGTATTTGAAAACAGGAGGGCTTAGAATCAAGCAAAACTGGATTCGAATCTGGCTTTGCTGCTCATCAGCTGTGTGAACTGGGCAAGTCTAATGTCTTGAGTTCTCATTTCTCTTATGTGTGGCTGTTGATATCTTCTTGGACCAGTTGTTAGGAAGCTTAGCACACAGAATATAGAGGACTGTCTATGGAAGGCAGCTCTTTGTAAGTGTAATAGTGCGCTGGGGACTCACATTTGAAGTTCAAGGCTCTACCTGCATGTTTCTCTGGAATTTCATACCGTGTGTTGGAGACACAGGTTTATCCTTCCTTTCACTGTTCTACCTCAGTGTGTGGCATCACCATCACTTGACCCCCTCAGTAGTGAGAGAGCTTGGAGTCAACCTCAATGCCTTCTCCCCACTTCACCCCGCTCTGTTCCCTGTCTCCTTGGCCTCTTAAACCCATCTCTCTTCCGGTTCCACAGACACCAACAGAAGTCAGGTTTTCACCATCTCCTTTTACTTGGATAAATGGGAAGTCAGCAGCTAAGGGATACTTTTTCTCCAGCCTTCCTTGCCTTTTGCTTACTGAGCACATCCTGTGAGCTGCTGACAAAGAAAAAAAATTTTTTTTGGATCACATATCTTTGATGGATTGTTGTTGCTACAGAATAAAATCTAAATCTTACGCATGGAAGTTGAATAGCCTACAGTCTGCCTTCTCTGACTTTCAGCCTAATTTCTCAGCAATCCCAAGTTCTTTGTCCTCCGACCATCCGAATAGATTTAGTGATTCAGTCTAAAAAATTAGTCCACATTCTCTCAGTGGATCCTTCACCCTTCTGCTCCAGTCCTTTTACATACTTAGAATGTTTTTCCTTCATCTATTCAGCCTATTCAAGTCCTACAAAGGTCAGTTCCATTAGTGTGACCTCAGTATCTTCTTCCCACAGATTTCCAATCACAGCGAATTGTTTCCTCCCTAATACATCTTTGCCACATTGTTTAAAAATTGCCATATGGTGCCTTGCATGATCATTATATGCACTCATTTATCTGTTCCTGACCCAAATTTCTAAAAGATTTTGAAGACCAAGACCTAGGGTTGTTTATCATCTTATTCCAGACATGGTAGAGTCCAGATACTATTGGGAATCAAGTGATTGCTGGAGAACTGGGATTCTCTCTGCCTTATTTACCCTTGTATTTGCAGTGTATAGCTCATTATAAGTGTTCAAAAACATTTGTTGCGTGAGTAAATAAATGGGGGAAAAGGTTAGAAAGAAACTTTATATAATCTAGAATGGTATCTACTATTTTGCATTTGATTTTTATTTTCATTCTTAATTTTGTACAACATCAAATCTGTTTTCAGCAGAGTTAATGTTACTTTTTATGTCAAAAGCAATAGAATGCTTCCAAGAAGTGGAATGCTGATCACGCAGGTAAGAGCCAGAGGGAAACACACACATACACACACACACACACACACACACACACACACAGCTGAGTTATGGTGTCATACAAATTGAAGGAGAGGCTATTTAGCTATAACAAGTGACTAGCAGGAGAGCATTTTGTAGAATGCTTCAGAGAGAAGTAAAGTTTTCTTAGCAAAAAAGACGGGAAATTTTATGTGAGCTGACCATAGTTGACGCTAGTTGATGCAGAGACTTAGATTTTCCTGTTAACAGTATTACAAGAAAGAAAAATCTCATGTGAACTGGTGTGGAACAGGGAAGCACGTGAACAGAATCTGAATCATGAAAGAAGGGGGAAAAAATGACTATTCCTGACCCTGGTAAAGCTTCCTAAGTTCCTCAGTGAGGACACACCTCAAATTAATATCAGAAATTCGATAATGTTAAATTAAGATGGGATGGGCCACAGAAGGGCTAGTTCAGAGATACCCGCTAGCTCAGCAATATACCTTATCACGGGAACCACTGGGTAAGTCTCCCTCTTTCCCACCAAGCATTTAGGTGAGAATCACCAAGGCTCATCTCTTTGGACTTTCCTTTTTTTGCATTTTAGTGGCTGACCAAGTCTTCAGAAGGACACATTCTTTGTCTTTAAGATTTTGTTTATTTATTTGAGAGAGAGAGAGCAGGAGGAGGGGCAAAGGGAGAGGGAGAAGGAGACTCCGCGCTGAGCAGAGAGCCTGACTTGGGACTGGATCCTGGGACTCCGGGATCATGACCTGAGCCAAAGGCAGATGCTTAACCGACTGAGTCACCCAGGCACCCATAGAAGGACACATTCTTTGGATAGTATTAGTGTCCTTCAATAGCTTGTTTTTCCTTTTCCTTTTTAACCCAAAGAAACATCTTACTGGCAGGTTAGCCTTGATACAATTTAGTATATCTTTTTTTCTCATCTCTGATGGATGAACTGAAGTGACATCAATAGCGTAGGGGCTATATCTGTGTTATACGGGTTACCACATACTTCCCCTCCATCTGCAGTAACTGACCTCAACACAAGGAGGCGTACAGGATCACAAGCTACGTGGTCGTAGTTCCTCTCTTGGTTGGTATTGGCCCAAGGAGTGAGTGCAAAGTCATGGCGATCAGAGTCCTTCCCTGGGCCTATCAAACTGAGGTAGAAGAAAAGAGCCTTTTAATCACGATACTGTAGGTAAGCTCAGAACTGTCAGCATCCATGGTTCTAGTGGCAAACGAGACTGAGTTCAACACTCAAAGCTAAGCAGAGTCTGTGGTTCCACAATCCCCAGACGCACTTGTGTTCTTTCAGGTTACACAAACCACTAAATTCCTCTCCTTCTCCCACAATATGACTTCATTTCCTCTTAATTTGGCTTGATTTAAGGAGTCCCAATAAATATCTGTTACGTAATACATTGATTTCTAAGTTTAAAACTCAGGGAACAATTTTATTCTTTTGACGTCCTGAATCAGCAATGTTTCCAGTACAAACCCAGCTCTGCCTCATTCGTCGTGCTCCAGGGACCTTGTCTTCCAGCACCGCCCTCAGACTCGCCGGGCCCCTCTCTTTTCCCAGGCCCTTGCACCAGCTGCTCCCTGAAATCACCTTCCCTTGCTACTTGGACACCTGGTACATTCTCAGTATCTTAGTCTTTCTCAGAAACGCTGTCCCTGACTACCTTTAACAAATCCCTCTTCTCCAATAAGCTGATTTCATGGCCCTGTTTGTTTTCTTTACAGTATATACCCTGATGTGTATTAATCTTGTTTGTCATCCTTCTTGCTCCATAGCGCACAAGCTTCATGACAGCAGGACCAATCCCTAACACTCACTGCCTCCTTCCCAGTGCCTGGCATGGTGCCCAGCTCGTAGGAGACACTTAAACGTTTGTGAAATATTAAATTAAAAAGTTATTGCGATTGCCACCTATCCTTATTGTTAACAGTATAACATTAACTGCATGCCCTTTATGTGCTTTTTATGCCATGGAACGCTTCAGCCATTCTCAATCGTCCTTTGTTCCCCCGTAAAGTTGTGAGTCAGAGCATTCCTTTGGATAGCCTCTCATGTAGACCAGGGGGTCCCTACCTGACTGGGACAGGTGGCGTTCTGCTGTTCAGAATGGAGAGGTCAGGTCAGTAGCCTCTCATAGAGAAAGCTGCCTGCCATCATGAAGAGCTGGGAGCTAAACCCTAAGAGTTCAAAGAGGATTTCAGAGGGAGCCCAGAAGACCTTGGGCAAATGCAGCATTTGCTGTAGTTTTTTATTAAGACACTAGGTGGCAGGTGACTATACTCTTGGAGACAAACAGGAGTCCTTGGCGCTGTGGTGCTAACCCAACGCTGGATAACTTTCTCTGTTGACATTAAATGTCAACAGGGATTTTAATCATTTGACAAGAGGGTGAGAACTCTGATAAGGGCTTTGCACTTGGTCTGTGAAGAGTAAGGGGTATTCTGAAACTTTCCTTTCAGATTCACAAAGGATATGTGTAAAGTGGGAACATTAAAAAACTATTCTAGTGGAAAAATTAATGTCAGCTCCAAGGTACCACCAGGAGAGATAACTTCTATACAATGAAGCTAAAATCACTATTTTCACTGCAATAACAGCTCTTTGCCTTTTGGATTAATAATCTAATTCAGTAAATAATTGATTGTAACTTTCTTTCCTCTTTTCAGCTTAAACCTCGGGGAGATTTAAAAAAATTCTGACAGGTAGAAACTGATCAGAGAATCTATTGTTTCCTTAGTAACCTTCTGTGCAGAGTTCTGGGCTTGGACAGTCTTTATTTTCTGCTGAGAAACATGCAAAAGCAGATTGTTTAGGTATTCCTTTTTTGTTTAATAAAAGTTATCTGCTTTAAAAGTCACCTGCTATGAAACAAAGAAAATAGAATGCAAAATGTGATAAGCACAATAAATTCTAATGAATATATATTCATTTCCATTTTATGGTATTTGAAGAGTGGTAGTAAGGAAAGTAATAAGAGGAGGACAGGAGGAGAGGCAACTGGAGAAGGAAAAGAGGGGAAAAGGAAGAGTGAGGGAATGAGATATTGAAGAGGAATGGATGAGAGACTTTCACATGGGACGAAGAGACCAGACAGACAAAGGAAAGGGAAGAGGCAGAGAAAAATCAAGAGAAAAACCACACAAACATAAAAGGTAGCAGGGGAGATGGGAAGTAAGTATACAAAAAGAAAAGGAGAAGGAACACAGAGAAACCAAAATCTAGGGAAGGAGGAGCAGAGACAGAGGGTTAGCAGTTTAAGATGTTTTCATTGGTGGCTATGTATCTGGGGCTGCTTCACCTTCAGACTTCAGAATAAAAGCACCTGCTATTTGCTGCCCTTTGAAATATTTATTATCTGTGAGTCACTGTTTACTGCTCTTTAACTGATCTAATACTTAAACCTTAGGAGACTTTCTTCAAATAAATGTGAGTGAGCCTCTTCTGATCCTGAGGACCAGAGAGAGGCTCAGGTTTGCTCAGATGATTAGACTGTGTAGAAAAGGCATGCAGAGAAAGAAGGAAAACAGGAACTACATACGGTCAGGCCTTTCAGAAAAATAGGACCTGGAAGGTCTCGTAGGTGAGAACACAGCCTCAGGCTCAAGGTGTCCTGTCACTAGGTCAGTGCAAGAAATCTATTGTTCTTTCTTTGTTTTTTCTCCATTCCTGTCACTTTACCTTTTCATCTGTGCTTCTGCTGATCCTCCAATCATCAATGATTTTCTTCCTGCCTCTGAATTCACATTTGGTAAGATAGAGGGTCCCTGCTTGGTGGGTCGTGATTCCCACTCTTACTGGACAGAGCTCTTGCTTGAGGCCACGTGAGTGATCTGCTAGCCTTGGGTTAGGTCTTATCAGGGTGGAAGAACCATCGGTGCAATGCATACATGAGACCTTTCCGTATTAGACTGTGTGTATGGCAGGAATCCAGAAAGGGAGAGAATAAAGCTGAAAGGCACATTCATTGGTGGGACCAACAGATCCCACCCTTGCCCATCAGGTATAGTCCACCTGTTCATCTTGGACGTATGTTTCAGGAATAACCACACAACCTAGTTAAACTGCCGCATGTATACTCACCTACCCAAAGTCGAAGTTAGTCACTACATCCAGAAGAAATGATACCAGTCACTTCAAATTTTCAGTTTGAAGTCAATGGCCTTTTAATTTTTTTTTATACCCAAGCCTGATAGAGCACTAATGTGCGAGGTTTTGGGTAGAGAAGAAGGGGAAATGCAGGAAGTGAATGAGCCTATGAGGGAACGGAGAGAAGGAGAAGGAAAGGCAAAAAGATTTCCCTGTGGCAGAAAGGGAGAGAGGTCTGTGGGCAGGGGATAGACCTGCACCCAACTCTGAACTCCAAGTGGGCGACAAGGTATCAAAGAGACGATGGTGAGGCACCTAGGGTATTTCCAGCCTCTACAAACTTTTATTACCTCCCCCATGACCTGTCTTAAAGTTATCGGCCTTCAGGGGACCGCTGTGGGCCTTAGGCGATGTCTGTGGTGTCCATGATGGATGGCGGATGCAGATGCCCGAGAGGCAGGTGGAGGGTAGGGGTGTTTGCTGGACAGATGGTAAGACTTCCAGCTTCTTATCAGACCTGAATGAGTTTCAATATTACCTCGGATCTTCCTGATAACTTGGTAAATATATGCTTGAATATATATTTCATCTAAGTTATAGAAACGGGTACTTCTTAAACCCCAAGTTTACAGACTAGAAATCATACACTTGCACTGATGTGAGCCCTGGAGGTAACAGTGAGTGTTGTCAGCCGAGGGCATATTGGGACCCTAGACACCGGGTCCCCCTTTTCTTCAGCTTCACAAATTAAGATACCTTTTGATCAAGTTGTGGTTTTCACATTGTATTTTTTATAACAACTTAAAATTTTTCTATAAACATAACCATAGCTCGACAAATCTCACGGAAGTTGTCTAACAGTGATTGTCTTAATCATCTCAGGCCAGCTCTAGGGGAGATACTATAGACTGGGTAGTTTTTAGACATCAGAAATTTATCTTCCATGATACCAGAGGCTAGAAGTCCAACATCAGGGGGCCAGCATGGTCATGTACTGATGAGGACACTCTTTTAGGTTGCAGACAGTCGACTTATAATATTCCTCATGTGGCAGAGAGCCGAGAGAAGAAGTAAGCTCTCTCAGGACTCTTAAAAGGGTACTAACCCCATCATGGGGTCTCAATCCTATGACCCCATCTGATGCATCTCAAAAGCCCCACCTCTCAGTACGACCGCCTCCTAATATCATCACAGGGTAAGGTCTCAACATATGAGGCCAGCGAGGAGGCACGATCATTCAGTCTCTTAACAGAGATCATATCCATTTCTCCTCCTAGAAAAACACAAACAGGGCAACGTTCATTGGTTTGTCACATGGCATCCGGCCCATGTGGGGCAGCTCAGAGGCCACAGAGAGGAAGAAAAGAAGTAGAACCAGGCCACTGCACACATCCTCGAAGAAATCAAGGTTGTAGCCCTAGAAAAAGGGCAGCTGAGGGAAGACCTTGTCTCCTGCAGTGTGTAGATGGGTGGAACATGACCATCCTTCCTGGTCCTGGCCATAGTGGTGGCTGCGTGTAGAGAACGAGCTGGCCTGTGGGCAGATTTGGGACCCTGTCCCAACTTGGAGGGAGAGAAGTCTATGGGGAAAAAAAAAAAGGCTTGAAAAGTATCTTTTCGTGCATTCAGGACAAAAGGAAATGAACAGTGGCGGTAGATGACACCTTCCTTCAGGCTGACTATAAGTTCTCATTAGGCTTATTTATAGAATTGCCTTCCAGGTTTGCTGGGTCTGGGCAGCAAGTCCAACCAATTCGAATCAAGCAGGTTATACAAGTTCCTATTACAATAATCTCCTATAAAATGAGTCTCTGGGTCTAGAGCCTCTGGGACATGTGAAGGGCCATGTTGATCCTCCGGGACGGCAGCGGGGAGGCTCAGCTGACTTGAGGACTGCTGTTCCTTACTCCAGAAGCTTCCTCCCCCACTGCGTCCCCCATTCCTCTTCCCCTCCTTCCTTCCCCTTCCTTCCCTCCAGATGCCCACCGCCACGGCTCAGTCCTGGTGCCAAACCACAGAACCACTTTGATCCTTGCTTTACCCACTTAGGGAGGGATGATGTCTACTTGGCAGGGTTACAACGAGGTCTGGATAAACCAGAACATATGAATATCCCTGCATGGCAGAGACACTTAGTAATTATTTGGTAGGAACTAAAGAAGAAAGAGAGAGGGCAGGGGCTTAAGTGCTGCCCAATACATGGAAAGAGAAATCACTCCATGGAAGTTTTGCTGGTGGCAGGAGGTGAGGAGGGTGAGTCAGAGCAGACTAATGAAGAAGTGTGATGTTGCAGGGTGCAGGCTGCCGCTGCTGCCGCTGACGTTATTTGAAAGAGACAGAAGACTCCATCTCTAGTCGGTGGTAATTAGAGAAGCTCCCTGGGCACTTTATGCAGCAGGGATGGTAACCTTCGTGCCTTGCTTGAGACCAGTTCCACTTTGAATAATTATATCCTGACAGCAGGTACCCAGCTGCACAGTTTTTACAAAAAGATAATATTTTCTTCGTTGTCCTTTCTGAATTAGCATTTCACTTAGGTGAATGAGGCAGAGATGACAGCGTGCAACCTGCTTTCCCTCTCTTTCTTTGGCCAGATGGGCAAATTCCTGGGCAGACTGTGACATTTGGAGAATCTTGAAAATGCATGAAAATTAAAAGGTGTTCTGGAAGTATTTTCATCATGCTCCCTGACACAGTCTTCATAACATGATGAATATGAGGTCATGGACCCTAAAAGTAAAAGACAGTGCATTCCTAATGGTCCTCTGGCTTGGACTGAATTGTAGCGCCACCCCCCCCCCAATTTGTACATTGAAGCCCTGACTCCTAATGAGACTGTATTTGGAAAGAGGTTCTTTAAGGAGGTAATTTAAGTTCAGTGAGATCATAAGGGTGGTACCTGGACCCAGTAGGACAGGGGTCCATGTAAGAAGTGGAAGAGACACCAGATATCTCCCTCTCTTTCCATGTGCACACGTGGAGGAAGGGCCATGTGAGGATACAGTGACAAGACAGCTGTCTGCGGGCCAGGAAGAGAGCCCTCACCCAGAACCAACTTGCCGGCCCCCTGGTATATTCCAACCCTCTTGGCATCCAGGGGCTCTCAGCCTGGTGCGGTGGCTGAGGGGGTGGAGCCTCCACTCTCCCGGGCTTATCTCATGCGCCCCTATGATGCATCGGGAACACAGAAGGAGACAGCATCGTGCAGCAAGTTCTATCATTTGCTTGGCTGTGGTTGGTTTTTCCTGGCACATCCATGGTGCCACAAATAGCTCCGTGGCTTAGTCCGCGTTTCCCAGCAGGTCTCTGTTGCTTTCCTGCTGCCGCTCTAACAAGTCACCGCACACTCAGACACCTGAGTGATCTAAAATAACAGTTTGAATGCTTAGAGTTTTAGATGCCAGAAGACCAAAATCATTCCGAATTTGGTCAAGTCCAGATGTTGGTAGGGAGGTTCCTGCTGGAGGCTCTGAGGGGAGGATCTGTTTCCTTGCCTTTTTCCGCTTTAGCACTTGCCTCTATTACTTTGTCTTGTCATGGCTTCCTCCATCCTCAGCACAAGGCACTCCAGTCCCTGATTCCAGCGTCAGGCCCCTCCTCTGCTGGTTCTGACCCGCCTGCATCCTTTATGTGGGGGCCCCTGGGATTACAATGGGCTCACCTCCATAATCCAGGATACTCTCCACACTTCAGTAATTTGTTCTCACGGGCAGTTCCTTTTGCCATATAAGGTAATATTCACAGGCTCTGGGGATTAAGTCGTGGACATATTTTGGGGGGCATAATTCTGCCTATCACACTGTTCTCCCTACATCTCACATACCCAGGCACAGACCTCTTATGGAGACGATCCCCACCTGAAGTTTCCTGGAGGCTCATTATCACTGAACCGAGTCTCTCCTTGAACATCCAGGTCTCATGCTATTTTGTCCAGGAAGCCTTTTCTCATTTCTCCAACCCACTTTGACTCCTCATGTTACTTAAAATATGAACTCCATTATTTGCCTCTTATATATTATGCTAAATTCAATTCTACTTTGTTTCACATGAATTTGTCTTATGACAAATTATAAGTTTCCTATCTAAGTCTATATATAAAGAGCCTACTATATATAAACAGTAGGGATACCAAGATAAAAAATAAAGTCCCTGCCTTCAAGAAACTCCTAATCTAATATGGTACACAGAGGAGAAAAACAGATTATAATTAGGGTGAGCTACAAAATTTGCAGCATCTACTGCAAAATGAAAATGTGGAGCCTCTTGTTCAAAATATCAGGAAAAAAATACCTTTAGCAGTACAAAGATTATAAACTTTTTTTCTTTCTCCTGCAGATTCTCTTGATTTGGCATACCATTTTTAATGTGATGTTTAATATCATTCTAAGTGAAGAAAAATTAAAAATTTAAATTGTTAGCATAAATTTTGTTATCCATCTTTACATGGTACAGAGCCAGCTTTAAATTCAAATATGAAAGCATTTGACTCATAGGAAGAATCACTGAAATTACATAATTGTAGTATTTCATTTTTACCAGGACAGTGGAAATGTTACACAAAACTAACTCAACTGTTCTGATTTTACTTCTTGATATGCATGCATTCTACCAACACTTGTTACCTGTAGCTTACCGGTGATTGAGGAAGGACGAAAAGTAAAGGGACTATGATTGTCCTATCTTTCCCTCTCTCCTGTGTTACCATTTTCAGTGTAAGTGTCTGGCTAACATAGGGAGGTAATAAGAATAGGAGAGAATGGTAGATTTCCTTTCTCATTCTCAGAACATCACTGTTTGGGGATTTTTGTTTTTGTTTTTTGTTTGTTTTTTTTAGAACATCATTGTCTTCTTTCTGCATTCCAAGCAAGTTCTCGTTGGAAGAGAAAGTATGTGCTCTTAGAGTTGTAAGTGCTGCTTCTTAGTAGTAGATGTAACGTGCTTATCTTATACTTGTTTTCGAACTTCTTGAAATCTCATGCATTGTGAATCTACTGGAATTCTGTACTCTTGGGGCATTGGGAATGTTTTATGTGAATGGGGTAGTCAGAAAGAGCTGACACAATATTACATGCCTCTCCTCTGCTCAGGGCATGCTCCCTTGTCCCACTGGATTTGATTTGTGAAACATACACTCAAGGATAAAATCAAGACTTTCAAGATGGTGACAGCAGGGTATTAAGTAAAGCGTGGGGTCCTTCAAAGCAGAGCTCAATGCAACTGTACAGGTTGCACACCCATGACCCTGGTCCTGATGACAATACTCTGAGAAGTTTCCATGATATTTTTGTCTATTCCATGATAGAGACAACACAGGGTTCCCTGGGAATACATCACTAGAAGAAGAGAGGGGGACTTTCTACATACAGGAGCCGACCCTGGAGTTAAAACTTCAAGGAGGAGAAAGGTGGAGACACGTCAACAACGAAGGAGAAGAGCATTGTAACAGGAGAAACAGCAGGTACAAAGACACAGAGGAATTATAAAGCACTGTGTGTTTGCAAACTACAGCTGTTTGATATGGTTGCAATGTGGACGGGTATGGGATCACAGAGGAAGCTGACTCAAGGAGTCCTAAGGAATGTGAATGCCAAATAAAGGAATTTAAACTACCCAGAGAGCTATGCAATGCCATTGGAACAGTCTAAGCAGGAGAGTGACATAAAAGGATTCGCATTCTCAAGGGGTCTCCATGTTATTTATGTGGATGATAGGCTTGAAAGAGGGAAACTAACAAGAGAAACCCATTTGAAGCCAGTGCTGTGCTGTAAGAAAGAAGCTAACACTGGTATTCTTTAATTTTGTCCTTTAAAAAAATGTTAATTGAGAAAGACTGACCCATATTAAGGAATGAGAGTTAAAATAGTAACTGAAAAATTAACTAAAGCACAATGCCATTTATAGTAATAACAATTGTTATGGAGTTGGGTTCTTATATCAATTTCTAAGCCACTCTCTTCAAAACAGTGGACAAGTGCTTTGACAAATATGGATAAGAAAAAAATTTTTCTAATATGGTCCAAATTCTATTATTATTCAGTGATCCTTCTGTTGCCATTGCCAAGGGTTTACTGCTGAACAATTCTGTGCATATTTTCGGCTATGCTAGTTTATCTTAAAGCAAAAGCTATGAAAAAACAAAACAAAGCAACAAAACAACCCTGCCAGCCAGGAACTATTCTTCCACCATTGCTTGGTTGTTGTATAAATTCTACTTAATGTAACTTTGCAAGGAGTTGGGAAACTGAAGCAAAGCAAATATCCAAACTCATTCTGGCTTCCTCACCTTTTTTTTTTTTTAAAGATTTTATTTATTTATTTGACAGAGACAAGAGAGAGGAGAGAGGGAGAGAGAGTGAGCACAAGCAGGGAGAGCAGGGAGCAGCGGGCAGAGGGTGAGGGAGAAGCATTCTCTGCTGAGCAGGGAACCCGACATGGGGCACCTGAGATCATGACCTGAGCCCAAGGCAGCCACTTAACCAACTGAGATACCCACGTGCCCCTGGCTTCCTCACTTTTGATTTTTCAGCATGCAAAAAGCTTTGATTTCCCCCTTCTATTTACTTTCCCTCTTTAATCCTTCCCATTAAATGTAATTCATCAGAGTAGTGCATTGCTACCTTTTTTCATGTAACAGCCCACATAGAGAATGATGATGTTGGGAGGCACTCTGGGGTTAATGGATAAGACCACTTGCAACTGTAGCAACTGATCTGAGGGCTCTGGCTGAGTCAGTCTCCAGCCACCTGCTTTGAGGACTGACGGAGCTGTTACCTGAGTGCACCTGCACTCCATTTGAGCACAGCAGCCTACCTCAGCCCAACCACGGGGGCAAACCGTAACGAAGAGTCTTTAGCCTTTCCAAGTAACAATGTTAACTAGTTCAGTGCTTTTTATGTTTTTTAAATTAAATTAAATTAAATTTTTAATGATTTTGTTTATTTGAGAGTGAGCGAGCAAGCGAGAGAGAGAGAGAGCGCATGAGTGGGGGGAGGGACAGAGAAAGAGGGAGAAGCCGACTCCCCGCTGAGCAGGGAGCCCCCTACCTGGGATGCTGGGATCTGGATCATGACCTGAGCCAGACTTGAGTGCTTAACCAACTGAACCACCCAGGTGTCCCTAGTTTAGTGCTTTTTAAACCTTAATATGCTTATGTAACATCTGGGGATCTTATTAAAAATGCCTATTCAAAAAAAAATACACATTCTGCTTCAGGTCTGAGATTCAGTATTTCCAACAAGATCCCAGACCAATGCCAGTGTGGTTCATGGACCATACTTTGGGTAACAAGGCACTGGATGATTTAAAAGTTCAACTTGCTCTGGAAAAATCCTTCCTTCCTTCCTTCCTTCCTTCCTTCCTTCCTTCCTTCCTTCCTTCCTTCCTTATTTGACAGGGTATGTGATGCCAGAGAGGGGGAGTGGCAGAGAGACTCTCAAGCAAGCTCCATGCCCAGTTCTCAGCATGGAGCCCGACTCGGGTCTCAGTCCTACAACCTTGAGACCATGACCAGAGGCCAAATCAAGAGTGAGATGCTCAACTGACTGGGCTGGGGTGCCTGGGTGGCTCAGTTGGTTAAGCATCTGCCTTTGGCTTGGGTCATGATCCCAGGGTCCTGGGATGGAGCCCCGCATTGGGCTCCCTGCTCAGCGGGGAGCCTGCTTCTCCCTCTCTCACTCCCCCTGCTTGTGTTCCCTCTCTTGCTGTTTCTCTCTGTCAAATAAATAAAATCTTTAAAAAAAATCAACTGACTGGGCCATGCAGGCATCCCAAAATTATAAAATTTAAAAAAATTAATACAATCTTGAAAAATTGCAAAACTCATAAAATTTCTTGACTCTTAATATTGGTTACCAGAACACCAGAAATGGTGTTAAACAGCATCTTTCAAGTTATAGGAAAAGCTCAACACTCCTGTTTGACTAAACCTGTCTTATTTCAGTTTTACACATCCAATATATTAGAAGCTTCAAATTGTTGTTCTTGGTGACTAAAACCTATTTTATTATTTTTTTATTTTATTTTATTTTTCTAAAACCTATTTTAAAGAGATTATAACTGACAGTTCCTCTTATGGGAAGCACGTGCCTGGAATAGAGAGCACTACTAACTTTGGTTTCGTTGTACTCAAAGAAAGGCTCTTGTAAATAGAGGTGAGAGCTGATTATTTAGTAAGACTTTTGTGCGAGATGGAACATACTCAAAGAAAAGTTATAGTTCTGTTAAATGTTACAATATTCTCCTGGTCCTTGACTAGAGAAGTTATGCTACTAAAAGAATCACTTGACCTTAAATAAAATATCCTTTTTTTCCTCCAACTGCGACTAAAACTTTCTGCTCTTGAAATTGTTACTGTTTCTTTCCAATTATCAGGAATGCAGACTCAGAGAGTTAGGTGTTGTGTCCCATTTCTAAATGGAAAAAATTGTTTTTTAATGCAAATGTAAAAATGACTTTCACATAAAGCTGAAAGTGGCATTTAAGAAAAGCTCAGTGGCATTATAATGTCTTTTCCCAATTTTGAATTGGGAATTGAATCTTGAATTCCCAAGATTCAAAACATTTTGAAAATAAAAATTTAAGCTTTCTATTTTTATCCATACCAGTTTTTGAATAAGAGAAACCGTGAAGAAGCTGACATTGCAAATGAAACATACTTCTATTCAAATTAAAATCATGAAAATTTGGGACATGTTTACAAAAATATTTATTTATATAAGATCCAAATGCTTTTCTTCAATCTCTTTGAAAAGCTTACTGAACATTTAGCAATTTAGTCTATGAATCCTTGTAACATAAGCATTGAGTGAGACTTTTGAATGTAAATTGATTAGTAGAGAGTGAATTTGACATTATTTAGAAATCCACTATCTTAAAAAAAAAAAAGAAACCCACTATCTTTAAAATAATGTAAATGAAATAATTGTTTTCTGGATGAAAATGACTCTGGAAGGAAGGATAGTTGCAGTAATAAGCTTGAAAAGCTGGGAAAATTATCTAACTTTATAACCCAGGGAAGAAAAAAAGATATGTGGGAAGACAAATTAAGGATTCTGGGGGACTAAAAAATTACTAGACATTCGAAGGAAGTAAATTATGTCATGAACTGCAGAATTAACAATTTATGGAGGTCTCCCTTCCAAGCAGACATTTAAAAGGTGGGCAGGGATTCGCCAGATGGAGTCAATAGTTGATTAATTTCACATCAATCCTTTCTTCAAAGATTGCATAGAGAAATCATGGAACAAAATGCTTTGACTCTGGATGAGTAGTTTTATGGTCAATAAATTGTAGTACATGGTGTTTTACATTAGAGAAAAGGGCAATCAGATTTCATGCTCCAGAGTGTAAATTGATTACTCCCTTGGGATCAGAACATAAATCATATTTCTGGCTTTCTTACTGTAATTTCATCCAGTTGGTAAAAGGCACCTTTTTTTTTCTTATTGGCATCAAAAGGCTTAGACTTAGACCATGATAGTTAACACATGACAAAGCCTGGTAAACTGATACTTTATTTTTATGAAGAAAATATGAAATTAACCTGGGTTGTAACATCTACTTAAATTGTATAGCTTTTGGTTAATGAAAGAAATAATAACACTCCAAAGCTACTACTTCCTCAGAAGTGATTACAGTTCAGGTAATCATGCCTAGGTGGAAGTTGAATCCTGGAACCAGTTTGAGCAGCTAGAGTTCCAGTAAAGGAAAAAAAAAAAAAAAAAAAAAAACTGAGCTAC